>JAOANR010000008.1:13214880-13851785 GCA_030278955.1 Hygrophila difformis
GTCGGGAAATGAGATTCGTCAAAATGACAATCTTTGAATTTCGCAGTAAATAAATCACCAGTTAATGGTTCGAGATATCGAATAATCGACGGTGATTCATACCCGACATATATTCTCAATCTACATTGGGGACCCATCTTTGTGCGCTGAGGTGGTGCAATCGGGACATATACTGCGCAACCAAATATTCTGAGATGGGATATATTAGGTTCATGCCCAAATGTTAATTGTATTGGGGAGTATTCATGATAATGTGTCGGTCTTATCCGCACCAATTTTGTTGCATGTAATATTGCATGCCCCCAAGCTGTCAATGGCAATCCAGATCTCATTAATAATGGTCTGACAATTAATTGTAAACGCTTTATAAGCGATTCAGCAAGTCCATTTTGTGTATGGACATGAGCAACAGGATGCTCAACCGTTATGCCAATTGACATGCAGTATTCATCAAACCTCTGGGATGAATATTCACCAGCATTATCCAGTCGGATATTTTTTATTGTATAATCAGGGAACTGTGCTCGTAATTTAATAATTTGAGCAAGTAATTTTGCAAACGCATGGTTGCGAGATGATAATAATGATACATTGGACCATCGTGTTGATGCATCAATTAGCACCATAAAATATTTAAATGGTCCACATGGTGGATCTATAGGTCCACATATATCGCCCTGAATTCTTTCAAGAAAACTAGGGCTTTCAGTTCCCACTTTTGTTGGTGAATGTTTGGAAATCAATTTTCCTTGGGAGCAAGCAACACATATATAATCATTATATTGCAGCAATTTTTGTCCCTTTAATGAGTGACCATGACTATTTGTAATAATTCGCCTCATCATTGTAGAGCCGGGATGGCCTAGGCGATCATGCCATATCATATATTCATCAGTAAGCCTATGGCTTCCAATAGACCTCTGGCCTATTTTGGGATGATATTCATTAGTGGGCCTCTGGCCATCAATAAACCTCTGGTTTATTTGGGGAATATTAGACCTGTGGTCTAAGTGATAATTTTCAGTTGTATTTATCTTTGAAAAATACAATCCAGAAGACATAGTTGGTAATTTTTCCAATATATATTTCTTACCATGAGTGGTATTTGTAATTAATAAATATTCGACATTCTTTGAAGTCGATGTCTCGAGATGATACCCATTTTCTCGGATATCTTTAAAACTCAATAAATTTCTTCGAGACTTGGGAGATAGGAGTGCATTTTTCACAATTAATTTTGTTCCCTCTGGGAAAATAAGGTTGGCTGTGCCAATTCCTTTTATAATATTTGCACTACCACATATTGTATTTATGCTTGTATCTCCCATTTTTAAATTGGGAAAATACCTTATGTCTTTTAGTATCGTGTGCGTTGAAGCACATCAATAAGACATATATTATCACTTTTATAATTCCCCATTTTGCTAGAATTAAAATAAGATATAATTAATATTAAAACAAGATTTAACATAAGTGAAATATTACAATACAGAGACAATAATATAGCACACATACAAAAGTAAAGACAGATACAGAAGTTCAAAGCGTAATAAAAACAATAATACAACATAATAATTAAACTAAATCATTATATAAATCTTCAACTTGAAATTCTGGGATATTGGGCATATTCTCCTCAGAATTCATTCTGTCAACATGGTTTGTTTCAACCACCATTTTTTCTTTTTCCCTCTGGGAATCTTGATAAAGTTTCACCCAATGATCTCTGGTACGACAATTTTTGTACCAGTGCCCTTTTAGGCCACATCTATCGCATTTGCCCTCTTCATAACTGTGTTTTTGGACATCACCTCTGGTGATGCCCTGATTCTGATTACGTGTGTCTGTCGTGGGCCTAATATAAACATTGTTGCGGAAATGATTTTTCCCACGACCTCGGTTATACCCACGACCACGAGGTCTCTGACCCCGACCACGACCAAGGCTGGAAGATTCAGTCACATGTGCCTCTGGCAATGGACTCCTGCCAATTGGTCTCATTTCATGATTTTTTAATAATAAATCATTATTCTTTTCAGCCAATAACAAAAACGTAATCAGATCAGAATATTTAGTGAAACCCTGTGCTCGGTATTGTTGCTGTAACACCGAATTGGAGGGGTGGAATGTAGAGAATGTCTTCTCTAGCATTTGTTTATCAGTAATTGTCTCACCACACAGTCTTAATTGTGATACGATATTAAACAGAGCAGAATTGTAAACATTTACTGATTTAAAATCCTGGAATCGTAAATGTGACCAGTCATACTGGGCTCGAGGGAGATTTATTGATATTAAATAATCATATCTTTTTTCTAAATTCTCCCAGAGTTCATTTGGGTCTTTGTCCGTTAAATACTGTATTTTCAATCCCTCATCAAGATGATGGCGGATGAAAATCATAGCCTTCGCACGGTCTTGGCTTGAAGCCTGATTATCTTTTTCAATTATTTTTTCAAGACCCATTGATTCCAAATGGATTTCAACATCCATTTTCCAAGATAGATAATTATCTCCAGATACCGTCAGTGGTCTGAAATCCTGCTTTGTCAAGTTAGCCATAATAGAATTATTGAAATACAAAATATTACCTCAAAGAAATTCCGGCAGAGCTCCGTTCGTAGCTCGTGTTGATAACGTGTTGTAGAAATAATTATATGTGTATGGCTTCTATGGGTATAATACTATATAATGTGGAATATTTAAAGATGGTCTTGACAGAATTTAAAGAAAGGCAATGAAATGAAGAATAGAGATTAAGTGTAGGGAGAAAGATGTATGAAGAATAGAGATTAAGTGTAGGGAGAAAGATGTACTGCATAACTTGCATTTTATTTTATTAAAAGTGAAGGTATTTATAGAATACAAAAGTGAGAGAAGTGAGAGCAAGGCTGCCTCGACAAGGGATGGTTGGATAATAATTATCACAGTCATAAATGTGTTTTGGATTTTTCTTCAAGTTGCTTCAAGTAGGAAAACATCCATATCATGCATTAATGGATGCAAGAGCCTACAACAAGAATGACATTTTATAAATTAAAAGCAACCCCAAGTTTCTTCTGAAAAAAGTACTCCCTCCGTCCCACCAAACATGTCATGTTTAACTTTTTGACACTGTTCATTGTTCAACTTTGACTCAATTTTATTGCAAGTATATTATATTTGGAAAAAATAGTCGAGTTGAATCTTGTTAGAATCGTATAATCATGTAGTTTTAGAATATATATTTCACATAATTTTTTGTTGTATATATTTTGAGATATTAATGGTTGAAAACGTGCATTGGATTGTGTGCAAAAGTCAAACAAGACAAGTTAAATGGGACGGAGGGAGTAATAACTTTTTTTTTTTTTATTGTGTTTTGTGCTCAAATTATCTTTCATTCCCTTTCTAGTTTGCCTTCTGCAATGAACTGAAGCAGTGTTTATCCCTTGTCCTCTTTCTTTGTTTCTTGAATTGCTCCTGGGGATGATGTTGGACTTGAGGGAGTGAGGTAACCGTGTTTGCAGTAGAATCTTACACACTAGATAACTAGATTGATAGGGCTACCATGGGATTGGGATCAGCCAGAAGTACATAGTAAATATCAGCATGTCTGAAAATATGATTTGAGGCATCATAGACCTCCCCCAACAGAAGTGTTAAGAGCGTAACAGAACGATTGAGGAATACACAACCACCCAAATAACTGTCATTAGGATGAAAAAAGTTTTACACTTCGTCCACAACCATGAAGAGTACTCACTCAGGCAGTAGCAGGTTTCCATGACTTTACACACACTGTAGGGATATTGGCCTAAAGACTTAATCATCAATGAAGTCTGAGTCGTTTTCAGCTTCTTCAGGATCACTACCAAAGTTGTCAGCAGAATCATCATCGTTGTCTGAATCGCTTATGATGTAGCTTGTTTGCCTCCTATTCCTTTGTGGTCGAGCTCTGGGAGCCACAGCAACTTCTACTGAATCCTCTCCTTGATCCTCGTCGTCATCGACATTAATGGTCCTTCCAAGAATAGAGCTACTTTTCTTGTTGAATGGAGAATCCCTCATCTTCCTGACCTTCTTTTCAGGGGAATTTTCTGCAGGCTTGAGAACTTCAGTGATCAACTTCTGGCCTAAAAGCTGAGATTGCTGTTGCTTTGTAGATGGTCCTCGTTTCTTTGCTCCCAAAGGAGGTTTTGCTGCTTTAGCATTTGCTGGTTTCCGACCTCCCTTCTTGTTGTTGTTCTCAGGCTCAAAATCATCATCATCAATGATCTCAAGATCATCATCACTGTCATCATCATCATGAGACAATGCTTTTTTCTTTGCAGCAGGAGCCCTTTTACTTGGAACCTTCTTTGCCGCTGGCAGCTGAGACACTTCAGTTTCCATCTCTGTAAGAAAACAAATCACCTTAGGAAACCTCCAAGTTCAGCATGACAACGTAACATGCAAATCATTTTCAGCACCGTTCCTCGGTTCAACTATTTATCTGAAGAGCCAGCAGAGATCTAAATGGGAAAGATCAACATGACCAACACAGAGGAATTTCTAGGACTTCTTATAAGTTTTTATTCCAGGACTTTTTGAAGTTTACCTTCAGGACGGTCAGGAGAAGAGTCGAAATTGTAGGCTGCAATGCGCTCCCTCAGATCAGCCACTTCATCATCATCATCTTCCTCAACTACAGCCTGCGAAGACAAAAACTCCCTCAGACCTAAATGCATTTGGTTATACAAAATTCAACCTACCCACGTTGACGGAAAGGCATTTTCCTACCTTTTTGGCTGGAGCTTTCTTCTTGTTAGCTGCTGCCTTGCCTCTAGGTTTCTTGACTTCACCATTATTATCTGCAAGGATAAAAATACTGGTTAATACTGAATAATAAAAATTAACAATGTATAGGTCACAGATATAAAATATACCTGCTTCAGTTGTAATACTAGTTGCTGCATCACTTTGACCTGCAGCAGATTCCTTTGTGGTTGCTTTCTTGGTGTTTTTACGTGCATTCTTGATCACTGGTTTGGTTATCTTCACTTTTCCAATGGCGTCTTTTTCCTTCTTCTCTCGCTTTCTATCATTTTCATCAATATCCTGAAATACAAGTAAAATTGTACTAAATGAAGCATCAGCATATAGTGACAAAAATGTGAATTTCGGTTCAGATTCTCACATCAAGCTTATTTTCTAGAGCATCAAGATCTCTCATCCACAAAGTCTCTGCTGTTGCCTTCTTTAATTCTTCAAGCTCTCTCAACGCCTTATCCCTCTCATCGTGTAACTCTTTCATCTTCTCAACAGTTAATGTACCAATTGCCATTGCGATCAAGTAGTCATAATCACTGGCAGACACTCCGTGACTGATTGGGCTATCAGAAGCATTCTCTTCATTCTCTTCTGTGTCATCTGTTGAACCAGCAACTGCCACATCATCAGCATTTTTCTTCTTGGGGAAAGGGGTGAAGCCTTTTTCCTTCAACTCAATGAATAAATCAGCCCTTTTCCTGTTGCTCACTATAATAGTGCCTTCAACAACTCCCTTGATGAATCGGCACTTGTTTTCACATTTTAACAGATCATGTTCAAGATTCGCCATCAAGGCTTTCTGCAAAGACAAATAATTAATCAGGCAAATGCTGTAAAAAGATTTCTTGCAGATTGACTGCATCATAATAAAATCCCTGCCTTTCTTTTATCATAGTATTCTAGCCTCAAATGGAAGAACTCCTCAAGGACTGCACACAAGATCAACAACGAATCAGTTAAGTGCGTATTAAAAATTAACGCAAAACTGTTGTAAAATGAGATGTTGTAGGCTAGTAGTTGCATACTCTGTTCAGGAGTGTCATATTTCTTAATGACACCTTTCGAGTCAAACAGATGCATGTTACTTGTGCTGATAGAAGATGTAAGCTTGAACTTCTTGAGCAGACCCTCTTGTTTGGCTGCCAAAAGACTCTCTGCAGTCATATAGACAACAAAATTCACCGAGTTGGGTGTGCTGTAATCGCTGCAAGCCTGCACAGACAGAAACATACGTAAGATTCCATTCTCGCAAACAGAGATTATTAGTACATGATAACTGCAAGCAAGAATACCTCAATAAATGGATCCTTGCTCTTATCATTCTCAGCAGAAACGGACTCCAAATATTCCTTATAGTCCTGGGTCCACTTTCTAACTGGAAGTTCAGTTATCCTTAGTGTTGTTTCATCCACTTCTTCTATTGCCCCGGTCACAGTGTAGCTCGCACCACCTTCCCTTGTTGCACTTCTCTCAATTAAACCTTTAAATCCTCTGTACCAGGGATGCATAGGTTCCATCTCTTCACCATTCAGCAAGCGCCTTATATTGGCAATTATGTCTCTAGGGTTATAATTTGGTATGAAGGTACTCCATCCAGTGCCAATTCCTTCACTTCCATTCACTAGAACCAATGGTATGGTGGGCATATACCTACAGTATTACATATTGTGTTAGGTACTAGCAATTATTTTGAAAATATTTCATGTATATCTACTAAAAGAAGGTTCACCATGTAGGTTCAATTGATTGTCCATCTTCATTTAAGTAGCTAAGGAGCATGTCATCAGCTTTTGGGAACAAAAACCGCGTGGTAGGAGACAGCGCTGTGTAAATATACCTAGCACTGGCATGGTCTTTGCCTCCCTGAGAGCATAAAAATGCATCAATTAATCAATTACATACAATAAATTAGCTCAGATGAAATTATCATCACAGTATTTAGGTTACCTGAACTCGTGTGCCAAACTGACCATTAGGTAGAAGCAGATTTATGTTGTTACTGCCAACATAATCTTGAGCCATACCAATTATTGTACTAGCAAGACTTTGCTCTCCATGATGGTATGCCGAATGCTCAGATACATAACCAGAGAACTGTGCAACTTTTGCCTCCTTGACAAAGTTCCTCTTGAAAGAACAGAAAAGTATCTTTCTTTGGCCAGGTTTCAGTCCATCAACCATGGACGGAATGGATCTCTGAAGATCTGCTATTGAAAAGAGTATGAGCTCCTTATGTACAAAGTCGCGATACGAGATGTGTTCGTCTACCTGATCGAGGTAAGTGCCAGGCTGCAACACAAGAAAATGTGGTGAGTTGAGTTATTTACCATAATGAAAACGGTTCGATACATGTTATCAGGGCAGATGGGAGTATCTATCTAGCTCCAAACCTCAAACTGCCGTAGCCAGTTCTTTCTTGCTTCAATCTTCTTCTTACTGAAAGCAAGTTCTATTGCATCCCCATCCTCATCATTCTCCCAGACAAAATCTTTCTTGTGCCTTCCAAGAGCTTGAAAGTACTCTTTCCCTTCTTGATCGGTGCTAGTTCCCAACCCCTGGGAGAATAGACAAACAACAAGGAAACAACCCATTAAAAAATGCAGTTGATAAAAAATACTCTTCCCAAAAATGATATGTATTAAAAAGGCTAGGTCCATTACTTCTTTAGAGAAGACAAACCTTATAGTACTTAATTGTCCAATGTTTTGCGTCAGACCCTAAACTTTGTTTCCAACTTTCATACTCGGGCATTGTATAGAAAGACAGTTTCCTCCCCTGTTGTTTATGAGTTGCCTAACAAACAAGAAATCACGGATTTAGCTGTCAAGGAATTGCAAACTGTAATCTAAGTGAAGCAACTATTTGCATTTGCAAACCTTGACAATGGGAGTGATAAACTCCAGCAGAAAGGTAGGAATTTTGAGCAGCGACGGCCAAAATGAGTGGATAAAATTAATTAAGAGACCTTTGATGTGAGAGCCATCATGATCCTGCACCAACAGAACAGACACGTTTCGTTTTGGTTTAGATTGTCATAAGAAATTTGAGCCAGAGAAGATGAAGAGACCGCATAGAAATGAACGAAAATGCCAACCTGATCAGTCATTATCATCAAGTGCCCATATCTGAGTGACTTGACACTGTCGTATTGTTTACCATGCTGGAGTCCTAGGATCTGCTTGATGTGCTGAATTTCAGCATTCTGCATTAGCTGATTATGACTTGCTTCCCGTACATTGAGCAATTTACCCCTTAGAGGGAACACACCATAGTGATCTCTCCCAACAACTGCAAGTCCAGCAATCTGAAAAATATTGAATACATGATATTCTTGCTAAACATTCAAACTATGTCACAGTTGTAATCTTTAAGACTTACTGCAAGTGCTTTCGCTGAATCTCCTTCTGTCAGAATCAGTGTACATTTATCCGAATTCCTCCCTCCAGCCTCATTAGCATCAGCTAGCTTAGCTAATCCATATATCCTCCTGTCTTTCGACCCATCTGTCTTCTTAAGGTCTTTCTTCTGCTTAAATTCTGCCCATTCTTCAATATTTTTCATGATGTCCGATTTGGCCACTACAAAGAACAAACTAAAGAATTAAAATATATCCAAAATAAAAAAAAATGGAATCAATGGCCTATTGGGTAAAGGAAGATCACAAGACCTTTGTCTAGGAACTTTGTAGAGAAATCCCATGAAGAACCAAAGCTTGCTGTACGAAGTGTCAGAGTCTCCTTGGTTTGAGAATCAAAAGCTGGGTTGTCAATAAGAGCATTGACAAATACCCAAAGATGGTTCTTTACTGTGTGGGGCTTAAGGTCAAATTTCTTGTTCTTTTTGTTCTTGTTTTTTATGACATTGATCAGATGGCTTGTTATCTTGTTAGTAACATAATCAACATGAGTCCCACCCTTCACTGTTGCAATTCCATTGACAAAGCTGACCTGATTCAACCAAAAACCTCATCATTTATATCTGTAGTTTCTTTACAATGAGAGATACGCCAATTTATTTGTTGAAGTAAAACATCACTTAGATTAAACCTGCTGAAACTGTCCTTCACTTCGACTTATACAAATTTGCCACCTATCATGTACTTCTTCTTCAAATCTGCAAAATAGGCATCATTTTCAATGCCCTAGTTGTTGCTAACTGAAGCAGGAAAATATAAATAGGAACAGGAAGCAAACCTGGGAAGAGCATCCGTGATGGAAGCAGATGATGATTTTAGGTAAAGATCACAGTAACTAGAAAATGACTTGAAATGAAATATCTGTCCATTCAATTCCACCTTGACTGTCTTTCCGAGGCAACCCGCCACATCAATTGCACGCTTTTTCATCAATGCAACGACATCCTCCTCCAAATAGGTCATGCCAAATTTGGCCAAATCTGGCTTAAATGTGATCTTGGTCCAATTCTCACCAGCTCTGCATTTGGCTATGATAGGTTCTCCCTTTGTCCCCATATTATTAGAGAAAACCTTGATAATTACAAAATAAATGGACCAGGAGTCATTGCAATGAAGAAGACAAACGGCAAGCAAAAATAAGTGTAAGACCGTGAAACCAGGATTAATATCTGAATGAAGATGAACCATTTCGGTTTAGCATTCTGAGTGAATTAAGGAATAACATTTCATCCCATAAATTCTTGTATGAATAATAATAGCAGTAATCCTATACGACAGCAAAGTGCACACTGACATAAATTATAACTCTTCAAGAGCTGGGTCAGATCCGAAAGAATCCTGAAGAATTTAGCATGCCAAAATTACAAATCAAAAATAACACGAGAGAATCATCAAAGAGGGAATAAAAAGAAATGAGATAGAAACCCAACCACACCTTCAAGATCTCAAGAAACTGCACTCAATGGCTAGGAAAACCTTAAGGGGATCCAAATAAATGTATATGAACTAACACTCACAAACGCCCAAAAGGAATGATTCGACAAAATATATTGTGCGACAGTGAAGAAACCATAATAAATAAACAAAAATCCTTCAATATTATCCCTCTTGATTTTTTAGTACCTGCTTGTATTTCTTTTGCCTCTTCCCATCCGCAGTCTCAATCACAAACTCGGTAGAGAAAATATTCGTGAGTTTGGCACCATAACCATTCCTCCCACCTGTAGTCTTCTTCTCATTATCATCATAGTTACTACTGGTCAACAAATGACCAAAAATCAACTCCGGTACATAAACCCCTTCTTCTTGGTGGATCTCCACAGGCACTCCATCACCGTTGTTGTAGATACTGATGCAGTTGGATTCGACATCAATTGTCACCTTCACCGAGTCCATCTTCGGGTCCCTCTGTTTGTTGTCGGCTGCATTGACGAGAATCTCGTCAAAGATCTTGTACAGACCAGGGACGAAAGTGATTGACTTCTGGACCATTTGATCGTTCTCGTACACCCATAGGTTTTGGTTGTGCTTTTCAATGGATCCGATATAGGTGTCCGGACGGAGAAGGATATGCTCAAGCTGGGTCTTCTTCTGGTAGGTTTGTTCAATGGTTTTCTTGCCACCGGCCGCGACGGCGTTTTCTGGTTGCGGAACATTGACATTGTTGCTGGTGGTTAATGGGGTAGGTTTTTTGGCTCCGGCCATGGATTTCACGGAAGGCGATCGGAAGGAAAAGAAGGTTGACTGAGAGAAAAAGAAAGAGACACGGAGAGAGTGTCTAAACTAGGGTTCGAGTGAGGAGAAATGCGATGGAGAAAGAGGATTTATCAATGGCGGTACAACGGCTACCATTTTAAAATTTGAAATTTGAAATTTGAATTGAAACGGGCTTGCCAATGCGGATTTACCCATATTATGGAAACGGGCTTGCCAATCCGACCCATTTCCTTCTGAACCCCTTTCAGTAAATTGTGCTGGTTATGTACTTGTATCTCGATCCATTTTCTGCGGCCCAATAATAAGAATGGCATTGGGGAGTTTACTCCGGAAAACTATCTCATTTTTATCTCATTCCCCATGAGTAAATCAAATTCTTAATGAGAAAAAATGTTAAATAGGTCCATTTTCTTTTTAAAAAATTTAAATCAGTTCTCTTTTTTATTTTATTACCAAAACAGTCCGCTACAAATGCTAATTATATCTAAATCATTCAATTTTTCATTAATTATGCCCTATGCTGACGTGACAATGATTTAAATTTAAATATGACAAGTGGGCATAATATTAGACCTTTTTCTTTTATCTTTTGTCAATTTAGTCATATACTTTTATTTTGTTCCATTTAGTCATCTATCCAAATCAGTCATTTTTACATGAATTGACCTCCAAACTTTCAAAATATTTCATTTCAGACCCAGAATCTTCAATTTTTATTATTATTAGTCCATTTATCAAATAAATGTCCAACATACTTCCGTAAATAAAATTAAACTCCAAACCTCATACATTAGGTTTGACTGCCGTGTTATTGGGTCTTCCAATCTCCAGGATTTCGCGGACTCCCTCCAACCATCCGATCGCAACCGATGGTTTATTGGTTGTAGTTTCTTTCAACAACAATCAGCACAATCCTACTTTGTTTCTACTTTAAGACGTAGCAAGGTTTGTGTAAATGATTTAATTTTAATTTTTGGAAGGTTATGGATACAAGAAGCCTTCATTTTATTGAAAAAATATTAAAATATTAAAAATAGCCTGAATTTTATTGTCCAGGCTTCCTGCATCCATAACTTTCTAAAAAGTAAAATTAAATCATTTACCCAAAAATTAAAATTAAATTATTTAATCAAACCTTACTATGTCATAAGGTAGGAAACAAAATATGATTGTATTGATTGTTGTTGAAGGAAACCAGAACCAATGAACCATCGGTTGCAGTCGGGTGGTTGGAGGGAGTCCGTAGAATCCCGGAGCTTGGAAGACCCAATAACAAGACAGTCAAATCCAATATATGTATGAGGTTTGGTGTTTAATTTTATTTACGGAAGTATGTTGGGCATTTATTTGATAAATGAACTAATAATAATAAAAATTTAAGGTTCTAGGCATGAAATAATATAATTTAAAAGGTTGGAGGCCAATTAATATAAAAATGACTTATTTGGGTAGACGACTAAATGGAACAAAATAAAAGTTTAGGACTGAATTGGCAAAAGATAAAAGAAAATGACTAATATTATGCCCACGTGTCAGGTATAAATTTAAACCAATGTCACGTCAGTAATGAACTGAATTGGCAAAAGCTAAAAGAAAAAGGACTAATATTAGGGCAAAATTTGTGAAAAATGACTGATTTGGGCATAATTAGCATTTGTAGCGGACTATTTTGATAATAAAATTTAAAAAAAAAACCGATTTGAATTTTTGGAAAAGAAAATGGACCTATTTAACCTTTTTTCCAATTCTTAATATTAAAAATTACAGATAATACATCAAACGCAGTTATCCTGAGTGGTATGGGGCTCTGGAAACTTAAGCAAATGACTCGAGTTCAATCTTTGTGTACGTAGAATTCTGCTTTGGGAATGTCAACCTTCAATATAAACATTAATCAATCAAATTTCAATGATTCCAACTCAAGAGAAACATAAAACGAACCAAATAAAATATTCCACCTAAAACTCACATGAGAGAATAAAAATTAGTGAGGAGAATTAATAGAAATGAAGCGTAATATTTTTTTTTTGCGAAGCCGAAGCGAGAGAAATGAGTGGTAAGAGCGAGCACATACCACGTAAATTACAAAGGGATAAAGAGATGAGATATGAGAGAGAGAGAGAGAGAGAGAGAGAGAGAGAGAGAAATGGGTAGTAAGAGCGAGCACATACCATACAAATTACAAATTGAATAAAGTGAATGAATAGGAGACTGGGTTGGCAATCGAATCTCCAACCGTAAAGTTGGAAGACATATACTTGACCACTTCAACGAATTCTCAAGGCAGGGAGGGTTTGCCCCACTCACTGCCCCATACCCCAAAAAATTGGGTTCAGATTAGTGAACGAGTTAAATTTTTCGAGTTGGAATTTTTTCATGCTTCCATGGATCTCTTGGTTACTAACTTGCTTAAGAAAAGATTAAAATGGATTAAGAAGAGATTAGTGGAAGATTGAGAAAATAGATGAAGATAACCGAAATGGAAATGAGGGATAAGGAAGCAAAACCGCAACAAGAATCATCGGGGGAAGCAACCAAGATGTTCGAAACCTTGACCTCAACCCAATCCTTCCACTCGAGCCTCGGTTTGGTAATCAACAATGGTAGCTTCGATCCATGGTTGATGAATGTTTCCCAACAAACATACAAAAGTGTGTGAAAGGGAGTATGCTCTCGATGATCTTTGAATTTGGAAATGTGATTTCATTCAAATAGACAAAGATGTGTTACAAGTGTTGGGGAGGACATATATATAGTCCAAGCCCATTAAAAAGAAAATGGAAGGTTTAAACAAGTCTATCAATGTTTAAAATAGGAGAAAATAAAGAGCAAGAAGGAAAATATAAGACTGGACTGATTACGATGTGAGACCTATTTACGACGTGATCCTCGTCTGGTGTCGTAGGATGGGTTGGCGTCGTAGGTGGCATTGGTCTTCTTCTTCTTCCCTCTTACAATGTGAAACAAGTTGTACGACGTGGAACAGGTTAGCGTCGTAGATCATGGCTAGCGTCGTAAGTGTCCATAGTCTTCTTTCTCCCCTTACGACGCGAGACACCCCTTTACGACGTGAAACTAAGTTCGCGTCATAGGTCCTGCTTGGCGTCGTAAGTGTACAAAAATTCTTCTAACTCTCATCCGGCTGGGGCCCACTGCTCCGGTCACTGTTTTGGCGTTGACTGTCTGTTGCCCGGCGACGGCGACTTTTCCGGTGAAGTTCGATCAGATTCCGACGACTTGGTCGGAGCTCCGTCGAACTTCCGGCGAAGGCGGTTGCGATGGGGTCCACCTTTTTGACCTCATTATGCTATTTTGAGAAGGCTGGCAATTTGTCCGTGAATTTCTTGGTCCGGCTCCTGGAGCATGGTCCTTCCAGAATAATTAATGTTGCTGATTTGGCTACCAAGCCATCCCCTCCCCCTTGAGAAGGTTGAGCCATCAACCGAACAAGCTCTTCACCGTCTTCTCCATAGAGGGCGAGATCTGCAACATTAAAAGTAGCATTAATTCCGTACTCAGGAGACAGTTCTAAACGATAAGCATTATCATTGATCTTCTTCAAAACACGAAATGGACCGTCCCCCCGTGGGGAAAGTTTGTCCCGTCTTTTCAGTGGAAATCTCTCTTTCCTCATATGGAGCCAAACTCAATCCCCGGGTTTCAATAGCAGCTTCTTCCGTCCTCTATTAGCATATTTGCCATATGTTTCTGTTTCCTTCTTGAGGCTTTCATGGACGCTTCTGTGCAGCTCTTGAATAGCCCGAGCCCTGTTCCTGCCATTAACATTAAAATGCTCATTTGCGGGGCAATGGCAGTAAATCAACAGGGGTTAGCGGGTTGAAACCATATACAATTTCAAATGGTGACATGTTAGTGGCACTGTGGACGTGTCTATTATATGCAAATTCAATGTAGGATAGACACTCGTCCTAGCTTTTGTAACTGGAAGCAGTTATGATCCGTAGCAGATTACCCAATACTCTGTTGACGGCTTCAGTTTGCCCGTCTGTTTGAGAGTGATAAGCTGTGGAGAACAAGAGCTTCGTGCCAATCTCATGCCACAGAGATTTCCAAAAATAACTGACAAACTTTATGTCTCGATCCGACACAATTGTCTTCAGGATCCCATGGAGACGCACCACTTCCCTGAAGAATAATTTAGCAATGTGGTGTGCGTCGTTGGTCTTCGTGCAAGGAATGAAGTGAGCCATCTTGCTGAATCTATCTACCACGACAAAGATAAAGTCTTTGTTCCGCGCAGTCCGTGGTACTCCCAGCACAAAGTCCATTGATAGATCAATCCATGGTCCATCGGGAATTGGTAGAGGCATATATAACCCCTGCGGTTTGGTAGTGGATTTCGCCTTCAGACAGACGATGCACTTGGATATCAGATCATCCATTTCCTTCCTCATTCTCGGCCAGTAAAATCGTTCGCTTAAAATCCCAAAAGTGGCAGTCCTCCCGAAATGTCCCATAAGATCTCCGTTGTGAACTTCTTTGATCAGCAACTTTCTAACGGATCCCTTTGGTATGCACAGTCGGTTCTCATTATATCCGTGCTTTTCGGTTTCTGCCCAAAAATCTTTGAAGTCAGGATCAGTGGCATATTGATCATTAATATGCTCGAAGCCAATTAGATGCGTCGTGGCAATGGCCGCCAAGGCTGTTCTGCGGGATAGGGCGTCAATGATAATGGCCAAAATTGACCATTATTTTCAATCTATTTTCGTGTCTAAACATGGACATTTGATCGCATTCCGGTCTTATTTAAATAAGAAAGCAGTTGAATTTGACAGATATATGCAAGTTTGTATAAATCAGTCATTATTAATAATTCTTCATGAATATCATGTTTAGAAATAATCATTGATTTAATTCTAGAATTTAAGCATGACATGAACATAAAATAGAAACGGAGCCTCACATATGGTAGAAGCAGAAATTTCACTCACTCTCAAAATTTAGGTTTCATCATTCAACACTCATAATCAAATTTAATTAAATTATCCCTTAAGCTTGCAATCAGACCAACTCGCCACCGGCTCATTTCTTCAAATCGAGATCCCGAGGTCTTATTCAAGTGTTATAACGGGGCATACGGTTGTAACTTTTGGTATGGAATGGAATTATTGGGCTAATAAGTGGCAAGAATTTATTTTTATCATAACATGACATATTTTTATTTAAAATTTATGATCATCAATTTTCAATTTTTTTTATATATATTTTTTTCTTTTGCTTTTCTTTTTGCATGACATTAGACTAAGCCCCTGTTTGGAATTAGCTGTTAGGTGTTAACTGATTCTTTGAGTAATAATTAGTTAAAATTAGCTGTTTGACAATTTCGAGACTAACTTTTTGCCTAAAATAAGCTAAAATCCAAAATATTGCTATTTACAGCGGTTTTAAAAAGAGCTGATTGAACACTGGTTTAAGTTATTTTGTCTTTTTTAAATAAGCTAATTCAGTTCAAATTGCCTAGAATAAACTAATTTCAATTAGCTGTTTTGCCAAACAGGACCTAAGTCTAATTTGCTTTGTCATTTGCAATTTATTGTTGTTGAATGGAACTCAACTTTTTCTTCTCAACTTTATTATTTTTTTTTGCCCGGACTTTTGAGTACCGATTGATGAATTGATGATCATAAATTATAATGCCTTGATAAAATTCATTCTTGCACACTTGGGTTTGATTTTTTTTTTTTTGGTCTTTTTGTATGGCTATGAATAATATTGAGGGCTTCAAAGAAAAATTAGGCTCAAAGTGGTTATTCCTAAAGGGAAAATGTTTTTGGGGTTGGATTCAAAATAAGGCCAAAATTTTGGGTTTTTCTAAGTGCCTCGATCATATGCTCGATTTTTAGAATATGGCATGATCTTGAATCGGTTCCAATCGTAAGTTCTAGTTTCCTTTAATCAAAATGATTTTCACACAAAGAAAATAATGAGTAAAAGTGACTCATGGCTCAAATCTCACATGGAATAGTTGATTCATGTCATACAATATTCTTGAATCTAATCTTTAAAAAATTCTTACAATCTATTCAATTAAATTCTCAACATGAATACTCATTTACCTAACAAGGTGATTATATCATTAAATTTTTATAGCTCAAAACCTCAAAAATTCATATCATGCATGTCTTCAATTATATTATCTCAATTTAAAAGTTTGAGAATTTAATCATAAGCCAAAATTTCATATGTGAATTTCTTTTGATAGAGTTATACATGCTTTATGCTGGGTATATATATATATATAAATAATAAAAATAAAAAAAATAAAATAAAAATAAAAATACACACTTTTTTTTAAAGAAATATTTAAGTGAAAAATCCACATCCTCACATTTTGAGCCTTGCTCGAAATGTGAGTGAATCAATTCCTACTTACACAAATTATTGAACTCAAAATAAAAAGAAAGAGGAGGGAGGGAGGGGAAAAATATTTACATAAAAACTAGGAACATAAAAACTAATGAAACGAACTAATTAGAGGTCACTCGGATGTATTGAGAGAAGTTCTAACTGTTTCTAGGTTTGAGAGTTATGGGATAGTTCAGGCTTAATTAGAATCTTTGGGCGTGACATGGGAGAATGATAGCAGTACTTGACACTTCAACTAATGATTTGTCAGATGTTGCTTGTCCACCACAGATGAGTAACACACTCTTGCAAGGCATTGCAAGGGGAGTTATGAGTTTGTGGTATCTTAGATTTTGTTGTCTTAAGAGCATGTAAATTCTTACTGTAAGTACCTGTCTGTTAAAGGGAACATAGTACAGAAAGCATGAGAGTTAGCTAACTGAAAGGATTATCCCAAACAAAGATCTGTGTATTAAAATGAAAGTTTAATTGTGTTTCATCTGAATCTTGTCCAATTTTTATTCTTTTCTTCCTATCCCTTCTGTCACAATTTAAAACTGCTTTTTAGATTAATGATGATAGATAGCATAGTATAATTTTTACCGCTTTCGTAGAATAAATTTTATCGTTTTCCTAGAATAATTTTAATTGCTTTCTAGAATAATTTTATCTGCTTTTTAACATAATTTTAATTGCTTTCATAGCTTAGTTTAAATTATATCAAGTAGTTTTTACTCAAACACAAACTTGAATAGAGTAACCGAGTGGAAAATCTTATGAAACAACGTGGGCCCTGCTTCCATCGCACATCCTCCAATGAACGATCCGGTACTTACTATAAATACTACAATTTTTGACTCCGTGCGCTTTCGGGGCACAATTTCTTAACACGAGTAAATAAAAACGTGACAACCTATAAATATAGCCCTAATCCCTACTCCATCATCATAATTCGATTTTCATTAAATAAAATAAAAAATTGGGATTAATTATTATTCTTTTAGAAAATACTCGTGTGTGGAAATTTGTCAAAAGTTTCAGTCAGCAACAATGTTCTCCTTCCCCTTTTTGTACTTGAGCACGTAAGGAAAAGTTTCGATAAATCCGCTCCAACGTGTATGCCTTTTTCCCAACTGTCCTTGGTTCCGAATATGTTTGAGGGTTTCGTGGTCCATATGGATAATTGTAACACCCCCGTTTTCCCTAAAGGCTCAGCGGAAGCAAAGAGCGGGAACAAGGGGCCAGTGTTACCGCCACGTATCCCGGGCCATCCGGAATACGCTAAGGCTAGCAAAAATATTCACGGAGAAGTCAGAGTTGAACATATATGCTATCCGCTAGACATATATCGTAATCTCTGAAAGGAAAAGCTTATAATACTGTAGCGTATAAAATAAGCCTTAAATTAAATTTTGGTATACCACCCAAAATAAATGGCGACGCATTTAAAAGAGCTCACCAATAATAATGATATGATAAGAGAATTCCTCCATTTGAAAAGGGGGCAAATTCATCATGCATTTTCAAAATAATAATATCCATCGTCGGGTGAAAATAGTATGGCGTAGAAAATTTCAAAAGTGGGTAGACGCCCAAATATACGTCCTCAATTCAGAACAAAATATATGCCAAGTTAACTCCGCTAAGGAGGCTTAAAAAGTTATACACCTTTCTCTTAAATTCCAAAGTATTTAAAAATAACCCGAATCGTGCCCCGGTGACGTGAAATGGCTAATGGTCCTCTCAGATATCAAAACCTGAAAAGGGATAATAAAAGTGTAGATTCAGCGAAAACGATCGCTGAGTAAGTAGACCCTTACTCCCGGAGGAGGTTGGGGTTGTAGAAATAATTTAAAGACAACAGTTATGGTAAAGGTATGCTTAAACGAGAATATTGTGTACATAATGCAATATTAATCATGAAAACCCGGGATCAGACAATATAACAATATGTGTTGCCGAAAAATAATATTTCAGCCTTCATGTCAATTGGAAGGGGCCCAAGAGTGGGTACCCATTCTCACATGCACATTCAAGGGTTGTGGAAGAGGTATGAAATTTCCTACATCCACCTGGCAAAAGGTGTGGTATCGTTCCGGCACCGTTCCCGAGTGGCAATGGATGCACACAACGGCGAGGGTGGCGGCAAGATCCACGCACCGATTCCAACCCCGTAACAGTGGTTAACCATAATTCAGGAGTTATCGCACTAAATTATAAAGCACAGTAAAAATGGCATACCAATAATCCAAAAGCAGTAGGGAGCAATAAGCATAAATTTAAAATATAATAAAGCGGTTTTTAATTTATGCTTAAGCTAAAATAAATTTGGGCTTACTCCCCAAAGAGTAAAAATCTACTTACAGTCACCGTGAACGGGATGGATATGACACACGCAAGGCCTACGAGCAGATATCCCTTTACAGCTATTTGACTAGCTTAATATTAATTAATAACGTATTCTATAATGGTATTCTAACATTAATAATAACTTAAAATTTCCAACTGAATAAATCTTACCCGAGCACTCTCGCGGACTAGCTATTTGCACTAATAGCTCGAAAATTTCTTGACTTGTAGCGAAAAATCCCACTCAAAATACACTACTACAATATCTCTAACCAGGCCAATTAAAATTCTACAACACTAAACTAAGCTAATCAATTAAAATACTAGCATAGAGGAGAAATTGGGCTGGAATGATGGAGTGGCGTGAGTTAATAGAAGGGGAGGGCAGAGTTTATATAGAAGTGTTGGTTGCAGATAAAAACAAACTGTCCCCCCCATTTTCAGCTTTTCCAGACGCATTTCCCTAGTTGGCTCCTGCCCCTCATTTAATTTTTGTCCCTGTCTCTCTGAAACCGTCCTTCTCTCCCCCATTTTGACACATTTTTGTCTCACCCCATACACCCTTCAGTACTTGTTTTTCCCCTTTCCCCTCTTTCCTCCGCCCTCTCTCTTCTTTTCCTTTTCTTTTTCTTTCTTCCTTCCCCCATCATTCTCGCCGGCGACGAGGGAGATGGCCGGCAGCGGATCCGGCGATGTAGGGAGAGGTGGTGCGGCGCGCTGCCTCAGGCGGCGGCGCCGGAGGGAGGAGGGTGGCGGTGCGGCATTCGGCCCTCCTTCTTCTTCTTCCATTTTCTTTCTCCTTTCCCTTTTGTTTTGATTTCTGTTTTGGTTTTGTTATTCTTTTTTTTTTTGGTTGTTAAGAAGGAATGAATGGAAGATGGTAGTGGCATTATTGATGAAGGGTGGTGGTGTCGAGACTGAGTCGTGGCGGTGCAAGGAGGCCGGAGGAGCTGCGGTGGTGGTGGCTTGGGGTTAGCGGCGCGGCGGTGGTGGCGTCGCGACAGTGGTGGCGGAGTTTGGATTTTAAGAGTTGGGGGTTGATGGTGGCAGTGGAGATCCGGAATCGGGCATAAGGGTAGGTGGCGCAATGGTGGAGACGATCGGAGGCGGCGGTGGCGATTTCGAGGCTCGGGTGGCGGCGACGGGCGGCGGCGGCCTTGTCGGCCTCCTCCTCCTTCTCCCTCTTTTCCCTTGTTGTTTGATTTTTAATGGAAATGGTGGTGGTGTAGCGGTGGCCGCGGTGGTGGCGCCGAGGCCGGAAACGAAAGGAGGATGGGGTTGCCGGAGGTGTCGCCGGCGGCGATGGCGGCGCCGGAGTGGGCGGCGCCGGCTGCCCAAATTAGGGTTAGGGTTAGGGTTTTAGTTGGGCTTGGGCTTTTGGGTTTGGGTTGGGTTTAATGAAGTTGGGCTTAGTGTTGGACTTAATAAATTTTGGTCTCTTCAAAGTTAATTAAATAGCCCAATTTTAATTTGCTAAATTCATGAACTTAATAGGTTTAAATACACTATGGACTTAATAAATCTTTAATGATCTTATACTTACAAATAACTCTTAATGGGTTTAATTAATCTCTTAATGATCTTATGTTTATAATTTAATTTAATTTAGTGGACTTAATTGGTTTTCACTAGTAGTGAACATAGCCCATCTTTGGATCAATTTGCTTAATGGATCACCTAATTTAATTGGCCCAATTTAATCCCAAATTATGGACTTAATAATTTTGTAACACTTAAACTTATAACATAATAGATTTAATCGATTTAAATTATCAACTAATTGGCACCGTTAGCCAAATAATTCAAATTTCCAAATTTCCCGAGTCGGGACAATTGCTATTCAAAGTTGGACGATTCATCAATTCCCAACAATGAAATGGATTGAATATTTTAATTTAATTGCAATGATTAAATCTTATATTCCAAATCACCTTTAATACTATTTACTCCACCACTCTAAAGGATTCTAAGATACAAATAACTCATCCGGAATATTGTCGCTTATGCGGATTTCACCATGTTTGGGAGTTGCTTTCGAAATTAAGGTTGGAATGATTCAATACTTATTCACTCATTTAACGGATTAATCCAAGTGTTAGTGAATTGGACTCGTGCTCTAAAATAATTTGCTCAAGATTTGTCTAGGATTATAAATATTTATCGTCCCAAGAAAAATATCAATTTTCTTTTTCATTCTCAAAATTATTTAGTGATTGTTTAAATTTATTAGACGTTTTTATTTTAGTAAAATTTTAATATCATTAATTAAACTTTAAAAATTTTATTCAAAATTTTACGGTGTGTTATAATAATGAACTGAAACTTTTGACAAATTTCATCAACACGAGCGTTTTTATAAAATATCCCAAGTTGAATTTATTTAATGAAAAGAGTTATGATTCATGGGACGGGGTTTAAGGATATATTTCACTTTTTATTACTCATGAGGGGAAACTTTGAGTTTAAACGGCATTATGGACCTCCCCGGCATGAAATCTTTGACAATTTCGTGCCTTGAAGATCCTTGCCATGAAACTTTTGACAAGTTCCCAATACATGAGTATTTTCTGAAAAACAATAGTCCCGGTTTTTAATTTTATTTAATGAAACCAAATTATGATGATGGAGTTGGGATTAGGGATATATTTATAGGTTGTCACGTTTTTATTACTCGTGTTAAGAAACTGTGCCCCCGAAAGCGCACGGAGTCAAAAATTGCAGTATTTATAGTAAGTACCGGATCGTTCACTGGAGGATGTGCGATGGAAGCAGGGCCCACGTCATTTACTAAGATTTTCCACTCGGTTACTCGATTCAAGTTTGTGTTTGATTAAAATCTACTTGACATAATTTAAACTAAGTTATGAAAGCAATTAAAATTAAGCAGATAAAATTATTCTAGAAAGCGAATTAAATATAATCTAAGAAAGCAATAAAATTATTCTAAGAAAGCGGTTAAGATTATACTAAGAAAGCATATTTAAAATGAGACATAAGGGACAGGGAGAAAATAATAAAGATTGGACAAGATTCAGATGAAACACAGTTAAACTTCCATTTTGTTACACAGATCTTAGCTTGGGATAATCCATCAGTTAGCTAACTCTCATGCTTCCTATACTATGTTCCCTTTAACAGACAGGTACTTACAGTAAGGATTTACATGCCTTAAGACAACAAAATCTAAGATACCACAGACTTACAACTGCCCTCACACGGCCGTGTAGAGGCATGTTATTCATCTGTGGTGGACAAGCAACACTTGACAAATCATTTATTGAAGTGGCAAGTACCGCTATCATTCCCCCATGTCACACCCGAAGATTCTAATCAAGCCCTGAACTATCCCTTGACTATCAGTCCTAGTAGCAGTTACACAACTCTCAATACAACCGAGTGACCTCTAAAGAAAGCAGTTAAAAGAAAGCAGTAAAAAGAAAGCGGTAAAGAAAGCATATAAAATCCTATCACTCGGAGGTTTTTGAAAGTCTGACCCTGGTAGTAAAAGAAAGCCCCCAGTCAGAATGACTGGGTGTGGATCAAGAATTCCCTAATCTCGGTGAACCGCTCGCAGTGTTCACTTCCCTTCGGGTGGTTATGAGATACAAACTAATGAAACGATCTAGTGAATTAGTTCGTTCCGGATGCACTCACTCAGGACTTAAAAATAGGCTTTGGCAGAAGAGGACAGCAGTTGAAAGAATACTCAACCCTACCTTAGAAAATAAGCAAGGCCTATGTATTGTTCCTCTAGAATTATCTAACACACTGTATTTGAATCCAAGTGGACCCCATATCGGTGTGATAGTTAAGACTAAATTCCCAATACACAGCAATTTTGGAAAATAAAAGATTTTGAAAATCATTCCCTAAACAGGTACTAGACTCTCAATTAAAACACAGATCCTTTCAGTCTAGGTGAGACCTAATCGCTGAATCTGCTTCTAATTTCCCAAAATCAACCCCCAGTCGGATATGAATTAGTCATAACTGTGGAATTTATCCATTACTCAGATCCGGATTTTACAAATGAATTTTTGTTGGAAATTTATTGTGAGACATCTGATTAAAATCACGACTTCTATGTCTAAGGGAAGGATCCCAAAATAACATTGACCACGATATCTACATAATAATATCATGCATAAATTTATAGAGAAGTGTAAAATTAAATAACCCAAAATATAAGGCGGGTTTAGACAGAAGTGAGACACAGAGATGAAATAGCCGGAGATGAGAAGAATTTATTTTGGCTAAAAAGATGGCAAAACGATTGGGTGAACTGCAAACATCTGCTGTCCAATTTCCCTCTCATTTGGATGGAATGATTTTTAGACAGAAAGGAATTCCAAATGACGGTGACCACCGTCATTCAGCTCCCTTTTGTCTGTGAATGGAAGAAAAACCCACATATTTTCTTGCTGTAATAATTCTCAAATAATGTTGGTCGACATCATTTAATAATACTACAACTTGAATTCAGGTTTGAAATTAAGATAAAATAAAACTGTATCCGGATAGGAGTCAGCTGAGCAGCTATTGTAATCCCGGATGGACGAACCGCCAAGGCTTCCACCGACCACTATCCGGACCATGCAAAATAACAACTAATAATTAATATACAGACCACGAGCTAGTTTATCCGTGTGGGAATACCTGCCAACATTAGTCTGTTATATCTCTTACTAGCTGTTTCACACAACACGGATAAAGATAAAATAAATAAAAGAAAATATTTTTGGGTCATCTTGTATGAGAGACATTGGTTTCTCATCCAAGGTTATGGAATTAAATCCACACTTACTCTTTATGTCTAAATAATCACTCATTCCATAATTAATTAATTACAGTCCGGATTATATACTTAGATCATTAGAGTTTAATTTTTATTTTATTTTGTAGAAAAGTCTTTTAATGGAAAATTGAACAAAGTTCTTTATATCAAATTAATCATGGGTTGAGATCATTGTATTTCAACCTCAAAATATTAATATAAAGGTTCAATTAATTAAATGAGAAAAATGGAGAAATGAAAAATTTGGCAAAAATGCCAATTACGGCGCTAGGCGGATTTTACGACGCTATCCTAGGATAGCGTCGTAGGTATAGCGCCGTAGTGGATTGGTAAAAGAGATGAAAATATTGGAGTTAAAGGGGTGTGTACGACGCTATACACTAAACTACGGTGCTATACTAGGATAGCGTCGTAGGTGTAGCGTCGTAGGTGGTTTGAGAAATTGGGGAAGAAAGAAATTTTTGAAAAAGGGGAAGATGCTACGGCGCTAGACATTAAATGACGGCGCTATCCTAGGATAGCATCATAAGGATAGCGTCGTAGGTGGGTTTTTCTGAGAAATGAAGTATTTTTGGGTCCTACGGCGCTGAACAAAAATTACGACGCTATCCGAGGATAGCGTCGTTGGTATAGCGCCGTAAGGCAAATTTTTGTTTAAGTCTGGATAACTACGGCGCTAAACCTCACCTACGACGCTATCCAAGGATAGCGCCGTAGGGCGGTTAGCGTCGTAGCTAGCCCAGAATGTTGTTGTTCGGGTAATGCAATCTATGCGATTGCAAACCCTAAAATTGTTGGTCGGGTAATGCAATCTATGCGATTGCAAAACCCTATTTTCAAGTTTTTAAACATGCACAAACACAAAGATATCATCCACATTTTAGATCTATTAAACTAAACTAAAAATAAAAATAAAATAAAATAAAAATAAAAAGTGATAAAAACCAACACTAAAAATAAAATTCTAAACTATCCTAATAAATCTAAAAAGAGATAAACATCTAGTATTTGTGCATTTATTAAAGCAAAAATAAAACACTAGATCTAACTAAGCATCAACCTAACTAAAGAAATAAAAAGAAAATGGTCAAGTGACAAAATAAGAAAAGAAGGCAAACAGTGAAATAAAATAAAAAAAAAGAACCCATGACAGATTTTTTATGGAGCTATTTTCTTGTATATCACCAACAAAAAGCAATAAAAGATTCAAGAACACTCATTACTTGTGTGTTCTCAAAATTTGTCTACACTAGAAAGCAATAAACTATGACAATGACTACTCTAAAATGGTTGAAAACCACTGTTTACAAGCTAATCTACCACTAAAACTAACAGAAATCAACTTACATTACATAAATTAAGCTAAACTAGCTATCTATAATTTTTGGGAGCAACCCAGCAGCACTTAGGCATATTTTTTTGATTTTTTTTGTGAGCTTCCCATTAACAGCACTTGGCACTGTTCAAAAATGGGAGCTCCTGTTCAATGAGAGAATAGCAGTTATTTATAGAGGCTAGAGTAAAACCCTAGGCCCAATAGGCCCAAAAACTGAGTGGGAAGGGACGGGTCTTCGAGGTCCAGGGAGAAAAGACAAAGCTTTTTGCACCTTCGGGACTTCAGCTCCATGGTCCTCCTATGCAATTGGGCACATGGGAAATTTGAATTTTGGGGCTTACGACGCTATACCCTATTACGACGCTATCCTCTTTTACGGCGCTATACTAGCGTCGTAGCTCTTTTGTATAGCGTCGTAGTGCTTGATTTTAGCATTTTAGCTCTTTTGTATAGCGTCGTAGCTCTTTTTCTCCAATCTGCTTTAGCGCCGTAGCAGTATTTTCTTTAGCGCCGTAGCAGTATTTTCCCTTCTGTTTCTTTTTCTCTTCCCTCTCTCTCCATTTCGTCTCTCTCTCCTCTCTCTTCTTGATTTCTCTCTCGGTTTCTACACTCCATTTTTCTTCTTCCTCCTCTTCTTTCATCGATTCTTCTCTGTTTTCTTTTTCTCACTCATTTTCCTCCAGCTTCCTTTATCTTTTCTCTGTTTTGTCTGAATCGGGCGCTCGTCGGAGGAAGCTTGAAGACGGCCGGAGTCTCGTTTGGAGATGGGGGGCTCGCCGGAGATGGCGAGCGGCGGAGGCTGAGGTGGAGCTCCGGAGGCTGCCGAGGTGCGGCTGTGACTGAGGCGTTGGAGTTGTAGGTGGTGCGTTGGTGGCGGAGCTGCGGCGGTGGGAAGATGGTGGTGGCACTGCCGGAGCTTTGGAGAAAAATGGTGGTTCACGATTGAAGGAGAATGGAATTGGTGGTGGCGTGACTGAGATGGGGCGAGACAGCGGCGGCCGTGGTTGCGAAATGAGGATGGAGGTGCCGGAAGAGGGGCTGCGGTGGAAACATGGACGGAGGGGGGCTGTGAGGGGTGGTGACTGGCGGAGGAGAGCTATGGAGATGACTGGATGCGCCGGAGGAGATGGCCGGAAAGTGGCCGGCGGCGGGCGGCGGCTGCCGCGACGGCGGCTGGTGGTATGTTAGGGTTAGGGTTAGGGTGTATGGATGGGCTTGGTTTGTGGTATTGGGCCTGAAGGTGGTGATTGGGCTTATTCTTGACTGGGCTAGATTAAATATTGGATTGGACTGCAAGTATTGGGCTTGGGGTTTTTGGACTTAATTCAGTTGGATTGGATCATTAAATCTCTTGGGCCACCTGCAATTAATTTAATCCAAAGTGATTAGTGGACCTAATATTTAAATTATAGCAGAAACATAAATAAAAATAAATAAGCATAAAAACTAAAAAAAAAATATATACATCAAAAATATAAAATATAATAAATAAGGATATTTGCTCCACTTGATATTTTGTTTGTATTCCGTTTAATGGATCCGTGTTCCACCGAACAGATACTACCAAACCATAATTATCAAATATGGAATTTTTCATATTTTTATCATGTTTTTGTATTTTTTAATATGAATTTAATAAAAATAACAATATTTTTGTATTTTTCAATACCAGCTTATTATTTATACAAACTTACATAAATCTGTTAAATTCAACTGCTTTCTTATTTAAATAAGACCGGAATGCGATCAAATGTCCGTATTAGACACGGAAATAGATTGAAAATAATGGTCAATTTTGGCCATTATCAACATTCTCACATTTAATACTGATCGTCCCCGAGCAGTCAGAGTCAGTGCTCATAAGAGCATAGACGCTGCATATTCAATCTATTTTCGTGGCTTCAAAAATATCATTCTTTTTAGATTGGGATAAGACAATCAAAAACTACAAGTATTAAATTTTCTTGATTGCAGTGTTTAATGAAATGATACTTCTCACTTAATCAGGCCTACAAATCAGTCATTATTGATAATTCTTCATGAATATCATGTTTAGAAATTATCTTTGATTTAATTCTAGAATTAAAGTATGACATGAACATAATTAAAAGCAGAGCCTCACATATAGTAGAAACGGAAATTTCACTCACTCTCAAAAAGGGGTTTTATCAATGAGCACTCATAATCAAATTTAATTAAATTATTCCATATGCTTGCAATTGGACCAACTCGCCACCGGCTCATTTCTTCAAATCAAGATCACGAGGTCTTATTTAAGGGTTATAACGGGGCATACGGTTGTAACAATTGGTAGGAAAGGGAATTTATTGGGCTAAGAAGTGGCAAGAATTTATTTTATCATAACAAGACATATTTTTTTATTTTAAAATTTATGATCATCAATATTTTTCCTTCTTATGCTTTTCTTTACTATTGCATGACATTAGACTATGTCTAATTTGCTTTGTCATTTGCAATTTATTGTTGTTGAATGGAACTCAACATTTTTCTCTCTCTTTTTTTTTTTTTTCGGATTTTTGAATATCGATTGAAATTTATGATGATCATAAATTGTAATGCCTTGATAAAATTCATTCTTGCACACTTGGGTTTGAATTTTTTGGTCTTTTTGGAAGGCTAGGAATAATATAGAGGGTTTCAAAGAAAAATTAGGCTTAAGGCTCAAATTGGTTAATCCTAAAGGAAAAATATTTTTTTTGGTTTGGATTTCAAACGAAGGCCAAAAATTTTGGGTTTACTAGGTACCTCGATCATATGCTCGATTTTCGGAATATGACATGGTCTTGAATCGGTCCCAATCGCAAGTTCTAGTTTCTTTTAATCAAAATGATTTTCACACATCAAAGAAAAGAATGAGTAAAAATGACTCATGGCTCAAATCTCACATGGAATGGTTCATTCATGTCATACAATATTCTTAAATTTAATCTTTGAGAAATTCTTACAATCTATTCAATTAAATTCTCAACATGAGGACTCATTACACAACAAGATGATTATATCATTAAATTTTTATAGCTCAAAACCTCAAAAATTCATATCATGCATGTCTTCAATTGTATTATCCCAATTTAAAAGTTTGAAAATTTAATCATAAACCAAAATCAAATATGTGAATTTAAACAGAGTTATGCATGCTTTGCACTGGGTTTAAATATAAAATAATATTTAAGTGAAGAATCAACATCCTCACATTTTGAGCCTTGCTCGAAAAGTGAGTAAATCAATTCCTACTTAAACAAATTATCAAGATTAAAATAAAAATAAAAGAGGAGGGAGGGAGGGGAAAAGTATTTACACAAAAGCTAGGAGCATAATTCCGATAGCCTTTTTCGTCAAACCAATTAAGTGTTCGACGATTTTGGCTATGTGTGATCGTTTGGTTCATCAAACAAAGCAATTGTTCGATGCCCAACACTTAGAAAAATTCAGAATTTCATCAAAATTGTTCAATCACATTTTTAAATTTTCTAAACATATAAAAGTTAATCTACTTGCAAAAATTAGGTTGGATTAATTCTGTTCTTATAAAAATTATTCCGGATCTTAAATTGCTTTAAATTCCAGGAATATTTTCTATTATTCACAGAATTGATCCAACCGGGAACCTGTTTTAAAGCTTTAATTTTCTTTTTGGTAGTTCCACAAATTCCTGCGAAGCAAACACAGAGGAAGTTATCGGGTTTTCTCAAAAATGTCAACATCCTCACATTTAGAGTCTTAGTACTCTAAATGTGAGTTAATTGATTAATACCCAAATTATTTAATTTGATATGTACAAGAGGTTTATATATATATATATATATATGATTTTGACTTGCAGAAATTTAGGTTGGGTTAATTCTGTGCTTGTGAAAATTATTCCGGATTTTAAATTTCTTTGAATTCCGGATATAATCTTCGGTCAATTACAGAACTAATCCAACCGGGAACCTGTAGTCCGAAGGTCTGCTGCTCCATTTGTCATTTCACCAGTGATGAGGGCTTCCTCAGAGCAGTGATGGTAATGCGGTGGATGGGCGATGGAGAAGTGGTGGAGCTTCGTAGTCCGGAGGTGGTGGAGATGATAAACACGTGAGTCTCACGTGTTTTGCAATTTATAATTGCAAATTAGTGTAGCCCCAATGCTACACTTCCACATTTAACTCCTTACACCAATTTCGGTGGCTCCATGATTCCTGCAAGCAAAAATACCCAATTGGTTAGATTTTCCCCTCAAATCAACATCCTCACATTTAGAGTCTAGTACTCTAAATGTTTAATTGATTTGAGGATACTTCTCTGTTCTGAAATAAATACACTAAACTAACACTAAACTAACTATGAGTAATCAGGAGTGTAATTCTCTTAATAAACGACGCTGCATCCTCCCCGGCAACGGCGCCATGAAACTTTTGACAAATTTCATCAACACGAGCGTTTTTATAAAATATCCCAAGTTGAATTTATTAAATGAAAAGAGTTATGATTCATGGGACGGGGTTTAAGGATATATTTCACTTTTTATTACTCATGAGGGGAAACTTTGAGTTTAAACGGCGTTATGGACCTCCCCGGCATGAAATCTTTGACAATTTCGTGCCTTGAAGATCCTTGCCATGAAACTTTTGATAAGTTCCCAATACATGAGTATTTTCTGAAAAACAATAGTCCCGGTTTTCAATTTTATTTAATGAAACCAAATTCTGATGATGGAGTTGGGATTAGGGATATATTTATAGGTTGTCACGTTTTTATTACTCGTGTTAAGAAACTGTGCCCCCGAAAGCGCACGGAGTCAAAAATTGCAGTATTTATAGTAAGTACCGGATCGTTCACTGGAGGATGTGCGATGGAAGCAGGGCCCACGTCATTTACTAAGATTTTCCACTCGGTTACTCGATTCAAGTTTGTGTTTGATTAAAATCTACTTGACATAATTTAAACTAAGTTATGAAAGCAATTAAAATTAAGCAGATAAAATTATTCTAGAAAGCGAATTAAATATAATCTAAGAAAGCAATAAAATTATTCTAAGAAAGCGGTTAAGATTATACTAAGAAAGCATATTTAAAATGAGACATAAGGGACAGGGAGAAAATAATAAAGATTGGACAAGATTCAGATGAAACACAGTTAAACTTCCATTTTGTTACACAGATCTTAGCTTGGGATAATCCATCAGTTAGCTAACTCTCATGCTTCCTATACTATGTTCCCTTTAACAGACAGGTACTTACAGTAAGGATTTACATGCCTTAAGACAACAAAATCTAAGATACCACAGACTTACAACTGCCCTCACACGGCCGTGTAGAGGCATGTTATTCATCTGTGATGGACAAGCAACACTTGACAAATCATTTATTGAAGTGACAAGTACCGCTATCATTCCCCCATGTCACACCCGAAGATTCTAATCAAGCCCTGAACTATCCCTTGACTATCAGTCCTAGTAGCAGTTACAGAACTCTCAATACAACCGAGTAACCTCTAAAGAAAGCAGTTAAAAGAAAGCAGTAAAAAGAAAGCGGTAAAGAAAGCATATAAAATCCTATCACTCGGAAGTTTTTGAAAGTCTGACCCTGGTAGTAAAAGAAAGCCCCCAGTCAGAATGACTGGGTGTGGATCAAAAATTCCCTAATCTCGGTGAACCGCTCGCAGTGTTCACTTCCCTTCGGGTGGTTATGAGATACAAACTAATGAAACGATCTAGTGAATTAGTTCGTTCCGGATGCACTCACTCAGGACTTAAAAATAGGCTTTGGCAGAAGAGGACAGCAGTTGAAAGAATACTCAACCCTACCTTAGAAAATAACCAAGGCATATGTATTGTTCCTCTAGAATTATCTAACACACTGTATTTGAATCCAATTGGACCCCATATCGGTGTGATAGTTAAGACTAAATTCCCAATACACAGCAATTTTGGAAAATAAAAGATTTTGAAAATCATTCCCTAAACAGGTACTAGACTCTCAATTAAAACACAGATCCTTTCAATCTAGGTGAGACCTAATCGCTGACTCTGCTTCTAATTTCCCAAAATCAACCCCCAGTCGGATATGAATTAGTCATAACTGTGGAATTTATCCCTTACTCAGATCCGGATTTTACAAATGAATTTTTGTTGGAAATTTATTGTGAGACATCTGATTAAAATCACGACTTCTATGTCCAAGGGAAGGATCCCAAAATAACATTGACCACAATATCTACATAATAATATCATGCATAAATTTATAGAGAAGTGTAAAATTAAATAACCCAAAATATAAGGCGGGTTTAGACAGAAGTGAGACACAGAGATGAAATAGCCGGAGATGAGAAGAATTTATTTTGGCTAAAAAGATGGCAAAACGATTGGGTGAACTGCAAACATCTGCTGTCCAATTTCCCTCTCATTTGGATGGAATGATTTTTAGACAGAAAGGAATTCCAAATGACGGTGACCACCGTCATTCAGCTCCCTTTTGTCTGTGAATGGAAGAAAAACCCACATATTTTCTTGCTGTAATAATTCTCAAATAATGTTGGTCGACATCATTTAATAATACTACAACTTGAATTCAGGTTTGAAATTAAGATAAGAAATAAAACTGTATCCGGATAGGAGTCAGCTGAGCAGCTATTGTAATCCCGGATGGACGAACCGCCAAGGCTTCCACCGACCACTATCCGGACCATGCAAAATAACAACTAAGTAATTAATATACAGACCACGAGCTAGTTTATCCGTGTGGGAATACCTGCCAACATTAGTCTGTTATATCTCTTACTAGCTGTTTCACACAACACGGATAAAGATAAAATAAATAAAAGAAAATATTTTTGGGTCATCTTGTATGAGAGACATTGGTTTCTCATCCAAGGTTATGGAATTAAATCCATACTTACTCTTTATGTCTAAATAATCACTCATTCCATAATTAATTAATTACAGTCCGGATTATATACTTAGATCATTAGAGTTTAATTTTTATTTTATTTTGTAGAAAAGTCTTTTAATGGAAAATTGAACAAAGTTCTTTATATCAAATTAATCATGGGTTGAGATCATTGGATTTCAACCTCAAAATATTAATATAAAGGTTCAATTAATTAAATGAGAAAAATGGAGAAATGGAAAATTTGGCAAAAATGCCAATTACGGCGCTAGGCGGATTTTACGACGCTATCCTAGGATAGCGTCGTAGGTATAGCGCCGTAGTGGATTGGTAAAAGAGATGAAAATATTGGAGTTAAAGGGGTGTGTACGACGCTATGCACTAAACTACGGTGCTATACTAGGATAGCGTCGTAGGTGTAGCGTCGTAGGTGGTTTGAGAAATTGGGGAAGAAAGAAGTTTTTGAAAAAGGGGAAGATGCTACGGCGCTAGACATTAAATGACGGCGCTATCCTAGGATAGCGTCGTAAGGATAGCGTCGTAGGTGGGTTTTTCTGAGAAATGAAGTATTTTGGGGTCATACGGCGCTGAACAAAAATTACGACGCTATCCGAGGATAGCGTCGTTGGTCTAGCGCCGTAAGGCAAATTTTTGTTTAAGTCTGGATAACTACGGCGCTAAACCTCACCTACGACGCTATCCAAGGATAGCGCCGTAAAGCGGTTAGCGTCGTAGCTAGCCCAGAATGTTGTTGTTCGGGTAATGCAATCTATGCGATTGCAAACCCTAAAATTGTTGGTCGTGTAATGCAATCTATGCGATTGCAAAACCCTATTTTCAAGTTTTTAAACATGCACAAACACAAAGATATCATCCACATTTTAGATCTATTAAACTAAACTAAAAATAAAAATAAAATAAAATAAAAATAAAAAGTGATAAAAACCAACACTAAAAATAAAATTCTAAACTATCCTAATAAATCTAAAAAGAGATAAACATCTAGTATTTGTGCATTTATTAAAGCAAAAATAAAACACTAGATCTAACTAAGCATCAACCTAACTAAAGAAATAAAAAGAAAATGGTCAAGTGACCAAAATAAGAAAAGAAGGCAAACAGTGAAATAAAATAAAAAAAAAAGAACCCATGACAGATTTTTTATGGAGCTATTTTCTTGTATATCACCAACAAAAAGCAATAAAAGATTCAAGAACACTCATTACTTGTGTGTTCTCAAAATTTGTCTACACTAGAAAGCAATAAACTATGACAATGACTACTCTAAAATGGTTGAAAACCACTGTTTACAAGCTAATCTACCACTAAAACTAACAGAAATCAACTTACATTACATAAATTAAGCTAAACTAGCTATCTATAATTTTTGGGAGCAACCCAGCAGCACTTAGGCATATTTTTTTGATTTTTTTTTGTGAGCTTCCCATTAACAGCACTTGGCACTGTTCAAAAATGGGAGCTCCTGTTCAATGAGAGAATAACAGTTATTTATAGAGGCTAGAGTAAAACCCTAGGCCCAATAGGCCCAAAAACTGAGTGGGAAGGGACGGGTCTTCGAGGTCCAGGGAGAAAAGACAAAGCTTTTTGCACCTTCGGGACTTCAGCTCCATGGTCCTCCTATGCAATTGGGCACATGGGAAATTTGAATTTTGGGGCTTACGGCGCTATACCCTATTACGACGCTATCCTCTTTTACGGCGCTATACTAGCGTCGTACTCCCTCCGTCCTGCGAAAGTTGACGCGTTTCTTTTGGGCACGGTAATTTATGTAGTGGGGTTTAATAGTTAAAGTGTTGTGGGTATTTGTGTTTAAAATTTTAATGAATTTTCACTATACTAATTGTTTAACTTTGACTTAATATTATGGTAATGATTTAATTAGAAAAAAATATTCAAGTATGGTCTTGTTAGAATCGTCTAGGTGTCTAGTTTTAGAATATATATTTTATATAATTTTTATTTGTACCTATTTTGAGATATGGAGAATTAAAGAAATGTAAGGGATTTGTATAGAAAAATAAGTGTATTGGGAGTTGTGCAGAATAGTTAAAGTAATTACTTTTAATGGGTTTTTAGAAAACATTAAGATTCTAATTATATTTATATTAATTTAATTTATCTAAAAAAGGAAACGTGTCAAATTTCGTGGGACAGCTCAAAAAGGAATACGCGTCAACTTTCGCGGGACGGAGGGAGTAGCTCTTTTGTATAGCGTCGTAGTGCTTGATTTTAGCATTTTAGCTCTTTTGTATAGCGTCGTAGCTCTTTTTCTCCAATCTGCTTTAGCACCGTAGCAGTATTTTCTTTAGCGCCGTAGCAGTATTTTCCCTTCTGTTTCTTTTTCTCTTCCCTCTCTCTCCATTTCGTCTCTCTCTCCTCTCTCTTCTTGATTTCTCTCTCGGTTTCTACACTCCATTTTTCTTCTTCCTCCTCTTCTTTCATCGATTCTTCTCTGTTTTCTTTTTCTCACTCATTTTCCTCCAGCTTCCTTTATCTTTTCTCTGTTTTGTCTGAATCGGGCGCTCGTCGGAGGAAGCTTGAAGACGGCCGGAGTCTCGTTTGGAGATGGGGGGCTCGCCGGAGATGGCGAGCGGCGGAGGCTGAGGTGGAGCTCCGGAGGCTGCCGAGGTGCGGCTGTGACTGAGGCGTTGGAGTTGTAGGTGGTGCGTTGGTGGCGGAGCTGCGGCGGTGGGAAGATGGTGGTGGCACTGCCGGAGCTTTGGAGAAAAATGGTGGTTCACGATTGAAGGAGAATGGAATTGGTGGTGGCGTGACTGAGATGGGGCGAGATAGCGGCGGCCGTGGTTGCGAAATGAGGATGGAGGTGCCGGAAGAGGGGCTGCGGTGGAAACATGGACGGACGGGGGCTGTGAGGGGTGGTGACTGGCGGAGGAGAGCTATGGAGATGACTGGATGCGCCGGAGGAGATGGCCAGAAAGTGGCCGGCGGCGGGCGGCGGCTGCCGCGACGGCGGCTGGTGGTATGTTAGGGTTAGGGTTAGGGTGTATGGATGGGCTTGGTTTGTGGTATTGGGCCTGAAGGTGGTGATTGGGCTTATTCTTGACTAGGCTAGATTAAATATTGGATTGGACTGCAAGTATTGGGCTTGGGGTTTTTGGACTTAATTCAGTTGGATTGGATCATTAAATCTCTTGGGCCACCTGCAATTAATTTAATCCAAAGTGATTAGTGGACCTAATATTTAAATTATAGCAGAAACATAAATAAAAATAAATAAGCATAAAAAATAAAAATATATACATCAAAAATATAAAATATAATAAATAAGGATATTTGCTCCACTTGATATTTTGTTTGTATTCCATTTAATGGATCCGTGTTCCAACGAACAGATACTACCAAACCATAATTATCAAATATGGAATTTTTCATATTTTTATCATGTTTTTGTATTTTTTAATATGAATTTAATAAAAATAACAATATTTTTGTGTTTTTCAATAACAGCTTATTATTTATACAAACCTGCATATATCTGTTAAATTCAACTGCTTTCTTATTTAAATAAGACCGGAATGCGATCAAATGTCCGTATTAGACACGGAAATAGATTGAAAATAATGGTCAATTTTGGCCATTATCATGAACTCACGACCCCGAAGATAGTGTTGCCATGTCTTTAGAGCTTGAACCGCAGCGTAGAGTTCTTTGTCGTAGGTCGAATAGTTCAACTGAGCTCCAGAGAACTTTTCGCTGTGGTAGGCCACTGGATTACCATTCTGTAGTAAAACTGCTCCCATGCCGGTGCCCAATGTATCGCATTCCACTTCGAAAGAAAGACCGAAATCTGGTAGGGCTAATACCGGTGCATGAGTCAGTTTAGACTTCAACTCGTCAAAACTTTTCTGTTCAGACGGCCCCCACTTGAAAACAAGTCCCTTCTTGAGCAACGAAGTCAGGGGTGCCGCAATCAGGCTGAAGTTGGGGATGAATCTCCGAAAGAAACCACATAGACCTAAGAATTGTCGGACTTCATGTACGCTGGTGGGTGGTTTCCAATCCGAGATCGCCTTTATTTTTGTCTCATCGTCCTTCAATCCACCACGTCCAACAATATACCCAAGAAATGAGAGTTCTGTTGCGTGGAAGGTGCATTTCTCCTTGTTGGCATAAAGTTGAACTTTCCGCAATCTGTTAAGTACCTGTTGGACATGTGAGAGGTGATCAGACTCTGTAGAACTGTACACAATAATGTCATCAAAATATACAACTACAAATCTATTAATAAATGGGCGAAGGGTCTCATTCATAAGCCGCATGAATGTCGAAGGCGCGTTCGTCAGTCCAAATGGCATGACCGGTCATTCATATAGTCCAAATTTAGTCTTGAACGCAGTCTTCCATTCATCTCCCGGTTGCATCCGGATTTGATGATAACTACTTCGTAGATCAATTTTTGAAATTTTGCTGGCGTGACCCAGCTCGTCAAGCATGTCATCTAATCGCGGGATCGGGTGTCGATACTTGATGGTGATCGCATTTACAGGGTGGCAGTCTACACACATACGCCATGTTCCGTCTTTCTTGGGAACCAATAAGACGGGCACAAGACACGGTGAGAGGCTTTCTCGGACCCACCCCTTATCCATCAGCTCCTGCACTTGTCTCTGTACTTCTTTAGTTTCCTCCAGATTCATTCTGTAGGCTGGTCGATATGGAATTGAAGCGCCTAGCACGAAATCGATTTGATGTTCGATCCCGCGCATAGGTGGTAGACCGGCCGGTACTTCTTCCAGGAAAACATCAGAATTTTCTTTCAACATCCTGGAAAAATTAACAGGAACATTAGGTGCAGCAGTGCAAGTTCTGTAAATATCGTCAACAGGTTTTGTAAAAGCAAGGAAACAGTAACCTGTTGTGCTCGGTACGCGCATTGTTTGCACAAAATCGGTTCGAGTTATTAGTAGGCAAGGATTGGCAGAGGTGCTCTCGATGCAGAGGGTCTTCCATTTATCCTTCGATTTTCGCTCTGCCTCGTCCTTTTTCATGTTAGCACGTAGAATTTCTTGATCTGCTCGAACTATTTTTACGGACAGTGGCTTGACATTTATTTTCTTTTGTTTAAAAATAAAAGATAAACAATTGGCACGACCCTTGTATTTGACATCGCGATCATATAACCATGGTCGGCCTAGAAGAATGTGGCACGCAGTCATATGAATGAAGTCACAGACAACATTTTCAGAATAGGACCCAATCTTGATAGGAATTTTAGCTCTTCGGATGACTTTTAGGTCACTATTGTCATTCATCCAATGAAGATGGTAGGGGCTCGGATGCTCTTCAGTTGGAATACCTAACCTGCGAACGACATAACCACTGACAACATTAGTGCAACTTCCGTTGTCCACAATTACTGAAGCAACATTACCCTTTAAATCACAATGACAGTAAACTAAATTCTCCCTTTGTTCATCAGAACGAGGTTTTTTCTTCTGTCCGTTCAGCAGTGAGGGTTTGCATGGCCACCAGATTGGTCAGTTTACGATCCTCTTCAACTGTTTCCTTGGCTGCGTAAAATTCTTCACTGTCATCTGATTCCACTTCCTCTCTTTCAGCCTGTTCATTTTGTTCATCATCAGAGTCTATTATTCTCCAAGATCCGTCTTCCATGAGTGCAGCTCTTTTGGTATGGGGACTGAGGCGAGTAATGTCCCTTTCGATCACATTTAAAGCAAGTGACTTCTTTCTTCCGATCCTTATCAAATTCCGGTCTTTCGATGACTGCGGGTTTAGGACCTTCCGGAAGGTAGGTCTTAAATTCCTTGGCCATCTCAAACCCCTTCGATTTTGGCTTACCTTCCCTGGGAATAAAAGTCCTTTGATTCCAGCGTTTCTGTGAACTGGATCCGGAATCTTGTCGGTATTGAGCTTTCTGCACTCGAGGTCGATCATCAGACTCAAGCTTTATGGCTAACTCCACCAGATCAGTCAGAGTGTCGTATGGTCGTAGTTTAGCCTCCTTACGGATTTCGATTTGAAGTCCTTTGAGAAATATAGACTTCGTGATGCCTTCGTCTTCTTCTACTCCGGCTTTCATTAAGAGAGTCTCCATTTCCTTGAAGTACTCCTCTACCGAATTGTTCCCTTGAACAAGAAATGCAAACTTGTCGTATAAATCCTGTCGGTAGTGAGATGGTACAAATCTGTTCTCCATAGCCCGTGTCAGTGTGGCCCAAGTCTGAATTGATCATAGCCATTCCGGTGAATGTCGTGAGTCACTTTCTGCCACCATACCAACGCATAATCTTTGAATGCACAAACGACCAGACTAACCTATTTGATATCTGCGTAGTTATGGCAGTTGAAAATAAGCTCCATCGATTGCTTCCATTAAAGGAATTCATCCGGATTGGATGTTCTTTTGAATGTGAGAATGAACTTGATCCCCTTCAAGTCTCGGTCGGGCTTATCATGACGATTGTTTTGGCGGGGGTTCCTTTCGAACACTTCCTTTGGATCTGAATCAGATTCATGATGCTGATGACTTGCTGGTCGGGGTGGAACTGGCATTCACGGCGGTGGAAGATTTGCTGGCGTTTGTGGCACAGGGTTATTTTGGCCAACTCGTCGGGGTCCTCTTTGACGGTTAAAGGTGAGATTCGCCTCATCCGGTTGCTGGGCATCGAGTTCGGCTTCGACCTTCATGGTTCTGGACGCCCTGGGGCCCACTTTGGTGGCTCCGAGGGGTACTGGAAGTCGTAGGTGGAGTGGCCTGTGGTGTTTGTCTGTCGACCACCTTCTGCAATTTTAGCTCAAGTCTTCTCATGGTTTCTGATTGAACAGCATTGCCATGCATGACCATGTCGTCCTTGAAGCTATCAACCCTATGATTCAAATCATCCATCCTCTGATCCATGTTGTCCAAACAAGCAGTCATTCTTTGCAGCATATCCATCAGATCCTTGTTAGAAGGTTGTCCTGAACCTGCCATTTTAGAATACTAAACACATAAAAATTAAGCAGTATCTGAAAAGAAGATGAAAATATTATGCAAAAGAAGATGAAAATATTATGTATAATAATAGATGGAATTTATCTGGATCACTCGGTATACTCACACAGTTTGCTCTCAACCCGATGGCTGAATGCTGGGTTAATTCACAATCTAGTATATTCTGCAGTCCAAAGTGATCACAAGCAAATACCCAAGTATCCGGTGAGTGAGGTCAGAGATGATGATGGACGTGCAATACGCGGATTACATGTATTTGCTCGACGCAATTCAAAAATATATGGTGGTCTAATGTGATATGCAATGCAGTCAATTAAGTTCAATACCTTATGCGAGCATTTTTCACAGCAGCAGTGTATATGGTCCCGATTTGAAAGTGTAAAATAAACCTCACAAAGTAAACACTCGGATAATCCCTAAATACTTAAATGAATTCTCGGGCTAGGTTTCACAAGGTGCCAGTCCGATATCCACTTTATTGTACGAATACTCAAGTGGCTTCTTGGGCTAGGGTTTCACAGTTGTGTCAGTCCAATATTCACCTTATTGTATTCCACTCAAATCACTCAAAATATGGGAATTCCAAGCAATATAGTAATTAATGCTAGAATCCTCAATGGATGACACGTGGCAGCCTCCGGATGGTGGTGGGAAAATTCGAAAATTTGAATTCCTGGAGCTGTGACGACGCGAGGGAGTACGACGTGAAGGGTACGTCGTGATCCAAGGTTAGCGTCGTCGAGCTTGGCGTCGTAAGGTCCTTCGATTTGGCCTGGACTACACTAGACTAGGTTTTGACGTGAGACAAGCTTAGCGTCGTAACTTGTTTAGCATCGTAAGATGATGGTGTCGTCCTCTTGACTAGATTTTTGAATTACGACGTGAAGCTGTATGCTTACGACGTGAACCAGTTTGGCGTCGTAATGGATAGCGTCGTACAAAGGTCCCTTTGCACCCAAATTTCTGATGGAGATTACGCCGCTAGCCTGGGCTACGACGTGAAAGGTGGATAGCGTCTGTAATATCCGAGAATTTTCCAACATAAAATAAATACAATAAATAAAACAAATACAATAAATTAATAAATTTAGCAAATAAATAAATAAAGATAAGGAAATGAGAAATGAAATTTAACTTAAAAAGGAATTAAAAGAATTTAATTAAATAAAAAGAATTAAATAAAGATAAATAAATTGTTACACGTGTACCCCACACCAATGGGCTCGAAAACTCGAGTCCAAACATAAATTTAGATTCGCAGGAAATGACGATACGGAATAGGAACCCGAAGATGGCCCGGAAATCGGAATCCGGGAGCATAGAGGGATAGAAGTCCGGAAGAGAGGAGGAAATGCACGACGGATCGCACGACCCGCCCGGACCGAAGTCCAGGCGAGGGCCGCACGGTGGCCGCGCGGTGAAAGGGGGAACGGCGCGCCGCGACCGCGCCAACGGACAGATTCGCCGGTTGCGAGATTCACTCGCCCGAATCCGGATTTTCCGACTTCGGTTGAACACCTTTCGGCTCAAGACTCACCAAGGCCGACCTTGGACGTCCCTAGGTCATGCCTATTTATAAATAACACCTCTTGGAAGCCCCGAACAATTTTCAACACCCTACGATACTCTCTATGCACAAAATCGTAATCCCGGAGTCATCAGAGGCACCAAAACCGAGCCAGAGACTGTTTGGATAGGGTCGGAAGTCTTCCAACATCGTGTTAAGTCTGATCCATTAATCCATCTCGTTTTTAATTCAAAAAAACCCTAACTTAGTCTTTTTCTTTCTACACCCCGAATCGGATCTAGAACGAAGAACCCGACGAACGGAGAGGATAAACGGTGGACTGGAAGCCACACCTCCAAAATCGATGTTCCCGGACGACTGGAAATCTGTAATTTGACACTTACATGGTTTTGGGAGTAATTAAAACACTTAAATCTAAAAGCTTAATCAAGACTTTCGAAAATCTGCCAACATGTGATTTCTACCGGCGCAATGAGTTTTTACAATTTTCCAAACCCTTAAAAGTCTTCAAAAGAGAAAACTTAAAACACAAAAAACATTTCTAAGGCATATATCTATCTCCTGTAAAATTTTCAGAATTTTTCGTGATGATTTGGTATATGAAATCAACCCGAAACCAAACTGCTAAGATTTGAATCTTGAAATTCTTGACAGAACTTAGGTCTGAACTTGATGACGTTTTTTACTAGGGTTCTAGGCTGATTTAGATCTTTAGCTGAACATGAAAGTTATAGACAAATGTCTTAAAAAGGTCTCTGTAAAATTTTGTTAAGTTTGGAGTTGATTTGCTATGGTAGACCTTGAAAATCTTGAACTGCTGTAAGATGAATTCGGACAGATTAATATTTCTACGAAAATCGATGTTTTTGACCTGTTTCGGTATCTCGGATTGAAAAAGTTAAAACACGAAAGTTGTTCATCTCGGTGTTTCCGAATCAGTGGTAAATTTTCAGAATTTTTGAAATTAAATCGGATTTTAAATTAATTTTAGAGTAAACAGCGGTTTACCGGAGTCAAATCTTGAAATCTTGTTGAAACGATGGAATTAGCCTTTAGGGTTGAAACGAGTCGAAATCTTTTCTTAATAAATTTAGTGAAATCAGAAATTTTGAAATAAATCCCCTTAAAAGCTTGATAAATTAAAATTAGGGGTGAGTGCTCTGCAGGGTGCCCCCTAACTGCTTCACTTCGTGTCTTTACGTACGATGGTGACCGCGCGCGAAAATTGAGATATGATATTGCCAAAACGGCATGAGATATATGGCCTACACTCTCGTGAATATCCATATGGGATTCCCGAGGCTCCGGAGTGGTACTGGGTATGGCAGATACGGTTGCGGCCGCCGGTTTCCGGCTAAACTTGTCGAGATTGCGATGCAATCGTGAAACCCTTGAAATTACTAAATCGGGGATGTAATGAGGAATTTAAATTAAATTGGATTATTTATCGTTGTCGTTTAAATTGTTAAATGCTTTGTTTAAATTAATTATGGCTTTCATTTTAAATTGTGCTAAATGTATTGTTGACTAATGCCATGAAATATTATGCAATTTGGTTAGATAATTAAGTTGAATTATTTATGGCTTATTATCATGTTTTTATGTAAATATTAAATTAATGGCTTTTAAACCCTACGATCATGCATGTGTTAACTTACTCAGCAAGTTTGTGCTGACAAAACCGTTTATTTTTCCTTTTTCCTTACAGAGTATGTGGAACAAACATGAGCACGTTCATGTATGGGGGAAATTATATTTTGCGAAACTTTATTATTAAATTCTTGCATTAGACTATAGAATAAATGAGCCTGTTTAACCCGTGTTTTGACCATGTCGGTCTTATTTACATTTCCGCTGCAATATTATACTTAACTATTATTTCCGCTGCATTATGATATTATTATTTTCGAATTTATATTGTATCGGTTGTTTGCAAATGTTTTAAATATTTTAAATACTGAAATACCTAGCCTTGCATCTCTTTAGTAAGCCGGAGAAACCGTGTTTTACTAGGGAGATGTGGCGGTAACATCCCGACCTGGGTGACCAAAAACCGGGGTGTTACAAGTTGGTATCAGAGCCCGGCTATTTTTAAACTATTATTTCTAAACTATTATTTTTAAATTATTAGTATTTTTAAACTACTAGATGCTAGCTCGTCGCAAAGCTGCAAAATAAATATTATTTCCTACGCCACAAAACACAATAAGTAATGTAGTAGTGAGTAGGGTCGTCTCCCAAGGGATGCGATAAAGGATTCAATAAATTGATTATTTATTTTTATAGATATATAAAGGGGGATTTGATTTCACCTAATTCTAACAAAGAAATAAAAATAAGCAAACAAAAATAAAAAAAAGTAATCAATCTCCAAACTTCAATAATGAAAAGATCTAGCCTTGGCATGAATTTCATTTAGGATATGAATTTGTTCATCAACTTATAATTAACATTTATTGGTCATATGGATAAATTGGTTATAGATAAATCAACACGGTTGATAACCAACTTTTCCTTATCTTTTGATAGCTAAGGTACGACCGTTAGCTAATTCCCTTCTTGAGAGAGAAATACCAAGTACAACAAGGTAATTTACAATTCCAAAAGCATTAAACTCAAGAAAAGCCCAATTCAAATTAACAATATTCCTAAGAGGACTTGTTCAAAATTGATCCCAAATTCTCACTAGAGTGTCTGCTCTAGCTTGTTACTATTAATTAAAATTCAACACAATTACGGATGAAGAACTCTAATTTTAACAATGAATTCAATAAATTAATATGTGGCCACAACTATTAAATTAAGAATTCAAACATATATTATAGAGAATTTAGAAATACCCAATGACCAACAAACATTCAATTCAATCCAAAACAAAGTTTCACAAATTCATATTTCTAAAATCAATTCATACCAAAGCTAGAAAATAGTTTACTCACACTCCATAAAAACTCCAATGAAATATGAAAAATTGAACATCTTCATTTGGTGGTGAAGAGTAATTTCTTTGGGACTTGGATAAAGAGGAAGATGGAAGAATGTCTTTGTGTAGTTCATAAGCTCCCAATTTATAGACTCAATTTTGCACATGTGTTTTCACTCTTCAATTTTGGTGGCTTGAGTCTTCAATTTTTGGTGGCTTGATTCTACATTGGTGGCTTGATTCTACTTTGGTGGCTTGTCTACTTTGGTGGCTTGTCTTTTTTTTCTTCTTTCAACTTTGATGTCTCTTCACTTGTTCTTCAAATTTTTTCCAAGTTCTTTTGTCAAGTATCTTGAACCTATTCACACACCAAAATTTACCAATTAAGAGTGTTTATATTGTGTTTACATTCAAAACAAGACAAAAATGTATGCAAAATATTTATATTATTTAGCCTATATCAACTCCCCCACACCTAATCCTTGCTTGTCCTCAAGCATATATCAAAACCAAATATCAAAAGTGCATGCCAAACCAAGTATCATTCAACCATGTCAAAGTTTTATCAAAATCAAGGTACGCAAAGCCAACTATCCTCACAAAATGGGAAAATATAATAAGAGATCACTCACCCTCAAGAGTTTAGGCTAGATTTCACTCAATACCCATAGAGAACTATCAATCCCATAGGCTTGCTATCAAATCACAGTAAATTCACATCTCAAATAAGAACATGATGCTCATAATAAAAGGGTCTTTATTAGGGTTGTAACGGGGCTAAGGTTGGGGTAGGAAAATATGGAATATGTAGGTTAAAAGGAACTGAGGAAATTGTCTAACCATCAAAACATGCTACGAAACATAGGTTGCACAAATTTTCTTTGGCATTAATGATCATGCTGCTCTCAAGATAAAGAATTACAACTTGCAGCTATAACACAAACATGTCTGCCTCTCTCTTTTTTTTTTCTTTTTTTTTGGTGGCTTTCAATAGCTTGGTACGTTTATTAGAGGAATTTCCTTGTCTGAAAATTGCAGACAGAACTTCAACTCTTTGTTCATAACACTCCGGTCAGAGGAACACGTTCCAAACTATTTATTTCCACTGCCCTGGTATTTTTTTCTTTTTTTTTTAAATTAAGAGAGAGGCAGTACCATTACATCGGATACAAAGACTCAATCAACTCACATCAAGTGCAACTTCTAAACAAAATCACGTGTAATGATGTTTAAACAAATTTCCTCATGTTCCTAGGGTTCAAATAAGAGTATGGCCATAATCAAAGAAAAGGTCTCATAGGCTAAGGGGTTAAACATGAACCAAGAAAAATGGATATATCATCAATAGGCTCAACGTGGTTCACTAGGGGATAAGCTTGGGTCAAGGGGAAAAACAAAGCCAAACTGGGGTAATCCTATTGCCCTTATCATTTTATTTGCATCAAATTCAAAAATGAGAGTAAAGTCAACTATGTATAATCAAGCAAGTTCTAGAAAATCAAGTCTAATGCGTTTCACACAACAAAATTTTTGAGCAACTATGATATGTATATTTTCAATTTTTCTTGCTCAAATAGGCTAAAACAAAGCTCACTTAGGGTTAATTGACAGATGGCTAAGCATACCTATCGATTAATTTGACTAAAAACATGGCAAATGCTACAAAATTCAAACAATGCACATAAGAAACTGGCAAGATAAGCGCACGAGGACAAGCTAGGAAGTTCAAAAATTCATATACATATGTAAGCTTATCCTAAACCCCCCCCCCCCCCCCCCCCCCCCCACCACCTAAATCATGCAATGTCCCGATTGCAAAATGAAGATGAAATTAAAAAGGAGGAGATAGGAACTTCCCTGGATTAAGTGGTGGCGCCCGCGGTGCCTAGGCGGGGAGAGGGCGGACAGGGCGTGGCGGCGCGAGCGGGAGGAGACAGGCGCGGCGGCGATTCGCGACAATGGAGGAGAGGGGAATGGCGAAACAGGGGGAGGAGAAAGGGGGTGGTGCGGCTCTTGGGCAGGGAGGCAGGGGTGGCGGGGCGGCTGCTGGGCAAGGCGGCGACGGCGGTGGTGGCTGGAAGAGATGAAGGAGAGGGTGGGGCTGTTGTTCGTGTGGAACGAGAGAGATAGGGAAAAGGGGAAGGAATGGGTCTTTTGTTCTTTTGTTGCTAGGGCTTGAAGTGAGCTTTGAATTTTAAGTTTGATTTTTGCCCTATGTCTTCATCAAAATGCAGGCTATTTTTCTTTCTTGGGTGTGCCCACGCCTAAGGCTCATATTTAGCCTGGTGGACTTCCTCCCTTCCACTCCAATACCAGTGTAAATTGACTCCTTGGGTGTGCCCATGCCTAAGGCTTCAAATTGTTATGTCCGTCCCCTTCACTTGAACTTAAATTCCAGTGTAATTTTACTCCTTATGCGTGCCCACGCACAAGGCTTCAAATTACTCTGTTTCTCCATCTTTTTTCCTTATGAATTCCAGAATGAATTTCGCTCTTAAGTGTGCCCACGCCTAACATCAATGTTTGTTCTACAACTCCAAAGGTCCCTGAAATCAACAAGTAAGAACCAAAACCAAAGAAAACTTTATTATACTCGAATCAAGACTCGAAAATTCAACTAAACAAAGCGAAATTTAAATATGAAACTTTGGTTGCCTCCCAAGAAGCGCCTTTCTTTCACGTCTTTGGCTAGACTTAATGAAGCTCAATCAATCAATAGGATCAATCAAAGTAATCATCTCCACAGCATGTTCTTGGAATTCCTCATAATATGGCTTAAGACGATGCCCGTTCACCATGAACTTTTTCTCCGTGCTTAGACTTTGTATTTCAATTGCACCGAAAGGTAACACGTTAGTAACAACAAAAGGACCTATCCAACGAGAGCGCAACTTCCCCGGGAAGAGCTTAAGGCGGGAATGAAAAAGCAAGACCTTTTGTCCTACTTTAAATTCTTTCCTTAGAATATTTTGATCATGAAAAACCTTACTCTTTTCCTTATAAATGGTGGAATTCTCATAGGCCTCGTTCCGAATTTCCTCTAGTTCCTGCAACTGCAATTTTCTATTTTTTCCAGCTTCAATCAAGTTCATATTACACTTCTTAACTGCCCAATATGCACGATGTTCCAATTCAACTGGTAAATGACAAGGCTTACCAAATACTAACCTGTAGGGCGACATTCCAATTGGAGTTTTATACGCGGTGCGATATGCCCATAGAGCATCATCTAAGTGTACACTCCAATCCTTTTTATCTGGTCTCACCATTTTCTCCAAGATTCCTTTGATTTCTCTGTTGGATACATCAGCTAGTCCATTTGTCTGTGGATGATATGATGTCGAGACCTTATGCACAACTCCATACCTGCGAAACAATGCAGAAATCGTTTTGTTGCAAAAATGTGCTCCCCTATCACTTACAACTGCCTTAGGCATTCCAAAGCGATTGAAGATGAATGTCTTTAAGAACTCTGCAACAACTTTAGCATCGTTAGTTCGGGTAGCTTTAGCTTCCACCCACTTTGACAAATAATCGACTGCAAGTATGATGTAATGAAAACCATGTGACATTGGAAATGGCCCCATGAAATCCATGCCCCAAACATCAAATATTTCAACAAAAAGCATTGGTGTTAGTGGCATTTGATTTCTAGCAGAAATATTACCTACCCGTTGGCATTTATCACAAGTTTTGCAAAACACATGTGCATCTTTAAATAAGGTAGGCCAATAAAATCCATTATCCAATACCTTCCTTGCAGTCCGTTGGGCACCAAAGTGACCCCCGCATTCTAAAGAATGGCAAAATTTAAGGATAGAATCATACTCACTCTCTTTTACGCAACGTCTAATGACTTGGTCCGCACATCTTTTCCACAGATACGGATCATCCCATATGTAATACTTGGAATCACTTTTTAGCTTATCCCTTTTCGCCTTAGTCCAACCTGCAGGAAACTTGTTAGTGACTAAATAATTCACTAGATCCGCATACCATGGAGAATGTGAGGAAATTGTAAACAATTGTTCCTCTGGGAAATACTCCCTTAAACAGAGTTCATCTTGGGCAGTAGGAAGACGACTTAAGTGATCTGCAACTAAATTTTCGCTTCCCTTTTTGTCCCTGATTTCCACATCGAATTCCTGTAGGAGTAATATCCATCTAATTAGCCTTGGCTTGCTCTCGTTCTTTGACATCAAATGTCTCAAAGCTGCATGATCAGAATAAATAATTACTTTAGTTCCCAATAAATATGATCTAAACTTTTCTAAAGCGAAAACAACAGCCAAGAGTTCTTTTTCTGTAGTAGAATAATTAAGTTGAGCCCCATTCAACGCCTTTGATGCATAGTATATGGCCCATGGGGTTCTTTCACTTCTTTGTCCAAGAACAGCTCCTACTGCAGTGTCACTGGCATCGCACATGATCTCGAAAGGCAGGTTCCAATTAGGTGGCTGAATGATAGGGGGTGATGTCAACAGCTCCTTGATTTTATCAAAGGCCTTTTTGCAATCCTCACCAAACTCAAACTGGACATCTTTTTGCAAAAGTCGAAACAAAGGAGCAGCTATTTTTGAGAAATCCTTGATAAAGCGGCGATAAAATCCTGCATGACCTAAAAAAGAACGAATATCCCTCACCGAAGTGGGATAGGGTAAAGTAGAGATAATATCAACCTTTGCTCTATCTACCTCAATCCCTTTTGATGACACTAAGTGGCCAAGAACAATCCCATTTTCTACCATAAACTGACACTTCTCCCAATTCAATACGAGCCTAGTTTCTTTACATCTTTTCAAGATCACGACTAGATTATCTAAGCAAGCATCAAAATTATCACCATAAACACTAAAGTCATCCATGAATACCTCAATGATCTTTCCAACAAATTCAGAGAATATGCTTACCATACACCTTTGAAATGTTGCTGGAGCATTACACAGTCCAAAAGGCATTCTTTTGTAAGCAAAAGTTCCAAATGGACATGTGAATGTGGTCTTTTCTTGATCTTCCGGTGCTATAGCAATCTGGAAATACCCTGAAAATCCATGGTAATCAATACATTGGTGCCAACCAGTTTGCTTACGCACAGGCATTCTTTCTTTGGAACAACGTGAATAGGACTTACCCATTTACTATCCGAGATGGGATAGATAATATCTGCATCTAGTAGCTTCAAAATTTCTTTCTTTACTACCTCCATCATGGCAGGGTTGAGTCTTCTTTGTGCTTGCCTTACAGGTTTAGCCTCTTTTTCTAGCACAAATTTGTGGGTGCATAGGAACGGGCTAATGCCCTTGATGTCTGCTAAGGTCCACCCAATGGCTTCCCTGTGTTCTCTCAAAACACGGAGTAGCTTTTCTTCTTGCACAGGAGATAGAGCAGCAGCTATGATCACAGGTATTGTTTTTCCTTCTCCTAGAAAAGCATACTTTAAGTTCGACGGCTGTGGCTTCAATTCTACAACTGGTGTCTGCAGAACAGAAGGCAACAATCCTTTGTCAGTCTTAGTTAGAATTGAATTTACAGCTATGTACCTTGGTAGTTGAGGTTCCAAAGATTGTAGAGCTTGAACCATATCTCTAACTGCTTCATTCAATGGCATATCATCCATGGACTTAATGTCTAAGCTCTTTGTCAATGCAATTTCTAGCTCATCCTTTCCATAGAGCTCAAAATCTTCCTGCACACTATTATCAATAACATCTACTCTGCACAATTCATTAGATTCAACAGGGTACTTCATAGCATCAAAAATATTAAATTTAACTTGTTCCCCATTAAATTCCATTGTGAGAGTTCCACTTTTAACATCAATTTTAGTTTGTGCAGTACACATAAATGGTCTCCCAAGTAAAATAGGTGAAGGATTAGGCGAATCCTCATCATGCATGTCTAGAACATAGAAATCAACTGGGAATATTAATTCATTGACTTGCACTAGGACATCCTCAATCATACCCTCAGGGTAAGCATTGGTCCTATCCGCAAGTTGAATAATTATCCCGGTTTCTTTCAATGGACCAACATTAAGAGCATTGAAGATAGACTTGGGCATAACATTAATAGCAGCTCCTAAATCTAGCATAGCTCGTTTGAGCTCAATCTTCCCTATCTTACAAGGAATTACAAACATACCTGGGTCTCCGCATTTCTGTGGTAGTTTTCTTTGAAGCATGGCGGAAACGTTCTCTCCAGCTAGTACTTTCTCATCCCCTTTCAGCTTTTGTTTGTTAGTGCATAGCTCTTTGAGGAACTTGGCATAACGGGGAATTTGTTTGATGGCATCCAACAACGGTATGCTTAGTTCAACTTTCTTGAACACCTCCATAATCTCCTTGTCTTTGTCGCTCTTGCTAGGATTCGCCAACCTGTGAGGAAATGGAGCTATTTTAGTACTCGATTGAATAGGGGGATCAGAAATGACCTGTTCAGTAGACTTTTTAGCTTCTTTCTCTATTTCCTTTTCAATCTCCTCATCATCTTTCTCCTTTGAGGTAATAACTTTAGGTTCGGCCAATTCCCTCCCACTTCGCAATGTTATGGCATTAACACCCCTCGGGTTGTTATCTGTCTGAGCTGGTAGTCTGCCCCTTTCTCTTTCTTTGGACTCTCGAAGTTCAGCCATGACTTGAGCCATTTGATCCTCCAGATTCTTCACACTCGTCGTAGTCTCCTGCTGAAATTGCAAAACACTAGAAGCAATAGATTTACCCATATCTTGCAATGAATTACCTGGAACAGGGACATAATTTTGCCTTTGTTGTTGAGATTGCTGAGGTGGTCGGAAACCTGGTGGTTGTTGTGCAGAAGCTTGTTGATTTCCATAGCGTAAATTGGGATGATCCCTCCATCCCGGATTGTACGTGTTGGAGAAAGGATCATAATTCTTTCTTTGCACAAAATCAGCTGCATTAACCTCTACTTCCTCAGATAATGTGGGACATGCGTCAGTAGGATGATCATTGCTTGTGCAAATCCCACATGCTTTCACAGGAACAGTACCCACAGCAAGTTTACGAACAAAAGCAGTCAGTTCATTCAATTGTTGATGTATAGAAGAATTTACCTCAGTTGCTTCCTTGACTGCCACAATATCTCTGGGTCCGAATTGTTGGGAGTTCATTGCCATGTCATTGAGCAATTCCCAAGCTTCCCGAGGTGTCTTGTTCATGAGGGCCCCTCCATAAGCAGCATCAATAATTCTCCTATCGATAGAGGTTAGTCCTTCATAGAAATATTGAATTAAAAGCTGTTCAGGAATTTGATGTTGTGGGCATCTAGCAATCAGTTTATTGAATCTATCCCAGTACTCATAAAGAGTTTCCCCTGATGCCTGTTTAATACCACATATTTCCTTACGCAGAGTTGCAGCTCTAGATGCAGGATAAAATCTTTCTAAGAACCTTCGTTTCATCTCAGTCCAAGTGGTGACACTCCCTGCTGGAAGATTGAAGAGCCAGTCTTTCGCAGTATCTTTCAATGAAAATTGAAAAGCTCTCAGCTTGATCTGGTCTTCGGTAATTCCTGGAGGTTTCATACTTGTGCACACCACATCGAACTCTTGCAAATGTTTGTGGGGCTCCTCACCTGACAAACCATGGAAAGAAGGCAAAAGATGGATTAGTCCGGATTTAAGTTCAAATTGAGTATTACCTTCAATCATTGGAAAAGTTATGCAGAGTGGTTGTTGAGTTAAATCGGGAACAGCCAACTCCCTAAGAGTCATTCGTTGCGCCATTGGTGCTAGAAGAATCTCAACTTTTTCCTCTAGCTCTTGACTGTCCTCAGAGTCGGATGAACTAGAACTGTTTGCAGTTTGTAGAGCCACGTTAAGCAGTGGTGATAGAATGGTTGCTTTCTCCGCTCTTCTCTTCTCCCTGGCTTCCTTCCTCAAACGACGTGCAGTTTTCTCAATTTCAGGGTCAAAGTTTAATTCACTACCACGTCCTGTTCGAGGCATAAACTAGTAAGCAGAGACAAACAATAATATATAATTGGTAAATATAATAGAAATAACCAAAATAATGAAAATCCTTTTGGCGTTCCCCGGCAACGGCGCCAAAAATTGCTAGCTCGTCGCAAAGCTGCAAAATAAATATTATTTCCTATGCCACAAAACACAATAAGTAATGTAGTAGTGAGTAGGGTCGTCTCCCAAGGGATGCGATAAAGGATTCAATAAATTGATTATTTATTTTTATAGATATATAAAGGGGGATTTGATTTCACCTAATTCTAACAAAGAAATAAAAATAAGCAAACAAAAATAAAAAAAAGTAATCAATCTCCAAACTTCAATAATGAAAAGATCTAGCCTTGGCATGAATTTCATTTAGGATATGAATTTGTTCATCAACTTATAATTAACATTTATTGGTCATATGGATAAATTGGTTATAGATAAATCAACACGGTTGATAACCAACTTTTCCTTACCTTTTGATAGCTAAGGTACGACCGTTAGCTAATTCCCTTCTTGAGAGAGAAATACCAAGTACAACAAGGTAATTTACAATTCCAAAAGCATTAAACTCAAGAAAAGCCCAATTCAAATTAACAATATTCCTAAGAGGACTTGTTCAAAATTGATCCCAAATTCTCACTAGAGTGTCTGCTCTAGCTTGTTACTATTAATTAAAATTCAACACAATTACGGATGAAGAACTCTAATTTTAACAATGAATTCAATAAATTAATATGTGGCCACAACTATTAAATTAAGAATTCAAACATATATTATAGAGAATTTAGAAATACCCAATGACCAACAAACATTCAATTCAATCCAAAACAAAGTTTCACAAATTCATATTTCTAAAATCAATTCATACCAAAGCTAGAAAATAGTTTACTCACACTCCATAAAAACTCCAATGAAATATGAAAAATTGAACATCTTCATTTGGTGGTGAAGAGTAATTTCTTTGGGACTTGGATAAAGAGGAAGATGGAAGAATGTCTTTGTGTAGTTCATAAGCTCCCAATTTATAGACTCAATTTTGCACATGTGTTTTCACTCTTCAATTTTGGTGGCTTGAGTCTTCAATTTTTGGTGGCTTGATTCTACATTGGTGGCTTGATTCTACATTGGTGGCTTGATTCTACTTTGGTGGCTTGTCTACTTTGGTGGCTTGTCTTTTTTTTCTTCTTTCAACTTTGATGTCTCTTCACTTGTTCTTCAAATTTTTTCCAAGTTCTTTTGTCAAGTATCTTGAACCTATTCACACACCAAAATTTACCAATTAAGAGTGTTTATATTGTGTTTACATTCAAAACAAGACAAAAATGTATGCAAAATATTTATATTATTTAGCCTATATCAACTCCCCCACACCTAATCCTTGCTTGTCCTCAAGCATATATCAAAACCAAATATCAAAAGTGCATGCCAAACCAAGTATCATTCAACCATGTCAAAGTTTTATCAAAATCAAGGTACGCAAAGCCAACTATCCTCACAAAATGGGAAAATATAATAAGAGATCACTCACCCTCAAGAGTTTAGGCTAGATTTCACTCAATACCCATAGAGAACTATCAATCCCATAGGCTTGCTATCAAATCACAGTAAATTCACATCTCAAATAAGAACATGATGCTCATAATCAAAGGGTCTTTATTAGGGTTGTAACGGGGCTAAGGTTGGGGTAGGAAAATATGGAATATGTAGGTTAAAAGGAATTGAGGAAATTGTCTAACCATCAAAACATGCTACGAAACATAGGTTGCACAAATTCTCTTTGGCATTAATGATCATGCTGCTCTCAAGATAAAGAATTACAACTTGCGGCTATAACACAAACATGTCTGCCTCTCTCTTTTTTTTTCTCTTTTTTTTTTGGTGGCTTTCAATAGCTTGGTACGTTTATTAGAGGAATTCTCTTGTCTGAAAATTGCAGACAGAACTTCAACTCTTTGTTCATAACACTCCGGTCAGAGGAACACGTTCCAAACTATTTATTTCCACTGCCCTGGTATTTTTTTCTTTTTTTTTTTAAATTAAGAGAGAGGCAGTACCATTACATCGGATACAAAGACTCAATCAACTCACATCAAGTGCAACCTCTAAACAAAATCACGTGTAATGATGTTTAAATAAATTTCCTCATGTTCCTAGGGTTCAAATAAGAGTATGGCCATAATCAAAGAAAAAGGTCTCATAGGCTAAGGGGTTAAACATGAACATAGAAAAATTGATATATCATCAATAGGCTCAACGTGGTTCACTAGGGGATAAGCTTGGGTCAAGGGGAAAAACAAAGCCAAACTGGGTAATCCTATTGCCCTTATCATTTTATTTGCATCAAATTCAAAAATGAGAGTAAAGTCAACTATGTATAATCAAGCAAGTTCTAGAAAATCAAGTCTAATGCGTTTCACACAACAAAATTTTTGAGCAACTATGATATGTATATTTTCAATTTTCTTGCTCAAATAGGCTAAAACAAAGCTCACTTAGGGTTAATTGACAGATGGCTAAGCATACCTATCGATTAATTTGACTAAAAACATGGAAAATGCTACAAAATTCAAACAATGCACATAAGAAACTGGCAAGATAAGCGCACGAGGACAAGCTAGGAAGTTCAAAAATTCATATACATATGTAAGCTTATCCTAAACCCCCCCCCCCCCACCATCTAAATCATGCAATGTCCCGATTGCAAAATGAAGATGAAACTAAAAAGGAGGAGATAGGAACTTCCCTGGATTAAGTGGTGGCGCCCGCGGTGCCTAGGCGGGGAGAGGGCGGACAGGGCGTGGCAGCGCGAGCGGGAGGAGGCAGGCGCGGCGGCGATTCGCGACAATGGAGGAGAGGGGAATGGCGAAACAGGGGGAGGAGAAAGGGGGTGGTGCGGCTCTTGGGCAGGGAGGCAGGGGTGGCGGGGCGGCTGCTGGGCAAGGCGGCGACGGCGGTGGCGGCTGGAAGAGATGAAGGAGGGGGTGGGGCTGTTGTTCGTGTGGAACGAGAGAGATAGGGAAAAGGGGAAGGAATGGGTCTTTTGTTCTTTTGTTGCTAGGGCTTGAAGTGAGCTTTGAATTTTAAGTTTGATTTGCCCCATGTCTTCATCAAAATGCAGGCTATTTTTCTTTCTTGGGTGTGCCCACGCCTAAGGCTCATATTTAGCCTGATGGACTTCCTTCCTTCCACTCCAATACCAGTGTAAATTGACTCCTTGGGTGTGCCCATGCCTAAGGCTTCAAATTCTTATGTCCGTCCCCTTCACTTGAACTTAAATTCCAGTGTAATTTTACTCCTTATGCGTGCCCACGCACAAGGCTTCAAATTACTCTGTTTCTCCATCTTTTTTCCTTATGAATTCCAGAATGAATTTCGCTCTTAAGTGTGCCCACGCCTAACATCAATGTTTGTTCTACAACTCCAAAGGTCCCTGAAATCAACAAGTAAGATCCAAAACCAAAGAAAACTTTATTATACTCGAATCAAGACTCGAAAATTCAACTAAACAAAGCGAAATTTAAATATGAAACTTTGGTTGCCTCCCAAGAAGCGCCTTTCTTTCACGTCTTTGGCTAGACTTAATGAAGCTCAATCAATCAATAGGATCAATCAAAGTAATCATCTCCACAGCATGTTCTTGGAATTCCTCATAATATGGCTTAAGACGATGCCCGTTCACCATGAACTTTTTCTCCGTGCTTAGACTTTGTATTTCAATTGCACCGAAAGGTAACACGTTAGTAACAACAAAAGGACCTATCCAACGAGAGCGCAACTTCCCCGGGAAGAGCTTAAGGCGGGAATGAAAAAGCAAGACCTTTTGTCCTACTTTAAATTCTTTCCTTAGAATATTTTGATCATGAAAAACCTTACTCTTTTCCTTATAAATGGTGGAATTCTCATAGGCCTCGTTCCGAATTTCCTCTAGTTCCTGCAACTGCAATTTTCTATTTTTTCCAGCTTCAATCAAGTTCATATTACACTTCTTAACTGCACAATATGCACGATGTTCCAATTCAACTGGTAAATGACAAGGCTTACCAAATACTAACCTGTAGGGCGACATTCCAATTGGAGTTTTATACGCGGTGCAATATGCCTATAGAGCATCATCTAAGTGTACACTCCAATCCTTTTTATCTGGTCTCACCATTTTCTCCAAGATTCTTTTGATTTCTCTGTTGGATACCTCAGCTAGTCCATTTGTCTGTGGATGATATGATGTCGAGACCTTATGCACAACTCCATACCTGCGAAACAATGCAGAAATCGTTTTGTTGCAAAAATGTGCTCCCCTATCACTTACAACTGCCTTAGGCATTCCAAAGCGATTGAAGATGAATGTCTTTAAGAACTCTGCAACAACTTTAGCATCGTTAGTTCGGGTAGCTTTAGCTTCCACCCACTTTGACAAATAATCGACTGCAAGTATGATGTAATGAAAACCATGTGACATTGGAAATGGCCCCATGAAATCCATGCCCCAAACATCAAATATTTCAACAAAAAGCATTGGTGTTAGTGGCATTTGATTTCTAGCAGAAATATTACCTACCCGTTGGCATTTATCACAAGTTTTGCAAAACACATGTGCATCTTTAAATAAGGTAGGCCAATAAAATCCATTATCCAATACCTTCCTTGCAGTCCGTTGGGCACCAAAGTGACCCCCACATTCTAAAGAATGGCAAAATTTAAGGATAGAATCATACTCACTCTCTTTTACGCAACGTCTAATGACTTGGTCCGCACATCTTTTCCACAGATACGGATCATCCCATATGTAATACTTGGAATCACTTTTTAGCTTATCCCTTTTCGCCTTAGTCCAACCTGCAGGAAACTTGTTAGTGACTAAATAATTCACTAGATCCGCATACCATGGAGAATGTGAGGAAATTGTAAACAATTGTTCCTCTGGGAAATACTCCCTTAAACAGAGTTCATCTTGGGCAGTAGGAAGACGACTTAAGTGATCTGCAACTAAATTTTCGCTTCCCTTTTTGTCCCTGATTTCCACATCGAATTCCTGTAGGAGTAATATCCATCTAATTAGCCTTGGCTTGCTCTCGTTCTTTGACATCAAATGTCTCAAAGCTGCATGATCAGAATAAATAATTACTTTAGTTCCCAATAAATATGATCTAAACTTTTCTAAAGCGAAAACAACAGCCAAGAGTTCTTTTTCTGTAGTAGAATAATTAAGTTGAGCCCCATTCAACGCCTTTGATGCATAGTATATGGCCCATGGGGTTCTTTCACTTCTTTGTCCAAGAACAGCTCCTACTGCAGTGTCACTGGCATCGCACATGATCTCGAAAGGCAGGTTCCAATTAGGTGGCTGAATGATAGGGGGTGATGTCAACAGCTCCTTGATTTTATCAAAGGCCTTTTTGCAATCCTCACCAAACTCAAACTGGACATCTTTTTGCAAAAGTCGAAACAAAGGAGCAGCTATTTTTGAGAAATCCTTGATAAAGCGGCGATAAAATCCTGCATGACCTAAAAAAGAACGAATATCCCTCACCGAAGTGGGATAGGGTAAAGTAGAGATAATATCAACCTTTGCTCTATCTACCTCAATCCCTTTTGATGACACTAAGTGGCCAAGAACAATCCCATTTTCTACCATAAACTGACACTTCTCCCAATTCAATACGAGCCTAGTTTCTAAACGATATAAAGGAATTCCTATAGTGATAAAGAACGTAGAATTCTTCGCGAACTTAGTATAATTTAACTTAAGAGACTTTGACATCATACTGGGGATGGATTGGTTATCCCAGTATAGGGCGGTGATCGAATGCCAAAAGCAAAAGATCACCTTGTCAAAAAGTAGGGGAAAGAGAGTTATCTTTTACTCTCAGCCCCCTAAGAAGAGTAACAAAATCGTTAATGCATTTAAACTAAGTAACTTGATGTGTAAGGGGTATGAGCTATATGCGTGCTATGTGCACAACCTTGAGGCGGAAGAGAACAAGGTTGACAGCATACCAGTGGTAAAAGAATACCCGGATGTGTTTCCTGAAGACATCCCGGGAATGCCACCTGAGAGAGATCTTGAGTTCACTATAGATCTCATCCCGGGCACAGAGCCTGTCTCAAAAGCTCCATACCGGATGGCGCCATTGGAAATGAAGGAGTTAAAGGACCAACTCGAGGAGCTGTTAGGAAAAGGGTACATAAAGCCGAGTACTTCCCCCTAAGGAGCACCGGTTTTATTTGTTAAGAAGAAAGACGGAGGATTACGTCTTTGCATAGATTATCGAGGGTTGAACCAAGTGACTATCAAGAATAAATACCCACTGCCAAGAATTGAGGATCTATTTGATCAACTGAAGGGAGCTTCAGTATTCTCGAAGATCGACTTACGGTCTGGGTATCACCAGTTGAGGATCGCCGAGAAGGACATCCCGAAGACGGCGTTTCGAACTCGATACGGCAACTACGAGTTCACAGTGTTATCATTTGGGTTAACAAATGCTCCAGCAATGTTCATGAACCTCATGAACAATGTATTTCGAGAGCTGTTAGATCAGTGTGTGGTAGTGTTCATTGATGACATCCTGATCTACTCGAAAAGCGAGGAGGAGCACGCCCAGCACTTGCACCAAGTGTTAGGAACCTTGCGGAAGAATCAGCTATACGACAAATTGTCCAAATGCAATTTTTGGTTGAAGGAGGTAGCATTTCTAGGACATATAGTATCCGCTGATGGAGTTTCAGTGGATCCGGCAAAAGTCTCTGCCGTAACTGAATGGGCAACTCCAAAGAGCCAAACCGAGATAAGGAGTTTCCTTGGATTAGCCGGGTATTATAGACGGTTCGTGAAGGATTTTTCAAAAATCGCACGACCTTTGACCCAGCTACTGAAGAAGGGAGTAAAATACGTGTAGACAGAGGCTTGTGAGACAGCGTTTCAAGAACTGAAGAAACGACTCACAACCACACCCGTATTGACACTACCATCAGAGAATGGTAACTTCGAAGTTTATATCGATGCTTCGAAGGAAGGTTTAGGTTGTGTCTTGATGCAAGACTCGAGGGTCGTTGCATATGCATCACGCCAACTGAAACCTCACGAGAAAAATTATCCGACACACGACCTGGAGTTGGCAGCGGTCGTTTTCGCTCTAAAGATATGGAGACATTATCTTTATGGGCGGAAGTGTCGAGTATTCACCGACCACAAGAGCTTGAAGTATATATTCACTCAGAAGGAGTTGAATTTGAGACAGCGAAGGTGGTTGGAACTTATTAAGGACTACGATTTAGAGATATCCTACCATGAGGGGAAGGCGAATGTGGTAGCCGATGCCTTATGCCGGAAAACCCAACATGTGACAAACTCGTTGGTAATTCCGCCGGCATTGTACATGGATTTAGCGCGATTGGACGTGGAACTTGTGCATCCTGGCACAGTGAGTGGAACGATCAACGCAATGGTCGTAGAAACCCCAATATTGGACGAGATTAGGCTCGCCCAACCGGGCGACGCGAAATTGGAAAAGATAAAGGGGTATATTGCCGAGGGAAAGGCAATAGGATTTGCTGTCCACGAGGATAGAAGCATTCGTTTCAAAGGGAGATGGTGTGTGCCCCATAAATGTGCCGAGTTGAAGCGAAGATTGATGGAGGAAGGGCACAACACGCCATACTCAGTGCATCCCGGAGGCGACAAGCTTTACAAAGATCTAAAGAAGATCTATTGGTGGCCGGGAATGAAGAAGGAAGTGGCAGACTTCGTGGCGAAATGCCTCACCTGCCAAAGGGTTAAGGCAGTGAGACATAAACCCTTGGGACTGATGCAACCACTAGAGATTCCAAGTTGGAAGTGGGATAGCATCTCGATGGACTTTGTCTCGGGATTGCCTCGATCACCTAAAGGCATGAACAAGATTTGGGTGATTGTGGATAGGCTAAAGAAGACAGCCATATTTATCCCGATGAAGGACACGTGGACTATGGACCAATTGGCCCGAGCCTACGTTGATAATGTGGTACGACATGACATCATTTCCGACAGAGACAGTAGATTTGTCTCTCACTTTTGGACGGAATTACAAAAAGCTCTCGGTACTCAAATCAAAATGAGCACCGCATTCCACCCGATGACGGATGGTCAAACCGAGAGAATAATCCAAATACTAGAAGACATGCTGAGAGCATGCGTGTTGGAATTTAAGGGAAATTGGGAATCCCATTTACCCTTAATCGAATTTTCTTATAATAATAGCTACCATGCTAGCATTGGCATGGCACCATTCGAGGCGTTGTATGGACGAAGGTGCCGAAGCCCGTTGAGCTGGGAAGAAAACGATAAGTCGGTGGTAGTGGGACCACAACTTATCGAAGACATGGCTCAACAAATCAAAGTGATTCAAGGAAAAATTAGAGACGCTCAAGACCGTCAGAAGAGTTACGCTGACGTGAGACGACGAGACCTAGAATTTCAAGTGGGAGATAGGGTCATGCTAAAGATATCACCCATGAAGGGGCTGATGCGCTTTGGCAAATGAGGAAAGTTAAGTCCTCGATACATAGGACCTTACGAGATTCTAGAACGAGTCGGAAATTTGGCTTACCGACTGGCTTTACCGCCACAGTTAGATCGAGTTCATAATGTCTTCCATGTCTAAAAACTAAAGAAGTATGTGCCAGACCCGACACATGTACTTCAACCGGAAGTAATCGAACTCGATGAGGACCTGACTTATGAAGAAGTCCCAGTGCGAATTCTGGACACTAAGGAGCGAGTAACGAGGAACAAAACCGTCAAAATGATCAAGGTTCTTTGGTCGAACCACGAAAGTGAGACGGCAACTTGGAGGTAGAATCCGACATGAGAGAACGCTATCCGACACTGTTCCAAACTGACACCGACACAGTTATGGGGACATAACTGCAATCTTAAGGGGGAGAGGATGTCATACCATGTATTTTTCGTGCATTTTTGTAAACAAACAAACAAATTCAAATTGTTTTGAACTACGTTATGGCTTGATCCCTTCACAGGGTACGTAGGCAGCTTAGAAGTTTTAATTCTAAGTTCAGTCACGAAATAATAAAACAACCAAAAAGACCTTAGCACGAGAAAAAGCTGAAACACAACTTCGAGGACGAAGTTGATTCTTAAGGAGGGTAGACTGTAATACCCGAGAATTTTCCAACATAAAATAAATACAATAAATAAAACAAATACAATAAATAAATAAATTTAGCAAATAAATAAATAAAGATAAGGAAATGAGAAATAAAATTTAACTTAAAAAGAAATTAAAAGAATTTAATTAAATAAAAAGAATTAAATAAAGATAAATAAATTGTTACACGTGTACCCGACACCAATGGGCTCGAAAACTCGAGTCCAAACATAAATTTAGATCCGAGGGAAATGACGATACGGAATAGGAACCCGAAGATGGCCCGGAAATCGGAATCCGGGAGCATAGAGGGATAGAAGTCCGGAAGAGAGGAGGAAATGCACGACGGATCGCACGACCTGCCCGGACCGAAGTCCAGGCGAGGGCCGCGCGGTGGCCACGCGGTGAAAGGGAATCGGCGCGCCGCGACCGCGCCGACGGACAGATTCGCCGGTTGCGAGATTCACTCGCCCGAATCCGGATTTTCCGACTTCGGTTGAACACCTTTCGGCTCAAGGCTCACCAAGGCCGACCTTGGACGTCCCTAGGTCATGCCTATCTATAAATAACACCTCTTGGAAGCCCCGAACACTTTTCAAAACCCTACGATACTCTCTATACACAAAATCGTAATCCCGGAGTCATCGGAGGCACCAAAACCGAGCCAGAGACTGTTTGGACGAGGTCGGAAGTCTTCCAACGTCGTGTAAGTCTGATCCATTCATCCATCTCGTTTTTAATTCAAAAACGAAACCCTAACTTAGTCTTTTTCTTTCTACACCCTGAATCGGATCTAGAACGAAGAACCCGACGAACGGAGAGGATAAACGGTGGACTGGAAGCCACACCTCCGAAATCGATATTCCCGGATGACTGGAAATCTGTAAGTTGACACTTACATGGTTTTGGAAGTAATTAAAACACTTAAATCTAAAAGCTTAATCAAGACTTTCGAAAATCTGCCAACATGTGATTTCTACCGGCGCAACGATTTTGTACAATTTTTCCAAACCCATAAAAGTCTTCAAACGAGAAAACTTAAAACATGAAAAATATTCCTAAGGCTTAGATATATCTCTTGTAAAATTTTCAGAATTTTTCGTGGTGATTTGTTATATGAAATCAACCCGAAACCGAACTGCTAAGATTTGAATCTTGAAATTCTTGACAGAACTAGGTCTGAACTTGATGACGTTTTTGACTAGGGTTCTAGGCTGATTTAGATCTTTAGCCGAACATGAAAGTTGTAAACAAATGTCTTAAGAAGGTCTCTGTAAAATTTCGTTAAGTTTGGAGTTGATTTGCTACGGTAGACCTTGAAAATCTTGAACTGCTGTAAGATGAATTCGGACAGATTAATGTTTCTACGAAAATCGATGTTTTTGACCTGTTTCAGTATCTCAGATTGAAAAAGTTAAAACACGAAAGTTGTTCATCTCGGTGTTTCCGAGTCAGTGGTAACTTTTCAGAATTTTTGAACTTAAATCTGATTTTAAATTAATTTTAGAGTAAACAGCGGTTTACCGGAGTCAAATCTTGAAATCTTGTTGAAACGATAGAATTAGCCTTTAGGGTTGAAACGAGTCGAAATATTTTCTTAATAAATTTAGTGAAATCAGAATTTTTGAAATAAATCCCCTTACTAACTTGATAAATTAAAATTTGGGGTGAGTGCTCTGCAGGGTGCCCCCTAACTGCTTCACTTCGTGCCTTTATGGACGATGGTGACCCCGCGCGAAAATTGAGATATGATATTGCCAAAACGGCATGAGATATATGGCCTACACTCTCGTGAATATCCATATGGGATTCCCGAGGCTCCCGAGTGGTACTGGGTATGGCAGATACGGTTGCGGCCGCCGGTTTCCGGCTAAACTTGTCGAGATCGCGATGCAATCGTGAAACACTTGAAATTACTAAATCGGGGATGTAATGGGGAATTTAAATGAAATTGGATTATTTATCGTTGTCGTTTAAATTGTTAAATGCTTTGTTTAAATTAATTATGACTTTCATTTTAAATTGTGCTAAATGTATTGTTGACTAATGCCATGAAATATTATGCAATTTGGTTAGATAATTAAGTTGAATTATTTATGGCTTATTATCATGTTTTTATGTAAATATTAAATTAATGGCTTTTAAACCCTACGATCATGCATGTGTTAACTTACTCAGCAAGTTGTGCTTACCAAACCGTTTATTTTTCTTTTTTCCTTACAGAGTATGTGGAACAAACATGAGCACATTCATGCATGGGGGAAATTATATTTTGCGAAACTTTATTATTAAATTCTTGCATTAGACTATAGAATAAACGAGCATGTTTAACCCGTGTTTTGACCATGTCGGTCTTATTTACATTTCCGTTGCAATATTATACTTAACTATTATTTCCGCTGTATTATGATATTATTATTTTCGAATTTATATTGTATGGGTTGTTTGCAAATGTTTTAAATATTTTAAATACTGAAATACCTAGCCTTGCATCTCTTTAGTAAGCCGGAGAAACCGTGTCTTACTAGGGAGGTGTGGCGGTGACATCCCGACCTGGGTGACCAAAAACTGGGGTGTTACAGCGTCGTCCGAGGATAGCGTCGTATGCCTTTTTCTTAGGCTGCTGGATCAGTTACGTCATGAGCCTTGGGCCACGACGTGATCATACGATAGCGTCGTAAACGGTTGGCGTCGTAAGGGGCGGTAGACGTCGTACTGTCTTCAGCCCCAATTTCCGACTTCCTTGTTTTACGGCGGATGGTCTTGTACAACCTTGGTGCAATTAATTACGTGCAATAATTTACAATATCTCAAGGCTCTACACACTGTTCAATGAGCCGAATTACTACAAATGATTGGACATTTAATGATAACGGCTATAACACACTAGCCTTGCATGAAACAATAATCTATTACAATATTACAATATCATACCAAGAACAATATGAACTCGGATGAACACCAACAAGAACACCAAGAACACAAGAAACAAATCTCACTCCCAATCCACAAATACCCCACTGTTGTGCTTAAATATACTCAAATAATGAGTTAAACTCAATATCATGCATAAACAACACACAATGAGAGAAATGAGGGTTCAAATAAGCAAGATGGTCTCGGTGGGAACAATGACAACAAGAACAAAATGACAAGATCTCAAATATTTTTGGTATTTTGGATTAACAATATTTCTAGGGTTTTTCAAGGATAATAACAAGTAGAACCAAGGTGCTCTGATACCAAATAACTTAGGATACCATGGATCTCTTGGTTACTAACTTGCTTAAGAAAAGATTAAGATGGATTAAGAAGAGATTAGTGGAAGATTAATAAAATGGATGAAGACAACCGAAATGGAAATGAGAGATAAGGAAGCAAAACCGCAACAAGAATCGTCGGGGGAAGCAACCAAGATGTTTGAAACCTTGACCTCAACCCAATCCTTCCACTCGAACCTCGGTTTGGTAATCAACAATGGTAGCTTCGATCAACGGTTGATGAATGTTTCCCAACAAACATACAAAGGTGTGTGAGAAGGGGTATGCTCTCGGTGATCTTTGAATTTGGAAATGTGGATTTCATTCAAATAGACAATGATGTGTTACAAGTGTTGGGGAGGACATATATATAGCCCAAACCCATTAAACAAGAAAATGGAAGGTTTAAACAAGTTTATCAATGTTTAAAATAGGAGAAAATAAAGAGCAAGAAGGAAAATATAAAACTGGACTGATTACGACGTGATCCTCGTCTGGCGTCGTAGGATGGGTTGGCGTCGTAGGTGGCATTGGTCTTCTTCCTCCCTCTTATGACGTGAAACAAGTCGTACAACTGGAACAGGTTAGCGTCGTAGATCATGGCTAACGTCGTAAGTGTCCATAGTCTTCTCTCCCCTTACGACGCGAGACACCCCTTTACGACGTGAAACTAGGTTCGCGTCGTAGGTCCTGCTTGGCGTCGTAAGTGTGCAAAAATTCTTCTAACTCTCATACGGCTGTGCCCACTGCTCCGGTCACTGTTCCGGCGCTGACTGTCCGTTGACCAGTGACGGCGACTTTTCCAGTGAAGTTCCGGTCAGATTCCGACGACTTGGTCGGAGCTCCGATGAACTTCCGGCGACGACGGTTGCGATGGGGTCCACCTTTTGACCTCATTATGCTATTTTGATCTGTAAGTACATCTTGAGGTCTCCTTCCTCCGAATTTAGTCTGATGTTGCAAGACCCGGATGAATGGGCCCTGGTTCTTCTTCGAGCTGGATCATGATCAATGCTTTCAAACTGCTACCTTTCTTCTGTGAATTCTGCAGACTTGAGAAGGCTGGCAATTTGGTCTGTGAATTTCTTGGTCCGGCTCCTGGAGCATGTTCCTTCCGGAATAATTAATGCTGCTGATTTGGCTACCACGCCACATGCCTACCCAATTCTCAATTTTTTAGGGGACTTACACTAGTGATAAGTCCCCCGACTTTTGAATCCCCACCTGGCTCTCTATCTTTCCTCTTTGTTCCATTTGTAATTTGTGTGACATGAGCTCCCACCACCCTTTTCATTTAATGGCTCCTTAAAAAAAAAAAAAAAAAAAATCTCAATTTTTTAAGGTTTCCTTTCTATTTTGTTACATCCATTTCCGAATCTTGTAATCACATTTTTCAATCAATATTTGAAAAAGTAAGAATAAGTAAAATGCAAAATGAACAAACAATTCTAAATTATTAATATGATGATGGTTATTGTTCGAATGTAACTTTGTTATAAGTTAAAACCCCGAAAAAAACCATATGTTGAGCATTCACTAAAATGAGATGAAACAAAATCATCGGAAATTGTCAAAGACAATAGTAAGAAACAATGTAAAAGGTAAATATCACAAAATTATACTCCACTACAAGTACACCAATTAAGAAGAAAAAATTATTCTAAGCAATATCTTATGGAGTACTCGTTAATCTATCAAATATCGCCTCCCTAAAGTAAAACTGCACTAGTGTAGACTGCAGGACACAATTCCATTGACAAATGACAATTAATAAGATTTAATTACAATAATAACTAGCTTCGTTGAAAAATCAAAGCAGGAGCTAGCAACGCTGACTACAAAAATAAAAATAAAAAATAAAAATAAAAAAAAAGAAAAAGAAAAAGAAAAAAAAAAAGAAGAAAGAAAGAAAGAAAGGTAAACGTCAGAAGAGGATAAATAACAAAACAGAGAATCCAAGCTAGGAATATTGGAATATATGATCACAGTCACATACACAAATACTTACACGTTCTTTAAAATAATCTTGCCCGAATACCATTAATTAATGCAATTACTACTCCTCCATACCTACGAGCTACAAGACGTGCGAGGTACACACCTAATTGGAGGCGACTTGGCTCTGTCTTTGTAAAACTAGTTAGTGGTAGACACCTAAATTTGCCCATCCTAACAATGGTGGCGTGCAAAGTGTGGTGGAATTTGTCTACCAAGTCATCCCTTGTCGTTGTCAGCCTCAACTGAATGAACACGATTACACAAACACAAGAAATCTAATACGTACTGTATAATATAGAAAACATCAAAAGTGGGATAAAAAGAAAAGGTACGAGGCCGGTGCCCGGTGGGTTAGATTTTTCCATTAACCCACCTCAAATATCATATGTTATTACAGACGGATTTATTGGGAATTCTGATTCTCCGCATAAAATAAGGAATCCTTCGAAATTGAAGATTGCCCTGCTCCTGAATTAGGTACCCTTTTCATTTATCTCTTCTCCTTTAAATGTGTTTTCTTTTTTTGGGCGTATGAATGATTTATTGGTTCTTCTTCTTGGGTTTTTGGCATTTGATGTGAAATTGTGTTTTCTTTGATGTTTTGGCGTGGGGCTTTTGTCGATTTTAGGATTCTTGAATGGGGCTTAAGGGCTTTGTGATTGATTCTTGATTGCATCAGATTGTTTTGTGCTTATGATTGATTTGTTTTGTTTTGTTTTTTTTTGGTTTATGTAAATTTCCTTTTGCCCATAGTTGATGTTTAATAGTGGCAGAGTGTATGTTTCCAAGTGATCAAGATTGCACTTTTTTTAACAGTCTATGTGATTGTCTTCAACACAAATTGTGACTTCAAGAAGAGAATTGCAAATAGGGATAATTTTGAATCTTCTTAATTTGTGGCATAATGGAACTTTGTGTTATTATCTCACAATTTCTGTGGAAGAGAATCACATAGATCAATCTCACATTTCAAAGAATTGATTTCTTGGACGCCCTACCTTCAAGTAATATGATTTCTACATTGGCAGTTGGCACTAGCTTAAAGTTTCTGATCAGGAGTAGAGAAAACATTTTAAACAGCATACATTCAAGAATACATGTTTGAACACGTATTTGCTTCTAGGACAAAACTTATTTGCTTGCATTCATAAGAAATAACAAAGGAACAAGGGATGGAAGAAATGGCTTCTAGTGAATTCTCTAATGCCAATTATTTCTTGTGCTTAATGTATCAAATTCTTATTTTGGATGGATGTCATAAGTTGTAACTTGAATCTTCTTCTCATCAGCAGGGAGATCTAGAATCAATCCATGATCGGCTCCCTTTTTCCAGATATTCTTCATAAAATGTCAACTGGAAAGACGAAAAATCGAATAATACATTGATGAATGTGGGGTTGGGTTAATAGTCTTGTTTGATTGATCCTGCCAGACAAGGCTTGGAAGCCCCACATTGGACAGATATATGGCGATGTAACAATCTTCTAAGCATATAACCTTGACTGTGCGAAGTATGTCAATGGCGGGTAAAAGAGTTGCACAAGTCCTTTTCCTTTTTCTCTTCATAGACATACTTGGTCATAATGCTGCAGCTGAACACGCCACATTAACTTCAGAAAAACTGGTAACTTCTCCGCAAAGGAATGTGGGGGGTGTTGTCATAGATGGGTCTGGCACAGAACATAGAGTTGACTCCAATGGCTTCGAAAAGGAAACCAATAAATGGCAGGTTGTAAATAACAAAGTTTCAATACTAACCGTTGGATTATTCACAGTAGCCATGGCTGCAGCAACTGGTTTAGGGGCTATCCCGTTCTTTTTTCTGGAGCTTGATCCTCAGTGGGCTGGAGTATGCAATGGAATGGCTGCAGGCGTAATGTTGGCTGCAAGTTTTGACCTAATACAGGAAGGGCAGGGCCACGGCAGTGGCAGTTGGGTTGTGTTTGGTATCTTGGCGGGTGGCATTTTCATCTTGCTTTGCAAAAAGGTAATGTATTTAAACCTTTCTAATTTTCTGCTTCCACAAAAATCAACACCACATTTCTCATCGTTGTATTTGAATTTGATAATTTCCAGGTTCTGGAGCAATACGGAGAAGTAAGCATGCTTGACATAAAAGGGGCCGAGGCAGCAAAAGCAATTCTTGTAGTTGGAATCATGACGCTTCATTCATTTGGGGAGGGCTCGGGTGTTGGCGTTTCGTTTGCTGGCTCTAAGGGTCTATCTCAGGGGGTATTGGTTACTTTGGCCATTGCTGTGCATAATATACCTGAGGGCTTGGCTGTCAGTATGGTGTTGGCATCTAGAGGGGTGTCACCCCAGAATGCCATGTTATGGAGTATAATTACTTCGCTGCCACAGGTAATTCGAAATTCAGGGCTTGGTTGGTCACAGAGGAATGCAAGTATATTCTAGTTCTGTTAAGTTACCTGTTTATTGTCTAGACAACATGGGAAGTCAGAAAATGGTGTGGTTCTTGTTGCAGCCCATTGTAGCAGTTCCTTCATTTGTTTTTGCTGATGCATTTCACAAGTTCCTACCATTTGCTACGGGATTCGCGGCTGGGTGTATGATTTGGATGGTTATGGCAGAGGTCCTCCCAGATGGATTCAAGGTGAGTTGAGACCTTGAAAACAAGTTATGAATTACTTACCTAAAGAGTAGTCTGCAGACAAAAAAACCAATGTTCTACATTATATGATGATGTCTCACCGCTGACAAGATTTCACCTTGAGGTTGATTTTTGCCATCATCATCTCTCACCTATCTCTTTATTCCCATGAATATGATTTTTTTGTCTGGAAAATTGTTTGTTGCCCCATTCAATCTAATATCATTCTGCATTTAGAACTGCAGTATTGTTTTAGAGCATTACATGCTTAAAAAAGTCCAGGTTATTACTCAAAATCTATCCACTCTTTCATTCCAGGAAACTTCGCCAACACAAGTTGCATCTGCAGCTACACTTTCCGTGGCATTTATGGTAGCACTCGGTACTGTTTTTGAGCAATTTACTGTAAACTATAAGTGAGTTTCCTACTTTCCTATTACCCTGTTTTGCCTTGTATTTTTCTTGTTTGCATACACTTTGAGTAGTTCTTAGAAAATGGAAAGTTGTCTGAGCGTCACTGTTGTGCCAATTGAAATGGAACTAAACCCTATTTCCACAATAAGCATTACCTACATTATACGTAAACCTTGAATGAAAAACAAGGTTCCTCTTTCTTATAGTTTGTTGCCTGTTGAAAGTTTTCATGGAAATCTTATTTATCTCAATGTGTTCATTGCATTGCAGTTCTGAGGATGCTTCCGGCCTCTTTGTTTCTCTACTTTTTGGTCTTGGTCCATTTCTCGGGGGTGTTGCTCTCGTTTCATTTGCTATCGCGTTCCATCTTCAGCATGCACTGCTCAGCGGTTTGGCTGCTGGCATTGCCTTTGTCCTTGGCACCTGGCGACCGGTTCAAATTCTTCTGTCATCTAAGATCGGGCTTCTTCCACTCTTGTTTCTACTTGGAATGGGAGCAGCCTTCATTCACTTATCAATGTCCGCTGCTGCTAAGCTTGTAATACACAAGAAGACATCAGCGAATACATTATCCACTCTCAGTGGCTATAACATGAGCGCGCCAACCCTCAAGTCCATCATATCATGCCTAGCTGTTGCCCTCCACGCCACTGCAGAGGGGCTTGCATTAGGCGTAGCTGCACCCAAAGCCTATGGGTTCGGGAGACACATGGTCCTACCTGCATCCCTGCACGGACTTCCTCGTGGAGCTGCTGTTGCAAGCTGCATTTTCGGGGCTACTGACAGTTGGCAGCTGTCCCTCTTGTCTGCTACACTTGTAGGATCTGTCGGGCCGTTATCTGCCATTGGAGCCATACTTGCTGGAATCGACTACTCTGGCCTGGACCATGCCATGGTATTTGCATGTGGAGCACTTTTCCCCTGTTTTGGGAGCATTGTTAGGAGATCGGTGAAGTTAGATAGACAGAAGAGCATTTTCGGCCTTGCTGCTGGGGTAGCCTGTGCTAGTATGTGTCTGGCGTGCACGAAGCTGGTATGTATGCATACACGGTATTGCAATTCTGCCCCTGAGGCTGTTAGATGATGTAGATTATCCTCCTGATGGCTCAACATACTGTGGAAAGAATTAAAGGTTGTCCTGTTCTTGATTTTACTGCTATTTTATTACTATACGCTTTTTGGATGTCCCGGAAAATTAGAACAAACAATACAGAGGAACTAGCATATGCAGATTTATTATGTCTACTGGGAGTCATAAACAGATGTATCTATGTATATTCTTCCCAATGAGTTGAGAAAATATGCTCAAACTGAAATCTCTTCAAAATTAATCCAAGAAATGTAGACAGAAACTCAATCTTTTGAGATCATTCCAAGCACAATAAGAGGCACATCCTCGTTAACACAGAAGCGCTTATAGACACGTTAAGAAACAAGAAAAGCTACATTCAACTATTCAAGAGCAGATGACAACAGGGGAGAAAAGTGACTTCATAAACTTGTCTGGAATGCTGATCCCAGGGAATTGAAGCGCCATGCAAAACCATGCCTTCTGTGTGCTATTTTTCCAACTGTCCAAAATATCTTCCTGTTATCGTCACAAGAATGTTTAGGATAATCAATTCATCATCGTCAACTTTTGTTTTCGCAGCTCTCAAACTAGCACATTTCCGGAGCAATGATCGCATGGCTGCACCAGTATCAGCATCAAGAGGACAATCAACTGCTGCACAAAGGGCAAATAACCATAAACCATCATCTCGTGGCACTGAGCTCATTTTCTCAACCAAGTTTATCCGTCTCCTCAGCATTAAAGTGCGAGCAGCTGGTTCCATCCTCAGAATCTGGGAAAGGGTTGGAAGGTGGCTAGAATTGGAATTTGCAACAAAATGTGAACTATTAACTTGGTCGGTTGTCTCCAGTATGCCAGAATCTTCCGAGGGACAGGGATCATCTGTAGATGTCAAGACATCAACTTCCTCAGAATATGTACAATCAAGCTTATTAACCAAAATATCCATCTCATGAACCGACTCCACTTCGATCGAGCTGCTTGCACTGAATCTCAGCCTTAGCTCTGAAAAATCAGCAAGAAAGCTGTCCTCCCACTCTTTGAGTGGCAATAAGATCTCCGGGCACTTCATGATGCCAGGAATTTGAGGCATATAAACACTCTGCTTCTTAATTTTATCAACCTTGACAACTTTTACATTCGGAATTCTAGCAGCCTCCCACCTCACACGCCGAAGATACTCGAGCCCATCTTGTACAGGGCCGGAATCAAAGTCGGGCTCCCCTGCAACTGCAAAGGCGGGCTTCTGAATGCTACTGTAATCATCATCACTATCATCCTCTTGGTCGCAATCCCCTTCCACAGCTAAACCCTCTATAGTTTCCAAATTTTCCGAGTGATCACGGCCGCAATCTTGAGACTGATAGGCAGATTTAAGGAATTGTGGGCGAGGATCGAAGTCCAAGCTCGGGGAATCTTGCTTACGATGAATCTTTTCAGCTTGGACTAAACCCTCGTATTCGTGAGCCACCAATGGATCAAGGCCAGAAAAAACCTCAATCCATTTCTTTCTCTGGTAGGCCAATTGCTCATACCGCAGCGCCTCTATCTCCTGTATCGAATACTGCCATCTCTTCTCGTTCCTTTCGTAGGAATAATAGACAGACGCTTCCTTATTCTTTTTAGCCCCGTCTCCCCCTCTTCGTCTCGGCTGTTTCTCCTTTTGCCCATCGATTTCACGGCGCTTCCCCTGCGTCTCCACACAATTACCATCGCCGTTACTTACCCTTTTCCCATGAGGGGAAATGGCGATAATCGCATCCTGATTAGTCATTCTAATCATAAGCGCGCATTTCTCCGAACACTGAATAGGCTTTTCTTCTACCTCAGCAGTACTGTTTCCTTCGACTTCTGCCACGCTCAATTCCATTTTTCCAGGAAAAACACCGTCGATAGCGTTCAATTCGTCAACGACGCCGAGCCCGGCACCGGCTCGGCCAGGATCAACGGCGTTGTTCTGACAGCTGTTGAAACCATTGGGTTTGTCTTCAGGAGCGACGCTGTCAATGGAATCGGAAGATTGTGAACCCACCTGAGAATGCAGCACACCAATAGCCACACCGGAGCTCCGATAGATTACTGGTGGCTCTGCCATCAATAGAATCAAGAATGAAACGACTCCGCCACCGCCCACCAAAGACGGTTGAGACTTGAGAAACGTATATAGTTGGTAAAAACTGGTACAGGTTTAAAACTGCTTAGGCCCAAGATAAGCCCACGATTATTGGGCCCAATCTATTACTATGCTTAAGAGAAGTTGCATGCACTATGCAAATGATGAAATGAAGAATTGAAGACTTTTAACTCCAAATCTCCAATATCGAATTAAATTTATAATGTTTATTATTTAAATATTATTTGAAAATTCTTCCACTGATGTCACATTTAACAGTAGCCCAAAAACACGAAGAGTGAAGTCCTCAACAAAGAATGTGGCTATGCCAGCACTACCTTAACAACACGCAGCAATACATTGATTAACAGTTCACAAATCTGCAAATGCATTAGTTACTCCAATTCCATATACGAAATCAATGTGGCTAATATGTTGAATCCAATGCTCTACAGAGGCAGGCAGTCAGCCAGCCTTCTCAATTCCAATAGTATAACATAAGTTACATTGCCAAGATTTCAGTCTTCTAATACGAATATTGCTCATTTGAGTCATTTATTTTGATGTCACCGCAAGAAATAAATGCACATACCATACAGAGTGCCTTGAATCAGGTTTCCCTGTGGTATCTATAAAGAATACTTTTAGTGTGTTTCCATGCCAAAGAAACACATGTTTGTAACTTGTAATTGTACTCTGAATCCAAATCTTGGCATGAAGATGGATAAGTTCATTTGTGTTCGTCTAAGATGCCCACGAGACATTTCTCCAGTAAGAATTCTGCATTAACCCAGGCATGGTACTTATCTGAATAAAGTATCAGTATTACAAATGGAAACAGCATCGGGTCCCAGATAAAATTATATCATCAGAAAATGCTAAAATGATAATAATAGAGGTAACAAAAGGATACTGAATAAAGATGTGCAATCTTTTCCAACTGCCTTCATCAGCATATCCACACCTATCACATATTGATGACATTTTAGTTGCAAGAGAACAACATAAGAGACCCACCTCAAAAGATTCCGTGATGTAGAAAACCACAAGTGAATTGTGAAACTTAAGGTGTAAATGATACTAAGGGAAGTTTTAAGGATCAATGAGATATCAGCCCAAGTGGTTAGGCTGGGGAGGTAGGTAATTTGAATCCCCTGGTGCGGTAATTACCAACTTTGTGTTACTTGCCTGACAGAAAATTCATATAACTAATTGCATTAGAATGAGATAATATATGACAAAATTGAGGACGCCTACATCATTTCATTTAGTTCATTGAGAAAATGGGGAAAAGATACTGCACGTAACCTACAGATCACACCTACACTATTAAAGTTTGGCTAATATTGAATGCATAAGGTAAAGAAAGGTGATAATCTGGAATTCTGGATATTACATACTATTACTTTAGGAATTCTTTTCCAAAATAGTATGCCTATTTTGTGTGCTCCCAATGACTTTTGGAAGTATTTTCGTTCATATGCTACGATATTGGAAGTATCTAACAAGCTGGAAAGAACTGAAGAAAAAAATGGCAAGAAAGGAAAAAGAGGGCAGCTGGTGTCGAGGTGTTGGTGGAGGCATCAACTAACAATGAATGCTAAAGTTGCATTGACATTCATACACCTTTTCAGGGATGCTGATTAGCAGATGTAAATTAGATAGAAACCTCCAGGATGAAACTTCATGTAGGGTGATATATTGTAGACACGCCCTTTGAGAACAGTCCACATGGAGCCTTCAGACTGGTGTTGTTTAACTTCATTCAAAGATATCAACCTTCTATTTGACTGTCCCTTCAATCCTGAGACAATTATAATATTAGCCTGAAAAAAGTTTTAGAGCACTAGAGACACTGTCTCATCTAAAAATATACTTATTCAATATGCTACTATTATTTTGTTCCTCATCGCATTGTGTCATCCTCCAACTAGTCTCTTGACATTTTAAATATATATATTTTTTTTCATAAACGATAAACCAAGATCACTTAAGTTGGTGGTATTTGACATCCTCCTCATCCAAACGTTTAACCTAGTGGATAGATACTCATATGGAGTACTTATTTACTGTACTGCAAACGCAGAGTTGTGTCTGAACTTCAATATTTTCCAAAAATAATGCCTTTGAAAGACCAATCCACTTGGAGCTGAAATGGTAATAAATCAATATAATCTATGCTACACAAAAAACTACCAGAGTAACAGTATTTTGATTCATCTCTATGCCTATTCAAAGGCAAAAACAGAAAGCAAGTCAACTAAAAAACTTAATGCATTATCCATATTACTTTGGCAAATGGAATGCACATAGAGGTTTAAAAAAAAAAAAACAAAAGCTGAGTACCTGCCAGATCAGGGTGAGTCCTGGTAAGCTTGAGCCAGTCCATCTGACTATATCCTTTTTCAAAAGGAACCTTGGCTCTAGGCACAGATTTCTTTACAGGAATCTTTGGTTCTGTGGGAGCCTTATTTGCATTTCGAGAAACCTGTTGGCCAGCTTGTTTGGCCTGTTGATCTACGTCTTTATGTGTTGATGCATCAATCACATTAAACGTTAAAGAGCCAACTTTTAATGTATTAGCACCATTCTGGATACTACTACTATCTGCAGCATTCACATCTCCATCATCTATATGAATGTCACGGATGGCATCTGTAATTTTCTGATCTCCAACACCATCTACAGGTGGCCCAACCTTATTACAATCAATCTTGTAAGCTTCAAAAACTAAAAAAGTTGTAGAAAGCACAAGACAATTTATATTGAACTTGAATCCTGCTATAGGAAATAATTCAACTAATAATTTAGGGCAAAGACAAATATTAATTAAATAGCCATACATCACAGACTTACTTGACAAAAGGTAAAATCTCCCTGTCCTGCCATTGTAGGTCAAAAAGTCGACTCCAAGTAAAACACCAAAAAAACTGCGTCTGAGGACTGAGAAGAAAAAATCATCAACGAAATCAACAAACTTCCATCGACTAACTCATAACCATTAACAATTAACAAGTTTGACGCACTAGCGGGCTATTTCCACAACCCCTTTGCATGATCATACGAATAAAATTGCGTACACGGTACATCTCTAGAAGACGAATTATCGACGATCCAGCATTAAAAGGAATCACATAAATTATTTTGTCTCCAGCAATTCGAATTTCTGACTACTGCAGCTTAACTAAAAACTCAAAATCGATTGACCTAAGTAAATAAAGAAAACCTTCCTTTCACCTGTCATTTCGATAAACAGCAAAGAAGAGAACACAAATTATACAGAAGAAATACACACACAAACCACAGGAGCAGAGTCAGGAAGCGAAAATTGGCGTACATTGTTGAAGAGGATCTTGCTGGAGATGGATTGTCGGTGTCTGTGATGGAACTCGTGCACTCTGCAGTGCGGGAAAGGGATGAGACAACCCTCAATTTTAGCTCATCAATAGTGGCAGTGCCACAACAATAGTAGTAGTAATTTGTTTGAAATTCGTTTCTTTCTGTAAGTGGTAATACTCCATAATGTGAGGACTAAGAGGTGTAATTTATTTTTTGAGGATTATATGGATATATTACGGCCCATTCTACTGAGGCTCTTGGGCTTTACCCAATTTCGATTATGGGCCCAATTTTTCCACTTCCACTCTAAGAGCCTGTTTGGATTGGCTTTTTTTCAAGTGCTTTTGGCTTTTGCTTCTGCCAAAAGCACTTTTGAAGGAAAAAGAGCGTTTGTTTTGGCTTTTTAGAAAAAGCAAAAGCACCTCGAAAAGCTGCAAAAGTGCTTCTGGGAGAAGCAGCCCAGGTGGTGCTTCTCCGAAAAGCAGAAGCCAAAAGCACCTAGTAATGTGTGCAGAGTCATAAATGCCCCTATTAATTTATTTAAATTACACTATAAATATATACTATCATATATAAATAGCATATCCTTTTTGGTAATTTACACATTTCAAAAGCACTTTTCACTTTTATACATCCAAACACACTATTGAAAAAAAGCTGCTTTTTAAACATTTCATCCAAACACAAAAGTTAGCTGCTTCTGCTTTTGGCTTTCACTTCTGCTTCTGCTTTTGGCTTCTGCTTTTTTTAAAAGCCAATCCAAACGGGCCCTAAGAATAGTAGTAGTATATATAACTACTTCTTTCCCGTCTCATTCTCATTGTAATTGTTACAAACCCTTTCGACACGTATGTCGATGCACATTTTTAACGGTTAATAACTTAAATTTTATAGAACGAAAAGTTATAAAAAGTTTATTGTCTAAAACTACAAGATTAGACGAATCTAACAAGATCTCACTTGACTATGTTTTTTCTTACATAACTATGATAAAAATTTGAATCAAAGTTAAACAGTGAATAGTATCAAAAAATGATTTGTAACAAAAGGAGAGAGACGGAGGAAGTACTATCATTTCTATTTTCTTCATAAGAACATAGTATATCGATAGTGTATAATTATAATTTATAGACAATATTGGGTTGATGAATCACTCTCCTTGTTGGTATAATTAAACTCATCATTTTCTCAAAAAAATATTAATGTTAACTATTCATTAGATTCTAAATTTTCTAACTTCTATAGTTCTATATGGACTTGTCACAGTGGTCTTTCGAGTTTACTCTTTAAATAAAATAGTTGCAATGAATAAAACTTAGATTTCTATTTCAAATAATTGAACTTCAAATACTTGTCACAATTATTCTTACATTAAGACTTGAAAGAGAAAATATTGATTGTTAAACTTGAATTGGAAATTTTATACTGGAGAACAATTTTATATGAAAATTAATTGGCAAAATATATCATGGTATGAAAATTAATCCTATATATCTCTGTTTTTAACTTTTACATTGTTAAACAACTATCAAAAATAGGGTTTCCCAAAAATACTATCAAAAATAGTGCCACCATAACATTCTAAACTATAAAAACACTAATAGCCATTACGTGACTGGCTCTACTATCATCTTGAAGATATTCCTCTAATTTTAATTGACATCTTTAATTTGTGGCACTATTTCCTCAATTTTTTTTTATAAGTATATTAAAAAAAATATATAATTAAATTTGATCTTGTTGAATTTGTCGATTGACATAATTTTTGGAGTTGTACACAATTTCTTCTTACTGTTGACTCTTAAACAATTTTTATGAGTTTTTTGATCGCACGAATTTGTTAGTAGATAAAGATAATTTTATTTTTTATATTTTGATGTTAGTAGATAAAGATAATTTTATTTTTTATATTTTGATATACGTAGTATTAACTATTAAATAATTACTCCATTTTCGATAAAGTGTTTCAATATAGAAGGAGGAGTAATACGGAAAAACGGCTGACATGCATGGAAAATTATATTTTCAACTAGTTCATTATACTCCCTCATTGAGCACGGTAATTATAGACAAAGTTAATTTGTAAGTATATGATGTGATCTACGTATTACTTCCGTCTCAATGTTTTTGCTACGGACCCATCGAATACGTATGTCGATACACATTTTTAACGGCTAATAACTTAAGTTGTGTACAATAAAAAATTAAAAAAATTTGATATTCTAAAACTACAAGATTAGACGAATATAACAAGATCTCACTTGACTATATTTTTTTTTTTTTGCATATCTATGATAAAATTTTGAGTTAAAGTTAAACAGTGAATAGTGTCAAAAAGTCAAATGTATTGATTACAACGATATAAATATTTTCTCTATTTTTTAAAGATAGCTACATTGGGGAATACGACACTATTCACACAATCACTTTGATTTGAAGTTTTGTCATATTAGTTATACAAGTTAAAATATGACCAAGTGAGATTTTGTTAGATTCGTCTCGTCTTGTGGTTTTTAAATATCAAACTTTTAGAAATTTTACTTATACTGAATTTGAGTTATTTATTATTTAAAATGAAGTATAATATTTTAGTTGGGAGTGATGGTGTACTAATTTTTATATACTTCCTCCGTTCTCAAATCTTTTTTACATACCCCACTGCGCATGCAGTCCAATGCACATTTTGAATCAATAATAACTCAAGTTTGGTATATGTAAAAATTCTAAAAGTTCAATATTTAAAAACTACATGACGAGACGAATCTAACAAGATCCCTCTTGACTATATTTTAACTTGTATAACTATGATAAAACTTTAAATCAAAGTGCATTGGTGAATAGTGCCCCAAAACCAAATGTCTAAACATTTGGGAACGGAGGAAGTAAGATGAAAAGAAAAAATGCAGATTTATTTTATTGTTTTTCTATATTGTTTGTTGTCTTTATTAATCTTTATTGAAACGTATCAGTAGAGTTAAGAGTTAAGACAGGCGCCACATGCCGAGTGCCGACATCTGTTCTGGTCTGGTCCATCGCATCACGTGACTTACACACACCTGACACCATATAAATAAATATTACTCCCTCTGTCCCATTCCAAATATCTTACTCCCATTACAAATGTCTTTTTTCTATAAATAGAAATAATTTTCCCCTCCAACAACTATGTGGACCCCACCATATACTCACAAACCAACTCTACCTTAATTCCCGTGCCCAACAGTAACAAGACACTTGGGGTGGGACGGAGGGAGTATTAGTATAATAGAAGTATATACTTATATTATAAATATAGAAGTTTTTTTTTTTTAAGCCGTAGTGAGCTCATGCCACACAATTATAAAGTGGAATAAAAGGGATGAAGAAAACTTCCAACCTTTTAGAAATCAAGGGACTTAATTATTTGGGCTAAGTAAATGGAACAAAATAGAAGTATTTGTGTCTGGTAAGTGAGTTGATAACTTACGGATCACCGTTATAAAATTGTACTACTACATCTGGGAATCGGCAATGGGCGATTTTGGTCTCAAAATTAAGATATTTGGATTGCCTGATTCCACATGCTCAGTGCTTTGTTTGGGTTTTTTTTGGAGGAGACTACAGTGCTTTGTTTGGTTGTTATCTCACCACAAAAGAATTTCTATTTTTTTTCGGAAAGAAAATAATTTCTAATTGAAAAAAAGCAAATAAGTAGTAGTAGTAGTATTTTGTAAAAGCCGAAATGAATTAAAAATGAAAATGAATGCAACGGTTATGTGTGTTAATGTGGAAATCTCCATTATACTCGTATATATATATATATTTTTTCAATTTCTACATAAATAAATTTCCAAATTTAATGTTTTTTCTTATATAAAAAAAATAATACTACCTCCGTCTCGATATTTTTGTTACGGATGATTTTTTGTCACTATTCACTGTTTAACTTTGATACGAATTTTTATCATAGCTATGTAAGAAAAAACATAGTCAAGTGAGATCTTGTTAGATTCGTCTAATCTTGTAGTTTTAGACAATTAACTTTTTACAACATTTTGTCGTACACAATTTAAATTATTAACCGTTAAAATTTGTATCGGCATACTAAGGCTATCTCCAATCCACACATCTATTTTACAGTTACACTATCTCTATTTTACAGTTAGATTTACAGTTTTCCATTATCCCTCTCCAACCCACAACTCTAAATTTCCTTCTACAATAGAATATTCCATTTTGATTCCCTTTACTATTCATATAATATTACATTTATCAATTATATTAATACATATTTTAAATATATATAATACATTTGATTTTTATATTTAAATTATTTAATTAAAAATAATAATTACTTTGTATTTATATTTATGTACATTAATAATTATCATATTAAAATTATTTTCTTAATATTTAATTTAATTTTTTAATAATGAATAAAATTTAAAATTATATTACAAAAAACAATTTTAAAAACAAACAATTTATTAAACACATTTCATAACTCATAATACATTAAACATCATAACTCATGCGTTATTCCCACAAATGTTCAATCAAAGCATTACGAAGTGATATATGTGCATCTTTGTCCTTAATTTTCTTAAATCGGGCAAGAAATGTCAGGAATTGATCGAGTCCTTCATTCACAATTTCAACGTCTGGGATAGAAACTTCTCTTGCTTCATCGATGGGTATATTAAGATCCCGCTCATCCTCAATTATCATATTGTGCATGATAATACACGCAGACATTATATCATGCAAATCATCCTTGCTCCAATATCGGGAAGGATTTGCAACAATTGCAAACCGGCTTTGAAGAACTCCAAACGCCCGCTCGACATCCTTCCTACATGACTCTTGTTTCATTGCAAAATATCTCTTTTTTTCTGTGCGAGGATCGTGAATAGTTTGAACAAGTGTTGCCCACTTTGGATATATTCCATCCGCGAGGTAATAACCCATATCGTACATTTTTCCTTGGATGACATAATGTGCTGGTGGAGCGATGCCTCTAGCCAGATCTGCAAAAAGATGAGATCTTTCCAAAATTTATATCATTATTGGACCCTGGCATACCAAAGTACGCATGCCATATCCAGAGATCGTAATCAGCAATAATTTCAAGGATTATTGTCGGTTTTCCACTACGTCCCGCATATTGCCCTGCCTAAGCAGTTGGACAATTTTTCCACCTCCAATGCATGCAATCTAGAGAGCCTAACATCCCTGAAAATCCACGTTGTTTACCAATATACAGTAGTCTAGCAACATCATTCGGATTAGGAGATCTCATATATTGGTTGGAAAATATTTCAACGATTGCATGAGAAAACCTTTTCACACATTCAATTGTAGTTGACTCACTAATATTTATGTATTCATCGACTGCATCCGCCGGAATTCCGTATGCCAACACCCGAAAGGCAGCTGTAACCTTTTGTAGAGTGGACAAACCCGGTCTCCTAAGTGCATCTATACGTTGAACGAAGTACTCGTCGTGGCTTCTTAAAGCTTCAACAATACGAAGAAATAAATTTCGAGACATCCGAAAACGTCTGCGAAACATCTCTTCATTGAAGGTTGGAGTTTCAGCAAAGTAGTCATTGAAAAGTCGTTCGGCAGCTCCTTCTCGATCACGATGGATTACTCTACGCCCACGAACTGAACCACCATGAACATTTGTTGAATTTTGGGATGCTAGTAATGCCCCTATTGCAAGATTGTTGTTCTGCATCTGTTGAAGTAATCTTTGTTGGAGCGCTTCAAAGTCGCCATCGTCGTTGAAGATGTGATTCATTATCCTAAGATTTTTTTTTTTTTTTTATCAGAATACAATGAAAATTGTGGTGTGTAATTCTGAACAAAATTGTGGTGTGTAATACAATAGAGAAATTGAATATTTTCTAAAAGAATACGAGCCATTGGATTTATGCTTTCAATCTGAACCATTAGATGTGTCGGTAGGATCTTGACCGTTGATGTGGAATAAAATTCAAACGACTTAATCGGAACCATTGGATTCATTCTTTAAATCTGAACCATTAGATGTGTCGGTAGGATCTTGACCGTTGATGTGGAATAAAATTCAAACGACTTGATCTGAACCATTGGATTCATTCTTTAAATCTGAACCATTAGATGTGTCAGTGGGATCTTGACCGTTGATGTGGAATAAAATTCAAACGACTTGATCTGAACCATTGGATTCATTCTTTAAATCTGAACCATTAGATTTGTCGGTAGGATCTTGACCGTTGATGTGGAATAAAATTCAAACGACTTGATCTGAACCATTGGATTCATTCTTTAAATCCGAACCATTAGATTTGTCAGTAGGATCTTGACCGTTGATGTGGAAATCAAATTCAAACGACTCGATCTGAACCATTGGATTCATTCTTTAAAACCGAACCATTAGATTTGTCGGTATGATCTTGACCGTTGATGTGGAATCAAATTCAAACGACTCGATCTGAGCCATTGGATTCATGCTTTCAATCTGAACCATTAGATTTGTTGGTAGGATCTTGACCGTTTGATTTGTGAGAACTTTACTTATAAATAAGTTCTAGTGGAATAGACTCTACACCTCCCACATTTCATTTACAACATATCTTTCAACCGTATACTCTCCATTCTTTCATTTATTCTCTATGGCAAGCTCAAGAAATGCCAATTACAGCATTGATGAAGATAAACAACTTTGTCATGCATACATCGAAATTTCCCAAGATCCTGAAATTGGCATATCCCAAAAAAAAGAAATGTTCTGGCAACGTGTTACTGATACATTGAACCTACAAAAACCCAATGAATCTGTTCCGGATAGAAGCTGCGTTCCGTTGAGAGCCGAATGCAGACCATCTTGGCGGCCACGACGAAGCTTAAATCTTACATCCAACAAGTCGAGTATATGAAACCAAGTGGTATCTCCACAAATGATTTGGTAAGTTTAGATATGCATTTGACAATCTGTTTTCATGTATGTCAATAGATATTCTAAAACTTTAGTAAATATGCAGATGAAACGAGCAAAGAAGCTGATGATGATGGAAAAGAAGTATGCCAAAGGATTCAAATTTGAGCATGTGTGGGATATTATGAAGGATTTCGAAAAGTTCTCTTGCAAGGCCCAAAAATCACGATGTGAAGATTTTTCAACTCAATCACTCAGTTCAAATACCCCGATGCCCGAATCTCCTATGTCACCTCCCTCAATTCCTTTTTCTGTCAATTTAAGTGATGGTAGAGACAGTGGATCTGGATTTGGATCTCAACGCCCTTTGGGTGTTAAAAAATCTAAACTGAAAAAGAAGAAAGGTGAAGATATTTCTGTTTTTGTTAATTCATTGTTGGAAAGTAATAAACAAATGCAGGCATATTATGAGGAGACAAAGAAAGCCCAAGATCGGAAGATTGCCGCTATTGAACAGGCGAATGAGTTGGTCAGGAAGAAGCAAGATCAAGAAACCATGTTGATTGATCTAATGACAATTTCCGATCCCACCCGACGTATGTTCATCCAACAATCACAAGCCGAAATAATGGAGAGAATGCGTGAGCAGTCTTCATCCACTCCCAACACTAATTTTGACTTTCAAAATTATTTTGGAGACATCGGGGGTTCCGGATCTGGCCATGATTTGGGAGATTATTAATTTAGTTTACTGTAGTATGTTTTAATTAATTTATCACTACATTTGTATCTCATTTCAATTTAATGTTATGGACTTTTAATCTAATGATTTTTATTTTATTATGTTTATATTAAATTCAATATATTAAAATGAAAAATATGAACTTAAATTAATAGAAGAAAGAAAATAATTCAAAAAAAATATTTTACAAAAAAATAAAACAAAAATAAAAATAAAATCAAATAATAAAGTAAATAAAACATAAAAAAAAGAGAAAAAAAAAGGAGTAGCGGGATGAACAGTGCACCGCAATAAATTGCGGTGCACTGTTAGGGAACGCCATTTTGGCGTTCCCGGCCACCATTTTTGCGGGCGCGTTGGAGCGCCCGCAATCGCCACTTTCCCCTCCAATGCCAAAAATGGCGTTGCGTTGGAGGTGGGTCTAAAAGTTATATTTACGTTCCACTCAATTTGATCGAATATGCAATAATCATAGTATACATATTTTGTTTTCAAGGGTTTTTGAATTATTTTTAAATTTACGTCAATATCTTTAGTATAATAAATTCCTTATATTAACATTACATGAGTTTATTAAAAATTCACACACATGAGTGGGGCCACCAATTCGGACATACCCGGCCATTATTACTTATTGCCGGCCGAACCTTATCGCCGGACAAGCCGAACCTTATTGCCGGCCGGCTTCTACATTATTACTTCTTTTTTTCCAGAAGAAAAACCCCAATGCATCTTCTCACGCACCACAAAATATTCAACAAAAACTACAATAACAAAATATCAAAAAAAAAAAAAAACATTCAAATATTATAATCACTCTGCTCATGCATTTTTAAATCTATTTTTTTTGGTATTTATATTTTTAATTTTAAATATATGTATTTATGCGATTCCTAGCTAGTTTTCTAATACTACAAGAAAAATGAAAATTTTTTGTCGCATGGCTTTTCACTGATCCCTAATTAATGCCCGAAAATTGAAGTAATTCAACACCATGAGTCCGTCCCACTGACCACCACTGTTAATAATAACTTCTTGATGGCGAAATTAATTTGACATATATATATGGCCAACAATAGAGTTTGAGTTGAGAAGTGCCATCTCATCTCATGACCTCAAAATCTCAATGCACTCACATGCCCGTGGGCACCACGTCGACAACATGTCATACGGCATGCAGTGCAGCTTGCCATAAATAAAATTAATATTAATATACTATATAAAATTAAAATATTTGCTCAAATTAACATTATTTTTCATAAAATCAAACTTATTTCTTAGCATAGTACTAAAATTTAGAGGTGGGCAAAATATTCGAACCGATTCGTTGAACCGCTGAATCGAATCGAAATCGAACCGAATTTCCGGTTAACCGAGGACCCCGGAGCAAATACAAATATCACATTTAAGTATTCGTCAGGTTCAAATACAAATACAAATACTTTAATTTTTTCCCCCGGTTAACAGAACCGAACCGAATATATTTATTTTATTTTAAAAGTTATATATATTGTAAATATTATAGACATTTGATGGTATAAAATTATATAGATCATATATATCATTATTTATTTAATTATTTAAGTATATAATAAAATAAATATAAAAAATTAAAGAACTAATTATCAAAATATATCACCATAATTAATAAGCCTATATTGATTTTTGTCATTCAGAATACCCTATTATTAAAATACACATTTACACTAAGATTTGTTACATATACTAATATATTCTGATTACATTGAAAAGAACCATTTGATTCCATAGTTATATATATATTTTTCTGAGTGTAATAACCTCGTCCGACCCTCTTAAAATGTAGTATAATGAAGTTTTCATTTCTTAAATCTTTGAGTTTCGTAGATTTTTAAATATTCGAACCGAATCGTTTAACCGCTATGTTGGGACCAGATTTTGTTGTATGTGTTCCACCCGATGTTCGAACACCAGACTGAACACCACGACAAATCTTATCCAGAGGCAAAGTATTTTGGTAATGACAGCTGCTGATCTCTGATGATTCTCCTAAAGGATCTGGACGGATTTGCAGGGATAGGAACGCTCAAATATGGCAAGAAGATTTTCTATTCTTGGAAGGTTGTGCTATGGAATATTTTGGCTAGAGAATCCTGCATTAAATGAGTATATACACATTCCTTAGCAGCCGGATTCTTGCATCTATTTAAAGACCCCCCGGTTGAGAAGAATAGAGTAGACGAGATTTACACAGAAAAGATACACAAAAATTCGTCCAAGATGTGAGGAAGAATATGCGAGTTCTTCAACCATGAATTAATCGAGTAAATATTCGGTTGAAGAACTCACAAGGAATGATATTTCGATTTTCATGCTATATCATTAGAATGTCATTCCGCCTTGGGTAAATCGAAGAGGAGAAGGATTTCACAAGCCCTTTGTTTGGAGTTGACGAAAACAACCAAAGGACCATCCAAGGCATTCGTCATGTTGACACCGTACTTTCAAAGACGAGGAGGAGAAGATCAAAGGAGGATCTTTTACAGGCTCATTCAAGGGAAACTTGGAGAGGGGTTCTTCAAGGAGTCGAAGCAGAATCGGGAGCATTCTCACCAGAAAGGGGTTTTCTGGTACCATCGACTATCTGCTTGGATGTTGGAGTAGAAGATTGTCACGTTCACTAATGTTCGGGTTCGAACCCGGTGTTTGAACATCTAGTGGAACTCTCCTGGATTGGTATCCCCCAGACGTAGGCCTTGGGCCGAACTGGGTCAACAACTCTCTGTTTGTTCTTTTTACCTACACGCAATTTTATTCCGCTGTGCTTGATTTAGTACTAACCTACTAATAGTATTCGAAGCGTGTGTTGTTGAACAAACAGATTTAATAAGTTACACATCTCGACAAGAAAAAAGGGACCCAACAATTGGTATCAGAGCCACACACCTTCGGGTGAGATCCATCATGGCGAGATGAGTAAAGGAGAAAGATTGCGTGGTGTTGAGGGGGAGTTACCCACGCCGAATCACCCTATTCGAAAATCAAACAGAAGGTATAAAATCGTAACCCTGTCAATTTGATTTTCACTAATCTTGTGTGTTGTTTTCTTAACAGGAATCAAATTCAGGGGGAGTTTAAGTGATGTTTGATTTGAGGGGGAGTTTTTGTTTGTTAGGATATCATTGTACATGCTCCATGTTTTTAACGTTGAATATTTTGATGTACGGAGCATTAGATTTGTTGGGGTTTATGTTTGGGTGTTTTTCTTTGCTTTGTTCTTTTATGTTCAACATCGGGTTGCATTTGTAACTGGCCCACATCCTGCCAAAAAGGGGGAGATTGTTGGGACCAGATTTTGTTGTATGTGTTCCACCCGATGTTCGAACACCAGACTGAACACCACGACAAATCTTATCCAGAGGCAAAGTATTTTGGTAATGATAGCTGCTGATCTCTGATGATTCTCCTAAAGGATCTGGACGGATTTGCAGGGATAGGAACGCTCAAATATGGCAAGAAGATTTTCTATTCTTGGAAGGTTGTGCTATGGAATATTTTGGCTAGAGAATCCTGCATTAAATGAGTATATACACATTCCTTAGCAGCCGGATTCTTGCATCTATTTAAAGACCCCCCGGTTGAGAAGAATAGAGTAGACGAGATTTACACAGAAAAGATACACAAAAATTCGTCCAAGATGTGAGGAAGAATATGCGAGTTCTTCAACCATGAATTAATCGAGTAAATATTCGGTTGAAGAACTCACAAGGAATGATATTTCGATTTTCATGCTATATCATTAGAATGTCATTCCGCCTTGGGTAAATCGAAGAGGAGAAGGATTTCACAAGCCCTTTGTTTGGAGTTGACGAAAACAACCAAAGGACCATCCAAGGCATTCGTCATGTTGACACCGTACTTTCAAAGACGAGGAGGAGAAGATCAAAGGAGGATCTTTTACAGGCTCATTCAAGGGAAACTTGGAGAGGGGTTCTTCAAGGAGTCGAAGCAGAATCGGGAGCATTCTCACCAGAAAGGGGTTTTCTGGTACCATCGACTATCTGCTTGGATGTTGGAGTAGAAGATTGTCACGTTCACTAATGTTCGGGTTCGAACCCGGTGTTTGAACATCTAGTGGAACTCTCCTGGATTGGTATCCCCCAGACGTAGGCCTTGGGCCGAACTGGGTCAACAACTCTCTGTTTGTTCTTTTTACCTACACGCAATTTTATTCCGCTGTGCTTGATTTAGTACTAACCTACTAATAGTATTCGAAGCGTGTGTTGTTGAACAAACAGATTTAATAAGTTACACATCTCGACAAGAAAAAAGGGACCCAACACGCTAAATCTAATCGAAACCGAACCCCGGTTAACCGATGACTCCGGTTACAAATACAAATACTCAAATGAAATATTTGCCCGGTTAAAATACAAATACAAATACCTGAAAAATTCAGGTTAACCGAGCCGTGCCCACCCCTACTAAAATTTGACATGGCCATCGCTATGGGGTAAAAATGGTACGACATGGGCGGATAGTATCGAATATGGATACTATTCCATTTTAATTTTTTATTTTTTTCCCGAATTCGAGATCGACTACGGATAGATTGATAGGGCTGGAGGAATTTAGAGTGGCAATAAGGACTGAGTAGATGAGTACAAGATTAAATTTTGGGCAATTAGGAAAATAAAAATTATGGCTTTCTTTCTTTTCTTTATTTTAATTGATTTATTTATTTATCAGTAATAATTAATTAGTACTAAATAAATATAATAATAAATCAGGATGTGTGAATTTATAAACGGGCAAATACACGAATAATATTTCGAAAATTTCGAATACAATTTGATATTATCAAACATAAAAATATAAATATATTCCGTACCCACAGTCTACTTATCTAATACAAATTGAAATGAATTCGAATATGAGTTAATTCGAACACAAATATGTTGAAAAATACGAGAAAATTATGTCTCACTTTCACCCCTAGGTGATAGGCCCATATAGTGATAGAGGGATACCATCAAATTCACTCGCTTACTCACATGGCTGTGTGGACAACATGTAACACATCATGGCCGTGCAATAAATCACAAAAACACCACAACAACATATCGGGATGTTTGGGAGTCAGCGGATCCGCTAGCGGATAGCAGATTCGAAGAGCAGATTGTCTCCAGTTCTCTCTCCGAATCCGCTATCCGCTAGCAAATCCGCTGACTCCCAAACATTCCCATCAGATTTCCTTTTAATAATTGAGTATTTTCTTATATACATAAAAATAAAAAGGAATGGAACACAGTGGTACTAACTTAGGTGTATTAAGTGGTAAGTACTTGGTACTTATGTATACATTTTCAAAACCTGTATGGTTCATATCCTGGAACTATAAGTTCCAGCATATACTGCTTTTGATCTGGAGCATTCAATCATGTTTTATGTTAAATCAATGGTTTTAATATAATATGGGTATAAATGTAATTTGATAAATTGTATTTATATAATTTTTTTTATTGTAATTATGATTTTGCAGGTAATGATTATATCTTTTGCAGGTAATGATGCTCCATAATTTGAGAAGATACCGGCTATTCAAATTCAATTAAATTTAACACAATTTTATTCAAAGAATTTAGAGATTTATAGTTAAATAATTTCCATATTTATTTTAAAATTTATGCTGGAAGTTACTTTCATTATCTGTAGTCATATTTGATCAACATATTGACTATCAGTTCAACGTCATCATTATTCAGACCCCATTGTCCCATACAAAATGCTAAGTAAATGAAACAATATGCTTTTATTTTTCAAACAGAATATATCATGACATAATTATTAGATAGAATGCCAAATGAATGTAACAGAATATGTGGAATGTTATGAAAGAATGTATTCTTTTTCCCCCACAAAATGTCATTGTACACAATGTAAACTAAAATGATACAGAATTTCTTAGCTCTAAAGACATAATGTATGACTAATGTCATTGTACATAATATTAATTAGAGGTAATAACTAAAATAGGCCACCAGAAGGAGTCATTTTCACTTTTGGGCCACGATATTTTGATTTAGGAAAATAGGTCATTAGAAGGATTTCGGGCCTGAATTTAGGCCATTGGGCTGTAATTTGGGCCGCGATGGCCTAAAAGTGGAAATTACTTCTGGTGGCCTATTTCAGTTTTTTTCAATTATTTTTTATTTTATGTAATTAAAATAAATAATACTCACTCTGTGTCATTATTTATATCATACTTTTTTTTTCTTGTTTCAATATTTTTATTTCATTTTCATTTTAAAAATAATTAAATATTAATCGTCAAACCTACCCATCACCTCACATTAATAAATAAATATATGAAACTTTCAAAATACCCACTACCATTAATAATTTCAGTCCACCCTATAATCACATATCAGTAAATCACAACACAAATAAATAAATTAAAATTGTGGGGTTGAGCACTTAATCCAGTAGTAAGTCCCCCAACTCCAACCTATAGGTTGGGGGTTCGAATCCCCACCCGGTCCCCTATCTCTCCCCTTTGTAATTTTGTGGGTTGGGGCTTGGGCTCCCACCACCCGTTCCAGACCTTCAATGGCTCCTCAAAAAAAAAAAATTAAAATTGTAGTTCATTACAATCACATTATATAAATTTTTAAGTTACCCTTTTTAAAACTATTAATAGGACGGATGGAGTAATATAAGAAATAAAATAAATATTAATTTAAATATATTATAAAATAAGTAAAATAAATATATATTCAAATAAATTATAAAGTAAAAATAAAAATATTTTATTATAAGTATCCCAAAATTTTCGGACATGGTATTTTATGTAGGAATAATTAGTATTAAAAGGAATTTTTCGGACATAGGTATGTTTGGCAATTAATATTTAATTATTTTTTAAATGGAAATGAAATATAAAAATATTGGAACAAGAAAAAAAAGAAAGTAGGATAAGTATTATTTATTTTAATTACATAAAATAAAAAATAATTAAAAAAAACTAAAATAGGCCACCAGAAAGAGTCATTTCCACTTTTAGGCCGTCGTGGCCCGAATTCCAGCCCAATGGCCTACATTCAGGCCCAAAATCCTTCTAATGGCCTATTTTCCTAAATCAAAATATGTCGGCCCAGAAGTGGAAATGACTCCTCCTGGTGGCCTATTTTAGTTATTACCTCTATTAATTAAAATGATATAATTTTCTATCTCTATTAGACATAATGTATGACTCTTTATCCGACAGAATTTCTCAACCTCAAAGACAAAATGTTTGAGGTATTCTAATGTATGGCTCTTCATCTAGAATGTTTATTAACATTAGACAGAATGTTTTCCTCCTCTCTTAGAATGTTAAATAAATATCATGTCAAGTTCACTTATTTTACATTGCGACATGCCTAGCTAGTGAGAGAGAATGTGAGAAATTTTGAAATAGCATGTGGTCACATTACAAACGAAATGTTTAAATTCAATTTAACAGAATGTTAGAACTTAGTGACAGCATGTTATGTGATTTTAGACAAAATGTTTGCATCTTAAATCAAGAAGTAATATATCTTAATTTAACAGAATGGTTGGAACTTAGCGACAGCATGTAATGTGATTTTAGACAGAATGTTTTCATCATAAATCAACAAGTAATGAATCTTACGGATCTGGAATTCAAGTGTCAATCTTACCCTAAATTGGAAAGCTAACTGGGCGCAACGCAGAGCTTGATTTAAAGTCAAGGTGACTATAATGTATTGTTTATTATAGAATTTAGGCAAGAAAAGGAAGTGAAAAGAAAAGAATAATAGTATTCATAAAGAAAAGAAATGATGATGATGCGAGTCCAATTTGGTTATTTAAAATTTATATAAATATGGGAAAGACAGAATTATCCCCACAATCAATAAAAGCCATTGAATCAAAACTTTATCCATCAGTGGATAATTACTCTACTACATACTTGCACACTATAGGAACCAAGTCGTTTTCACACTCCCAAATCAGAAAACGGAAAAGTAGTCGCAGCAAGAATAGGAACGATGACCGGCCGAACTCCACGTGGGAACATCGCGGCCCTCGCACGTGCGGGACGCCGCTGAGGTGGCGACAACTTCGTGTTCCGCTAAACAACAATTGACAGCGCTTCAGATATTGCCCTTTCTTGCGTCGTCTTTCATTCTTTCCTTTACACTTGCACTCCCTCTTTCCTCTTTCCTTTTACGCCATTTTCTTTTTTTCCAAATGCTCTTACTTTAATACAGTCTTACTTTCCCCTATTTATTCTCCAAGATCTCTGTTTTTCCTCTTTATTCGTCTCTCGATAGGGTTTTGGGATCCAACCACTTCCCATTTCCGTGAGTACAATTTCCAGCATTACTGTCAATGGTTTTTACTGATCACGTGATGATGTGGGTGGTGTGTGTGCATGATGCTGATTTTTCGTTTGATTTCCCCGATTTAGATCTCCAAGATTTCCTTTTTAAAAATCTTTCGGGCGACTGAGGATTGCGAAAAGGAGGGAGTGCAAGAGAGATGGCTAAGGCAGGGACATTGGATCTGGCATCTGGAGTCGGTGGAAAGATCGGGAAGGACGATGTTCTCTCCGCTGTTGACAAGTAAATCCCCTAAACACACAAACCCCACCTTTACCTTTTTGCTGTTGCTCTTAAAACACTAGAAGAGTGCCATTCAGTACTTATTCAACTTTGATGGGATATTCTTATTCCAGTCACTTTTGTAGCATCTTTTTGTTTCTGGATCGTGTGTTCATCTTGAAAAAAAAAAGATTAAATGAATACAATTGATTACATATGATAGTATTTAAATTACTTGAATACGGCGGAAATACTATATACTGATTTGTTTATGTGGTTGGAGTTTATTTAATTTCAATTGATTTCAGAATCCCTGTCTTTCTGGATATTTTTTTTTTTCTCTTTTTATTTTTTATGCTTGTGTTGACGGAAATACATCACCTGATTGCGGCATGTCTGGCGTTAATGATTGAGATTAAATTTACAGGCACAACAAATGGCAGTGGTCAAATTTTCCCTGCGCTGAATACTACTCCACTAAATAATGTAGTACTTATTTTGATATCTTACATTATGCTATGGCGTTGATATGAAGTTGAGAGGGCGGACTGCAGAGTCAACTACTATTATTTTTTTCCCCTTCAATTTAATGTTAATGGGACCATTTGGGCCCTGTACTTACTGGCTTTAATGACATATTCTATCAACTATTCGGATAATTCTAGATTTGCACCTTTTATTTATTTATTTTTTATTTTTTCTTTGCAAATTGCAACGTGAATGCTCTAAGTGAGTTGGGAAGGTATTAAAGTGGTTCATATTTGATCCAGTCTAGCTTATAGGTGCTTCTTTCAGGTTCCTTTTTTTGAAATTTTGTTTGTAATGTAATTCATCATATTGCTTGCTACCTCAAGCTTTTGTTTGCTAAAAATGTTCTCTTTTGCACAAACCTGGATGGCTAGATTATTTAGGTTACCAGACATAATAGGCAATTTTTGATGTACCTTTAATTTTGTCTAATTTTCAGATTATTTAGTTAAGTGTTTCTGCGTATTTAATTTCATTACCAAGAAAAGAGTTTCGTTCTGAATTTTGTTCTTCTCAATTCATGTTTCCATTTTGATTACATTTCTTTGTTACATTTTGTTGGTGCTGATGGTCGGAGTGTATGTAATTACTCTCTTCATTTTTTATCTCCATCTTATATGAAACTGCTAATTATGTATGTCAATTAATCAGGTATGAGAAGTATCATGTTTGCTATGGAGGCAAAGAGGAAGAGAGAAAAGCTAACTACACCGACATGGTAAGGCTCTTTATTTATGATCAAATTAAGCTCTGTTTGTGATCAAGCTTCCTTATCTTATATTTTTGTTTTTGTTATAAAATTAGTGCTGTGCATTCTTTTAGCCTTTGAAAATTGAGACTTGGTACTAAGGTTTTAGGTATACTACTATGTTTACGACAAAATTCAAATTCAAATAGGGAGGTTGGTTGATGGAGAGGAAAGGTCATTTGCTTATTGATTGCGTTTCATATTGTTTCATAGTGATGCTTACTATGCTGTATGATGACTGATGCTTACTAACTTATCATCTAGATACAGAGGGTTACTTTCTTTGTCGTCTTTTCCAGGTAAACAAATATTATGATCTTGTCACAAGTTTCTACGAGTACGGATGGGGAGAATCTTTCCACTTTGCACCCAGGTTTGCTCTGTTATTCTTTATTCCTTCTCATTTGATCACTTTTTTCTATGTGAAAGTTGATTTCTGCTTTCGATGTGTAAAACTGATAAAAAAAATGTTACAAGTACAAATCCGTTGTCATTCAACTTAATTTAGTTGTCAATTTTTAAAGAATGAGATCATGATCTGGTCAGGGTTTAAGGCTTCGTGGCCAATCTATTTTCTAGTTACATCAATTATTGCACCTTACCTTTTCCCCCATATTTGGATGCCAAAATTTTCTTTCCTATCTGTTGCGATTTTATTGGCTTATGATGTTTGTGCAATTTCTTTTATAAAATAATATGATAGGTGGAAAGGCGAGTCTCTCCAAGAGAGCATTAAGCGGCATGAGCACTTCCTCGCATTGAAACTTGGGCTGCAGCCTGGGCAGAAGGTACTTATAGGCTTCAGCTGATATTGGACATGCATTTATTTGCTTTGAATTAACCTGGGCTTTTGTCTCTGTGTGTAGGTCTTGGATGTAGGGTGTGGAATTGGTGGGCCATTAAGAGAAATTGCTCGATTCAGGTAACGTAACAAGTTGGTTCTTTCACTCTTTGATGGTTATGTATTCATCTCTACATTCCCCTTAATCCTGTTTCGTTACCTAGAACTCTTTTTTGAAGATTTTGTGATGAATTTTAAATTGCAGTTGATGGTGCAAATCAAGCTCATTTTTCAAAAATCTGTATTATAGTTTTCAGGGATATAATAAAACTTGCTGTGGTTAGGATATGCTAAATTGTGTTGAACATTAAAGAATCTTAATCCATTTAACAGTTGTTTCCCAGTTTCCCTCTAGATTAATGTATACTATGATGTTCCTTTCAATGCACCCACGTGTATATTTTTCACCACTTTGATGGTTTGAAACTTTACCGTGTGTTAACATCTGCAGTCATACATCAGTCACGGGTCTCAACAACAATGAATACCAGATAACTAGGGGGAAGGTATGTGCTCAATTGAGTTCTTTTTGATGATATGATTAAAACGAATGATTTCAATCCCTCTTCTCCAGATTATCATGTTCTGTTAAAGAAATTTGTTTTCCAACCTTTATGTATCTGTTGATGATGCAGGCACTAAACAGGCTTGCTGGAGTGGACCGAACCTGTGACTTTGTTAAAGTCAGTGAAATAGGACAATCAAATTCAGTCCTTGAGAAATTTTTCTTTCTAATTCATTCCATTCTAATACTCAGTGATTATGCAGGCCGATTTCATGAAAATGCCATTCGCAGACAGTACTTTTGATGCTGTATATGCAATCGAAGCCACCTGCCATGCCCCCGATGCAGTATGTAAATTTAAACCCATTAGTATTCAACCTAGATTGGAAATATTGTTAGAGTAGTTGTCATTGATTTTCTACCTAAATGGTCCTTGACTTGCTCGAGTTTATATCAGGTTGGCTGCTATAAGGAAATCTACAGAGTGCTGAAACCTGGCCAGTGTTTCGCAGCATATGAGTGGTGTATGACAGATGCTTACGACCCTAACAACGAGGAACACAGACAGATTAAAGTAAATTGTGTGTTATGGGAAATTTTATAGTTTTTAACTTTGGTGTCCATGCTTCAGTTTATTTAAAAAATCTCCTCGACGCAGGCAGAAATTGAACTAGGCAATGGCCTCCCCGACATTAGGTTGACACGGGAGTGTCTTGAAGCTGTTAAGAAAGCAGGTTTCGAGGTAAGTGCCAAACCTCATGATCATTACTAGTGAGATTTTTAGTGGTTGAGATAATTATCTAAGAAGACAGTATTCTTGTTGTGGTTAAGGTTGTATGGGAGAAGGATCTTGCAGTGGATTCGCCTGTCCCGTGGTACTTACCTATGGACACAAGCCACTTCTCTCTCAGTAGTTTCCGTCTGACTGCAATTGGTCGTTTTTTCACCCGGAACATGGTTAGACACACACATTGATTGGCATCTTTTTATTCTCTTGTCCCATTCGTACTCCCTCATTAAGAGCACATTGCTCGTCGATTTTGCAGGTTACAGCTCTCGAAAAGCTTGGCGTTGCACCCAAGGGAAGCCAAAGGGTTCAAGCTTTCTTGGAGAAAGCTGCGGAAGGGCTTGTTGCCGGTGGGAAGTAAGAATCTTACATTCTCTTAAAACTCCACTCTCCTCTCAACCGTTGTTTTAATTCATTCTTTGTTCCTCTTCTCCCTTCGACCCCTTGACATGCCTCCTGATTGGGCTTTTTCAGGAAAGAAATTTTCACATCCATGTACTTTTTCCTAGCTCGGAAGCCTCTGAAGGAGAGCGAGTAATGCACGAACAACCACCGATGGTTTCTAGCACCGAAATCTGGAAATGGGCTACCCTGTCGGATTGCTTGCTATTTTATGGCTTGTTTGTCTGTTTTAACGTCTGGGGGCTATGCTGCATCGTCGTCTTTACCTTGATTTCAGACACTAGTACCTTTGTATTGTTGTGAGTACAACAGTTGTTCTTCTATCCTTATTAGCACCATCGTCTTCAGAAATGGCATGGAAAACTTTGATCACAAATAATCAATCAATGCTTTTTTTTTTTTTTTTTTTTTACAAACATGCATCTCTCTCTCTGTGTATATGGTAAAAGTGGAAAACTTCTGGGGACATCCCAAACTCACCAATTATAATTAGAACAAGTTTCCTGCTGGCCTGGCCCTGCTCCTGTCAACTACACCATGACGGTATGAATAATGAACTCCGTTGCCTCGCCGGAGGCACCAGGCTTGGATTCCCCCGTTGCGGCATTATGGGCGGTGGCTGGGGTGGGAGGGTGGTAATACGCACGAGCAGTTTGGGGGCATTTAGAATGGAATCTGTAGGCGATTCTGGCAGCAGCGTCGAGAAGATCTACGTATTCCTTCGCGGGCATCTTTTCCTTTTCCTTTTCCTTCGAGAGGGAAAAGATGGGAGGGAAGGGGGCCGGGTGAAAGAAGATCAAATGATCGATCAGTTGTTGCCGCCAGCGTCTCTTTAATTTGTACAGTAGGAAACAAGGAATCATGCATTGAGAATCCATTAAATAGGCTAGCTGGCTACCACCCATGGGGGTGGAGATGTTCCAGCCTCCGATTGCGGGCTGCACTTTACAATTTTCTGAACAATAATCTTTCCATCACAACATTTAATTGGATACCACAGAAACAATCAAACAACGACCACTAGTACTCCATTTTAATATATATATATAACTAAATATATAGATTTATTATTATAGATCAAGGTGGAAAATTAAAATATATAGATTCATCTATTTATTTATGTATAAAATTTAAGTAGCTAGGTTTGCCCATGCTTGTGCGTCCTTTATCGGGGAAAAAAAAAATTTAAGTAGCTAGGTAAATTTATGAATACTCCATATTTCTATAAATCTATCTACATCTATTAACTAGATCAAAATTAAATTCTTGGAGCCAATCCGGGGAGTTAACAAATGGTTGAATTGAAAATTTTAAATATGTAAATATGTAAAATATAACATGTAATATTTCATTATTGTAAGTATTCTTTCAATTGTGTTCATTTATGTAAAAAATATTCATATTTATTGCAAATTAAAATCACAAATAATCAGCAACTACGCACGTCTTGGATTTTTTTTTTTTTTTTTTTTGGATCTGGGTGGGATTTGAACCCTCAATCTGAAAGGTTAAGAGTCAGGGAGCTTGACCACTTGGGTCAAGTCCCAATCCCAGATTCTTGTTTCGATTTCAATTTATAAATTTGAGAATTCTTTAATTTATAAACTCAACTCGTAATTGAATTATCCCGTTATAGTTTTTGCTTGTTTTATTTCACAATATATTTCTTTGGAAATGAATTTTATAGTATTTTCTTGGATGATCATGTTATTTGAAAAAAATTTAATTTATTATAAATGTGTATGATTGAGATTAAGATATGTAGATGAATTTGAAGTTATACCATACGAGTTAGCCAAATAACTCCACTTTGAAAATTTCTGAATTTTGAATTCATATCAAATTCAACTAAACTTGAAAATGTTGAACTCGGAATTAAAATTGAATAGTATTTGGAGATAGAAAATTTCGAAAAATTCAAAATTCCAATCTTTATTCCATTGCTCACTACACCACCCAGCAGGAAATAAACACACCAACTTGAAATTATCATTTGTGGTGGGGATGATTGAATGGATGATGAGAATTTTGGTTAGAATGAAGAGAAGAAAACTAAACTTTACATAATACGTTATAAAAATTCAGAAATAAGTAATAAACTTTAAAATTAGATTACGTAACACCAAAAATAAATAAATAAATAAATATATTAAACTCTATCTAAATCTAAAATTACTATATAAATCATATTCAATCCACAAAGATTTAAATGGAAGTTTTGTAAATGGAAGTTTTGTGAATTTGATTAATAAGATTTATATTCAGAATATGAATTTTTCGATTCAATTAATTAATTTATAAAATTGAAAATATTAATGGATATCTTAACGACTTAACCATTTAAATTTAAATGTAGATGTGCTCAGTGCTTACATTTTCATTTATCCCTTTAGTGTTTTTTTTAGATAAATACCAGGTATCCCCAAACCTCATTAGACCAAAGACTAATCCCTCGAGAATCGGGTGGGCATTTAAGGGTTGATTCTCCCAAAGCAGAATTCGCATACACAAAGGCTCGAACCTAATATTTTGCTTAAGCTGTCAGAACCCCATACCACTCAGGACAACTGCGTTTAGTAGTTATCCCTTTACTGTTGATGTATAGTAGTTGATGATATGGAGTCACTTTCTATTTATACATACATACATACTAAGTACTTATTAGTACTACATATCTCTGTCTATGTAAGGTTAAAGAAACCTAGCTGTATGCATGAATTAATATGTTCCACACAATGAGGGCTTTTAATTTAATAATAATAATATGTAGGGATTTATGTTCTCGATCTTGTTTGAATTGAATACCTTTTACATTTTTGGATTTTGGAATGTAGTTCTTGGCTTTTATTACCAATTTTATATTCCCTTTTAATTAATTTCTTTTTCTTTTTTTTTTTCTTTTTTTTTGTGGAAGATTATACTAAATTACATATTCCCTTTTGATCCACCATGCATCACTTTAATTAACTCTGTTTTCTCAAGTATATTGCATACATTAATGATGGGATAACTTTTTTATGTTTATTTACTTCGATTTGCTTGATTTATTTATTTATTTTCACACAAGTAGTTCTCGATCTTGTGCAATTATATAATCTTGTAATGATTCTTAAAGGCGAATTCAAGCCTGTGCCCTGGTGCGCGGCCGGATTTCTTCAACCATCACTTTTCATTCAAATAAATTTTACTTTATGTCTAAATTTTTCGTTCAACTACTATGCCTTTTATTGCTTGCTCCACCTGCAGTGCTAAATTATCATGAATTTTCATCTAATTTTCATCTAATTTTCCATACCCAGAAGACAAGGTATTTGCTATGGCTTTCTTCTCATTCGCTAAAAATACAATCTGAAATTTAATATAGTATTTAAGATAGAAAAGTAGATGTATGCAGAAAAGGAATGATGACTCAAAAATAGAAAGACCTTACCGGATGCAAGGTATTAAATATCAGTATCGGTGTCTATATCGAACATATAAATTTACGGAAATTATATTTGATATTTCGGGGGAAATTTCGGAGATAGTTACAATTTTTTGAGAAAACCACATCGAGTTTCTGAGAGAATGAAAATGAAGATATTCTAAATTCCTCATCTCTTTTGCTATATAAATTAGTAATATGCTAACAATACTCATTCAATGATATGCTATGCTGATAATATCGTTGATATCATGCACTATGTTGATTGAGAAGATTTTGATTTAAAATCGATGAAAACAAGTTAATTGGATGACTTAATCAATATGTCGAAACATAAATTTTAATTTTTTTAAAAAATATATTTTTAAATTTAGAAAAAATATTTTTTTTTTAAAAAAAGTAAAAATTTCTGGAATTTCGGTCAAATTTCGGGAAATATTGAGTTTCATACAAAATTTCGATGGAAATTTTGCAAAAAAATAATGTATGTGAAATTTTGCTCCGACATGTTCTGAAACCCGAAATTTCGAGATTTCGACAGATATTTAAAACAATGACCGGATGGTAGGTGTAACGCCCCAAAAATTTAAAACCAAGTTTTTGCGACATTACTGCCGTGTTACATCTCTTAAACTGATGGCCAATCAAATTAAGATTAATAATACGAAGCCTGGTAAACAGATACACCAATAAATCACATCAGAGTAAGTCCAACAAGAAGAAATTCCACAATAACAGATATCCGGCTTACAATCACAACAGTACGACATCAAAGTCTTACCACAACTTGTCAAAGATACCAAGTACATAACAGTAATACAGAACATGGTTCACAGACCAATGCCGATAACAGTAATAAGGAAAAACAGATAGTTCGTGCTACAGAGAGCATAGACTCCAGACAAGCATATAAGTCAATAACATGAATAATGCATCTCTAGGTAGATCACTCATCCCCAAACCCGATATCATGCTCAGGCTCTACGTCCTTCCCGGGAGTATCTATAAGAAAAATAAAACGCAAGGTGTCAGTACATAAGTACTGAGCAAGAGTAGAACTAGCTGGGAAACGGAGAACAAGGTTAGCACAGTTATTAACAGTTATAGAGTTGTATAATTAAATAAATAAACATCACACCGCCCCATACCGGTGCTTCAACCACGTCATACACTGCAAAACAATAATGACATGAATGATGAATGAAATGCAATGACCTATAATGTCTATCTACCCTTAATGCAGCACAGAAATATGCCTAGCGCGCATCCTAGGTACCATAGCCGGTATTCCTCCCCAAATAGGGTCCACCCCTACTGGTGTCGGAAGAGATACCCACAGTGCCCCGCCGCGGATACTAAAAGCTAGCGTGGCTTACGGCCTAGCAGGTCAGGTTACGGATCATCATGTCCTTATCAGCACTTCTCGCTACAGATCATGATGTCCTTATCAGCCAACATTCAGGCTACGGAACAATATGTCCTCATCAGCCAACAATCGGATTACAGATCATATTGTCCATATCAACCAAATATTCAGACTATAGATTATATCATCGTTATCAGCCTTTAATCAGACTACATATCATATAATCCTTATCAGTCTACAATGCCCAGGAGTTTTCTCCTAAAGCATTAAATAATTCACAGTCACATACATGCTCAGACACAAGTCAAATGCATAATGACAACTCAACGAATCTCCTCGAGTCAAGTAAATATAATAAACAACTCACATCGAGTTAAGTATAATCAAGGGTGTGCCAAGTCGCACGTATCGGCACACATCGAGTTAGTATAATTCCATTCTATACTAAGGCATGGTAGATCTTTCAAGTTCAATTCAATAATCATAATAGGCATTAAAAATACTTAGACCATTTTTAAACATTTTCTGAGGCCTAGAAACGAGTAAGGAACGATAAAATACAAAAGGGGACGAAAAACGGAAGAGAACAGCAAATCGGGCATGCAGGTGGCACCCAGAGGCGCCACACTGGCGCCCCCGGACTGATTTCAGGCGCCACCCAGGCATGGTGGCGCCTGGGTCAGAAGTTTGGAGAACATGGCGCTGAATTGGCGCCCCCACTGATTCTGGGCGCCGCAAAGGCTATGCGGCGCCCCTGACTGGGCACAGTAGAACAGTAACGCTGTTCTGCGTTCTCCTCTCTTCCTCCTCCCATCTTTCTCCCACTTTGAGCTAAATCCTACTCTTGCCTTGGATTTAGATGATCAAATATCTTCAATAACAGTCCTCCAAAGCTCTCCAACACCAATTGCAAGCTACAAACAAGAATCAAGCTCCAAATCATCAACAATCCATCCTGAACATAAAAACACCCTCCAAAACTTCATCCACCAACCACAAATCCATCATGCACATCAAAACAAACCCAAAATCACAATTTAAGCTAGAAGTTGAGTACCTTGAGTTCAATTCCAAGTCTATTACTCAAATTCCAAGCAAAACCAAGCCTTCTCCAAGCTCAACTACAAGATTTGAACAAAACCCCCCAATTTTCGTCACTCTAAACAACCCCCCAAAACTTGCTTCCACAACCATGGAATTGAGATATTAATCAAGGAAGAAGCTTACCTTAGCTAGTACATCAAGTTCCCCACTCGATTTCACCTTCAAACCTTCAATTTCTCAAGAATTGGAAGAACCCTAGCCTCTAGAGAGCATAGTATTGGGAATGAAAGAAATAAGAGAAGTGGAAATGGGTCTTCAAGTCCCAAATCTGATTTTTATGCTCAAAATGGGTCCGGGACGGGTTGGTCCACTTAACTTGAGTTATCTCCACTATAATGCACTCACTTGAGCACTTGAGCTCTTGTTCTTTTGTGGGTTTGAACCCACTTATTCTTCCACTTCTTTCAAAATCACACCTACAAAATAATCCATAACATTTATCTTACTCAATTAACCATAATTAATTAAATTAATTAAATTAATTATGCATTAATTAAATTGGGGTGTTACAATAGGGGTGGGAATAGGCTAGGCCACCCGATAAGGGCTTAAGGCCTGGCCTCTTCATAAAATAGCCTAGGCTCGGGTATTTTTAAAAGTCTATATATCTAAATAGGCCTAGACCAGGCTTCATAAAAAGCCTTACTTAGACCAACTTTATCCATAACCTTTATACACCCAACCCAACCGCCACATCATTACTATAAAAAAAAAGTTAAAATGGGAGATGGTCTCCTCCATGAGGTCGACCAAAAAAAAAAAAAAATTAGACCACTTGGTCTTATATTCTTTGGCCAATGGGATGGGGACATTTGTCTCCTTCCCATTGGTCAACTAAAATTTTAATCAAATCTCATTAAAATCATTATATTTTTTATATATTAAAATAAAAATAAATAAAAATATACCAAATTTTATAATTTTTCATTATCTACAAATAGAGATCACTCTTGCTATATTTTTTAAAAATACATAATACATCAATTTTGATATATTTAACCCATTTTAAAATTTACAAAAAATAAAAATAAATAAAACATATATTAAAATTTTAGATTTTTTATTCTTTACAAGTAAGACTAAAATATTTATATTTTTGATACATTAATTTCTTTTATATTTCAACATAATTTAAAATTGTATAAATTAAAATAATTATATATAATATGGTGGTTGGATGGTTGGGTGATTATTAATAAAGTATGTAAAATTTGGGTGGTTGGGTTGTGATGAATATTGATGAATTGGAAGAGAGAGAAATTAATTAAATAATGAGATGGTTGGATGATTGGGTGGTTGGGGTGGTTATGGATATAGATAGTCTTACTTAGACTATCTCCATCCATGATCCTAATCATGGAGACCCAACCGCCACGTCACCATTTATTTAAAAAAGAAAAGAAAAAATAGATGGTGGTTGAGTTGGGATGGTTGGCCTTGCCCAACCTTGAGACCACTTGGTTTCTTTCATTTGACCAATGGTATTGAGATACTTGTATTCATACCATTGGTTAAGTGATTTTTTTAAAGATTTATATAATAGAATAATTATATCTTTTAAATAATTAACTGAATATAATTTTAAAATATATCAAATTTTATAATTATTCATTCTCTACAAATAGACCACTCTTGCTATATTTTTATTAAATACATAATATATTAATTTTGATATATTTAAACAATTTTGAAATAGATATAAAATAAAAATAATTAAAGAATATATAAAAATTTTAAATTGTACAAATTAAAATATAATTATAAATAATATTGTGGTTGGATGGTTGGATGGTTAAGTGGTTATTGATAAAGTATGTAAAATTGGAATGGTTGGGTTGAGTGAATATTGATGATGTGGAAGAGAGAGAAATTAATTAAATAATAAGATGGTTGGATGGTTGGGTGGTTGGGTTGGTTATGGTTAAAGATAGTCTTACCTCTTAGACCGGTCTGTTAAACTTTTTTATATAGTTTTTAATAATTTATTAATATTTATTATTATTATTATTATTATTATTATTATTATTATTATTATTATTATTATTATTATTTTTATTTATTTATTTTTAAAAAGGCATATTATTTAAGTAAAAAAATCAGATTTAGGCCTATAAAAGAATATAAGACAAACTCAGACTTTGAAAAATCAATATAGGCCTAGGCATTTTAAGGCCGAGCCTAGCCTATCCTATCCCCAACTACTGGAGGGTACAAAAATACGTACTAAACAGATTCAATTTAAAATCGATATAATGAAATCTAATGTTATAATGTTTGATTCAATGAACATATATGATAAATCAATTCTTTCATTGGGATACTGAAACTTTTGACAATTTCGTCACACGAGTATTTTCTAAAATATCCCAAGTTAAATTTATTAAATGAAAAGAGTTATGATTCATGGGAAAGGGGTTTAAGGATATATTTCTGTTTGGCTCGGGTGTAGCCAAGGACCTTTTTCTCCTCAAGGGAGGCTATCGGAAAAGGATCAAACCGATTACGGGTCCGGATTAACAATAATGCGCCCACAATTGACTGAATCTTCTTTGAATTGATAAAAAATAACAAGATACAACGGAGAATCTGCCTGTTGTTAAGAAACAACGGCGGAATTCACCAAAAACAGGGAACCAAACTACCAGCTGCTAAGGAGCAACGGTGGATTTGGAAATGGTAACCGCTACAAACTAGGCTAGAATCTAAGGAAAGCTGTAAAGGAAAGCTGTAAAGAAAGCAGTAAAGATAACAAGGAATTAAATTTGATAAAAGGAATTTGGGGGTTGGATTGATCTCTCTGATTTTGTGCATGTCGACCCCTATTTATAGCCGGAGCTGGAGTAACCGCTCTCCGGCCAATCCTTCTGAGCCGAATTCTTTCTCTCTTTATTTCGGTTGTTTTAGTTTCGGCTGTTTCTTCCCATTTCGGCCGAAATCTTTCTCAATCTCGATTCTCTTCCTTCGGTTTACTATGGACTTTCGGCCTTACTGATCTCGAGCCCATCCTCCTTTCGAACTTTCTCTTTCTTCTGGCCCATGTCTAATGGCCCAATAGCTCCTCGCGGCCCATTATTTCATATAGCCCCAACAGACTCCCTCCTTACTTGGGCGAATTTCTTTCATATGAGAAGGAGCCCAAGTAATCTCCCTTTCTTCTTTCTTTTGGCGGTTATTTTCTTCTTCTCGAGGATACTCTCCATCACTCCCTTATTTACGTAGCCTACCACGTCTTTGGAGTGAACTGCCTTTCCAACTTCTCATCTTCCTCTCTCTCTTTCCATCTTCTCCAATGGAGGATCCCTCTGCCCCTGTTACTGCTCTTTCTGCTGATATTCTCAGAGTTGAGAATTCTTTCGCTTCTCACTCCGCAGTTCGTCTCCTGCCTGAGGGCTTCTATTCTTTAGGTCCGTTGGGCATTCCCGAGGATATTGATGAATGTACTGCTCGGATTTTTGATAATCGTTCTGTTCTTCTGTATGAGCCTTGTTTCTCTTCCAAGCTTTTCCCCTCATCTTTCGCTAATTGGTCTTCGGCCTCTCCCGATTATGTGGCGTGGTATCATCATCTCGAACCCCACTGTCATGACTCTTGGAATAAGTCGTATGTTCATCGTATGATTTCTCTTAGTACCTTGCCACTTCCCACAGATCTTCGCCCTATTCAAGCCCTTCTTTGTTTTTGGAATCCTTTTGTGAACTGTTTTTGTTTCCCTTGGGGGATGATGACTCCCACCATTCAAGATGTGAAACTCCTCCTAGGCCTCTCTGTTCGTGGAGATAACCTTGCCATCATGTCGTTGCCCAAGGAGAAAAATACTGGCTTTTCCTCTGGCGATTCCTTTGCCAATTGGATCATTTCCCATCAGAGTGATCCTGTTTCGCCTGCTCCACATCCTTCAGAGCCTCTTGCTTTCATGATGTACTTTCTTACCAAATTCTTCTGGTGTGTTCCTTCTAAGGGTGTTCTCCTCGAAACACACTCTCTGGCTTCGGCACTTCTTAATCATGTGACTCTGCCCTCAGCTGATTTCTTCCTTGCTCATCTATATGCTGGTATTTCGGCTACTGTGTTGGGTTGGGAAAAAGGTTCGTCTGATAAAGCCCGTGGTCCGTTATGGTTCCTCCACTTGTGGTTGGTTTGGCACTTTCGCGACATTTCTCAATTTCCTCCCAATAATATTCGTCCTAATCATTTTATCGCTCCTGATCTTCTTAGAGCATCCCTTCCTCCCTTGTCGATTCCTCATTGGATCAACTATTTCTTGGGTCGTACTGCCGAACAATCCTTTTCCCATTATCACTACCGGAAAACTGACTTTGCTTGGGTCAGGGAGATTGCTACTTCCCCCTTCGGGACTCCCCTTCCTTTAGCTTTTGCTCAAATCTGGAATAGGTGTATACTACCCCGTCCGATTTTCAATGGTTCCACATTTGTATCTGCCAAGTCTGCTATTCCTTTCGAAGTTTACAATCCCCATCTGGTCAGCCGTCAATTCGGCTTTGGTCAAGACTTAGTGGAGGCCCTCAGAGCCGGTAGACGCCTTTCTGCTTCTGCCAGCCGTCAGCAATGCTCCCTCTATCATAAACGTTTAATCTCTTTCAAGGTTTGGAAGTTTGCTGTTCGTCCGGGGTGCGTTACCTCCCGCTTTCAGTCTTGGTGGGACGGTGTTGCTGGTGCCTTTTTTAGTGCCAACCTTGATTCGGTTCTGCGGAGGGGTGGTTTCTCTCCTATTCTGGCGTTCTCTTCTCTCCCTTCATCATCTCCGGGTTCCACTCCTCAGCGCATTCTCGGTTCGTCTTCTGCTTCTCGCCCAGGTATATTTCTTTTCTTTCCCCTTCTTCTTTGATCATTGCTTGTTCTCTTTTTTTTTTGTCTCACTTATCCGATTTCTTCAGATGTTCCTCGCTCATCTACTTCGGAACCTGGTCGAAAGAGGCCTGCTTCGCCTTCGGCCTCTCTTATCGACTTTCTCCCTCCTACTCAGACCAAAAGGCGTTCATCTCATTCACCGCTTGGCAGAATCCCTGCCTCCCTTTTTGCGGTTTGTTACACTACTCTTTTCCTTTTCCAGGCTCCTTTCTTTCGACTAATTTCTTTTCCTTATTCTTGCCAGGTCCCACCTGTTTTGCCACAACCCGATGTTCCCCCACTTCCAACTGTGGTCTCGGCCCCTCCTGTAGCCGAATTTCGCACATCGGCCAGTACCAGTAATTTGGCTGTTCATGCTGGTTCTTCTGCTGTTAATCCTCGGGGTTTGATTGAAAGTTCTACTCCGGCCGACCCTTCCGTCCCTCTTTCGGTCGATCGTCCTCAGCCTATTACGGATTCTGTCACACCCTCGTCTTCGGTCATTCCGAAACCGACTGGCCCCCCATCTAGTGGTATGACTGCTGATGAAGCCCCTGCCGATCAGGTCCCTTTATCGCCATTTCCTGATCGGCATGTTTTGGACGATTTCTTTTCTCCTGCTTCTCTAGTTTCTCGTCCGTCGGATCTTTCTGTTCACCTTGGCGATTGTCTGGCCAAGCTGTGTAATCTAATCGGCCGGCAATCTGACGTGGAATTCGTCAACCCTAAACCGATCCTTATTCTCTTGTCTCATCTTGAGCAACAATTTCATGACGAGATGGTGTCTCTGAATTTAAATGGTACTCTTCAGATGATTACGAAGTCTGTCCTCTCAATGGATCAGGAACTCATGGCTCATTTGAAAATGCGGAACAGACTTGCCGCCGAACGTGAAGCTGCGGATTCTTCACGAGCCATCTTCGACAATTATTCTGCAGAGTATCGGGCTCAAATGAGTAAGTTGTCCGAAGTGGAATCTCAGGAACACAAACAGTCCGAGGACCTTTCTTTGATTCGGTCTGAGATAGCCAAGCTCCAACGACAAGAGAGGGATTTGGAATTAATTTTGGCTCAGACTAAGCGAAAATCGGCCGATCTGAAACAGTCGATCAAAACCCTTCGTCAATCGGCCGAAGCTCCCAGGGCCAAAATCTTGGATTCTCAGGAAAATGCTTCTTATCTGGCCATGCGGATCAGTTTCAACGATTTCATTCTTGGTACCTTCCAAGAAAAATGGGCCGAAACCCAGTCTTTAGTTGGTCAACTGGATTCGGCCATCAAAAGTCTTGGTGGGTGATAATGGCCAGAAATGACCATTATTTTCAATCCATTTCCGTGTCTTAAACGGGCATTTGATCGCATTCCGGTCTTACATTAAGTAAGAAAGCAGTCGAATTGGACTGATTTATGCATAATTGTAAAAATAATAAGCTGGTGTGAAAAAGGCATAAATATTTAATTTTATTACATATCTATGTTAGAAAAATCCAAAAACATGAGAAAAAGAAAGAAAAGAAAAGGAAACAAAAAGATGGGAAAAAGATAGAAAAGCCCACAAAAAGAACATTTTCAGCCCATCTGGCCCAATCCAGCAGGCCCAGGAAGACCTCTGTCGCGGAAGCCTTTGGCGCGATGCAGTGTTCCGCGACAAAGGAATGTTCCGCGACCAAGCAGCTCAGAAGAAGAAGGAACCAGCCAAGCCCTTTGTCGCGATGACCTTTGTCGCGATGGCATGCTCCGCGACAAAGCCATGACTCCGCGACCAAGACACCCAATTAGAGACACAAGACCCAGTCGAGAAGCCTTGCCACATGCAGTGTGTTCCGCGACCAACTTGATGCTCCGAGACAAAGCTGTGATGTGTGTGATGTCTTAAGACACAATGGGCTAGAATCAAGGCCCATGGGCTTAGGGTTACACTTCTATAAATATGAGGTGTCTCCCATAAGCCAAGGGTTGGAAAAAAATTGAAATTTTTGTAGAGCTCTCTTGAAGGCAAGCTTAGGAGTTCTTCCTTAGGTAGAGTAGTTTAGGTTTATTTTCATGTATTATTTAATTTTTGCTCTTAGTTTAGCTTAGTTTAGTGTTTTTACTGTTCACAGTTACCTAGATAGCCATTTTTATACCATGTTTTGGTTTCAAAACTTTTGTTTTAGGGTTTGTAACACCCAAATCATGGGTATTAACAACACCCCTTCAATAATATGGGAAAACATTCATCATTTGTGTCCCAAATCATGAAATGGGTCTCACACCCCATGGATTTATGCTTTCTTTTTCATTTTGGGGTCATTTGACCCCCATTTTGTTACTTTTATGTTTACTGTTGGCATATTATGGATAATGTTGTGTGGATGTGTGATCAAACCCTAGATTAGGACTCTTGCTTTATTTTTAATATTCTGCCCAGCTTTGTCTATTTTTGCTTAAGCATGTTCTTCCTTATTTTGAATATTTCTTGCTTATTTTTAGCTTAGAATAGCTTTTTGATCTGAAATAGGGTGAGATCACGCTGTTTGCATGCCACTGTTCATTTCTGCTTTTTCTGACTTTTGTCCTGAACCACCTTGGGCGCCAACCGCCTTTTGGCGCGGAACCACGTTCCGCGACAAAATGGTTGCTCCGCGACCAAGGTGTTTCAAGACACTTGTCTCCATAATTTAAAACCCTTTGTCGCGGAACACCCTGTCGCGGAGCCACGTTCCGCGACAAAACCTTCCATGCATAGCGACAAAGGAGCCAAACTCTTGCATTTTGTCTGCATGGCTTTTTGTCGTGGAATCATCTTGTCGCGGAACCACGTTCCGCGACAAAATCTCATTCTGAGACAGAAAAATTATGCCATTTCCCTTAACCTTTAAACACTTTGTCGCGGAACCACTTTGTCGCGGAACCACGTTCCGCGACAAAAATTTCCATGCATAGCGACAAAGGTTCAAATGCCTTGGGAATTTTCTGAAAACACTTTGTCGCGAAACACTCTTGTCGAGGAACCACGTTCCGCGACAAAATCTTGCATAGCGACAAAGAGGCGTTATGCTGCCAAAAATCCTAAAAACTTGTCGGGATATCCATGTCGCGGACCTCGGACCGCGACAAAATTTATGGTATCGCGACAAAGACTCACTTCTCTCTATTTTAATCTCAAACAACCTTCATTCCCTTCCTATATTATATTGCAACACTCACATCATAACCCCACGGGGTAAGGTGTAACATTCTGGAATTGCAATATAGGGTGTTATGCTGCCCAAATTTTGGTTCTCCATTTGCATCACTTAATTAATTGAACCCTTGAGTCACCAATGATTAAAGAGTGAGATTAGTAATAATCAAACATCAATAATCATCATGATTAAAGGACCTTTGTTCAATTGCCCTTAAAACACTCCTTTATAAACAAAATCTTGATGGCTTAAACAGATAATCTGGACTGTAATTAATTATGGTAGGAAGGATTATTTAAGACCATCAATTGTGGACCCAATCCACAACCTTGCATGAGAAACCAATGTCTCTCATACAAGGAATCTTCTTTTATTTCTTATTTATTTTGTCTTTGTGTGTTGTGTGGAACCATTAGTAAAGAATACATCAGACTAATGTTGGCGGGTATTCCCTCATGGATAACTAGCTCGTATTCTGGGTATTGGTTACTAATTGTTATTTTGCATGGTCTGGATGACTGTCAGTGGAAGCCTTGGCGGTTCGCCCATCCGGGGTTATAATAGCTGCTCGGCTGACTCCTATCCAGACACAGTTTTATTATTCTTATCTTAATTTCCAAACCCAAATTCCAATCTGTAATGGGAGCCAGTTGGCATCAGTCAATGCCAACTGACGATCGTTATAGAAGGGAAGCATGTAGGTTTTTATCCGAATTCACAGACAGTGGAGGCCCAACTGGTATTGACACTACCATTATAGGGTCTAAGCTATCTAAATTCGCTCATCCGAGTAATTGGGAAATTGGACAGTGGATGTTTACAGTCCACCTGATTATTCTGCCATCACTTTGGTCCCTTGACCACTTCATATCTGTGTTTCACCCTCTGTCTAGACCTGCATCTATATTTTGGGTCAATTAATTTTACACTTCCTTATATCCTTATGCATGATAATATTATGTACTATTGTGGTCTATATTATTTTGGGATCCTTCCCTTGGACGATAGAAGTCTAGATCTTAAACAGATATTGCGTAATAAACTTCCAACAAAAATCTCTTTATAAAATCCGGATCTGAGCAAGGGATAAATTCCTCAGTTATGACTAATTCATATTCTGTCAAGGGTTGTATTTTGGGAAATTAGAAACAGATTCAGCGATTAGGTCTCGCCTAGACTGAAAGGGTCTGTGTTTTAACTGAGAGTCTAGTACCTGATAGGGAATGATTTTCAAATCCATTATTTTCCAAAATTGCTGTTTGTTGGAAATCTAAGATTAAATATTACACCGAGATGGGGTCCACTTGGACTCAAATACAGTGTAGTAAATAATCTCAGAGGAACATCATCCAGGCCTTGGTTACTTTCGAAGATAGGGTTGAGTTTTCTTTCAATTGCTATCCTCTTCTGCCAAAGCCTATTTTTGAGTCCTGAGTGAGTGCATCCGGAACGAACTAAATCATTAGTTCGTTTCATTAGTTTGTATCTCATAATCACCCGGAAGGAAGTGAACACACTAGTGGTTCACCAAGAACCGGGAATTCTTGATCCACACCCAGTCATCTTGACTGGGTGCTGTCTTTCACTACCAGGGTCAGATTTTCAAAACCTCCGAGTGATAGGTTTTAAATGCTTTCTTTACTGCTTTCTTTTAACCGCTTCCATTAGAGGTCACTCGGTTGTATTGAGAGTTGTGTAACTGCTACTAGGATTGACAGTTAAGGGATAGTTCAGAACTTGGTTAGAATCTTTGGGTGTGACATGGGAGAATGATAGAAGTACTTGGCATTTCAATAAATGATGTGTCGGGTGTTGCTTTTCCACCACAGATGAAGTAACACACCCAGGCCAGGGCAGTTACGAATCTGTGGTATCTTAGAATTTGCGGTCTTAAGAACATGTAAACTCATACTGCAAATACCTGTCTGCTAAAGGGAAAGCATTACTGAGAGCATGAGAATTAGCTATCTGATAGAATTATCCCAAACAAAGATCTGTGTATAAAAATGGAAGTTTAGCACTGCTTTATCTCAATCTTGTCCAATTTTCATTCTTTTCCTCCTGTTCCTTCTGTCTACATTGTGATCAGCTTCACGGTTGGCACAATGTAATTTTTTCTGCTTTCATAGATAATGTTTACCGCATTCCTAGAATAATTTTTACCCGCTTTCTAGAATAGACTTACTCGCTTTGTAGAGTAATTTAACTGCTTTCATAATCTAGTTTAAATTCATGTCAGTAGATGTTAATCACTTTTCACACCCATTGAGCAATACGAATGGAAAATCTAGTAAAACGACGTGGGCCCTGCTTCTATCGCACATCCTCCAGTGAACGATCCGGTCTTACTATAAATTACTGCAATTTTTGACACCGTGCGCTTTCGGGCCACAGTTTCTTAAACACGAGCAATAAAAACATGACTACTTATAAATATATCCCTAATCACAACTCCGCCATCATAAATTGGTTTCATTTAATAACACCTAAACCAGGATCATTATTTTTCAGAAAATACTCATGTAGTGGGAATCTGTCAAAAAGTTTCATGGCAGGAAATCTTATGGCAAGAATTGATGAGAAGTATCATGGCATATTTGCCGGGGATCCTCAGTGTGACAGGCTGAAGGTCAACCTATCCCGGCTATGCCATGAGATTTGTCAACATTTCATGACAGAGAGGACCACAGTGCCATTTGAAACCAAAGCACCACACTTGAGTAATAAAAAGACAAATAATCTTAATATATATCCCTAAACCCTTTCCCGTGAATCATAACGCTTTTCATTTAATAAATCTAACCAGGTATTTTTTTAAGAAAAAGCTCGTGTGGACGAAATTGTCAAAAGTTTCAGTGGGCAAAGTGTTGTTCACGTCTCTTCTCCACATGTCTTATTTCCTTTGGATCCTTCCGAGATAGAGTCCTCCCCTTTGGGCGATAACCCACCTCTGCCAACCATTCCTTCAGGTACTCTGTTCTCTTCCATTTCCTGTTGTGATTCTTCTTTTATGCTCTCTTACTTATTATTCCCCCTTTTTTTTTCTAGGGAAAACTGGTGCTTCCTGTGGTGCTGATTCATCCACCGTTCTTCTCCCGCCTGGTGAAGTTGCTGGCCGTTCTTCCTCAACAAGTCCAAATTTGATGACATCTTTAGTTAATCCCACTACTGCTGCTTCGCGAGGCTTGGATGATACTGTTCCTTTTGACGCCCAGGAAGACCACTAATTTGCTTTTGTATATCAATTGTGTGTTTTGACTTATCTTTTGTCAAGTGTAAATTTCGGTCACTCTTTTTCTCTTGACAGCTGTAATCGGCCTTTTTGGACTATGTTGGCCGATACATTGTACTTGGATTCGTATCTTTTGTATCTTCTGCAATGCGATTCGTATCCCGTTAATCCCATTATTTTCGGTCTCCTTTATTACTGATTTCTGAATGTTAGCAGCTTTTTCCGGGAATCAGCTGTAACGTTTTTCCATAAATAACATTTACTATTGACCGTTTCTTTCGCCGAGCACTTATCTCTTCTTATAAATACCCGGCATTGTTGATACTTATCTATCACTTCCTTTTTCTCTTTTTTCTATAACAATATGGATCTCCCTTTTTCCTTGCTCAACTTCCTGTCTCCAGTTCCTCCATGGTCTTTGGCAAGTATTCTTGTGCAAGGATTTCCAGACGTGGTACGAAAATTTTTTGCTTGTGCAACACGAGTTCAACTAATGCCCCTTTCACCATGTTCGTGTGGGCGACGACCTTTATCTATTTTTCCAAATGAAGGTCTCGACGGCTATGCTGGTGTGCCCCTTTTCGACTTTGCGGTTGCATATCCTGTCGGACCTTTTCTAATGGGGGGAATAACTACCCCTAGTTATTCATCCCTCCTTTCCCCCTTCCACCGTTTTTGGGTGACTGCCTCGCTGCACTCCTCCTTCTTCTGTCTGAGGTCGTGCGGATGCTGTACCCGAGTTTGACTTCTACCTCTGGGACGTTGTACTCTTTTTTCTATCGTATCCAAGAGTAGAAGTTCGGTGGTCGGACCTAAATCGGCAATACTGTTCTGGGGCAAGCAACTGTGCCCTGCTTCTGTCTTGCCGATAGTTTTAGCGGCATTTCTACAAGGCTGAATGTCTCTCAAGGACCTTTCCCTTGTATATGCCTGCTTAGTATAGGACGTTTCCCTTGTATATCGTAATTTCGGGCTATCGACGCCGCTTTCGGCCGAAGTAGCACCCTTTTTGTACTTATTCGTGCATGCAATAAAATCTTTACTTTTTCACATCACTTCATGTTTAATCCCATACTGATGGATAATATTTCTTCATGTATCTTGCATTAACTGGATTTGACATCTGCTCACCATTTTCGTCCACCAAAGTGTATGCTCCATTCGGTAATTTGGTATGAACAATAAATGGTCCCTCCCAAATGGGACTCCACTTACCTAATCGGCCATCCTTCTGTTTAGGTGGCCATATAACTTTCCAAACTAAATCTCCGACTTCAAATCGCTTAAGACGAATTCGCTTATTGTACCAATCGGCCACAATATCTTTATTTTTCTGTAAATTCTCAAAGGCTTGCACCCGATTGGAATTAATCTCCAATAACTCATCTTTCATTGCACAATCATACTGTTCGGCCGACATTGAATCCACCTGGCTTGTTCTCAAAGTCGGCACTGTTATTTCGGCTGGCAACACTGCATCCATTCCATAAGTCAGCCGAAATGGTGTAAACCCAGTAGCTGAAGTTTTAGCATTTCGATAAGCCCACAATGCTTCAGATAACTTCTCATGCCATTTTCTTGGTTGGTCTTCGATCATCTTCTTTATAATTCCTATCAGCTGTTTGTTTGTGGCCTCTGCTTGTCCATTTCCTTGTGGGTAATATGGTGACGAATGCATGATTTTTATTCCATATTCATCTGCAAAGGCCTTGACTTTTTCTCCCACAAATACAGTTCCTCTATCTGTTAGAATCGTCTGTGGGATCCCGAATCTATAAATCAATTGTCTCTTGATAAACTCGATCACCTCCTCTTGTGAAATACTGACGTACGCCTGAGCTTCGGCCCATTTCGTGAAATAATCTGTTGCCACTAGCACGAACTCATGTCTTTTCGACGAAGAGGGATGAACTTTTCCTATGATGTCCATGGCCCATCCTCTGAATGGCCATGGTTTGATCATTATGTGTAATTCTTCGGCCGGTAACTTCTGAATCGGCCCATGTTTTTGACATTCGCTGCATCCTCTCGCATATTTTTCACAATCAGGACCCATATTCGGCCAATAATATCCTAGCCGAATAATACTCCACTTCATCGATTTTCCTGCCCGATGTGCACCACATATTCCTTCATGAACCTCTCCCATTACCCTTCTGGCGTCTTCTTCTCCGACACATCTGAGCAATACTCCATCAATAGCACGCTTGAATAATAATCCTCCCATTATGACGTAATCCATCGCTTTCCGTTTTTCGGCTGGATTAGCCTCTGAAGGATCTTTTAACGCCTGTGCTATCTTTCTTATCCATTCGGCCTTCTCTGTTTCGGCCAAATGTACTTCCACATTTCCTGCTATCGGCATCAACCGATATCTAGCTGCATGCTGAGCCAATTCATTGGCTACTTCGTTCTTTTCTCTCGGGATATATTCAATGTATACCTCATCGAATTCTTCTAACAAACTAACCGCTTCTTCGTACAATCTAATCAACTGAGAACTCTTAACCGAAAAATCGCCTAATAATTGCTGAACAACTACTTGCGAGTCCCCTCTGATAATGATTGCTCTGACTCCTTCTTCTATCAACCGTTGTAATCCCGAAATCAACGCTTTATATTCAGCTTGGTTATTCGTATATGACTCTGGCAGTTGCACGAAATACTTGTATACCTTGCCCTCCGGTGTTTGTAGGGTAAACCCTGCTCCGACTCCTGAAGCGGCTTTAGAACCATCAAATGTCATCACCCATGGTTGCAAGTATACAATTCCTATCCCATCGACTTCTTTCGGCTGATCTTGATGGTCGATGTCATCGATTATCGGATATGTCACATGATCAGCCAGAAAATCGGCTACAATCTGTCCTTTCATAGCCCTCAGAGGTTGATATCTCAAATCGTATGCATTTAATTTCATGGCCCATTTGGCCATTCTTCGGCTACTGACCGGATCATTCATCATAATCTTAACTATGTCAACCGAAGCTACCACTATCACTTGCCTCGGTTGAATATAATACTCTAATTTCTGGCATGCATGATAAAGACTTAAACATAATTTATGAATCGGCGAGTACCTTACTTCGGCGTCCCTTAGGATTCGGCTAAGATAGTAAATCGCCCGATCCCTTCCTTCATCGTCTTCTTGCGCCAGTAATGCTCCAATAGATTCTTCGCCGCTGCTATATACAACTTCAATGGCCGTCCTAAAATCGGAGGAACCAACACAGGTGGATTCATCAAATCCTGCTTCAACTGTTCAAAGGCTTTTTGTTGGTCGATTCCCCATTTGAACTCCTCTTCCTTCTTCAACCTCAATAAATCGGTTAGTGGTTTCGACTTTCCAGCCGCATTTGCTAAGAATCGTCTCATGAAACCGATCTTTCCAAGAAACTTCTGTAGACTCTTCTTATCATGTGGAGGTTTGGCTTCTTGGATAGCCCTGGTCTTGTTCGCATCAACTTCTATTCCTTTGTTATGTACCAGGAACCCGAGAAAATTTCCTGCCTGTACTCCGAAAGCACACTTGGCTGGATTCATCTTGACTCCATGCAGCCTCATCCTTATGAACACCTTCCGCAAATCGTTCAAGTGGCTTTCGATATCTTTGGATCTGACCATGACGTCGTCGATATACACTTCAACACAATCCCCTATGAGGTCATGGAAAACATAGTTCATGGCTCTTTGGTATGTAGCTCCTGCATTCTTCAGTCCGAACGGCATCACCACCCATTCGTATATCCCTATGGCACCAGGTCACCGAAATGCAGTCTTGTGAATATCTTCTTCGGCCATAAAAATTTGGTTGTATCCTGAATATCCATCCATGAAGGATAACATTCCCTGTTTTGCGGCCGAATCAATCAACAAGTCAACAATAGGCATCATATACTCATCTTTTGGAGTGGCTATATTAAGATTCCTGAAATCAATACAAACTCTCAATTTTCCATTCTTCTTTATTACAGGAGCAATATTTGATAGCCATTCTACATATTTAGCTGGCCTAACAAACCCGGCCCGCTAACAGTTTCTCTATTTCTTCTTTTATTTTTGGGACTAATTCGGGCGCTGCCCTCCTGGCCGGCTGTTTATGCGGCCTGAACCCTTCTTTAATAGGCAGTCTGTGCTCTACAATCGATCGCTCCAATCCTGGCATCTCTGTATAGTCCCATGCGAAACAATCCTTGAATTCGACTAGAACCTCCTTGAATCGGCTTGTCATCTGCTGATCTAGATTTGCACTCAACGGGATCTCCCTCGGGTGTTCGTCTGTACCAACATTGACCATTTTCAAGGGGTATTGAGCTTTGAAATCCGGCGTTCGCTTTGGTATTGCGTCTATTAAGTCGCTCCATCCTGCTTTGTCGTCTGAAACTCCGAGTTCGGCCGATTCGAACTCGATCGCTTGATTCGGTTGTGCATCCATCATGTACTCTCTTTTTCATCTGGCCGTTCATCGGCCTGATATCTGATCTCAAACCCCAAATCTGTCCAATCACGCTCGACCACCTGCGGGTACCGATCCCCTACCACCGCTAGGAATGGTTGTATGGGCTCCTCGTATAACACCGCGTCAATTCGGCCGGCTGAGCTGACTGGGAACGGAGGTTGATCACCATCTACTTCTTCCACTGTGCCATCCTTTTTCCAGAACCATACTTTTTGGTGAAGCGTTGATGGCAAACATCGGGACGTATGAATCCAGCATCGGCCTAGTAGGGCCGCATACGGGACTTCTGCATCTACCACAAAGAACATGGTCGGAATTGATATCGTTCCGACCGTTACGTCCACCAAAATACATCCTTCAGCCGCAGTTTGAGCTCCCACAAAACTCATTACCTTCATTCTCGTAGGGAGTAAATGTTCCTTCGAACGGCCTATCTTCGTCAATGTGGATAACGGCATGATATTAACAGTGGCTCCACCGTCGATAAACATTCTTCTGAGAGGTCTCCCATTGACCCAACCTTTAACGTATAAAGGCCTCACATGCTGAGACATTTTCGCTGTTGGAGGCAAAATCGTACCTGGTTGAGCTTCTGGAACAAATGCTTTATATCCTTCCTCAAATGATTTCTCTATTTCGGCTTCCGGCCGAAATACCTCAAGTTTATCGAAACAAAAATCCACTATAGGTTCTTCATCACCATAGTATTCCCCTTCTTTCTGACAGAAAACCACAGCTGGTTCAGAATCCAACCAATACTCCTCCTTTTCGTCGGTGGCTACCGTCACCATATTCGCGCTAGATCCAAAGTCGAACTTAAACTGCCCGATAGGGAGTGAGTCACTATTCGGAATGATAGTTGTCTTTGGTTTCCATTCCCTGGTTCGGACTGGCCTAGGCTTCCATTCTTCTTTCGATTTCGACTGCTCACTTTCAATTTTCGGCTGTATTACTTTCGGCCGAAATTCAGTTTTGTTCTTTAGCCGATCCTGTACTTCTTTCGGCTTCCTCTCTTCTTTCGATTCGGACTTCAAACGAGCCGAAAATACTCTATTGAGTATTCTTCCTTCCGAGAACGAACAGTCATCAGGGAAGTCCTCTTCCATATGCATCATATCATACTCCTCCTGCTCAGAAACAGCAGCTGCTTTAAGCCGTTGCATTCTTCGTTTGAAAGTACGATATGATCCCTTTCCTTTTGGGACTTTTCTCTCCTCTGCCCTCCAAGCTGAATGGTCAGACCGGCGTTGGCCGAAATGCCTTCTCTCTGGAGAGTTTTGGACCCATCGGCCTACCTGAGTATTTGCTGATGGCCTTCTGAGCTTCTCCATTTCGGGACTAACAGCTTCTTCAGGGACTGTGATCTGAATCACAGTCTTTCCATTCTGCTTGTCGGCTGTTAACTTCATCTCTGAGTCCCATCCGTTAGTTATGATTTTCAACGTTGGCCTCTCGCTCTTATCTCCGATCTCGATCTCCTGATGTCTCTCCGATTGCTTGACCCACTCTTTTACCTCATAATTCCCCAATCGGTCAAAAACATCTGTAACTTTCTCTTTTCCCTTCGGAGACCCTAATCTTTTCCATACTCCCGACTTCTGAGCCGATGGCCGATCCCCAAGCCGATCGTGCACATAACTCTTGCTAGATGATGTTTGATCCCCCAATCGGTCATGCACCGATCTATTCTGGTTGGGCTGCACCATCACCATGTTGGCAACTGGGAACGGATTCTTATCAATCGCCATAAGCCTATCTGGGAACTTCAGCTTCCCATCATCGACATGCTTCTGAATCAGCTTCCTAAAATGTCCACAAATCGCCGTGGAATGAGTAGCTGATCCATGGAATCTGCACCATCCGGCTTCCAACTGATCCTTGGTAGGCTGTGGATGGTTTCCTTTAAACTCTAGCAATCCGTTCTTCTGGCAATAATCAAATATTTCGTCCATTTGTGACAAGTCGAAAGAGTAAAACCTTTGAGATTCATCTCCTCCTTCTTTCTCCTTGCCTCTGGCTGACCGAAGTGCTGGACAAGTCATAGGCTTTTTTATGATTAACTCTGCCCTTGCAACTTCACCTAATGCAGGAACATCGTCCGTGTTGTATTCTTCCTGGACTTCACATCTATCCAAAGATTCAGCAAATGAGGCAGCTGACTGGATAGGTTGTGATCTTCCACTTTGACTCCGGCTTGATTTGAAAGCCGCCTTTTCTGCCAAATAAGTCTCCATCCTTATAGCTTCAGCCGTTAATTCGGCTACCGTCCTTGGTCTTGTTACCATCAATCTATCCTTAATAGCAAACTTCAAATTCTGCTTTAAGATTTGAATATATTCATGCTCAGGTAGCATTATCTTCATCTGAGCCTTCACTGCATAAAATCTTTCAATGAATTCAGTAACCGATTCAGACGCCTTCTGCTTGGTTGACGTCAGATCAACTACCGAAACTTCCGGACTGGTATTATAGAATCGGTCATGGAATAACCGCTCCATTTCGGCCCAAGTGTTGACCGATCCCGCTGGCAAATTAATGTACCACTCAAATGCTGGGCCAGTCAACGACAAGCTGAACAATATCAGCTTGTGAAAATCATTTTGCGCAATTCTGGTACATTGAGCTGTAAATCGGCCAATATGCTCAATTGTAGAGCGGCCGACTTCTCCAGAAAAAGTGTTAAAATCTGGAACCTTCACCCCTCTAGGCAGTGGATACCGCTCCTCAATGTAATCTGGATAAGGTTTCCGATACATCGGCCTATTCTTCTGGCCGATGAGATTCCCAAACTGTGTACGAATAATCTCAGCAATGAGCTCTCTGTCAACCAGTTGTGGTGGATTCTGCTGAAGTGGTGCGTATTGTTGCTGAACCACTGGAGCAGGCGGTTGAACAGCTGGTTGAGGCGGTTGATTCTGTTGCTGATCGTACCTCTGCTGCGGAGGAACAAAAGGCCGAGCTCCGTGCCCTCCTGGCGGCCGAAAGGCCTGCTGTTGAAAATTGTGAGGATTTTGCATCGCAGGTGGTGGATTTTGCGCCACTGGAGCTTGTTGCGTTCCCATCGGATACATATTCCTCGCTATTTCAACTCTGAACATTGCTGGCATCGCTGCCAGAATATTTCCTTCGATTTGGCGAACCGAATTAGTAACCGCCGCTTCCACCATAAATTGAACCTGATCTCGGAATCGCGGGGTTAAATCATCGTTTGAAAACTCCTGATTGTGGAAATGTGATGGTCCGGGGAACCCTGGGGGGAATTCTCCGGCTTCTGGTGCACGTTCTTCCTGAATCGGCGGCAAATCAGTCCTCGCCGCCGTGTTTGCTGCTGGAGTTGCTTGTTCGAACGCCATTTTGTGTCCCACTGGGCGTGTCACTGTTTGGCTTGGGTGTAGCCAATGACCTTTTTCTCCTCAAGGGAAGCTATCGGAAAAGGATCAAACCGATTACGGGTCCGGATTAACAATAATGCGCCCACAATTGACTGAATCTTCTTTGAATTGATCAAAAATAACAAGATACAACGGAGAATCTGCCTGTTGTTAAGAAACAACGGCGGAATTCACCAAAAACAGGGAACCAAACTACCAGCTGCTAAGGAGCAACGGTGGATTTGGAAATGGTAACCGCTACAAACTAGGCTAGAATCTAAGGAAAGCTGTAAAGGAAAGCTGTAAAGAAAGCAGTAAAGATAACAAGGAATTAAATTTGATAAAAGGAATTTGGGGGTTGGATTGATCTCTCTGATTTTGTGCATGTCGACCCCTATTTATAGCCGGAGCTGGAGTAACCGCTCTCCGGCCAATCCTTCTGAGCCGAATTCTTTCTCTCTTCATTTCGATTGTTTTAGTTTCGGCTGTTTCTTCCCATTTCGGCCGAAATCTTTCTCAATCTCGATTCTCTTCCTTCGGTTTACTATGGACTTTCGGCCTTACTGATCTCGAGCCCATCCTCCTTTCGAACTTTCTCTTTCTTCTGGCCCATGTCTAATGGCCCAATAGCTCCTCGCGGCACATTATTTCATATAGCCCCAACAATTTCACTTTTTATTACTCATGAGGGGAAACTTTGAGTTCAAACGGCGTTATATGGACCTCCTCGGCATGAAACTTTTGACAATTTCATGCCTTGAAGATCCTTGCCATGAAACTTTTGACAAGTTGTCACTACATGAGCATTTTCAGAAAGGTCATAATCCTGGTGTTCAATTTTATTTAATGAAACCAATTTATGAAGGCGGAGTTGGGATTAGGGATATATTTATAGGTTGTCACGTTTTTATTACTCGTGTTAAGAAACTGTGGCCCGAAAGCGCACGGAGTCAAAAAATGCAGTAATTTATAGTAAGACCGGATCGTTCACTGGAGGATGTGCGATAGAAGCAGGGCCCACGTCATTTTACTAGATTTTCCATTCGTATTGCTCCAATTGGTTGAAAAGTGATTAACAATTACTGACTGAATTTAAACTAAATTACGAAAGCACTTAAATCTATTCTACAAAGCACATGAATTCTATTCTAGAAAGCGGGTAAAAATTATTCTAAGAATGCAATAAATACTATCTATAGAAGCAATGAAAATTTACACTATGCTAGCTATGAAGCTGATTCACAGTGTGGACAGAAGGGACAGGAAGAAAAGAATAAAAATTGGACAAGAATTAGATAAGGCATAATTAAACTTCCATTTTTATACACAGATCTTTACTTGGGATAATCCTGTCAGATAGCCAATTCTCATGCTCTCAGTACTGCGTTCCCTTTAATAGACAGGTACTTAAAGCATGAGTTTACATGTTCTTAAGACCGCAAATTCTAAGATACCACAGATTTGTAACTGCCCTGGCCAGGGTATGTTATTTCATCTGTGGTGGATAAGTAACACCTGACAGATCATTAGTTGAAATGCCAAGTACCACTATCATTTTCCCATGTCACACCCAAAGATTCTAATCAAGCCTGAACTATCCCTTAACTATCAATCCTAGTAGCAGTTACACAACTCTCAATACAACCGAGTGACCTCTAATGAAAGCATTTAAAAAGAAAGCAATAAAGAAAGCATTTAAAATCCTATCACTCGGAGGTTTTGGAGGTCTGACCCTGGTAGTAAAAGACAGCTCCCCATCAGAATGAAGGAGTATGGATCAAGAATTCCCGGCTCTCGGTGAACTACTCGTGTGTTCACTTCCTTCCAGGTGGTTATGAGATACAAACTAATGAAATGAACTAATAAATTAGTTCATTCCGGATGCACTCACTCAGGACTCAAAAATAGGCTTTGGCAGAATAGGATAGCAGTTGAAAGAAAACTCAACCCTATCTTAGAAAATAACCAAGGCCAGGATGTTGTTCCTCTAAGATTATTTACTACACTGTATTTGAGTCCAAGTGGACCCCATCTCGGTGTAATATTTAATCTCAGATTCCCAACAAACAGCAATTTTTGGAAAATAATGAATCTGAAAACCATTCCCTAAACAGGTACTAGACTCTCAATTAAAACACAGATCCTTTCAGTCTAGATGAGACCTAATCGCTGACTCTGCTTCTAATTTCCCACAATCAACCCTTGACAGAATATGAATTAGTCATAACTGAAGAATTTATCCCTTACTCAGATCCGGGTTTTATAAAGGGGTTCTTATCGGAAATTTAATATGCAATATCTGTTTAAAATCCAGACTTCTGTTGTCCAGGGGAAGGATCCCAAAATATTATAGACCATAGTAGTACATAATATTATCATGCATAAGGATATATGGAAGTGTAAAATTAATTGACCAAAAATATAGAGGCGGGTCTAGACAGAGAGTGAAACACAAATATGAAGTGGTCAGAGGACCAAAGTAATGGCGGAGTAGTCGGGTGGACTGTAAACATCTACTATCCAATATCCCAACTACTCGGATGGAGCGAATTTAGACAGTTTAGACCCTACAATGGTAGTGTCAATGCCAGTTGGGCCTCTACTGTCTATAAATTAAGATAAAAACCTACATGCTTCCTTTCTGCAATACTTATCAGCTAGTGTTGACAGACATTAGCAAAGTATATTACAGATTGGAATTTGGGTTGGAAATTAAGATAAATAAAATAAAACTGTATCCGGATAGGAATCAGTTGAGCAGCTATTATAATCCCGGATGGACGAACCGCCAAGGCTTCCACTGACTGCCATCCCGACCATGCAAAATAACACTTAGTAACTAATACCCAGAATACGAGCTAGTTATCCGTGAGGGAATACCCGCCAACATTAGTCTGATGTATTCTTTACTAATTGTTACACACAATACGCAAAAGACAAAAGAAAATAAAATAAGCTAAAGAGAAGAACTTGCGTGAGAGACATTGGTTTCTCATGCAAGGTTATGGACGTAATCATAATTGATAGCTTAAATAATCCCTCCTACCATAATTAATTACAGTCCGGATTATCTGTTTAAGGCATCATGGTTTTGTTTATAGAAAAATATTTTAGTGACAATTGAACAAAGATCCTTTAACCATAACGATTAGTGATTTAATCATTGCTAATTACAATCATTAATCATTAATGACTAGAGGTTCAATTAATTAAGTAATGGGAAATGGAGAATCAAAATTTTGACAGCATAACGACTTATATTGCAATTCTGGGATATTACATCTTAATCCGCGGGATTAAGATGTGAGTGCTTGCAACATAATAGAGGTCAAGAAATCAGAATTTTTGAGACAAAATAGAAGAGAAGAGAGGATTCTGTCGAAATACCATAAATTGTGTCATGAGCCTAGACCCGCGACATGGGTACCTCGACAGGTTTTCAGAAATTTGGGCAGAGTTTCATCTTGTGTCGCTAAGCAGGGTTGTGTCGCGGACCGTGGGTCCGCGACAGGAGATTAGCGACCCAAGATTTTCTGAAAATTTCAAAGTATTTGGCTCCCAGTCGCTAATCTGGAAATTGTGTCGCGGACTGTGGGTCCGCGACAGGATGTTTAGCGACTGGGTTTTCAAAATATTTACAAGGCATAATTTCCTGTCTCGGAATAAAAATTGTGTCGCGGACCGTGGGTCCGCGACAGGGGTGTTCCGCGACAGGAGCCATGCAGAGAAAAATAGCAAGAGTTTGGGTCCCTGGTCGCTAAGCAGGGTTTGTGTCGCGGACCGTGGGTCTGTGACAGGAGTGCCTCGCGACCAAGGGTTTTCAAAATATTAAGACAAGTGTCCCTAAACATCCATGTCGCGGAACAGCCTCCCTGTCGCTAGACGTGGCCCCGCGACAGGAGTCGGTTAGCGACATGGATGGTTCAGGACACAAGTCAGTAAAAGCAAAGTTGAACAGTGGCATGCAAACAGCGTGATCTCACCCTATTTTGGATTAAAAAGCTATTCTAAGCTAAAATAACCAAACAGAATTCAAAATCTACAAGAACATGCTTGAATAAAGATAAATCTACCTAAAATAGTATTTAAAAGTAAAGCAAAACCTAATCTAGGGTTCAACCACACAAAAGCACACAACACATCCAAAAATAAAGAAGCAGTAAGCAATAGAGGTCAAATGACCCAAATAAAATGAAAGCAATAAAAATCCATGGGTTAGTAACATCCATTTCATGTTTTTGGGACTCATTTCCAGATTAACTTCCCATTTTATTAAATGGGTTTGTTAATACCCATCATTTGGGTATTACAAAACCCTAAAAAAAAGAGTTCAGATGGAAAAACATGGTGAAAACTGGCTACCTAACCACAGGAACAGTGGAAAACAGTAAACAAAACACTATACTAAGCTAAACTATGAACATAATTAAATAATACAAAAAATTAAAAACTAAGCTACACTACCTAAGAACTGGGCGCTGATCTTGCCTTCAAGAGAATGAACTCTAATTTTTCCAACCTTGAGCTCATGGGGGTCACCTCATATTTATAGAAGTGGAACCCTAGGCCCATGGGCTTGATCTGAGGCCCACTGTGTCTCAAGACATCACACACATCACACTGTGTCGCGGAACTGGAAGTCTGTCGCGGAACATCACTGCATGTGGTAAGGCTTCTCGACTGGGTCTTGGGTCTCTATTGGTGCGTCTGTGTCGCTAATCAGGTCTGTGTCGCTAAACCATGGTCCTCGACTCGGGCCTAGCGATGCAGCTTATCTGGACTGGTCTCTTCTTCATGCTACATGCTGTGTCGCTAATCCCTCATGTGTCGCTAAGCCATGGACCGCGACACAGGAGCTTCCGCGACCGGGTGCTCCAGGACTGGGCTGAATGGGCTAGATGGGCCGAAATTGTTCTTTTTGTGGGCTTTTTCTATCTTTTCCCATCTTTTTGTATTCCTTTTTCGTTTCTTTTCTTTTTCTCATGTTTTTGAATTTTTCTACCATAAATGTGTAATAAAATTACATATTTATGCATTTTTCATACCAGCTCAATATTTTTACAATTATGCATAAATCAGTCCAATTCAACTGCTTTCTTATTTAATATAAGACCGGAATGCGATCAAATGCCCGTTTTGACACGGAAATGGATTGAAAATAATGGTCATTTCTGGCCATTATCAACATCCTCACATTTAATACTGATCGTCCCCGAGCAGTCAGAGTCAATGTTCTTGAGAGCACGGACTCTGCATACTCAATTCATTTTCGTGGCTTCATATATCACATTCTTTTTGGATTGGGATAAGACAATAAAAAACTACAAGTGTTAAATCCCCTTGATTGCTGTGTTTAATGAAATGATACTTGCTCACTACATCGGGCCTACAAATCAAACATCATTATCAATCTTTCATGAATATCATGTTTGAAAAATGCAAGGATTAAGAATCAGAATTAAGGTATGACACGAACATAATTCGTAAAATAGAGCCTCACATATAAGAGAATCGGAAAGTTCACTCACTCTCAATTGGGGTTTAATAATGAACGCTCAAGATCAATTTTAATTAAATTATCCCATAAGCTTGCAATCAGTCCAACTCGCCACCGGCTCATTTCCTCAAATCGAGATCATGAGGTCTTATTTAAGGGTTATAACGGGGCATACAGTTGTAACCTTTGGTAGGAAAGGGAAATTATTGGGCTAAGAAGTGACAAGAATTAATCCTATCATAATATGGCATATTTATTTAAAATTGATGATCATCACTATTTCTTCTTTCCTTTGATTTTCTTTTTCTATTGCATCACATTAGACTAATTCTAATTTGCTTTGTCATTTGCAATTTATTGTTGTTGAATGAAACTCAACAATTTTTTTTTTTTTGAATCGCCTTATAGCACACCGATTAATACATTTTTGATGATCATATGTTTAATGCCTTTTGATAGAATTTATACTTGCACACTTGGGTTTGAATATTTTGGTCTTTTTGTAAGGCTAGGAAAAATATAGTGGGTTCCAAAGAAAAATTAGGCTTATAGGCTCAAGTTGGTTAATCCTAAAGGGAAAATATTTTTGGGTTGGGATTTCAAAAGAAGGCCAAAAATTTGGTTTTCTAGGTGCCTCGATCATGTGCTCGATTTCGGGAATATGACATGGTCTTGAATCGGTCCCAACTGCAAGTTCTAGTTTCCTTTAATCAAAACGATTCACACATCAAAGAGAATAAATGAGTGAAAGTGACTCATGGTTCAAATCTCACAAAGTTGGGTTGATTCATGTCATACAATATTCTAAAATTTAATCGAAGCTTAACTCTAACAATCTATTCAATCAAAATTTCCAACATGCAGATTTATTACCCAACAAGCTGATCGCATCATTGAATTTTTATAGCTCAAAACCTTAGGAATTCATGTCATGCATGTTCTCAATTATATTATCCCAATTTAAAAGTTTGAAAATTTAGTCACAAGCCTAAATTCAACATGTGAATTTAGAGCAGGTTTATGCATACTTTTGCTGGTTGTTTAATTTAAAGCAGTAAAAAGGCACTGCTGACATATGGAGTATGTCAACAGCATATTTTTGGCCTGACAGTCACTTATTCATCTCGGACTGTCAGACATCTTTTCAAGAAGAAAGCGGATAAAAATTGTTGCGGATATCAAACTTGAGTTCCATTCGTGGAACACAATAAATTACATTAATTTCAAGAGATTCCTATGCAGTTAGTACGAACATGCATGCAAAAGAGGAAATCCCTTATATGATGCCTACACTAGAACTTGAATATGATAAAACATTTCAGAATTCACCCTTCTTCTCTTAGAACATGTATCGGCTCCAGTGGACGAAGCTTGTCAGATCACAGCGCAGACACCAGCCATTATGGTCTCTCAGGGGTTCATGCATCCTTGTGCAGTAGACCCGGGGTGGTTGGTCTGCAAATAGGTAGGGAGTGTCCGGATCGTCCGCCATCCATGAGAGAGTGTTGGTGGACGTGTAGTTCAGGACCGATCGATCGGTCACCATTCTCTCTATCATTCTGATCCCCTGATTGACCTGGCCTTCATCCAGCTTGCTCATGAGCATCAATCCACGGGTGAAGATTGACGCTTTGTGATTATCTTCGATGCCTGTCCGCAGCAGTTCACAGGCTCGCTCCTCATCCCCTTCTGCAAATGCTAGGTGTGCTGGAACAATTTGGAGGTTGAAGTTTCCAGCCTCCATGCATGTGTGCAGAAATCTCTCTTTCTGCCACCGTATCCTCCCTTGCCACTGCCTCACCCTAGAAGCATCCACCTCGCATCGCTTGTACACGATGGCGAGATTTCCTGCGTCCCTGAATTTTTTGCATGTTTCTTGTGCAGTGAACACTTCCCTGATTTCATCCTCTCCTATTCGGGAGAGGATTTCACCTAAGAGCTCCTCCGGAAGGTCCAGCAGCTGGGTTCCTCCGGGCACTGGGTCCGGGATTTGAAGATTGCCCCTGAAAAGATAAGAAGTGATGAATCCAATTTTTATAATTTCCTCAGAAATTATTCAAGTTTAGGAACCAACATCCTCACATTTAGAGTTTTGCTCTAAATGTGAGATTATTAAGTTTCTAACTTAAACTGAGTATAAAACATAGGTAAAATAACTTTTTTGTGAAGAGATAGGGATCATTGGACCCCTATATATTTTAAATGGGCCATTGGGCCCAAAAGTTCGATTTTTCAATATTATTAAACAAGTCCGAGACACTTGTTGAAAATGGAATGAAATGGATGGATGGGGGCGAAATGCTCGAATTTTGGAATGTGTAGTGGACGCGTGGCGAAATGGATTTGCTATTTCTGGGCTGCCTAGACTGTTTTGGACAGTTGAAGCATTCCCAAAAATTTTGCAAACACTATTTTTAATTTTTAAAGAGTTGACTTGTTTTATTAAGAAAAGTAGGATGTGAGTGGTCCCATTTGGATTTTTGAAAAGGATAGCAGTTGGGTGACAAAAATACTGCTATCTACTCACACTACAGCTCCATTGAGAACAAAAACACAAATCAATTTAAACTTATCAACTATTTTTGTCTTTTTACAAAAGGTTACTTTTATTAAAAAGTGGAAGTCTCTCATTGGGTGTTTGTACTATGTTTCCATAAACAAACAAACATTTATTCCCACAAGTTTGTAACATGTGGAAACAAATATGCCAAAAAGATCTTTCCACTTTAATGCCCCCAGATAACACTGTAGAAGCATCTACTTCAAGATCAGAAACAAAATTGAACAAGAATATCAAACATTCAACCCTAAAACTCAGAATAGAAAAACCAACAACATCATGGTGCTCAAAACAGCACCCCAACATTCATCAGTTTAATACATCTCGATTGAACTTATTCTTCTGATGATAGTTCGAAAACTGTGGGGTTATTCCGCACGCCAAGAAGTTAGCGATGTCGGAAAACCATGGACAAGCTTGATTGTGCAAATGCAATGCGAACAACTGTTCGTCCGGGAATTCTTCATTGATGGCTTTTTCCTTTTTATCATTATCTAATCGAGATAAGTGGTCAGCAGCACCATTATCTCGACCTCGCCTATCTTTTATTATGATGTCGAATTCTTGCAACAGAAGTACCCACCTGATTAATCGAGGTTTTGCATCTTGTTTGCTAAACAAGTATCTCAATGCAGAATGATCGGTGTATACTATAGTCTTCGTACCTATAAGGTACTGTCTGAATTTGTCAAACGCGAAGATTACAGCGTACATCTCTTTCTCCGTTGTGGTGTAATTAACTTGGGCCTCATTCAGGGCATGACTTGCGTAATGAATTACGCAATGTCTCCCATCCTTATGTTGCCCAAGAACTGCGCCTACGGCGAGATCACTAGCATCGCACATTACCTCGAAAGGTATTGACCAATCGGGTGGTTGCACTATCGGTGCAGAAACCAACATCTTCTTGAGCGTGTCAAAGGCTTGGACACACGCTTCATTTATTAAGAAAGAATTTTCTTTACAAAGCAGATTAGTGAGCGGCTTGGCAATTTTAGAAAAATCCTTAATGAATCTCCGGTAAAAACCGGCATGCCCTAAGAAGCTCCTAACTGATTTGATTGAGTTAGGAAGAGGGAGATTGGAAATGATAGAGACTTTGGCTGGATCAACCTCGATGCCTGCACGAGAAATGCGATGACCTAACACTATGCCCTCAGTGACCATAAAATGGCACTTTTCCCAATTTAAAACCAGGTTAGTGTCCTCACATCTCTTTAAAATCTTAGCAAGATTAGTCAAACATTCATCAAACGTATCTCCATATACAGAGAAGTCATCCATGAAGACCTCAATGCATTTTTCGATAAATTCAGAGAATATAGACATCATGCATCTTTGAAAGGTAGCTGGTGCATTGCATAATCCAAAAGGCATGCGCCTATAGGCAAAAGTGCCATAGGGGCATGTAAAGGTAGTTTTTTCGTGATCTTCACTGGCGATCACTATTTGATTGTATCCAGAATAACCATCTAAAAAACAATAAAACGCTCTTCCCGCCAACCGTTCCAACATTTGATCGATAAAAGGTAAAGGGAAATGGTCCTTGCGAGTTGCCTCGTTCAACTTCCGGTAGTCTATGCAGACTCTCCATCCGGCGACTGGGCGCGTGGCAATTTCCTCCCCTTGTTCATTCTTCGTGATGCACATCCCACCCCACTTTGGAACAACCTGCACAGGACTGATCCATTTGCTATCAGAAATCGGGTATATGATACCCGCGTCTAACAGCTTGATCACTTCCTTTCTTACCACTTCTTGCATGGGTGGGTTCAATCTTCGTTGGGGCTGGCGTGAAGGCTTGAAATTCTCCTCCATTAAAATCCTGTGCATACAAACAGAAGGGCTTATTCCTTTGATATCAGAAATGGTCCAACCGATTGCACGCACATAATTTTTAAGCACTCCCACCAAAGCGTTTTCTTGAGCTTGTGTCAACTTGGCTGACACAATTACCGGTAATTTTTTATGTTCAGCGAGAAACGCATACTTAAGATGTTCCGGTAAGATTTTTAGTTCAAGCTCTGGTGGGCATTCCACTGAAGGGAGTAATTTGCGAGAATTAGATGGGGGAAAATCAATTTTACCTGTCGGATCCTGCATCAGTACAGGATCCGCCTCCTCTTGGTCGGCGTCGTCATGGAAGTTGGTGCCGTCAAACTCCTCCAAATCCCCTGTTTCGGGATCGGCAAAGTGAACGGCTTTGCATCCTTTGTGCTCCACGCCAGCAGGTCTCAGTACCTGCTTTGATAGTTCATCCAGCATCATTTCATGATCGAATTCAGAGTCAAGCTCTCTCTCCTCACTCCTAACTATTACAGATTTTGATGAACAGAACCCGTCATCTGGGTATTTCTGCAACTGTGCCATGTCAAATGTAACTTCTTCCTCATCGACTCGCAGTGTTACTCGTCCAGCTTTTGCATCTATCAGTGCTCCGCCTGTTGCAAGGAATGGTCTCCCTAAGATCAATGGCATGTCCAGATCCTCCTCTATGTCTAGAATCACAAAGTCAACTGAGAATAAGATATTCCCAGTCTTCACTATGATGTCCTTGAGGATGCCGACAGGCTTCGTGATGGATCTGTCTGCTAATTGGAGTCTCATCTTGACTGGCTCGATACGTCCCAGCTTGAGGCGTTTCACCATGGCCAAAGGCATAACATTGATGCTAGAACCAAGATCACAAAGGCCTTTTCCTGCTTTGATTTTCCCGATTTGAATCGGCAGCGTGCAACAGCCTGGATCTTCTTGCGTCTTAGGAAGCTTGCGCTGGATGATAACACTGCATGTATTGTTAAGAACTACCAGTTCTTCCTGCTCAATTCTCCTTTTTCCTGAAACTAATTCTTTCAGAAATTTAGCGTATGCTGGCATTTCAGCTATCATTTCGATGAGAGGAATAGTTATTTCTACTTTCTGCAGCCTTTTCAGAAATTTTTCAAATTTAAGGTCATGTTCTTGATTTTTAAGTCGGGCCGGGTATGGCACCCTTGGCATGAACTTTTTATTATCAAATTGTTTTTGTGGTAAAGGGAAGGAAGTTGTACCTCCACCTGTACCCTTATCTGTTTCAGCCGTTTCAGGTGCAGCGTCAGTCTGCAGATTGGCTGTCTCTTTTTCGGCTTCCTTTTCATTCTCCTCAATGTCACTTTCCAGTTCCTTTTCTTGTACCATTTTCTCTTTGCCCTTGAGTCCTTCCAAAACTTTACCAGACTTCAGTGTGATGGCCTTACACTGGGGATTTTTCTCAGCAGTGCTGGGTAGAGTTCCTTTGTCTCTTTTCTGCATTTCCTTGGCCATTTGTGTAACCTGCGTCTCCACATTCCGGATAGAGGACTGCAACTGAGTGTTGATTTCCTTTTGGCTGGTGATGAAGTCATTCATGAGGGTCTCCAATCTGGAAGGGGGTTTCTGCTGGTTTTGGTTCCAATTCTGGTTCTGACCTTGGTTTTGAACAAACTGATTCTGATTCTACAGCTGATTCTGGTTTGGGACAACCTGATTCTGTGGTTGCTGAAAGTTTTGGAAATTTTGGTTTTGAGGTGGCCTAGCTAGAATCTGAGGCTGAAAACCCGGGTTAAAATGCTGGGGCCTTGGTTGGTTGAACTGTTGGGGCTGGGTCAACAGGTGGGAATTCAAAGCATTGTTGTTGGAATATGAAAGGTTCGGGTGCCGGTTTTGGAATCCACCTGCATAGTTACAGCTTTCATTCGCCACTTGCTGACAGGACTCAGTGGGGTGTGGGCCTTGGCAAGTCCCGCAAACAGCCTCAGTATTTTGAGTCTGTGTAGAGCTCCCAGCTTCTTGATTCAAGGCCAAGACGGCCACTTGGTCTTTCAGTTTGTCCAGTTCAGATTTCCCTACTGTACCTACAGCACATAAACCACGAGGGGGAGGGGGATCAACATCATCAGTTAAAACAGATCTATTTACACTCATTGCTTCGATCTTGCCCCAGGCCTGATCCATTGGTATGTAGAGCAAATGTTGACCACCAGCAGCATCAAGCATGTATTTCCAGGATGGGGTTAAACTGCTGTAAAACTTCCTTAATTGCTCCCACTCATGGAAGCCATGTTGGGGGCACTTTCTGAGCAGGTTGAAGAACCGTTCCTTTGCGTCATACAGGGACTCATCTGGCTTCATCTTGAATTCCGCGATTTTGGAACGGCATTCATCCACCTTGGATTCCGGAAAGTATTTCGCCAGGAAGTTTCGGATCACTTCCTCCCAGGTGGACTTCTGATTAATTGGCAACGATTTGTACCATGTTCGCGCTCCACTAGTCAAAGAGAAGGGAAATAATCTCAATCGAATAGTGTTAGCAGATACATTTTGATTCTTAATGGTGTCAAATAGCTCCAAGAAAGTTTGCAAATGATCATGTGGGTCTTCATGACTTGCCCTAGCAAATTGATTGCTCTGAACAAGATTGATGAGTGCCGGTTTCAATTCGAAATTTCTGGCCAAAAAAGGGGCTTGTCCAGGGATGTTCAAATACGGCTCCAGAATGGCTGCATATAGTCAGCTGCGGCTGCCTGTTGATTGTTCCCTGGACCTCCTTGGTATTGCTGCGGGTAAAAGTTCTGATTCGGATAGTAATTTCTGGGATCATTGAAGTCGTTAGGGTTAGGATGATTCTGGTTTTGGTTAAACTGGAGGTTTGGAAATTGAGGATTCTGAAAATTTGGATTATTTGGTGGGTTTTGAGGGTTTGGATTGGGAGGAGGTGCCTCGAAGTGTTGCTGTTCAATGTTTGGTGGGTTCCCGCCTCCTTGTATGATCTGAGGAGGGGGATCATCCAAATCATCGTTATGAACATCTTCAGGGTCTTCCTCAATGTTGTGAAGTGGTGGATTGGGTGGGATGATTGGAGGAAGGTCAGGGTTGGCCGTATCGGATATGTCGCTACCGGTGCTCGGTGAAAGTAGTGCCTGTCTCTCCCGTTCCCGTCTTTGTTTAGTCTCCGCCCTAAGACGTCGAGCTGTCTTTTCTATCTCTGAGTTGTACGGGATTTCGGCTGGCGTCTGCTTCCTCCTTTGCATAGAACAACAGCTTCAATACTGACGGTACCTGTACAATCCCCAGGTTAGAATTGGTTTCGGAGGTGAATATTTATATTTATATGTATAAGCTAACTAGGAGCAATGAGGAATGTAATTTTCTAATAAAACGGCGCTGCATCCTCCCCGGAAACGGCGCCATGAAACTTTTGACAATTTCGTCACACGAGTATTTTCTAAAATATCCCAGGTTAAATTTATTAAATGAAAAGAGTTATGATTCATGGGAAAGGGGTTTAAGGATATATTTCACTTTTTATTACTCATGAGGGGAAACTTTGAGTTCAAACGGCGTTATGGACCTCCCCGGCATGAAACTTTTGACAATTTCATGCCTTGAAGATCATTGCCATGAAACTTTTGACAAGTTCTCACTACATGAGCATTTTCAGAAAGGTCATAATCCTGGTGTTCAATTTTATTCAATGAAACCAATTTATGAAGGCGAAGTTGGGATTAGGGATATATTTATAGGTTGTCACGTTTTTATTACTCGTGTTAAGAAACTGTGACCCGAAAGCGCACGGAGTCAAAAATTGCAGTAATTTATAGTAAGACCGGATCGTTCACTGGAGGATGTGCGATAGAAGCAGGGCCCACGTCATTTTACTAGATTTTCCATTCGTATTGCTCCAATTGGTTGAAAAGTGATTAACAACTACTGACTGAATTTAAACTAAATTACGAAAGCACTTAAATCTATTCTACAAAGCACATGAATTCTATTCTAGAAAGCGGGTAAAAATTATTCTAAGAATGCAATAAATACTATCTGTAGAAGCAATGAAAATTTACACTATGCTAGCTATGAAGCTGATTCACAGTGTGGACAGAAGGGACAGGAAGAAAAGAATAAAAATTGGACAAGAATTAGATAAGGCATAATTAAACTTCCATTTTTATACACAGATCTTTGCTTGGGATAATCCTGTCAGATAGCCAATTCTCATGCTCTCAGTACTGCGTTCCCTTTAATAGACAAGTACTTACAGCATGAGTTTACATGTTCTTAAGACCGCAAATTCTAAGATACCACATATTTGTAACTGCCCTGGCCAGGGTATGTTATTTCATCTGTGGTGGATAAGCAACACCTGACAGATCATTAGTTGAAATGCCAAGTACCACTATCATTTTCCCATGTCACACCCAAAGATTCTAATCAAGCCTGAACTATCCCTTAACTATCAATCCTAGTAGCAGTTACACAACTCTCAATACAACTGAGTGACCTCTAATGAAAGCATTTAAAAAGAAAGCAATAAAGAAAGCATTTAAATTCCTATCACTCGGAGGTTTTGAAGGTCTGACCCTGGTAGTAAAAGACAGCTCCCCATCAGAATGAAGGAGTATGGATCAAGAATTCCCGGCTCTCGGTGAACTACTCGTGTGTTCACTTCCTTCCAGGTGGTTATGAGATACAAACTAATGAAATGAACTAATAAATTAGTTCATTCCGGATGCACTCACTCAGGACTCAAAAATAGGCTTTGGCAGAAGAGGATAGCAGTTGAAAGAAAACTCAACCCTATCTTAGAAAATAACCAAGGCATGGATGTTGTTCCTCTAAGATTATTTACTACACTGTATTTGAGTCCAAGTGGACCCCATCTCGGTGTAATATTTAATCTCAGATTCCCAACAAACAGCAATTTTTGGAAAATAATGAATCTGAAAACCATTCCCTAAACAGGTACTAGACTCTCAATTAAAACACAGATCCTTTCAGTCTAGATGAGACCTAATCGCTGACTCTGCTTCTAATTTCCCACAATCAACCCTTGACAGAATATGAATTAGTCATAACTGAAGAATTTATCCCTTACTCAATCCGGGTTTTATAAAGGGGTTTTTATCGGAAATTTAATATGCAATATCTGTTTAAAATCCAGACTTCTGTTGTCCAGGGGAAGGATCCCAAAATATTATAGACCACAATAGTACATAATATTATCATGCATAAGGATATATGGAAGTGTAAAATTAATTGACCCAAAATATAGAGGCGGGTCTAGACAGAGAGTGAAACACAAATATGAAGTGGTCAGAGGACCAAAGTAATGGCGGAGTAGTCGGGTGGACTGTAAACATCTACTATCCAATATCCCAACTACTCGGATGGAGCGAATTTAGACAGTTTAGACCCTACAATGGCAGTGTCAATGCCAGTTGGGCCTCTACAGTCTATAAATTCAGATAAAAACCTACATGCTTCCTTTCTGCAATACTTATCAGTTAGTGTTGACAGACATTAGCAAAGTATATTACAGATTGGAATTTGGGTTGGAAATTAAGATAAATAAAATAAAACTGTATCCGGATAGGAATCAGTTGAGCAGTTATTATAATCCTGGATGGACGAACCGCCAAGGCTTCCACTGACTGCCATCCCGACCATGCAAAATAACACTTAGTAACTAATACCCAGAATACGAGCTAGTTATCCGTGAGGGAATACCCGCCAACATTAGACTGATGTATTCTTTACTAATTGTTACACACAATACGCAAAAGACAAAAGAAAATAAAATAAGCTAAAGAGAAGAACTTGCGTGAGAGACATTGGTTTCTCATGCAAGGTTATGGACGTAATCCATAATTGATAGCTTAAATAATCCCTCCTACCATAATTAATTACAGTCCGGATTATCTGTTTAAGGCATCATGGTTTTGTTTATAGAAAAATGTTTTAGTGACAATTGAACAAAGATCCTTTAACCATAACGATTAGTGATTTAATCATTGCTAATTACAATCATTAATCATTAATGACTAGAGGATTCAATTAATTAAGTGATGGGAAATGGAGAATCAAAATTTTGGCAGCATAACGCCTTATATTGCAATTCTGGGATATTACATCTTAATCCGTGGGATTAAGATGTGAGTGCTTGCAACATAATAGGGGTCAAGAAATCAGAATTTTTGAGACAAAATAGAAGAGAAGAGAGGATTCTGTCGAAATACCATAAATTGTGTCATGAGCCTAGACCCGCGACATGGGTACCTCGACAGGTTTTCAGAAATTTGGGCAGAGTTTCATCTTGTGTCGCTAAGCAGGGTTGTGTCGCGGACCGTGGGTCCGCGACAGGAGATTAGCGACACAAGATTTTCTGAAAATTTCATAGTATTTGGCTCCCAGTCGCTAATCTGGAAATTGTGTCGCGGACCGTGGGTCCGCGACAGGATGTTTAGCGACTGGGTTTTCAAAATATTTACAAGGCATAATTTCCTGTCTCGGAATAAAAATTGTGTCGCGGACCGTGGGTCCGCGACAGGGGTGTTCCGCGACAGGAGCCATGCATAGAAAAATAGCAAGAGTTTGGGTCCCTGGTCGCTAAGCAGGGTTTGTGTCGCGGACCGTGGGTCCGTGACAGGAGTGCCTCGCGACCAAGGGTTTTCAAAATATTAAGACAAGTGTCCCTAAACATCCATGTCGCGGAACAGCCTCCCTGTCGCTAGACGTGGCCCCGCGACAGGAGTCGGTTAGCGACATGGATGGTTCAGGACACAAGTCAGTAAAAGCAAAGTTGAACAGTGGCATGCAAACAGCGTGATCCCTATTTTGGATTAAAAAGCTATTCTAAGCTAAAATAACCAAACAGAATTCAAAATCTACAAGAACATGCTTGAATAAAGATAAATCTACCTAAAACAGTATTTAAAAGTAAAGCAAAACCTAATCTAGGGTTCAACCACACAAAAGCACACAACACATCCAAAAATAAAGAAGCAGTAAGCAATAGAGGTCAAATGACCCAAATAAAATGAAAGCAATAAAAATCCATGGGTTAGTAACACCCATTTCATGTTTTTGGGACTCATTTCCAGATTAACTTCCCATTTTATTAAATGGGTTTGTTAATACCCATCATTTGGGTATTACAAAACCCTAAAAAAAAAAAGAGTTCAGATGGAAAAACATGGTGAAAACTGGCTACCTAACCACTGGAACAGTGGAAAACAGTAAACAAAACACTATACTAAGCTAAAATATGAACATAATTAAATAATACAAAAAATTAAAAACTAAGCTACACTACCTAAGAACTGGGCGCTGATCTTGCCTTCAAGAGAATGAACTCTAATTTTTCCAACCCTGAGCTCATGGGGGTCACCTCATATTTATAGAAGTGGAACCCTAGGCCCATGGGCTTGATCTGAGGCCCACTGTGTCTCAAGACATCACACACATCACACTGTGTCGTGGAACTGGAAGTCTGTCGCGGAACATCACTGCATGTGGTAAGGCTTCTCGACTGGGTCTTGGGTCTCTATTGGTGCGTATGTGTCGTTAATCAGGCCTGTGTCGCTAAACCATGGTCCTCGACTCGGGCCTAGCGATGCAGCCTATCTGGACTGGTCTCTTCTTCATGCTACATGCTGTGTCGCTAAGCCATGGACCGCGACACAGGAGCTTCCGCGACCGGGTGCTCCAGGACTGGGCTGAATGGGCCAGATGGGCCGAAATTGTTCTTTTTGTGGGCTTTTTCTATCTTTTCCCATCTTTTTGTATTCCTTTTTCTTTTCTTTTCTTTTTCTCATGTTTTTGGATTTTTCTACCAAAAATGTGTAATAAAATTACATATTTATGCATTTTTCATACCAGCTCAATATTTTTACAATTATGCATAAATCAGTCCAATTCAACTGCTTTCTTATTTAATATAAGACCAGAATGCGATCAAATGCCCGTTTTAGACACGGAAATGGATTGAAAATAATGATCATTTCTGGCCATTATCAGATACTTATTAACATGGACCACAATCAAAAAATAAAACAATATATATATGGGTTAAAACACCAAAATATTATTCATGCACGGAGTAAAAAATAGATTTTTACATGAGGAAAAAGGTGAAGAATATGTTTCAACAAAATTTAAAAAAACTTGGAACAAAATAAATATTAAGAACATATTGACGTGAGAAATATTAAAATGCATGAAAAGAATAAACAAATAACAGTGTTTAAATATATAATTAAACATAAGAAGACATAAAGAACAGTGGAGAATAAGAATAAAAAATAAATATGAAATGGATATGAGGAGAGAACTTCAATAGAAGGGGGTTGGTCATTTCTCTAGCCTATTTTGGCTGTTGTGCAAAAAAAAATAAAAAAAATATAAGGGGGTTGGTGGAGGGATGCGATTATGGATTTAATTTTTTATTTTTTTTATCTTCTTTTTATAGTATTTTTTATATTTTTATTTTTGCTTGAGTGGCATATATTCGTTGTCTTCCATGTTGACCGACAATTTGCAACTCTAATTTGTCGTGGTTTGTATCATAATTACGTGTGCAATCTTCATATCATATATAAAAAGTAGCTTGGTTTCTTCTGCCGTTACCAAACACATTATAGCTATTTATAATCAATTATTTTTATTACCAAGCGAAACGAATGACATGGATTGATGAGGACAAAATCTGCACATTTTGATATATAGCCCTTAAATACCTCATGCATGGCCAATGCATTATTTATTTTAACAAGTACAAAAAAAGAAAAAGAGGAATTCCTTCGGGTCGCAAAAAAAAAAAAAAAAAAAAATCCTTTTTATTTTCAACTATTTGAATGTAGCAAAAATCCTTTTAGAGGGTGTTTGTTTGTGCGTTTTGGGACAGATTATCTGATTATTGCGTTTGCAAAACACAAATAATCAGTTAATCCTGTTTGTGTACTAACTTCTAATAATCTATTATTTGCATTTTGAGGGAATGAAAATGCTATTTTCTTGCAGCTACAATTTGGTGCTGCAAGAAAATTGCGTTTAACTAAAAATAGATTTTAGCTATTTGAATGTTTGGATGTTTGGATGTGCGTTTTAGCTCATTTGAGGGCGTTTGGATGTGCGTTTTAAAAAGTGCTGCATCGTTTAGAAAAATGATAATCAGATAATTGATGTAACAAAACGTGCTGTGAAAATTAAGTGTTTGGATGAGCTTATACTGTTTCAAATCGCAATAATCAGATAATCATTAAAAAGTGTTTGGATGTGCGTTTTTCATTACTTCAAAAGGCAACAATATGATAAAATCTATTTTTGGCTAAAAGCAATTTTTTTGCAGCACCAAAATGTAGCTGCAAGAAAATAGCCTTTTCATTCCCTCAAAACGCAAATAATAGATTATTAGAAATTAGTACACAAACAGGATTAACTGATTATTTGCGTTTTGCAAACGCAATAATCAGATAATCTGTCCGAAAACGCACAAACAAACACCCTCTTAGTAATATGAAAAGTTACTAAAAAGTTAAAATTCTTTTTTAATTAAAAAAATCAAGAAGTTGTTTCTAACTTTTCACTTCCCTTTTTCTAAAAGTAAATCCAAAACAAGTCCTTAAGTAAATGAAAAGCTTCGTGCATATGAAAGTTTTCAATAGCTTAATAAACTTGTAAATTTATTTATTTATTCATTTATTTTAAAAAAACTACTCGAGGTTAGATGCATAATAGTACCTCAGTCGTCTTAGAATTGCAACATTGCACTATTTGACATTGTTCACAGTTTAACTTTGACTCAAATTTTTATCATAGTTATGGAAGAAAAAATTAACATAAGTCAATTGAGATCTTATTAGATTCGTCTAAACTTGTAGTTTTAGAATATCAACTTTTTATAATTTTTATTTGATATATTGTATGCAATTTAATTTAATAATCGTTGAAAATGTGCGTCAGCATTCGTGTCAATTGCATGTGTTGCAATTCTAAAAATACGGAGGGAGTATATAATTTTAAATAATTGTATAGATAGGATTTTTGTGTATACATGATCGTAAGTTCATTACACATCATATAATGCCATTTCCTTATCTATATCTTCATTTTCCTCCTCTGGCAAAGCCTAATATCTCAGTTCAATTTTTCAATTTGTCCATTCAATCCCCGGCCCACTTTCTCTTTTCTTATTTATTTTTTTCAAACAAAAATGAAGCTCATAACTTTTTACTAACTCACTCTTGTATAAAGGCATTACATTATAGTGTAATCTTAATAGCTATAATTGCATATATCCGCATGCCAATTAGTTCCTATTCTCCAAATTAGGCATCAAAAGGATCGATCTCTGCTTTAATTTGATCCAACCATGGCAAGACTACTTGTATCCATTCTACTAATCATCTCAATGATCTCCACAGCAATGGGCCGCCTCGGACAATCCCCTAAAGAAGTCGAGGATTGGGTCGAAAACCTCGACCAAACAAAGCACAAGATAACCAAACTCCATTTCTACTACCACAACTCCAGGAATCCCGACATAAATCAGTCCGCCGTGCAAATTGCCAGCGCCCCCGTCTTCTCCCAACAGCCACCATTTTTCGGCGTCCTGACAATCACGGACGACCCCCTGACGCTGGGACCCGATCTATCGTCGAAGAGGGTGGGATACGGTCAGGGGTTCTATGCAACTTCCTCTCTGGAAGAAGTGAGCATGTTGATGGGCGTCACCTTCTTCTTCACGGATGGCAAGTACAACGGGAGCAGTCTGGCCGTTATAGGGCGAAACCCGATAAATGAACGGTACCGGGAGCTGGCCATCGTTGGCGGCAGTGGCGTTTTCCGGCTGGCACGTGGGGTCGTGACGTTGCAGACATACTTCTTCAATTTTACGATGAAGCTTGCCATTGTGGAAATGAATGTTGTGGTTTTGCATTATTAGTTGTTATCTGTGCGTGTTTATGTTGTTCTAATTATGCATGTGTACGTATTTCTGGCTGATCGAATAATTTGAGGGTGGGGAAAGGGTTCCCAATTCCCATCTATCGTCGGATTGAAATTATGGTACTTGATATATTTGACCTTAATCGTGTTGATTATAATGAACTTGTTTCTTCTTTTAGTAGTAAGTAACTAGTATGTATAGCATAGTGTTTTAAGATCTCGATCGTCATTTTTTCCGGAAATACTAAGCCCACTAAAGGCACAAAAATAGAGGGAAGATTCACTTCGCGGGGTTTTTAAAACCCAAATGATTGAAGTTTTTGTATTTGGAATCGTGTTGGAAAGAAAATAAATCAAAATTCTAGACATTCACTTAGCCCATTCATAAGGAGGATGGCGTTTTAATCGCTCAAGACATTTAGGCAAGGGTTATGTTTGCAATTTCTTACGTGTTGGGGTGGTTGGGATGGTCTCCGGCGAGTTTCGTTGCCGGAAAGCGGCTGCACAGTTGTGCAGGAAACAAGCGCGCGCACACCGCACGCTACTGGGCGTATGGCGCGTGCCCAGCGCGCCATGCCTGTCTGGGCGGCGCCGCGTCACGCCCAGCGGGCGCAGGAAGGCCCTGTTTTGGTCCGTTTTGAGCTATTTCGATGTATAAATGCTTAGATTCTTGCTCTAAGTCTTGTCTAAACATCCTTTTTTGTCCTTTCTCCATCGCCAGCTTGCGTTGTTCATGAATCGTCTTGATAACTACAGAACAGCGTTGATCATCTTCACACAGGTCTCAAGGTTAATAGTAATATTTCAACAAAAACACTTTTACTAACTTACCTTAAATCCCGTGTCAATTTCCTCCATAATATTTATATATATTAAAAAAAAAAAACGAGGAGTATATGGTATCCCAACCCAATGTACAAATTATAGTGATGACACGAGAAGTGGAGCACATTATTGGCACCTATTTATTGGCCCATATATACTGTAGGTGGGTCTTTTGATTATTATTATTATTATTTTTTTAAACAAGCCTGAGGAGGCGGGCAAAGGAAACAGAAAAGAAAAAGAAAAGAACCAAGGAAGGACCAAAAACAACTAACAGCCAAACACTAAGCTCGACAATAAGTCATGCCAGAGGCATCTCGATCAAGCGCTTGGACGATGTCATCCGGCGGGAAAGCCCAAGTGATAAAGAAAGCCTCCTCCTTCGCCGCCTTCTTAGCCAAAATATGAGCAACTTGATTACCTTCTCGGAAAATATGCTTCAAACTACAACTCATAAGCGAAAGCTTACGACAAATCTCCCACACAATAAGCCACAGAATATGTGTCTTCACCACATCCTTATTCAGAAGTCGAACAACCTCAAGAGAATCCGAGTAAATATGATCAACCTTGCTACCCTGAGCAAGAGAATACCCAATACCCTCAAGTAATGCCCGAAGCTCAACCATAAGGATGTCGCAATCTCCTAGCTGCCCCCACAAGCACCTAAAAAAGATCCATCATGCCGATGAAGAACCACCGCAAAACCCGAACGCCTATCGGACGCCAACACACATCCATCAGTGTGTAATAAATCTCCATTGTCCCAGCCTCCTTCCAAGCCGCATACTACCTCCGACTCACTATAATTGCTACGAAGCACTATTTGACACTATTTATTGTTTAAGTTTGATTCAAACTTTTATCATAGTTATGTAAGAAAAAATATAGTCAAGTGAGATCTTGTTAAATTCGTCTCATCTTATAGTTTTAGAATATCAACTTTTTATAATTTTTTCTTGTATACTTCATAATTTATGTTATTAATCGTTAAAATTATGTATCGGCATGCATGTCAGGAGGAAGTGTAGCAATTTGAATGAGACGGAGGAAGTAACAAACAGGCCGAGCGACTTTTGATTATTGAAACGTACAAGAAGTAATGAAATACTACTAATAATTGTAGTGGACTGGTGTGGTGGATTGGCTGAGGGCTTTCCTTGTATTACCTTTAGAAGACATATATCCAATTCTTAGCTTTAAAAATTCTATTTTTTTTACGAGCCATTAAAGATTTGGAAAATAAGTGGTGGGAGCCCATGCCAAACAACAAAGGGAACAAAAGGGATGAATAGGGGCATGGTGGAAATTGGAACCCCAATTTATACCACTAGGGTAAGTCTCAACCCCAATTCTATTTACTATTTAAAAATAAATATATTTGCATAGATTGGATCTCAGATCCTTTTATTAAGATTCATTCTAGTTAGTCTATTTTTTCGTAGGAATCCAAATTAAATAAATTACATAAAATTAAATGTGGGAAAGATCACAAATAACATCAGAGTAACTACTTAAAAAAGATTTATTATTATTATTATTATTACTATTATTATTATTATTATTGCTGCCGCCAAACAGTACCATTCAAAAATACGACAACCAAAGGTCTCGAATTCGAGCCTTGTGTATGCAAAAAATTGCTTTGGGAAAGGCGCCCTTAATTGCTAATGCAGATACTCGAGAGATTAGTCTTGGTTCTAACGTGACTTGGGATACCTGGTAGTTTACAAAAAAAAAAATAAAATAAAATAATACGGCAGCCAAAAAAGCTTTGTATAAACGGATCGGTTTCGACTTTGGAATCAATATTTAAGTAGCTAGCTAGGCCATCTACAACTAGGGAGATCTATATTTCCTTTTTACCTTTTTTTTATTTTTTATTTCCAATAATATACAATATATATAGGGGTGAAAGTTTATATTCGAATCCGAATTCGAATTTTTATATCCGGCGGATACGGGACATGATATGGGATTGTAAATATCCGCCCATATCCGAAAAATCCGAATATAATACGGATATTATCAGTATTTTCTATCCGAATATTCAAAAGTTTATATATATTTTATATGTATAAATAAGTCATACTATACGTATAAATATAATCAAAAGCTTGAAAGCCATATGTAATTTATTAAATCAAATCATATCAATCAATTCGACTACATCATTAGGTTCTTTGCATCAAAACTGTAGTATGTAACATCTTGTAGTGATGTTATTTAGATGTTTTGAATGAAATAACTAATGATCTTGAAAAATTTAAAAATTTAGTTTAGCTTACATAGTAGTATATTCCGATTTCACTTAAAATGGTATAAAAAAATTTAATTTTAGTAATTATAAGATTATCCGAGTTAAAATCCGAATCCGTCTCGTATCCGTTCCCCGAAATATTCGAATTCGTATTTGTATCCGGCCTATTCGCATCCGATTCCATATTTGACGTAAAAAATATGGGATAGGATACGGGATGAGTACTATCCACCCGTATCCGTCCCGTTTTCACCCCTAAATATATAGGAGATGAGGACTTGGATAGTGGTCAAATCCTCTGACTTCCAACCTTTAGGTTGGAGGTTCGATTCACCACATAGGAATAGCAATGAGCCGGTTTCGGGACGGGGAGTAGCATCCCCATCCTCAAAACTGTTAGATTTTTAATCCCAAAAATTGGTCTGATCCCCGTCGGGGCTTTATCGGGGATCCCCATACGGTACCGTAATTTTTCTGATCCCCAACGGAGACTTATCGGGGATTATTTCACAAGCTAACTTTAAGGTCATAACTCAAAATATTAAAATTCACACACAAATTCTTTAACAATAAAACATAATAATGCACATTAAAACTTGCCATTACAATATAATTCTCTTGATCAAATTAATACAATTTGCTCATATATTGTACAACATTTTAACGTTCTAACAAAAAATAAGACTAAAAAACTAATGTTTACCTGTAGAACACTAGAGCAACCACTGTAAAAGATGTGAAATTCGGAAAAGCACCATTCATTAGAGTTGGTTTTTGAAGATTCAAAAGTGGATTCGAAGAGTGAAGGGAAGGTCAAATGAGTACTAAGTTTTCTTATTTTAAATTAATTGGCTAATGGGTATTGGTAAAAATTAGGGATAAAATTTAAAAAAATATAATTTATAAAATGTTAAATATAATATAGTATAAAATATATAACATATAATATATATCGGGGATGGACCGGGACGGGGACTACTTCCCCCGTCCCTATCCCTGAAACAATACCCGATCCCGGGCCCATCCCCGATAATCAGGGTCGTTCCTGATATTTTATGGGCCCGGACAAAATAGAATAATAGGCCCCGACTAAACCTAAACATATACTAATATAATTTTTTATAAAATAAAAAAATTTAAATATATATTATTAAAAAAAATCAATGATAATAAAAATAATTATTACAAAATAAAGGTACATACATACAGAATGAGAAAATTTTCAATTAAACTTGTCAACATTGCTGATCAGCATAATCTCTTGCTTGTTAGTTATGTTGAAATTGATAAAATTACCAAATTAAATGAAATGTTGGGTTTAGGAAAAAATTAGAAAAAAAAAATCCATAAGTATTGTAGAATTAAAGAAGAAAATGACGGATTTTTATTGATCAAGAAGGCGACTTCGTGAAGGGAGAGAGTGGATTTCTTGGAAGACAATCATGTAGATAATACTTTAATTCATACAATCCTTTATTAGTTAATCCATAAATTATAATGACCTCAACTATCAAAACAACTAAACTGAATCAACTAAAATTTTAGACATTATGAGACAAAATCAACTTTTTTAAATCCACTGCAAATACCAGCATTGTGGATTTCAACTTGTAGGGAACCAGTTTTGAGCAAATGTGTTCACAACCGATGTCTGAACTACTTTGTTGGACCAATCTCGATAGCAGTCGACAAACTATTTAAGGGAAGAGATGCTGGCAAATCTGCTCAAGAATATTCTCCAATGGCTAGCTGCTTCCTTGCCCGGATCGTGCACAAGAAGTTTGGGAACAAGGATCTCCTAATCCGGGCAACTCCATTCTAAGGATCCGTGCAATTATGGAAAGAAGATCTTATCTTAGACTGGAGGTGCGCTGTTTCTCTTCAAATAGGACGGCCAATGGATGAATGCCTACGACTGACATTATACATTTATTCCCTTGTGCGATTGCAACGATTGAGAATAGAGAAACACATTCCTTCTGTGTTCGTGAATTTATCATTTCGAAGGAAGACATTCGATCAACACTTCCTCGGGTGGATTGATTGAAATAGTGCTGCTGTGTGCTTGATTGAAGTCGACGGATTCAATCAAGGCTTTCGAGGAGTCGTCAAACTCAAGAGCTTAAACGAAACATTCTACAAGGAGGGTTGCCAACAGGTTTCGACCAAGGGTAACTTGGAGGGGGAGCCTTCAAGGAATTGGAGCAAGGTCGGGGAGATCTTCACCAAAACAAGGGAGTGTTTTGGTCCTACAATTCAACCGCTTGGTGATTGGAGTTGGGCAAGTTAAATCACAATTGTTTGGATCGAGGATCAAGTTGAAACAATTAGTGAACCTCCTGGATTGGTATCCCCCAGATGTAGGCTTGTGCCGAACTGGGTCAACAAACCTTGAGTTCTTTATTTTTACAGTTTATTTACTTTCCGCTGCTTAATATCCTTAAATTGTTTAACGTGTCCAAGAAAGGAGTTGGACTAGTTTTCAGGACCAGTTCGTTGGTTATCCTCGCAAACGGACCTAACAATTGGTATCAGAGCCATACGCTCTGCAAGCGAGATCCAGACATAAAAGTATGGATAGCCAAGGTGGTTCGGTGACCAGACCTCCATTGCTCGATGGATCGAACTATGCATACTGGAAAGATCAAATGGAGGCATTTCTCATCGCTCTGGATGAAGGGGCTTGGGATGCAGTAGAAAATCAATACCATCCTCCAGTAGAAGAAAAAGACGGTGTCAAAACCATCAAACCAAGGAGTGAATGGACTGTAACCGAGAAACTTGCTGCATCAAAGAACTCCAAAGCTTTAAATGCGATTCACAATGCTCTTACAAAGGATCAATACAGACTTATTGCTGGATGCAAAATTGCCTACGACGTTTGGACCACTTTAGCCAATACCTACAAGGGTATGGCCCCGGTAAAGAAATCAAGAATCATTACACTTGATGCTCAATTTCATAAGATTACTATGAATGATAATGAAACTGTTGGCCAATATATTGGCCGCATTCATGATCTAACCAACCAAACTCTTCAGCTTGGCAAAGTGTATTCTCAGCAGGATATTGTGGAAAAAATCATTGGGACGCTTCCGGAAAGGTTCAATGCAAAAGTAGCTGCACTTGAACTATACAAGGACTTTGATAACTTGCAGGTCGATGAACTGATGGGAATCCTACAATCATGGGAAATGGATCACTGTCCCAGGGGCAAAAGCAAACCAGTAGCATTCACATCCGTGACCAAGAAGGTGGATGACTCTATCATGGAAGATCTCGATGACTACAGTGATGAAGAGGAATTGGCCATGCTGTCCAAAAGACTAAATCAGATCATCAAGAACCGTAGATCTAAATTCAACTCCTCTATGAAGAAGGATACCGGGACATCAAATTCCAAACCCACTCAGAAAGGATTGAGGCCATTCGACAGAAACAGATCCAAACCTTCTAAGACTGAGGATGACAAGGAGATCATCTGTTTTGAGTGTGGGGGAAGAGGCCATATCAAGAAGGACTGTGCCAATCTTCGATCAAATGAGTCAAGCAAATCTTATCAAGTGACATTCAGTGACTCTGAAGATGAGAAGGAGTCCAATGAACATGGTCCAGACTATGGAGTAGCATTCATCGGGACATGGGGTTCAAACAGCGATGATGAAAACAATGCAGGTACTGGTACTAACTCAGTCAATATGGTTTTCTCTAACATGGTACGTTCTTTTGTCAGGGAACAGGATGAAAGTATCAGCAAACTTAACGATCTCTATGAAGAAACGTTCGAGAAACTGGAAATTTCTATTGCTGAGTCAGTAGAATTGCATGTCGAGAATGGAAGCTTAAGGGAGCAAATCCAGAGTCTCGAAAGCAGAAATCAGGAACTTGAAAAGGTGTTCAAAGAACTGTCTGAACAGGTGAACGAACTACGTGAAAAAAATGCAGAACTCCAGAAAGATAATAAGGATCTGGAGGTTGAAAAGGTTGACTATAAACTATGGTACTATAGTATGCTTGGGAAGAAAGATGCTCTCCACACCGAACTAACCGAAGTTCAAGACAAACTTGCCAAAGCTGAAAGCACTCTAGCAGCACTAAATAAGGGAAAAGCCAAGTTAGACGATGTAATTGCTATGGGGAGGCCTAGCAGCAACAACAAGGCTTAGGATATCAAGCCACAACCTCGAGAGGAGAAAAGAAAAGCAAGTTTGTATCCGGAGGAATGCTGAGTGAACATCGAACTACCAAGAAACCTTTCGACCATGAAGGAACAAGAAAATGGACAAGAAGACCACCTCCTCCAATTCCACTCAGATGCGACTACTGTAAACTTGAAGGTCACAAAACTAAGATCTGTGGAATCTTAGTAAGAGACTTACAAGCAGGAAAACCTATCACCTGGCCTAACGATAAAATCAAGATAAAGCTGATCTTCATCAAATGCAAATGGGTCCCTAAAGTTCATAACAGATGTCATGTTGCGTTTCTATCACAAAAGAAGAATGCTAAGGACACAGTTTGGTACTTTGATAGTGGGTGCTCCAAACACATGACTGGTGAACGAAGCCTGCTCAAATAGTACAAGGAGATTGATGGGGGATTCGTTGTATTTGGAGATGGGAAAAAGGGTGTTCTAGTTGGCCAAGGAACCATTGAGAACAACGGCTCACGAGAACTATCTCCAGTATTCCTAGTTGATGGACTCCAAGCAAACTTGATTAGCATCAGCCAATTGTGTGATGAGGACCTTGTGGTGCAGTTCACCAAGAAAGATTGTCAAGTGCTCAACCAAAATCAAGAATGCATCATGAGAGGTTTGCGCTCTAAAAATAATTGTTATCATCTTGTTCAAACATGCAATTTTGGCTCAGCTGCAGGTAAAAACCACATCATGCTATGGCATGAAAAGCTTGGCCATCTCAACTTCAAAGATCTTATCAGACTCAGCAGAACCGAGGCAGTCAAAGGTCTTCCTCACTTCAAAAACTCCAACGTGGAAATTTGCGACGAATGTGCCAAGAACAAACAGCATAGGAGTTCACACAAGTTGTCTGAACACCTTGGATCGACCAAGTGTCTTGACCTACTGCACATGGATCTTATTGGTCCAACTGAGGTTGAAAGCTTGGGAGGTAAAAGATATATTTTTGTATGCATTGACGATTATTCTAGATATACTTGGGTGGACTTTCTCAGGGAAAAAGGTGACGCTTTCAAAGCTTTTGAAAAATTATGCAACCGCCTCATGAATGAGAAAGACACCAAAGTAAAGAGGATTCGAAGTGATCACGGACGAGAATTTGAAAACCAGTCCTTTGAAGAATATTGTTCACTCATAGAATCAAGCATGAATTTTCCGCACCAAAAACTCCTCAACAAAACGGTGTGGTGGAAAGAAGAAATCGCACCTTGCAAGAGATGTCAAGGATCATGCTGAACGCCAAGAATGTTGCTGAGTTCTTGTGGGCTGAGGCTGTTAATACTGCATGCTATACCATAAATCGAGTTTACTTAAGACCAAATTCTCTCATGACTCCATATGAAATATGGAACGGTAAAAAGACATCTATCACTTACTTTCATATATTTGGTAGCAAATGCTTCGTGTTAAATGACAGGGAACATATGGGAAAATTCCAAGAAAAGAGTCATGAAGGAGTGTTCGTAGGATACTCTATCACCAGCAGAGCATACATGATATACATTCCAAAGACAAGGAAAGTTCTTGAATCCACAAATGTTGCCATAGAAGATGTCTCATGCAAGGATCCTGCTCAACCTAATGAAGATGAAGCACCTTCTACACTACCCAGCAGCCAGAACCAAATCAATGGTGAACAAATCAACACCAGCAATGAATCCACGGAAGTCGTTCAAACGCCCTCTCTGGACACATCGTCACATGACTCTGAGCCCGGGAAAGACCTCAATGGACGTATTCACAAGCATCATGATCCAGATGATGTCATAGGCGATGTGAATGAGAAAAGAAAAACCCGGGGAAGGAAGATCAACTTCAAGGAACTAGCTGGCCTACACTGCTATACATCTAAGATCGAACCAACCAAAGTGGAAGAGGCCCTCCTTGATGAGCATTGGATAAACTCCATGCAGGATGAACTACTTCAGTTCAAGAGAAATGAAGTGTGGACCCTTGTCGAAAGACCCAAAGATAAGAATGTAATCGGCAACAAGTGGATCTTTCGAAACAAAAGTGATGAAAAGGGGAACATGACAAGGAACAAGGCACGACTAGTTGCTCAAGGATACACACAGGTTGAAGGAGTGGACTTCAGTGAGACATTTGCTCCCGTAGCCAGACTTGAAGCAGTTCGACTCCTATTATCCATTGCATGCTCTTTAGGGTTCAAGCTCTATCAAATGGATGTCAAAAGTGCCTTCCTAAATGGGTGGCTCAATGAAGAAGTATACGTGCAGCAGCCCAAAGGACCCGAGGACCCTCATCATCCACACCATGTCTACAAGCTCAACAAAGCTCTATATGGCCTAAAACAAGCTCCCAGGGCCTGGTACGAGAGGCTGTCCAAGTACCTGCTTGAACATGGATTTGAAAGAGGAAGTCTTGACAAGACTTTGTTCATCAAAAGGGAAAGCAAAGGAATATTAATTGCTCAAGTCTATGTGGATGACATAGTCTTTGGATCAACACATCATGTGCTCAAAGACCACTTCATCGAAATCATGGGTAAGGAATTCGAAATGAGCATGGTTGGGGAACTAACCTATTTCCTTGGCTTGCAGGTAGCACAAAAGAAAGATGGCATATTTCTCAGCCAAACCAAGTATGCTCGAAACATTGTCAAAAAGTTTGGTATGGAGTCCAGCAAACCAGTCCGGACACCTATAGGGACTAATGACAGATTGAGCAAAGATCCCATTGGTCAAAGTGTAGATCAGAAGCTCTATCGAAGCATCATTGGGAGCATACTATACTTGGCTGCAAGTCGACCTGACATAAGCTATGCAGTGGGAGTATGTGCTCGCTACCAAGCCGATCCCAAGGAATCTCACTTAAAGGCAGCCAAAAGAGTGATCAAATATGTTTCAGGGACAAGTGAACTTGGTATATGGTATTCTAAAGAATCTAATCTTTCACTACTTGGCTATAGTGATGCAAATTGTGCAGGTGATGCGGACGATAGAAAAAGTACAACCGGAGGATGCTTCTACATTGGGACTAACTTGGTTAGTTGGTATAGCAAGAAACAAAGTTCCATCTCTCTTTCAACTGCCGAAGCTGAATATATTGCGGCTGGAAGTTGTTGTGCACAATTGCTATGGATGAAGCAAATGATGCTAGACTATGGTATTGATCAAGAAGTCCTCACTATACTATGTGACGACATGAGTGCAATCAACATCTCAAAAAATCCAGTTCAACACGGGAGAACTAAGCACATTGAGCTCAGACATCACTTTATTAGAGATCTTGTTGAAGAAGGAATAGTATCCATCCAACATGTCGGAACTACTGAGCAACATGCGGATATTTTCACTAAGGCTCTTGATCGTGAAAGATTTGAAAAATTAAGAAGGGATCTTGGTCTTTGCACGATCGCATAAAATCCCAAAGATCATGGAATAAGTTTTTATTTATGCAAACTTTCCTAAGTTCAATTCCTATATTTGATTTCCTTAATTATATTAATTAGTACATTGTGTCTAACATATGTAGTTGAGATAAATCTTTGCAGGGATAAAAAACACATCACAATTTGAAATCTTGGAAACAAATTTGAACTCGATGTGACAGGCGCGTGAGGCGGGAACGGTTACCTGCACTACCCGTTCAAAATCGTGATGATTGAGATTATGGGAAGTTGTGATCCTCCTTCCATGTTTAATTAAGGGAAGTTTTTTTTTTTTTTTTTTTAAATCGTGCCCATATCTCAACCTGATTGTGCTTCCTTACTTCTGCCGATTCTCCTCTTGTTAAATATCTTCTTCATACACTCTCCAATAAAAGTATGCGTAATCACTTGTTCTTTTCAAGAAGCTCTTCTTTTCAGCAGCCATGGTGAAGACACGAGGTAGCCAAAGCTCAAAGTCTCAAGATCCTACCCACGCATCGTCAACTGGAAGGAAGAAAGGTGTCTCTCCAGGAGAATCTAGCGCCAAAGGAAGGGCTAAAGCAGTTCAACAAGCAATTATCGAACAAACAATTTCGGAAACTCCCTCCATTGTCCCTGTTCCATTCCCGTCTTCCTCTCCTTCTACTGTCGGAGGACAAGGCACTACACTGTTGGTGTTCTAGACCCACTGGACATAAGGGCTGAAGTTGCTGGAGCCACTACCATAAAGCAAAAAGGAGACGGGCTACAGAAATCAAAAGGGAAGACTGTCTCCTCCTCCAAACCGAGAGAGAAAGCTGTGGCAAGGAAGAACGCGACCATCAGCGAACGTGTTGAAGCAGACATTGCCAAAGCACTACAACCCATTGAGGCAATTCTGGCTGACCTCCCTACGATGGGCTCTGGTAATGTAACTGAAGCAGGTGTGTCCACTAAAGCTGCGGATCCTGCAACGAAAGATGCACCAAAGGTGTCCACTGAAAAGTCCAAGAAGAAAATTCCTGCGAAGAAGGCTGTGGTAGAACCAAGTGTGGTGACCCACCCTGCTCCTGTCACCACCACTGAAGTAACACCTGAAGAACCTCTTCAAATCACTGCATCTGGAACTCAAGCCAGTCCACCCAAGGAATCGGAACTTGTGACTGAACCACTTGACGAAGAGGAAATTGACTCAGACTATGTGCAAGAGTCCGATGATGGAAGCTATGGAGATGAATCAATGCTCGACATCAGTGACGACGAGAGGAATGTTGCTGTTAATGCGATCACTGAAGAGATTGCATGGACTGCAAGTCAGAAGAGGAAACATACCCTGAGGAAAGAAACTGAACCAGTTGCTCCTGCCCAAGATCTTGTTCACACTGAAATTGGGCAGGAAGAGGAAGAAGAAGACGAGAGTTCATCAGACCCTAAGGACGACCAGAATAAGGAGTTCGGAGGAGACTCGGAACACCCTCAAAACGATGCCCCTGAACCAATTGAGGGGGAGAATCCCACTGACAATCAATCCGAAGAATTGAGATCTCAAGACACTCAAAGCGAGGAGGAAGAGTCCGAGGAAGATGCATCCGAAGAAGAAGAATCTGAAGAAAGAATCGAAGGAGATGTTGACCCTGTCACTGTGGAAGAAGTGGAACCCCAGACAAAAACTCGAGAGCCTAGCCCACCAGCAAGGAGTTCACCCAAGGAGTCCGAACCCAAGAAGCGGACTCGATCTGAACCTGAAGGGTCTTCCAAGGCCACTAGATCCAAGAAGAGAAAAATCTTATTATCCTCATCTGAAGACCATGAACCTGAGATCATCGATGCAAGGCACGCCATATCCACTGCTTTCTACTATGACGAGTCCAAGCAGTATTTCACTTCTGTCCTGGAAAAGATGAAGGTGCACCCCGAGATCCGATTTGCTGCCGCAAGATACGAGGAAATAGGCTGGCACAAGTACTTGGAGGAAAGATCTCTACTATTCTGGGGAATAGAGACCAAGTAGTTCAAGGGACATCTAGTTAGGCATTTCTATGCAAACCTGAGCTCTGAAGTCCTCAACTCCAAAAGCCCCTGGTTTGAGCTCAGCTATGCACATGGAGAACTGTTCGAACTGAAATCCAGAGCTCTAAACCGATTCCTCCAGGTACCCCGAACCTCACTCAAATCTGTTTACTCACGTGGTGCAAAGTTTTCTATGAACACAATAGCCGAGACATTGACTGGGTTAGAAGGGCAAAGATTTCGTGGAAAAGGGTTAAGTGCATGAGCACTAACACAGAGGTTTTCATTACTATATAAATTATGTGCACATAACATCATGCCCACTGCTAACTATTCTGTTGTGTCCAAGAGTATGTGCAAATTGTTGTTTGCTATAGATCAAAAGTATGAGATCAACTATGGAGCACTTGTGCTTGAACAAATGCTGGGCTTCGCTGGCAAGATCAAGAGGAAGTACAATACCACACTTCCCTTTCCTGGACTGATCTCTGAATACTCGAAGCATCTCCATATTGTTGGAGACAAGCATGATCGCCCTGACGACATAACCGACTTCAAATTATTTGCTGCACTGGTCAAGAAGAAGCCTGACTTGCCTGGACCAGGACGACGGATCCCCGCGAAAGATGCCTTCTCAATGTTGCGTGAGGAACTCACTGACCACATCAATCATCTCAAAGTTCTTGAAGCTCAAGTGCACAGTCGTGTGCAAGCTGCTGAAAAGCTGTTCAGACAGCTTCCTGATGTATGGTCTGATGAAGAACAGGACCTGGATACCAATCCAGAGGAGGAGTCCAGCGACTCGGCTGAGGATTCCTCTAATGAATCCGAATGACATGCCCTTTTTGGGCAAAATGTGCGCCAGAGGGGGAGTTAAGTTGATGTAACCGTTGATCGGTTCCTATGGCATGCACTACAATCAAGAAGGGGGAGCCTGATGAAGAAAAGTCTCTGCTGATGAAGGGTAACTTTTTAATTCTGTTTAAACTACTTTTGTGAACTGGTTATGACTGTTTTTGGACAATTGCACTATGGCCTGTAATAAATTAAACTGTGATCTTTCATGTCTTATTTTATTGCCATGTGCTGTTTTATGTAAATGCTCCTAGATTTAATGGATAGGATTATATGTACGGAGCATTAGAATAGTTTGTCTTGTATTGGGAAAAATTGTAATCGGTGGTTGGGGCTAAATGGGAATTAATTCTTCTTTCTGCACTTGTGTAAATGTTTGGACATCGGTTGATCAACTCATACACTGGCCCACATTCTGCCAAAAAGGGGGAGATTGTTGGGAACTAGTTTTGAGCAAATGTGTTCACAACCGATGTCTGAACTACTTTGTTGGACCAATCTCGATAGCAGTCGACAAACTATTTAAGGGAAGAGATGCTGGCGAATCTGCTCAAGAATATTCTCCAATGGCTAGCTGCTTCCTTGCCCGGATCGTGCACAAGAAGTTTGGGAACAAGGATCTCATAATCCGGGCAACTCCATTCTAAGGATCCGTGCAATTATGGAAAGAAGATCTTACCTTAGACTGGAGGTGCGCTGTTTCTCTTCAAATAGGACGGCCAAGGGATGAATGCCTATGACTGACATTATACACTTATTCCCTTGTGCGATTGCAACGATTGAGAAGAGAGAAACAATTCCTTCCGTGTTCGTGAATTTATCATTTCGAAGGAAGACATTCGATCAACACTTCCTCGGGTGGATTGATCGAAACAGTGCTGCTGTGTGCTTGATAGAAGTCGACGGATTCAATCAAGGCTTTCGAGGAGTCGTCAAACTCAAGAGCTTAAACGAAACATTCTACAAGGAGGGTTGCCAATAGGTTTCGACCAAGGGTAACTTGGAGGGGGAGCCTTCAAGGAATTGGAGCAAGGTCGGGGAGATCTTCACCAAAACAAGTGAGTGTTTTGGTCCTACAATTCAACCGCTTGGTTATTGGAGTTGGGCAAGTTAAATCACAATTGTTTGGATCGAGGATCAAGTTAAAACAATTAGTGAACCTCCTGGATTGGTATCCCCCAGATGTAGGCTTGTGCCGAACTGGGTCAACAAACCTTGAGTTCTTTATTTTTACAGTTTATTTACTTTCCGCTGCTTAATATCCTTTAACTGTTTAACGTGTCCACGAAAGGTGTTTGGACTAGTTTTCAGGACCAGTTCATTGGTTATCCTCGCAAACGGACCTAACACAACTTATTGTAGAAAAAAAGTTGATCTCGAAATTGACAAACAACTAATTTTGAATAATTTATTACTCATGAAATCAGTTAACAACTAATAGTCAAACAAGCCCAAATAAAACAAAATTAAAAATTTGTTTAAAAAATTTAAAAATAAAATTGGGAGCCCTATTCCAACAATGGGCCCTGGGCAATGGCACTTCTTGCCTATGCCCAGGACCGGCCCTGCCGATAATCATTTTCCCAAACCGTACCGAAAATTCGGTTTTCAGTTTTCACCACCGGGTTCATTTTTTTTTGTCATCCCTATCACCACCCGACCTCCTATCCGTCCTCTTTGTAATTTGTGTGGTATGAGCTCTCACCATCCATTTTCTAGCTTGTACGTATAGCTAGGCTGTTGAGAAAATATATATATATATACAGTATATACTTCGATCCATTTAGACCCTGTTCTCTAGGCCTTAATTTTTCTGGTCTGATCTGAATTTATAAGATCTGGTCTGGTATGATCTGAATTTGTCTGGTCTAGTCTGATTCCATCTGGTCTGATCTGATCTGGTCTGGTCTGATCTGATCTGTTCTGGTCTGATCTTATTTTCTCTATATTATTATAATGACTTGATCTGATCTGATCTGGTCTGATCTGATTTGGTCTGGTCTGATCTTATTAATCTGGTCTGATCTTAATGTTTTTTATCTGATCTGGTCTGATATGATTTTTATAAAAAATAAGTAATAAGGTCTGAAAATAAGTCCTAGATAACGGGCGTAATCAATCCAATATATAGTTGGTAAATATAATTATAATATCAATAAAATTGACGTTATAAAAAAATGTTCACAACTGTTAGAAGCAAAAATGTGAGACGAGTCTCAATGTTATTTTCATTTTTCATTTTTTTTTTTGGAAATAATTGAGTGTCAATGTCTATTTTTTTTTTTTAAAAAAAAACTAGTGAAATAATGCATTAGGAAGTTATTGACCGTGAATTGTATCAATTTGTTTTTATTCACCACAGTTATTAATTTAATTTTGGCCTAACAACCAACAGCAGTTGTCTTAAGTGAATTGAGGTTCTAGTCACTTGAGCAAGGTCTTGGGTTCGAGCCTTGTGTATACAAAAAAACTATTTTGGGAGATGCGTACTTCATTGTCTATGCAGATTTTCGAGGGATTAGTATTAGATCCAAGGTGACCTGGGGATACCCGGTAATTCACCAAAAAAATTAATTTTGGCCTAACAATATATTTTATTTCAAAAGGTAAAAGCTAATAATTTATGTGGCATGAGTTCCCACCACTTATAATGGTCCGATTTATTTAAAATTGGGTTGTGGAATTTATTTTGGTGTTGGGTTAAATTTCAGTCCACATCTGGGTGTGGCCCAATCGAGTTTAAGTGAGTGTGGGAGGGGACATTTGTGAAGATTAAGAAATTAGAGAAGGAGAAGGAGGGATCGGCATTTTAAGGGAGAAAAGGAAGGGGACTTCGACTGGCTTGAATCATCGCGAATCTTTGGAGATCGAGAAATTGATTGTTGGTAAGTGATTCATCTCGTCTCCCTCTTCGTTTTGATATTTATTTCGATTGGATTGGTGTTGATTTGGGAGTTGATGTTGAATGTTAAGATTGGGCTGTTCTATTCGATCGGGATTTGGACGTTTTGGAAGTGGTTAATCGCTCAAGACATTGAGGCAAATGTTATGTTTGCAATTTCTTAAGTGTTGGGTGTTTGGGGTGGTCTCCGGCGAGTTTCGCCGCCGGAAAACGGCTGCACAGTTGTGCAGGAAACAAGCGCGCGCACCGCGCGCTACTGGGCATATGGCACGCGCCCAGCGCGCCGTGTCTGTCTGGGTGGCGCCGCGTCACACGTTCAACGCGCGCGGACGCCCAGTGGGCGCGGGAAGGCCCTGTTTTGGTCCGTTTTGAGCTATTTCGATGTCTCAATATTTAAATTCTTGCTCTGTCTTGTCTAAACACCTCCCAATATTATTTATGACTCATAAATGATTATATGACTCGTGAGAATTTTTTAATAGCTTGGAAGAGATGTTGAATTATGATACTGTCGAATATTCCTTGTTTGATGAATTGTAATGTCCATGCCTTACTTAGCCTTAATGGATTCTTTATGCATTGAGAAGCATGTGAACCTAGAGAGTATGTGTTGAAATATCTTAGCATGTTGCATATGCGTGAGATTACAGTGGAATTGACGGTTATTTAACCCGCTGGGTTGTTATTATGGATATGATTGATCGGGTAGGCTTCATGGGTGTTGTTGAATCCCGATGATCCTGCGGGGTGTATTTTATGGCTGTTATTGCTTGTGATATGGTTGTTATTGCCTGTGATGTGACTGTTATGCATGTGATTTAGCTGTGATGCCTGTGATCCCTGCGGGGATGGTGTATGTTACCCTATAACGGGTTAGAATTCATGGTATCATCACCCGTGGATTCATACTGCCCGGATTTTTAGGTGCCGACTAGGCATACTCATTTGCACTTTGCATATAGGGTAGATAGGTGTATGTTAGGTCATGCATCACATGCATAATTGTATGATTGTGGTTGGAGCACCGGTATGGGATGCTGTGATGTTTATTTTACTTTATTTATATTATGTTCTTTATTTATATTATTTATTGTTTTTCATTGTTTTTCCCTTACCCCTTGCACGTAGCCCTTGCTTAGTACGTTGTACTGACTCCCTTTACTTGTTTGTTTTATAGATCCTGCTGGAGGCGCTGGAGCATGACTGGATTTGGGGTATTGAGAGATCACATAGATAGGACTTTTATGTTATTATTATTATCTGTGCTTATGTGATACTCTGTTGCTGCTTTATCTTTTGGCATTTGGATTATTACTAGTTGAGACTTGTGAGCTTAGGATTTATTTTTTGTCGGCCTGTGACCTTATGTGCTTTACTGCTTTGGGTTGGTAGCCCCGTTTTGAAATATTGACATGTTGACTGATTCTGATTGGTGAGGCATGCAGCCTGGATGTATTTGCTGATATTATTGTTGGTTTTTGTGAGACACTATTCATGCTTATGTGTTTATTTGTTTTTCATCTTCTGCATTTAAATTGATTAATCAGATAATCACCTTAGGTTATACTGAGTCTTGTACTAGCTGTTTTAAATTAGCTGACAACTAGTTTAGGATAGTTAGTACGGCGATAATACTTGAGAAAATTGGGTTTGAATTTTCGGGGCATTACACCACCCCTGGTCTGTATAGGTTGTTCAGGAAAAAAAAAAGGGAGTAAAAGCTAAAGTAATTTATTGAATTTTAGGAACCTATTAAAATGAATGATTAAAAACTATTTTGTCTCTACTCTCGAAAACTAATAAGCTATCCCTTAAACTGTGATCTACATCTACCACACTTATTTTGTCTCAACTTTCAAAGTATATGACATTTCAGATCTAAGATTATTGATGAATCAGCCTGAAGAGGCGAGCGAAAAGAAAAGAAAAAAGAACAATCCAAAGCTAAACACGCAAATTAACAACTCCATTGGCATCTCTCGCGACTAAGTCCATGGCGCCATCCGGAGGGAACGCCCATGTGGTGTAGAAATCTTCCGAGTTTGCTCCTGAATGGGCCATCCAATCTGGAACAGTGTTACCTTCCCTAAAAATATGATGATTCACACAACCCTCCATGCTTTGAAGAAGGCCACACACTTCTTTTATCACAGGCCAAAGGGAGTGATGCGGTTGATCTTCTCCCAACACCATGCGGACAACCTTAAGGGAATCAACATAACAAGCGGCAAGGGCCACCCCAAGCTGGGAGCCAAACCGGAGGGCCAGCAGCTCCACCTCCATAATCGGTCTCGCACCCAGGCAGCTGACACATCCACCAATCCAAGTGCCAAGATGCGATCTCACCACCACACCAAACCCCGTCTGCATGTTCTCCATAGCACAACCATCCGTATGCAAAACATAACCCACCCCATCCTCCTCAATCCAGCGGACCAGGCGAGGCTGGCGCATCGCGGCCCTGCTCTCCTCGCGACGTTTTAGCCAACCTTGTAACACTCCCGCCTTAGCTAACACCTTGTCCCTCCCTAAATATTGACCCCTGAATAGTCGATTATTCCTCTCGCACCACACAGTCCACAGAGTTGCCAGGAAACGAGGCCCCCAAGTACGCCAAGCCCATTCAAACCAATGTCTACAATCATCATGATGAAGCGTAAACATCATATTGCTGAATAGCATCCCCGACTTCTTCCAAACTTGAGCCGCCCAAGAGCAAAAAAAAAAAGTGAATGCTTCCAATCATGAACTTGATCTCCACAAATAGAACAAAGGGGTGAAGAAGCTAACCCACGGTGGTGGCGCAAATAGTTGCATGGAAATGCTCCATGCCCGAGGATCCACAATAGAACGCCAGTCTTTTCGGGAATGTTAATTTTTCAAATCCAACTCCAACCCTTCTCTCGCAAGATCGGCTGGCACAGCCATTGATATCCAGAGCGAACACTATATATACCTTTCGAATCCCCCCTCCAATGCATTAAATTCGCTGTGAGTGGATTCAGAAAAGGAGCAGGAGCAGCTTCAATAGCAGTCTTGAGATTCTGCGGCAGCCATGAGTATAAACTCCCCAAGTGCCATCGACCATTAACTATAACATCCTTGATGCGAAGATGTAAATCTTGAGTAGCGACAAAGGGCATGCTATGTGTCAAGCATTTCCCATCCCACCATGGGACATACCAAAGTGATCTCTCGCCATTCCCCACCTGCACACCATAAGCCTGCCGGAAGGTGTCATCAACTTTCACTAGAGACCGCCATATCTTTGTGCCGCGGTGATGGGCACTTGGGAAAATACCACTCGCCACCCCATATTTATTCCTTAAAACCGCCACCCATAATTTATTCGAGTCTATAAAGAAGTGCCAAAGCTGCTTTCCAAGGACTGCTAAATTCATCTCTCGACTTCGTTTAATACCCAAACCTCCTTGTTTCCGGGGTAGAGTTACAATGTCCCAATTAATGAGATGCAACCCTCGCTCGTCTGCTCCTTTCCAAATCCAACGTTGTACTATCTGATCAATCCTCTTGCACACGCCCATGGGAAGCATATGGACTTGCATAACATAAATGGGTAATGCATTCAAAACCGCACGAGTAAGGGTGATTCGACCTGCTTTGTTTAATAAGAAAGCCGACCAAGAGCTGAGTTTAGATTCAATACGCCTAACCAACCAATCAAAATGAGCGATCTTTAGGCGACCATGAATAATTGGAAACCCCAAATATGTACCCAGATCATTAATGACCGTCACTCCAAGCAAATTTGTCAACAAGGCACGGTCAGCAGCAGTGGCATTAGGGGAACAAAACACAGAGGACTTCGCTGGATTCATGTGAAGGCCTGACCGAGTTCCAAACCGATCCAATACATTAGCCATACTATGGATACTCCCGGCATCTAGCTCAGCACAAAATATCAAGTCGTCGGCAAACATGAGATGCGAAATGCCCACTCCTTCAGGACTCAATCGTAATGGCTTCTAATGCCCCAAATCCGTGGCTTGCAAGATAGTTTTAGATAGTTTCTCCATCACAATGACAAAAAGATAAGGTGATAGAGGATTACCTTGGCGAATACATCACTGAGCTTTAACGTGCCCAATCGGAGAACCGTTCCATAGGATAGAAAAACATGATGATGTCACACACTCAATAATTAGTTCCCGACATCCTACGGGCAGATCAAGTTCCATTAAACAAGTTTCTAACAATTGGCAACTGACCATGTCAAAAGCTTTAGTAAGATCAATCTTGATCACTGCCGCTTTAGGGATCGAGCGGGCCCTCTCCATACTAGCAATAATTTCTTGGAGTAAAATCCCATTATCCGGCGTCCCTCGGCCTGGAAGGAAGGCCAACTGGTAAGGGCCAATGGTTTCACAAAGGATAGGCCGCAGTCTTCGTACCAAAATTTTAGTGATCAACTTAAAAGTGACATTACAAAAGCGTTAATGGCCGAAATTGCTTGATTGACCTGGGAATGTCAACTTTAGGAAGAAGACACAGGAAAGCATGCGCTAGTGATTCAGGCAAGGTACGGGTGGCCACCACTTCCAAGATAAATTGAATAATTGGCTCATGAAGAGAATCCCAATACTCCCTATAGAAGCCATCAGATCTAAGATTATTAAATTAATTATTTTTTAATCTGTATTATAATGGTAATATTTAAATGTTACTATACTATCATGTTAAACTAAGTTAATTCGATGTAGGAACTTGAGAAGTGTGTATATCACTCACTCCTAACATTTTAGGTGAAGGAAGCATCCAAATCATTTATTTTATTGTGTATGTCATTCAAATTGATTCGTTATAAGCCTGTCGATTTGGTTTTTCATTTTTGTTTTTTTAATTTTTTTTCCTTTTCACCCAAATTTCCTTTCAATTATTTTACTTGTTTGTTTGGGCTCTTTTCAACAGCAAAAGTAGCAATACATGTCAAATTTCTCATTTATTCCAAAGTAGGTATGGAGTTACTTCTTAAAAAAAGGACAAATCATTTTGAGGTGAAAATACAAAAATATCCATAATCCTTTTAGTTAATTATATAATTAAATAAATTTCTAAATAATTAATTTTATAATCCATTAAATTAAATAATTAAATAATTTTCTCCTTCTCCTTGTTTTCCTCACTTCACATTTTCTTTTTTCAGAAGCTCAAAGAAACAGACGTAAGAAAGCATTTGGGGTGCCTTCAAATATCTTAAGCACATTCAAAATATTATTCTTGTTTTTTTTTTTTTTTTTTTTTTTTTTTTTTTTTTTTTGAGGGTAAAAAGATATGTTTCAACCACATATCGAACATGGAAATCCTAATTTCAACAACACCGAACATGGAGTATTTCTGATCTCTTCAATAATACTTTAAGCATAATTAATAATCTGATGCTTAAGTTATTATTTTATTAATCTTTTTGTCAGTAGTTTAGCCATCAAAGTTTAACATGGACGTATATATTAGAGGATTTTGGGACTGCACTAATTTTTTAACCCCTTCTTATTAGTTAGGAAATGATGTGCAGAAATGAATACCCAATATTATTTAAACAATTGCCATCTGTACCACTTCATTACACATCACAAGTTGCAGTTTCCTTGCAAGTCTATTTTTCTGATTTCTCAACTTGATGTCTCAACATGCATATATGCAATGGTGGACGCAGCTACAGGCCGCCTTGGCCCCACTTCAAATTTAAAAAGAAAAAATTCTATTATTTTTTTTAAAAAAAATTCCCCACATTTTTTAAAAAAATTTGTATACTTAAGATTTAAAAAAATAGATTCCGGCGTTACCGGTCTAAAAATACTGGGTCCGCTACAAAACTACAACTGTTCATAATAAAACTATCACGTACATTACATGTACATACATTCTGACATTCATCCAAGCATAGGTGGATCCATGTATAAGGTAATGGTAGCACGAGATACCACTCAAATTGATGAAATTGCTATTTTAAGCTTAAATTTTTTTTTATATTTGGATAGAATTGCCTTAGTGCAACCACTCAAATTTTGTAGTGATACCACTATTATCAATTTCAATTTAGGTTTCCTCTATGTATTTTTGTATTGTGACTCTAATCCTAATTCCAACCTGGCTTTAATTATATTTTGTGATACCCGTGCCAAAATTTTCTGGATCCGCCGCGCGGCATCCAAGTGCATCGATATTAATAGTATGTTCATTATATTATTATATATGTAGATACATTTAACACATTAAGTGATGAATTTGTCATATTGGAAAAATTGATGAATCTTTATCTTCTAATTAAATGACATCATTAACCACGTTATTGCTTTTTTTTTTGGTCAAAGTCTAGAACGTCTCTGACCAGTGGTTCATCTTTAAATATAGAAAACACCACTTGTGATGTGAGGATTACAGATAAGCAAACCTTTAATTCATAAAAGAGAGAGAAAAAAAATGCTTGAAGACTCTGACAAAAATAATTTTCTTGTGACTCGTGATTTGTATTGACGTGAAATTTTTGAAAAAATAGTGGGTACTGATTTAACTATATATTTATATATACTTCATTTAAGATAAATTAATCACATGAAATTTAATTTACTGTAAACAAAAATCTCTAACAAGAAAATAACGGTTCTTGATAAACATACATAACATCACTAACAATCACTACTTAGAAAAAAAAAAAGTTGATTTAGTTTGTGGTAGCTAACGAATTTCGGTCACTAAAATTGTGGTGACTAACGAATTTCAGATGCAAATGTGGTCGCTAACATCTTTAGTAACGAATTTTTGACAAAAATTAAGAGAAAATTCTTGTTGTGAAGGACAGAAGGGTCTGCAGACTGCAGGAGACGAGGAGATCAATAAGAAGAGTGCGACACAATTTAATGCACTAACCAAATTCAATAAGAACCAAGTTTATTACTACCTCTTATCGATTTCTTAATACTCCATCCGTCCAATTTAACTTGTCTTGTTTAACTTCTGCATACAATTCAATTCACTTTTTCAGTCGTTAATATCTCAAAATATATACAATGAAAATTTATGTAAAATATATATTTTAAAATTACATGATCATACGATTCTAACAAGACCCAACTTGGCTATTTTTTTCGCATATATACTTGCAAGAAAATTGATTCAAGACTGAATAATAAACAGTATCAAAAAGTTAAACAAGCCACATTAGTATTTTACCACTCCACTTATTAAACATCACCCACTAGACATGAAATAAAACCACACCAGAATACATGATATTCATATTTTTTCTTTTTTGATCAGAAATTGATAATTATTGAAATTGATTATCAAGTTCTAGAAGAAGCCATCCATTTCTGCATCCCTTGTTTCAGAGTAACGTTGTTCAAGCTATGGCCTCCATCGATCACCAGATTCTGGCCGCTGACGTACTTCCCCTCATCGCCGGCCAGGAACACCACCGCCTCCGCCACGTCCTCCGCCCCGACTCCCACCCCTTTCAGGTTCGCTATCTCCTCCACAAACTCCTCCACCTCCTCCTTGGCCTTCACTTTCAGAGCACTCATCAGCATCGGCGATGGCACCCCGAAGGGCGACACGCAGTTCACCCGAATCCCGTGCTCCCCCAATTCCACGCACATGTTCCTCATCAGCCCCACCACCGCGTGCTTCGACGCCACGTACGCGTGCGGCACACGCCCCCCGTGCTTCACCGACGCCACGCTCGAGGTTATGATGATGCTGCCTTTCTTCGCCGGGATCATCGCCCGAGCGGCGTGCTTGGCGCACAGTGCCGCGCCGGTTATGTTCACGTTGAAGACGTGTTGGAACGCGGCGGCGTCGGCGTCCAGGATGTTCATCTGGTTGTCTCCGCCCGTGCCGGCATTGGCGAACATTATGTCCAGCCTGCCGTGCTTTGTGACGGCGGTGTCCACGGCATTGGCCACGTCGGCGTCGCTGGTGACGTCGCAGTGCACGTACGAGATGACCTCCGGCGGGCCGATGCTTCGGGCGGCGGCTTGGCCGAGCTCGTCTTGGACGTCGGCTATTATAACCTATTATATGTATTATGCAAATTTAATTAATTTTTAAAGTAAATTGAACAATTTTGTTACATTACATATATATATATATATAGTATACTCCCTCCGTTTTTTTTTATCTTCTCCCTTTGAATAGTAGAAACTATTCATTAAGTAACTTTGATTCATCTTTTTATCATAGTTATATAAGATAAAACATAGTCAAGTGAGATGTTGTTGGATTCGTCTAATAGTGTAGTTTTAGAATATCAAATTTTTATAATTTTTACTTATATATAATATGAGATATTGATGATTGAAAATGTGCATTGGATTGCGTGCAGTGCAGGATGGGTGAAGTTAAAAAAAAACGGAGGGAGTATTTGGTATTAAATTACCTTGGCTCCATAGTTGACGAAAAGCCTAGCAGTGGTCTCACCGATGCCACTGGCGCCGCCGGTTATGATCGCCACTTTCCCTTGCAGCCTGCAGCGCAAATAAAGTAGAAAAATCCCAAAACTTTGTGATAGGATTGATGAATTTGGAAGTGGATCTAAAATTGGCATTAATTCTACTTGTTTGGATTAATGAATTTCAAATCCATTTACACTAGTTATCTTAAGATCAGGAATTTGAAATCCTATATTTAAATATCTTCCCAAATTCAAAACAATTATGGGTAACAGTTTTGTTATAGTTGAGAAAGAATTGTAGTAGAGAGTAAGAGTTACCTTGGCATTGCTTGGTAGGGCGAGCAACGACTGATGGAAGTAAATGAGGTAAGGTAGCTTGTAGTGCGCTGTTTTTGGTTGGAATCAAGATGGCACGTGAAGTGAAACAGATCGATTATTGGCACCTATTTATCGGGACATATATATATTTATACTATTAATTATACTGTATTATATACTCATGTGGGACTTTTGATTATTGAAATGCACAAGAAATTGAATAATCAAATACCAATAATTGTTCCGCAAAAAAAAAAAACAAAAAAAACAAAAAAAAAAAAACCCAATAATTGTAGTGTACTGGAGCGTGGGCTTTCCGTTGATTACCTTTGGAAGACACATATATGGAAATAATATTAGAATACACGAGAAAACATGCTTTATACTAATTAGTAATTACTATATAATTTTCACAATCTTATATAATTAGGTTTCTATAGGGAATAGGGTTTGGTTTGGACTTTGGAATCAATATTATATATAAACTAGACCATCTTCAACTAGCTATAGTTAGATCGATTATTATTATTATTATTATTATTATTATTATTATTATTATTATTATTATTATTATTATTATTATTATTACCTTTTTTCCCAATAATGTTTAGACTCGATTTAATCAATCCAATAAATTTTTATTTTCTTTTTAAATCAAAGAATTTTTCAACCTTCTTAGAAATTCAAGAGTACAATCTAATGTGTTCATAGTGAAATATTCCTCCTCCTTGTTCTATTTGACTTTTGGATATTATCTTTATTCAAGTTTAACTCTAGTTATTTCTTGATATATAATAATTAAAAAAAATCAGTTGGATCTTATTAGATTCATCTAATAACATAATTTTAGAGTTATATATTTTATATAATTTTTACTTTTATATATTTTGTGATACTAACCGTTAAAGAATACATTAGACTGCGTATTTAGATCAAATTGAATACGTTGATTGTACCAGAGGAAGTAATAGAGTAGGGAAAGATATTAGTAATGACATATTTTCTTTTTAATCCAAAAGAAGTCTTAGACTTTTTCGGGTTAAAAGGTAAATTTTCCAAGGGTTAATGACACAATTAATTGAATGAAAATTTTATTAATGAAGGCGATCACAAGCTAAGATCCTAAAGTTGGTGCTTATTAAAGAGTATAAATCAAATAGAGTAACATGACGTGCAAGCAAACAAGCAAAATAAAATATGACACACACCTCATACCAAAAAATAAAATATATGTACGAATACATGGTAAAAATAAAATAGATGTTCAAGCAAAGGCCATCCATGACCATGTGCTAGCTCGGATGACGACGAATTCGAGTGCTGTGGCTTTTGATTTTAATTATTCTCTAACTAAGTGTGTGTAGCCATAGAGCTAAGTGGGTTAAGTTTGAGCCAGGAAATCGGGCCAGAGAGGGAAAAAATAATGGGTGAGCAAAGAGGAAAAGAAGCATCAAGAGAGGCCCAAGCCTCGGGGCCCAAGTGATCGGCCAAAGTCAGCCGAAAGAAGGAAAATCCCGATCGGCTCAAAGGGCAGCCGGGGAGCGGTTATTGAGCTCGGGCTATAAATAGGGGATGTCGAGCACAGAATCAAGAGAGACCAATCCACCCCAAATTTCCTTTATGTGAATTTACTTCATTGTATCTTTTACTGCTTTCCTTTACCATCTGTCCTAGATTCTAGCCTAGTTTTAGCGGTTATTTTCTCCAAATCCGCCGTTTTTTCTTAACAACCGGTAGTTTGGTAGTTCTCTTCCGGATAATCAGCCGTTGTTTCTTAGCAACCGGTAGATTTTCCATTCTGTCCAGCTTTGCCATTGAAATCTATTGAAATTCAGTCAAGTTTGGGCGCGTTCTTAATTTCCGGACCCATAATCGGTTTGATCCTTTTCCGATAGCTTCCCTTGAGGAGAAAAAGGTCATTGGATAGCATCAGCGAGCCAAACAGTGGCACGCCCAGTGAGACACACATTCACAATGACAGTTGATCCACATGCAACTCCGGCGGTTAACACGGCGGCGAGAACCGATTTGCCGCCAATTCACGAAGAACGCACAGCAAATCAGGCAAACCTCCTGGCTGTCTTTGAACCCGTACCTCCTTTATCACTGAGCGATCATTTAGGGGCCTTAGCTGGTGATCCGGAGATTTCCCTCAAGAATTCGCAGGACCTGCTGATTTTAACGCTTAGGAGTTTCCGCATGACGATATAACCCCGCGGTTTTGCAATCACGTTCAATTCATGGTTGAAGCGGCGGTTACGAACTCAGTGCGGCAGATTGAAGGTAATATACTGGCAGCAATGCCAGCAATGTTCAGAGCTGAACTCGCCCGGAATATGTATCCGTGTGGAGTTCAGAAAGCACAGGCGGTGCAGAATCCACCTCTGATGGTTCCAAATCAATTGTCTGCCCCTCAAAATTCTCATGTTAATTATCAAAAACAGGCCTATCGGCCCCTAGGAGCACAGGGACCACGACCTTATGTCCCGCCTCAACCTAGGTATGAGCAACAGCAGTATCAGCCACCTCAGCCAGTAGCGCAACCACCTGCTCCAGTGGTACAACAACAGTATCCACCACTGCAGTAGAATCAGCCACAATTAGTTGATAGAGAGCTCATAGCGGAGATTATTCGTACTCAATTCGGAAATCTAATCGATCAGGAGAATCGACCGATGTATAGGAAACCTTATCCCGATTACATAGAAGAGCAATATCCGTTGCCTAGAGGGGTCAAGGTTCCTGATTTCAATACATTTTCAGGAGAAGTCGGCCGATCAACGATTGAACATATCGGCCGGTTCAAAGCTCAGTGCACCAGAATAGTACAGAACGATTTCCATAAGTTGATTTGTTTAGTTTGTCGCTTACTGGTCCAGCGTTTTAATGGTATATTAATTTACCACCATGATCAGTTAATACCTGGGCAGAAATGGAGTGGTTATTTCATGAACGATTCTATAATACCAGCCCTGAGGTATCAGTAGTGGACCTAACCTCTACCAAGCAGAAAGCATGAGAAACAGTTAATGAGTTTTTGGAGAGGTTCTATGCAGTCAAAGCTCAGATGAAGATAATGTTTCCAGAGCATGAATATATTCAGATTTTGAAGCAAAATCTGAAGTTTGCTATCAAGGATAGATTAATGGTAACAAAACCAAGGACGGTGGCCGAATTGACGGCCGAAGCGATAAGGATGGAAACTTACTTGGCAGAACAAACAGCTTTTAAGTCAAGCCGAAGTCAAGGCGGGAGATCTGAGCCCATCTAATCAGCTGCATCCTTTGCAGAGTCTCTGGACAGGTGTGAGGTTAGCGAAGAGTTTAATAGGGATGATGTGCCTGCCTTGGCAGAAGTAGTAAGGTCCGAGTTAGTAATAAAGAAGCCTATGACTTGTCCAGCCCTCAGGCCAGTAAGAGGAAAGGAAAAGGAGAGTGAAGTTAGAGATAAATCTCAAAGATTTTATACATTTGATCTTTCTCAGATGGACGAAATCTTTGATTATTTTCTGGAGAATGGACTCTTTGAGTTCAAGGGAAATCATCCGCAGCCGACAAAGGAATAGTTGGAGGCTGGGTGGTGTAGATTTCATGCATCTGCCACCCATACCACTGCAGTCTGTGTACATTTCAGGAAGATGGTCCAGAAGCACATTGATGACGGGAAGCTGAAATTCCCGGATAGATTGATGGCCATTGATAAGAACCCATTCCCAATTGCTAATTTGGTGATGGTACATCCTAATCAGAAGAAGTCTGCTCATTATCGGCTAGGGGACAAGCTATCAACCAGCAAGGGGTCTGTACATGATCGGCTAGGAGAACAGTCGTCGGGTCAGAAGAAGACAGGAGTGTGGAGATGATTGGGTTCACCCCAGAAAGCGAAAGAGAAGGTATCAAATGTTTTCAACCGACTGGGTGATTATGAGGTCAAGGAATGGATTAAACAGTTGGAAGGAGAAAAAAGGTCGGAATTGAATGAAGGAAGGGAAAAGCCGACTTTGAAAATAATCATTAATGTTTGGGATTCGGAGATGAAGCTAACAGCCGACAAAAAGAATGGGAAAACTGTAATACAGATTACAGTCCCTGAGGAAACTGTAACTCCGGAAATGAAGAGGTTTAGGAGACCACCTGCTAATACTCAGGTTGGTCAGTGGGTACAAAACTCTCCGAAGCGAGAGTATTTCGGCCAGAACCAATCTGAAACTTCGTCTTGGAGGGAAAATGATACGATTACCCCAAAAGGGAAGGGATTGTATCGCACTTTCAAAAGGAGAATGCAACGGTTGAAAGCGGCCGCAACACAGGAAGAAGGATACGAAATGATGCACATGGAAGAAGACTTCCCAAATGATGGTTCTTGTTCTGAGAAAAGAATATTAAGCAAGATGTTTTCGGCTCGTCTCAAGTCAGCCGAAAGCATGAAGCAGAGAATGTATAAGCCGAAGAACAATGAAGATTGGCTGAAGCATAAAACAGAATTTCGGCCGAAACAGAAAGAGCTTCGGGCCGACAATGATCTAGGAGAGAGAGAAGAAGAGTGGAAGCCTAGACCAGTCCGAACAAGGGAATGGAAACCTAAAACATCCATTGTCCTGAATAATGAGACTCTTTCAATTGGGCAATTCAAGTTCGACTTCGGATCTAGTGCCAACATGGTAGGCATGACCACAACAAATGATGAAGAATATTGGTCTGATATAGAACCAGCTGTGGTATTTTGTCAAAAAGAAGGGGAATACTCCCGACGAAGAAGAACATGTCGTGGACTTCTGTTTCGCCAAGTTGGAAGCATTTCAGCCAGGGGCCGAAGTTGAGAAGACTTTGGAAGAAGGATATAAGGCCTTCATCCCAGATGCTCAGCCAAGTACTATTTTACCTGCCACTACAAAGATGTCTCAACATGTGAGGCCTTTGTATGTTAAGGGTTGGGTAAATGGGAGGCCATTGAGAAGGATGTTTGTTGATGGAGGAGCGACAGTGAATATCATGCCGTTGTCGACTTTGGCCAAAATCGGCCGAACTAGAGAGGATTTGCTGCCCACAAGAATTAAGGAGTTGAGTTTTGTGGGAGCCCAAAATGAGGCAGAAGGATGTATACTGGTGGACGTGACAATCGGAACGATCTCGATTCCGTCTATGTTCTTTGTAGTTGATGTTGATGTCCTGTATGCAGCCTTATTAGGCCAATGCTGGATCCATACAGCTAGGTGTTTACCATCAACCCTTCACCAGAAGGTATGGTTCTGGAAGAAGGATGGCTCAGTTGAAGAGGTAGATGGAGATCAACCTCCATTTCCAGTCAGCTCAGCCGGACGAATTGATGAGGTGTTATATGAGGAACTCATACAACCATTCATGGCGGTGGTAGGGGACCGATACCCAGAGGTTGTTGAGTGTGACTGGACGGATTTGGGATTCGAAGTGAGATACCAGGCCGACCCACGGCCAATTTTGGAAAAACATAAATGATGGAAGAAAACAGCAAAGAGACAACCGAGTTCGAGTCGGCCGAGCTCGAACCTGCCGATGAAAAGGCAAGATGGAGTGAACTCATGAACACCATTCCAAAGTGGACACCGGACTTCAAAGCACAAGATCCTTTGAAAATGATCAATGTTGGGAAAGACGAGCATCCAAGAGAGATTCCAGTCAGTGCGAATCTGGATCAACACATGATCAGCCGATTCAAGGAGGTCTTAGTTGAGTTCAAAGACTGTTTTGCCTGGGATTATACAGAAACTTCTGGCTTAGAAAGGTCGATTGTCGAGCACAGGTTACCTATTAAGGAGGGTTTCAGGCCGCATAAACAGCCAGCCAGGAGGGCAGCGCCTGAAATCATCCCAAAGATTAAGGAAGAAATAGAGAAATTGTTAGCGGCCAGATTTGTTAGGCCAGCTAAATATGTAGAATGGTTATTGAATATTGTATCTGTAATAAAAAAGAATGGGAAGTTGAGGGTTTGTATTGATTTCCGAAATCTCAATATAGCAACTCCCAAAGATGAATATATGATGCCCATTGTTGATTTGTTAATTGATTCGGACGCAAAGCAAGGAATGCTGTCTTTTATGGATGGTTATTCTGGTTATAACCAAATCTTTATGGCCAAAGAAGAGATACATAAGACTGCATTCAGATGTCCTGGGGCCATTGGGATTTATGAATGGGTAGTTATGCCATTTAGTTTGAAGAATGCTGGGGCTACATATCAAAGGACAATGAATTATGTCTTTCATGACCTAATAGGAGACTGCGTGGAGGTTTACATTGATGATGTCATGCTCCGATTCAAAGATGTGGAGAGCCATTTGGCCGATTTAAGTTGAGTGTTTGCAAGAATGAGGTTACACGAAGTCAAGATGAATCCAGCCAAGTGTGCTTTTGGAGTACAAGCAGGGAATTTCCTGGGGTTTTTGGTGCATAACAAGGGTATAGAGGTAGATAGATGCAAACAAAACCAAGGCTATTCAGGAAGCCAGGCGACCTCATGACAGGAAGAGTCTGCAGAAATTATTAGGACAGATCGGTTTTCTGAGGAGATTCTTGGCTAATGCAGCCGGGAAAGGGAAACCATTAACTGATCTGCTTAGGTTAAAGAAAGAAGATGAATTCAAATGGGGAGATGACCAACAGAGAACCTTTGAGCAATTAAAACAAGCTTTAATCAGTCCGCCTGTGTTGGTCCCTCCAATCCTCGGCTGACCATTAAAATTATACATAGCAGCGGCCGAAGAGTCCATAGGAGCATTATTAGCTCAAGAACACGAAGAAGGTAGAGATCGAGCGATCTACTCTCTGAGCAGAATTCTTAAAGATGCAGAGCTCGGGTATTCATTGATTCACAAATTATGCCTAAGTCTGTATCATGCATGTCAAAAGCTGGAATATTATATTCAGCCGAGACAAGTAGTGGGTGGCTTCGGTTGATATAGTTAACATCGTGATGAATGATCCGATCAGCAGCCGAAGGTGCGTATGACCTAAGGTGTAACGCCCCGAAAATTCAAACCTGATTTTCGCAAGTATTACCGTCGTACTAACTATCCTAAACTAGTGGCCAGCTAATTTAAAACAGTTAGTACATGGCTGAGTAAAAATCTAAAGTGATTATCTGATTAATCCACTTAAATGCGGAAGCTAAAATAAATTAAACACATAAACATAAATAACGTCTCACATAATAACCAAATAATAAATCCTAACAAACTCATCCAGGCTACAAGCCTCACAAAACAGTATCAGGCAACATCCCAATATCTCAACTCAGGGCTACCCGCCCAAAGCAGTAAAGCATGTAAGGCCACAGGCCGACAGAATATAAATCCTAGGCTCACAGGCCTCAACTAACAATAATCCCAGTACCAAGTAATAATATAGCAACAGAGTACCACATAAATATAATATAATAAGCTAACAAGTACTATCTATGTGATCTCTCCACCCAACCCAATCAAGCTCCAGCGCCTCCAGCAGGATCTATAAAACAGACAAAAGCAAGGGAGTCAGTACAACGTACTGAGCAAGGGCTAATATGTGCAAGGGAATAAAGGGGAACAGTTAATAATTAGCACAATATAAATAAAACAGAACATAAATAAACAGATAAAATATCACACCGTCCCATACCGGTGCTTCAACCACAAACATACAATTTATGCACGTGATGCATGACCTAACATACACCTATCTACCCTATATGCAAATGCAATGAATATGCCTAGCCGGCAACCTAAAAATCCGGGTGGTATGAACCCACGGGTGAGGATATCATCAACTCAAACCCGTTACAGGGTAACATATGTCATCCCCACAGGGATCACAGACATTATAGCCAAAACATACACCCCGAAGGGCCAACAGGCATCACAACCAATAATCACACCCCGAAGAGCCAACAGGCATCATGAAACTTTTGACAAATTTCATTAACACGAGTATTTTTCTAAAATATATCGAGTTTGAATTTATTAAAAGGAGGAGTTATGATTTATGGAATGGGTTTAGGGATATATTAAGAGTGTCACTCTTTATTACTCAGGTGGGGTGCTTTAATTTCAAATGGCGCTGCAGTCCTCTCATGTCATGAAACTTTTGACAAGTCTTATGGTACAACCGGGATAGATTGACCTTCAGCCTGTCACACTGAGGGTCCCCGGTATATGTGCCATGATACTTCTCATGATTTCATGTCATGAGATTCCCTGCCATGAAACTTTCGGCAGACTCCCACTACATGAGTATTTTCCGAAAAATCACGTTTTTATTTACTCGTGCTAAGAAACTGTGCCCCCGAAAGCGCACGGAGTCAAAAATTGCAGTATTTATAGTAAGTACCGGATCGTTCACTGGAGGATGTGCGATGGAAGCAGTGCCCACGCCGTTTACTAAGATTTTCCACTCGGTTACTCGATTCAAGTTTGTGATTTGACTAACAACTACTTGACATAATTTAAACTAAGCTATGAAAGCAATCAAAATAAAGCAGATAAAATTATTCTAGAAAGCGAATTAAATTTAATCTAAGAAAGCAATAAAATTATTCTAGGAAAGCGGTTAAAAATTATCTAAGAAAGCAGATTCAAATTATGACAGAAGGGACAGGGAGAAAATAATAAAAATTGGACAAGGTTCAGATGAAACACAGTTAAACTTCCATTTTAATACACAGATCTTTGTTTGGGATAATCCATTCAATTAGCTAACTCTCATGCTCTCTATACTATGTTCCCTTTAACAGAGAGGTACTTACAGTAAGAGTTTACATGCTCTTAAGACAGCAAAATCTAAGATACCACAGACTCACAACTGCCCTCACACGGCCGTGTAGAGGCATGCTATTCATCTGTGGTGGACAAGCAACACCTGACAAATCATTTATTGAAGTGGCAAGTACCGCTATCATTCCCCCATGTCACACCCGAAGATTCTAATCAAGCCCTGAACTATCCCTTAACTCTCAGTCCTAGTAGCAGTTACGCAACTCTCAATACAACCGAGTGACCTCTAAAGAAAGCAATCAAAAGAAAGCGGTAAAGAAAGCGGTAAAGAAAGCATTTAAAATCCTATCACTCGGAGGTTTTTGAAAGTCTGACCCTGGTAGTAAAAGAAAGCCCCCAGTCAGAATGACCGGGTGTGGATCAAGAATTCCCTATTCTCGGTGAACCGCTCGCAGTGTTCACTTCCCGTCGGGTGGTTATGAGATACAAACTAATGAAACGAACCAATAAATTAGTTCGTTCCGGATGCACTCACTCAGGACTCAAAAATAGGCTCTGGCAGAAGAGGATAGCAGTTGAAAGAATACTCAACCCTATCTTGGAAAATAACCAAGGCCTATGTATTGTTCCTCTAGAATTATCTAACACACTGTATTTGAATCCAAGTGGATCCCATCTCGGTGCGTTAATTAAGACTAGATTCCCAATACACAACAATTTTGGAAAATAATCGATGTGAAAATCATTCCCTAAACAGGTACTAGACTCTCAATAAGAACACAGACCCTTTCAGTCTAGGTGAGACCTAATCGCTGACTCTGCTTCTAATTTCCCAAAATCAATCCCCAGTCGAGTATGAATTAGTCATAACAGTGGAATTTATCCCTTACTCAGATCCGGATTTTATAAAAGAATTTTTGTTGGAAATTTATTGTGAGACATCTGATTTAAATCACGACTTCTATGTCCAAGGGAAGGATCCCAAAATAATTATGACCACCATATTTACATAATATTATCATGCATAAATTTATAAAGAAGTGTAAAATTAAATAACCCAAAATATAAGACGGGTTTAGACAGAATGTGAAACACAGAGGTGAAATAGCCGGAGATGAGAAGAATTTATGGCTAAAGAGATGACAAAATAATCAGGGTTAATTGGATTGCAGTTATCTGTGGTCCAGTTCCCTAATTATTAAGGTGGGGGTGATTTTAGACCGTGGAATGCCTTAAATGACAGTTGCCGCCGTCATCTTAGACTCCACTATCTGTGAATTTGGATGAAAACCTACATGTTCCATTACTGCAATAATTATTAGATGACATTGGCATATATCATCTAACATTACTACAGCTCCAGATTCGGGTTTGAAATTAAAATAAAGAAAAGAAAACTGTATCCGGATAGGGGTCAGCTGAGCAGCTATTATAATCCCGGATGGACGAACCGCCAAGGCTTCCACCGACCACTATTCGGACCATGCAAAATAACATCTAATATTTAATATACAGACCATGAGCTAGTTATCCGTGTGGGAATACCCGCCAAAATTAGTCTGTTATATCTCTTACTAGCTGTTTCACACATTACGGGAAAAGACAAAATAAATAAAAGAAAAATATTTTTGGGTCATCTTGTATGAGAGACATTGGTTTCTCATGCAAGGATATGGAATTGATTCCATATTCACTCTTTATGTCTAAGTAATCACTCATTCCATAATTAATTAATTACAGTCCGGATTATATACTTAGATCATTAGAGTTTGATCATTTGTAGAAGAATCTTTTAATGGGAAATTGAACAAAGTTCTTTATATCAAATTAATCATTGGTTGAGATCATTGGATTTCAACCTCAAAATATTAATAGAAAGGTTCAATTAATTAATGGGGTGAGATGAAGAATAAAAATTTGGCAAAAAGGTGCCACTTTGTCGCGGAATAGAGTTTGTGTCGCGGACCATGGGTCCGCGACAAGGGTTTCGCGACAAAGGGGTGGGAAATAAGAGAAATGGATATTTTGAAAATTAGGGTTTGTCTTGTCGCTAAGCAAAAATTTTTGTCGCGGAACATGGTTCCGCGACAAGGAGGTATAGCGACAAAGGGTTGAAAATTGGTAAGGACATAATTCCTGGTCGCGGAACAAGGATTTTGTCGCGATCCGTGGTTCCGCGACAAAGGTTCCGCGACAGAGTCCTCCCAGAATAAAATTACAAGTATTTGGGTCCTCGGTCGCTAATCAAGGGTTTTGTCGCGGAACGTGGTTCCGCGACAAAGGTTGCATCGCGACCAAGGGGTTCTAAAATAATGGCAAGGCATCATTTTCTGTCTCGGAATAAGATTTTGTCGCGGAGCATGGTTCCGCAACAAAGGTTCCGCGACAGAAGCCATGCAGACAAAAATGCAAGAGTTTGGTCCTCTGTCGCTAAACAGGGTTGTGTCGCGGACCGTGGGTCCGCGACAAAGTGTATGGCGACAAAGGGTTTTTAAAATTTTATAAAATTTTGGCAGCATAACCCCTTATATTGCATTACATGGGTTTGCGTATTAATCCGTGGGATTAAGACGGGAATGATGCAACACAAATATAGGAATATGCAATTTTTAAATAAAATATGCACAAACACTTTATTACTATCCCCTTTTAGATCTATTATACTAATCCTTAAAATAAAAATAAAAAAAATAAAACAACATGTAAAATAAAACCAAAAACAGTGACTAACTAATATAAATAAAGACTAAGATAGGAATCAAAATGTGGGTAAGACTAACAAATCTTAAAAGGGATAGATATCTAGCATTCATACATTTTATTAAACCTAAATAAATCACTAGATCTAGCTACAACATAAAAATGGTCAAGTGACCAAAAAAATGCAACAAACAGTAAACAACCCATAGAGACAAATCCATAACAGATTTTTGTGAGACATTTTCTAATTTCACAAAATCCAAAACATGGTTCAAAATACACTCATTAATTAAGTGTTTGAAACCCACAACCCTAAAATTATAAACTGAAATAAAAATAAAAAGCTGGCTACAACTTAGAAACCCATTTATTATCTAAGATTAAGAACTAAAACTGAAAATAAAAATTACATGGCCATGAAACCATTTATTCTAAAATTGCTTGGGAGCACAGTGGTGCCCCAAGGAGAAGAACAAAACTAATCTCAAAACTAATGGGTGTGTAGCTACTGTTCAAGGGGGTGGGAGGACATATTTATAGAGAGTGGAAAAATAAGCCCTAGGCCCATTAGAGACCCACTTTGTCGCCAAACAAATTGTTGTGTCGCGGAACAAATTGCATAGGGACACAACAGATAAGATTTGCTTTTTGCTTCAGATTTTCGCACAGGAGGGGACGGGAGCTCGAGTCCCAGGGGATAAGACGAAAATCCCTTACCCAATGGGACCTCAAGTCCTGGGAGCTTCTACTTGATTTGTCATGTGGGAAATTAAATGGGGGAGTGGGTCACGTGACTGTCTCTGTCCGTGAATGTCTTTGTCGCGGTCCATTGTCGCGGTCGCGTTCCACTTTGTCGCGGAACATTGTTCCGCGACAAAGGTTCCGTGTCTTGATACTCCTCTCACAGTCGCGGAGCATTATTTGGTCGCGGAGCATTTTGTCGCGATGCACCTTCCGCGACAAAGGTTTAATTTTTCCTCCTCTTCTCTCTCTCTCTCTCTCACGTGCTTCTCTCTTTCCCATTTTCTTTTCTCTTTCCCAGTTTTCAATCTTCTTCTTCTCTTCCATTTTCATTTCTCTTTCTTTCTGTTTTCTGTAATCGATTTCTTCCTCTCAGTTTCTTTCTTGTTCTTCTTTCTCTCTTCTTCGTCTCTCTCCCGTCTCCCCATCTTTCTTCTTTTTCGTTCCTCTTCCAGTTTTCCAATTCTTTGCTTTCTTCTTCTTCTTCGTTCATCTTCTTATTTCTCTTTCCAGTTTTGTTCCTTGTTTTTGGTGGTGGTGGGTGGCTGCGGTGGAGTTGGGAATGGATGGCGGAGCTACGACGGCGGCGGCGCGAGATGGTGGAGGTGCTCGGGATGGCGATTGGAGGCGGATTTGAGGGTGTGAGCAGGCGGCAGCGGAGGTTGACTTGGAGACACGGCGGAGGGAGCGAAGGTGGGGAAACCAGCGGGTGGCCGGATCTGTGGTGGCGACGCGGCGGTGAGAGGGCAGGCGGCAGTGGTGGAGGATTTTGGGGATTTTCTTTGGTGGCGAGGGCTTGATCGGAGTTTGAGGGCGGAGATGGTGAGGGTGGCCGGAATCTGGAAATTGATGGCGGAAATGGTTGGGTGATGTCCGGCGAGGGCTGTTGGCCGAGGATGGTGTCGGAGGGATGGCCGGCGGCGGTGGCGGCGCCGCCGGCAGGAAAGGGTGACTAGGGTTAGGGTTTTGGGCGATTGGGCTTGGAGTTGTGTATTGGGCTTGGTGGTATTGGGCTGGACTCAAATTTAATTGAATTGGATTAATTTTTGTTGGTGGGCTGGATCAATTGGACTGGACCAAATGTGGTTGGATGGATTGAACAAATTGGATTGGGCATGCAACTCTTGGACCAAATTAACTTAATTCTCCTGCAATCAGTTTAAATAAAAAGGTGATTAGTGGACTTAATGACACAGAATATATATATAAGTCAAAATTATAAATATATAAATATATAAATTATAACACAGAATAATAAACATAAAAATTATAATTATATAAATCAAAATATAAAAAAATAATATAAATAAGTCATTTATTCCACTTAATTATTTGGTTTGTGTTCCATTTAATGAACTCGTGTTCCACCGAATAGACAACACCGAACCAAAATTAATCAAGTGTAGGATTTTTAATATTTTTATCATGTTTTTGGATTTTTTAACATAAATTTAATAAAAATAACAATATTTTTGTGTTTTTCAATACCAGCTTATTATTTATACAGACTTGCATAAATCTGTCAAATTCAACTGCTTTCTTATTTAAATAAGACCGGAATGCGATCAAATGTCCGTATTAGACACGGAAATAGATTGAAAATAATGGTCAATTTTGGCCATTATCACATCACAGCCAATAATCCAACCCGCAGGGCCATCGGGACTCAACAACACCTGTGAAGGCTGCCCGATCAATCATACTCAATATTCCCACAAGGGCCAAATCCACCAATTCCATAACATTCCAATAAATAAGGCATAATACACATTATGAGCCCATCACCAAATCATGAAAAAAGAATAATAAAATAAATCACGACCATTCACCTATGATCAATTCCACAATATCTAAATCATATTCAATTCCACCGAACCATTAATCTGATTCCAATTTCCACCATATATAATTGATTTTGGCTTGCTGCTATGTGTTGTCCTCAAAATACAACCTCATATAAAATTTCAATAAGTGATTACGTCACTGTCCAATGCTAGCCAGAAGATAATATCAAGCAGAAATACTTAATACCTTAATCAAATGATAACAACGATGGTTTTGAGAATTAATCCACCATAGAGATGATTTCGTGACTTATAAATACATAGACTCACACATAATATAAAAGCATCTATAATCTGTACACTTGAGATGTTATATAATTATAAGGAAACAGAGTCATCACATTATCAAATCTTTAGCACCATATGCATATTTTTTTTATAAAATTAACCTTAAAATAAATAAAGAAGTTAAAAGAACTCATCACCCTTTTTCCCATGGCAGTAGTACTCGAACAAGGTAACCAAGTTGAATATATTTGACTGAGTAATGGGAATTTCTTGACTGTCTAACCAAGTATCATAAGACAAACGTGTTTGATGCTCCATACATATAGCACGCTTATATATATATATATATATATATATATATATATATATATATATATATCAAAATCCCAAGTATGAACATGATAGAATAAAAATGATGCCTTCCAAATTCCATTAGAGATAATGCAAAATTAACCCTTGCCTGATTTTCTTCAACAAGATTAGGCTTCGATATCACCAATCCAAACTCCAATTTCACCAAAAATAACCCTACACAATGTCCATCATTCTCCACATCAAAACTCCACCAAAGCCATTCCCAAAAACTCAGTCAAATCGAAGAGAAAAGATGAAGGACACTTACCAATTAAGAACCCCCAACTCTTGCGCTCGATTCTTTTGACGATTCATAGATGATGTGGCCAAGAATCTATTTCTGCCAATACTCCTCCACTCTCTCGTAGCCCTTCTCTTCACCCTAATCAAAATTAGGTATGACCCCCAATTAAACACTTAATTGGGCCATAGGGGATATGCCACACACACACACTCTTGGCCCAAATAAAATGGGTCACTACATAAGTTACCAACCACTAAAGGCTATGAAAGGAAAAATTGTAGCCGACTTCCTGGCCGACCATCCAATATCTTTGATACCAGAAGGCATCAAAGAGGGAGTTCGGCCGAAGGGAAGAGACGAAGTAGGAATAGTATACCTACATCCGTGGACGATGATGTTTGATGGATCTAAAGCAGCCTCAGGTGTTGGATCAGGGTTCACACTACATACACAGGAGGTCAAGGTATACAAATATTATGTGCGATTTCCCATATCCTACACTAACAACCAGGCGGAGTATAAGGCATTGATCTCGGGATTACGACAGTTGATAAAGGAAGGGGTCAAGGCCATAGTAATCAAGGGTGATTCTCAGGTGGTTATTCAGCAATTACTAGGGGATTTTTCTGTTAAGAGCTCACATCTAATTGGGTTGTATGAAGAGGCAATTGATTTATTAGAGGAATTTAATGAGGTGTACGTAGAGTACATCCGGAGAAAAGAGAATGAATTGGCTAATGAATTAGCGCAACATGCGGCAAGATATAGGATAATGCTGAAGGCGGGTAATATTGAGGTATGTTTGGCCGAAACAGAGAAGGCCGAATGGATTAAAGAAATAGCACGAATCTTAGAAGATCCAGCAGAAGCTAACCCAGCTGAAAAGCGGAGAGCGATGGATTATATAATAATCGGAGGGTTAGCGAGCTGTCGACCGATGCGTTGGAGAGAAAGACGCTAACAGAGTGATGGGCGAAGTACACGAAGGAATTTATGGCGCACATCGAGTTGGAAAATCAATGAAGTGGAGTATTATTCGGTGATGACAGCCTTTTATGACTGTCATTTGCGTCCAATTTAGTGTCTTAGTGATGTTCTTTTGTTCTTAATTCCATTGATTTTTGATGAATATTTATAGAGGATCAGAAAAGATGGAAGAAGAATTAAGATTGTGAAGAAGTTGGAATTACACTGAAAATGGCTTGAAATTCTAAGTTTTCTTTGCAAATCTCGCACGCTGTGTTTCTATTGAACTGATCCACGCTTTGTCATTCATCATGAAGTTAAGCTGGAAAGCAGCAGGAAGAGGAAAAGACATAGCGAGGAAAGAAAAGGAATGGTGCGAGGGCTTGTTTTTCAAATCAGGAAAAGATTCAAGGAAAAATGTTCAGATGCTGAAGTCCACGCGATGACTGTTTAACATCGCGAGGAAAAGAAGATTTGTGCAAGACAGAAAGTTTTATACATCATGGCGAGAAGCAGATTCCTTGGAGAAATTGAAAGACCTCGCCTTGTTGAGAAAGATGATTAAATTTCTGAACTCTCGCTTTGAAGGAACTGGACAAAGCGAGAGGAGAGTTATTCTAATGCGAGCGGTTATCATCCAAGGCTTAAGCAGTTACAACACCCATCTATAAATAAGACCCTTGGGGGAACTAGCTCAGCAGGCGGGAGATTGAAGAGAATAGCTCGATTTTACTCTCCAGTCCACTTTTAGAATTTAGTAGGTAGGTTAGGATTTAATTTTCTCTGCAATTTACTTTGATGTTCTTCAGATTTGTAATTCGATTTCGTAGTAGATTTCTTTAAGAATAACTGTTAGATTAGCTTGAGGATACCCTGGGAGGAGAGTTGCTTTCGGATCGCTTGTTCATCCATCACGACGATCATCATCTAACTTCCGACTTGTTCGCTTACCTTTGCATTATTCTGATAGCAATCAGATTTCCAGGTGTATTTGTTTTTAATTCTTTGTTATTTGAGATACATGAAGAATGATCAGTTATCAGATTGTGAATTTCTTATCTTTCTGGTTTCCATTTCTATTTCTTAATTCTGTTTCAGCAGAGTATAAACCTCAACTTCGATATTCAATTTGGATTTTGCATCATATCCTTAATTCGATTCTCGAAGATCATAACACTTCCACATTTTTAATTCGTAAATTGTTCGTTCCAATTACGCAAGAAGTTTGGATATTGTAACCGAGTTAGGTATGATCTGGCAGAATTATGAATTCATTCGATTTTCTGTTAATATTATGTTATGTTCACAAAAGAGAATCATAGTGTTTAATGTTCAGAACTTTAAAAGGTTCCTAGAGACCCATGCAGTGTTAATCATCGCTTGATAATCTTTAAGAATCAATAACCCTAAGTTCATGACTTTGGATGCAAAAGGTTCTGTATTCATGATGTTCGAAACGGAAATCTCAGAAGATAGTTATGACAGTTATAAATTCTGATCATTTACTACACATAAGGGTAAACCCTCGCTTCATCCTAAAAGATGGCGCGAGGAAATATTCAGATAGATTTGCTGTGACAAAGGCTATTTTAATACTCACGCGATGTCAATCTGACAAAGCGAGAGGACCAACCTATAATAGCAACAGATGTGATATCCATTTTACAGGGTATCAATTATTCACTTTTACTTCTTATACATATATAACCCCTATCTATAAGTAGGAATTGAGTACCTCGCCGCATTCTTACAGAAATTACCGCGAGGCATTCAGTTCTTTATATAAACAAAATCTGAGGAACATTCTTTGAATTATAGCTCCCTCCACGCTGTACAGACATAGCGTGCGGAAAATTGGAATGTTCATAGTTTGAAACCCAAAGTAGTTACTGCGAGCTTTTTTGGACATTTATTTTGCAGAATTATTTCTCAAATCCTTTTTCTTCGGAAAGTTATTTCCTAATTCTGTCTAGTTTCCGATGTATATTTTGGAAACATCCTTGCATTTTGATTAAGAGGATTCAAAACCCTCAACATTTCTTTATACATATAATATTACATATACATACAATATTTTGGGACATTTTCCAGTCTATGATGAGTAATCTTACTTCATAATTACAGACTCACAATTCATATCTGCAATTCGTATTATTACTTTCACTGGTACACTGAGAAAGATGATGATATAGGTTTTCTCAATCATTATTTACTCAGGGCTAATGAAGAACAAACTCGTTCTTTAGTTGGGCATTTAGTACCTGTCGTTTAAAAGGGAAAGATGTTTCAAAAACCATCTTTTGTCCTAATAATTAGTAGAGTATCAGGAAGATTAATTTCCAGGGTTCATGGCTTTATAGTTATCACTATATGCTATGAGTAGGAGATTAAATATTCCTCTTACAGTCTACTAATCCTGAGTCAAATCATGGATATTTGGAACTGTTTACAGAGATTTCTCGAGCTAAATCATTTATACAAATCTGAGTAGTCTGGATGAGTCAAGGAATTTGAATAGCAATTTCATTTTGATATACTTACAAGACTATTATTCCTTACGAATACTTGCAGGAATTACTCTGAGGAAACAAGTCTTATGAAAACATTGGATGATAGATTTAAATACTTACTTTTCACTTGTTGTAGAGGACATCCAATACAGGGTCATAAGATCAATTTGATCAGAGTAATAAAAAGAACAACTTCAAGTTCAGATAAATATATAGCATGATTTAGAAGTGACCTCGAGTTGTCAAAGGCTTAATCTGAGTCTGAAAGAAAAAGATTAAGTGACAATTCTGAAAAGCTTTCTCACAGAAAGAGTCTGACCGATCATTTTGTGATGATAGTATTCCATGATTTCAGAGCTTAGAATGTCATGACACTGAATCATAAGTACCTGTCTTGGGAAGTGATTTAAGACATGAAGATTTGATTAAGTTGTATAAAGGATTTTTCTATCTCAATGGACTTTCATTATGTTTTAACCATTGAAGTATGATACTCTCATCATATTCTTATTTCATTTGATTTGGTCCGTGATATCTTAAACACATGAATGTAATCGCAATGTTCGACATCATTTTATATCGCTTACTTTACTATTTTTACAGCTTTGAGCATTTACATTTAAGCAGTATTCTTTAGTAATCATCATTACAACATTCTTAAATCAAGAGTAGAGACAGATTCTAGAGCTAATAACTCTATTAAAACACTTCTATCGTGTAACTCTCTATTGAACGATCCCGACAATAAAAATAAATATTGCAGCTTGATACCGTGCGCTTTCGGTAGGAAAAACTAGGCAAGCTTTTTAACAGCCCTATAGGATTTATAGTGTAAAGGCTGTCGGGGGGCATTGCAGCGGGGTTTTACCTCAAAGCTTCATGGCGCCGTTGCCGGGGAGGGTGTAGCGTTATGAATTTTAGAACTGTAGATACTCTTGGTTTAATTGTAATTATTTACTTTATACTATAATAAATTCATAAATTCTTTCATTTTGTTCACAGAGAAGTCTCAACAGTTTATGAGCGAAAGAATAACTCGATCTTCAAGACCACCTTTGCTTCCTTTTAATTGTGAGCTCGAGAGAACAGCCAGGCTGATCAGAGCAAGTGCAAGAAGGAGACAGAGAGATCTTGCGGAAGGGAATCTTTCAACCATAACTAGGATGGCTAACAATGGACAGAATGACGGACCTGGAAACTTACCAAATGGACAACCAGATAATCAGCAAAATGTTCCACTTCGAGGACCTTTTCAAGCACCGCAGAGAGCTGCTGCACCACAATTTATTCATCAACACTATTTTCCACCAAATTTTGCTAATCCTGTTCCAAATCCTCAAGAAGAGCAATATCAACCATGGCAACCTAATGTCGATCAGTATTTGGCTGGAACGGATGAGGAGGTTGATATACCGCCTGGTATATTAAACCTAGCATCTTCTAGAGCCTTTTATGGAATGAGTGCTGAAGATCCACATTTACATCTCAAAAAGTTTGTTGAACTAAGTAAAACAGTGAAGAAAGGAAGAGCCTCAAGGGAAACCATTCAATTGGCTATGTTTCCATTCTCTCTGGATGGCTCAGCGAAAGAATGGTATGATTCATTGAATGCTCAACAGAAGGCTACTTGGCCAGAATTAGTCAGGAACTTCCTACTCAAGTATTTTCCTGAAAGCAAAGTAGATGAGTGGGTAGACAAGATCTCTAGTTTCAAGATGAGAAAAGGAGAGTCTCTGAAGGATGCTCGGGACAGATTCTTTGACATGCTTAAGAGATGTCCACAGCATGGTATAACAGAAAGAAGACTGTTAAAGATCTTCTTCACTGGACTCACTCACACTTGGCAGATGATGATTAATGCCACTGGAGGGGAACAATTACTTCAGATGCCACTTGATAGAGCGTGGTCAACAATAGACACCATGACAGCCAGCAGAGCAGTCCTCCAAGATGATGATCCACCATCTCCTACCAGAAAGAGTCTTGTCATCCATACAGACAAGAATGAAGAGAAATTTGGAGCACTCACTAAGCAGATTGTTGAGCTACAGTTAGCTCAGCAAGCAAATCAACAGGTTCAGCATCAACAACAACAGCAACCAGTGATGATCCTTCAACCTGCTCCAATGGAACCGGTGTATCAGTGCGGAATTTGCTCAGGGCCACATCACAATGATCAGTGTCCACAAATTTAGGAAGCCCCAAAGCAAGATGAGAGTTGTAACTACACCGGATTTCAGAATAAACATCCGAATCTGAGCTATGGTAATACTCAGAACGCACAAAATGCACATCTTCTGAACCCACAACAACAAAATCAGCAGCAGTTTCGTCCTCCACAACCATTTTATCCACAACAGATGTACCCACAGAGACCTTTCCAACAGATGAACCAACAGAATAGGCCATTTGGACAGTTTGCACCAGTCCCGATGAATTTTCCACAACAACCTTATCCTGTTGCCCAAGATAATACTTACTCTTTAAAGGTGGAGAATGCTCTGAAGGAGTTCATTGTTAAGCAGACAGAGACGAATAACCAACTGCAGGCTTCAATCAGGAATGTTGAGAATTCAGTAACAGAGATGGCCAAATTACTACAGCAGAGAGAAAAAGGAAAATTACCAAGTTCTTCTGAAACAAACCCACAATGTAAGGCAGTTACATTGAGGGGAGGAAAAGAGGTTGTTGATCCTGAACTTGAAAAGAAAAGAGATAGGTTGCTGCAGCAGAAAAAGTTCAAGGATGTTCAAACAATGGAAGAAGATGATCACTCTGAACAAAGACAGATACTTGAGGATAAGGGTTTGGAAAAGAATGTCCCAGGATATTCCTTTCCAAAGGAAAAAGAGGAAGGTAATGATAATCCTAACTCTACAGGTAACAAAAAGGATTCACTGGATGAACACATGCCCAGGATACCATATCCTGGGAGACTCAAAAACGATCTTCAAGAAATTAAATTTAAGAAATTTCTTGAAAAGATTAAGGCCATTGAAATATCAATCCCTTTGGTTGAATTAATTGCTGAAATGCCCACTTACGCTAAGTTTCTGAAAGAATTAATTTCAGGGAAACGAAGTGCAGGAGAGCAGCAAATGGTGGTCTTAAATCAAAATTGTAGCTTGGTTCTTCAACAAAGGATTCCTCCAAAGCTTGAAGATCCAGGGAGTTTTACTTTACCTCTGATTATCAACTGTAAAGAAGCTGGGCGAGGGCTCTGTGACTTAGGAAGCAGCATCAATGTAATGCCACTTGCTATGGCGAGACGCTTGGAATTGGGAAAGATGAGGCCAGTCAATATGACCCTCTTCTTTGCCGACCAATCGAGCACCAGACCAGAAGGGATCATTGAAGATGTTATAGTAAAGACATGAGGCCTTTGTTTTCCAGCTGACTTTGTCATTCTTGATATCGACGAAAATGTCAGAATTCCTATCATATTAGGGAGGCCTTTTCTGGTGACTGCGGGAGCCATGATAGATGCAAAGAATGGCATAGTGAAACTTCATGTTGATAACCAGGAGGTCACTTTCGACATGATGAAGATGTCAACATATCCTTTTAACGCTTTTGAAACCAATGTAGCGGGGAAGGAATTAGATGCTAGTACTATAGAGGGGGGAAATCTTTTTGATTACTATAATCTCTTTACCACTGATGTAATTGCGAACAAAATCACCCCACTCACAAATGCTAAAGATGCTACTTTTGCTTACTTGTGCGCGGTTAGATTCGCTGATCCTGAGACTGGTGAAATCAAGGATGGATCAGAAAGTGAGGATATGCCATCTTCAGAGCAATCTGAGGATGACATTGATAAAACAGACCTTTCTGAAGAAGGATCTGATTTAAAGATGGAAGTGCAAACTCGAAGCAAATTAATTCCATCAATAGAAAACCCACCTGAGCTTGAGCTTAAAGTATTACCAGAACATCTTAAGTATGCCTTTTTGGCAGACAAAAAGAAGCTTCCGGTAATAATTTCATCCAAATTGAGTGAAGAACAAGAACAAGCTCTAGTAGGTACTCTTAAAAATCATATTCAGGCAATTGCTTGGACTATAGCAGATATCAAAGGCATCAGTCCACACATTTGTATGCATAGGACTCTGATGGAGGATGAATACAAACCATCCAGACAACCACAAAGGAGGCTAAATCCACCAATGCAGGAAGTTGTCAAGAACGAGGTAATCAAGCTACTTGATGCAGGTATAATCTATCCTATCTCTGATAGTAAATGGGTGAGTCCAACACAAGTTGTACCCAAAAAGGGTGGGATTTGTATTGTGACCAATGAACATGGTGATGAAGTAGCAACAAGACCAGTAACTGGTTGGAGAGTTTGCATTGATTATAGAAAATTAAACACTGCCACAAGAAAAGATCATTTTCCTTTACCATTCATTGATCAAATGTTAGAAAGACTGTCAGGTAAACCATTTTACAGCTTTTTAGATGGTTATTCAGGTTATAATCAAATAGTGATTGCTAGTGAAGATCATGAGAAAACAACTTTTACTTGCCCATATGGAACATTTGCCTATAGAAGAATGCCTTTTGGATTATGTAATGCTCCTGCTACTTTTCAAAGATGCATGATGAGTATTTTATCTGATTTTATTGAAAAATGCATTGAAGTATTTATGGATGATTTTACTGTTCATGGAACTGACTTTGAAGATTCTTTAAAAAATTTGTCAAAATTTTTGCAGAGATGTGAGGACACTAACCTAGTTCTTAACTGGGAAAAGTGTCATTTCATGGTTCAGGAAGGAATTGTCCTAGGACACAAAGTATCTAGAGCAGGAATAGAAGTAGACAAGGCTAAAGTTTCTGTAATAGCAAATCTACCACCACACAAAACAATTAAGGCAGTAAGGAGTTTTCTTGGTCATGCTGGTTTTTATAGAAGATTTATTAAGGACTTTTCTAAGATAGCAAGACCTTTATGTAATCTTCTTCATAAGGATGTAACATTTAGCTTTGATGAAGATTGCTTGATAGCTTTTAAGACTTTGAAGGAGAAATTAATCACTGCACCTATAGTTCAGTCTCCTGATTGGAGTCTACCTTTTGAGCTTACGTGTGATGGAAGTGAGAATGCAGTAGGAGCAGTTTTGGGGCAACATAAAGAAGGCAAACATCATGTTATCTATTATGCTAGTCATACTCTTAATGATGCTCAGATAAACTACACTACTACAGAAAAGGAAATGTATGCTGTAGTTTTTGCTTTTGACAAGTTCAGACAGTATCTTATTGGAGCCCAAACTATAGTTTACACAGATCATTCTGCATTACGATATCTTTTCTCAAAGCAAGAAGCCAAACCGAGGCTGATAAGATGGGTTTTACTTCTACAAGAATTTGACATTATTATCAAGGATAGGAAAGGAAAAGATAATGGAGTAGCAGACCATCTTTCTAGATTGGAGGAGAAAACAGAGAAGGAGGAAGTTGTGAATGATAAATTTCCAGATGAACAATTGTATGCTTTGCAGTTGCATCAATTTGATTGTCCTTGGTTTTCAGATTTTGCTAATTATCTAGCTTGCAAGATTGTCCCAAAGTTTAAAGACTCTCATCAGAAGTCAAGATTTTTCAGAGAAATTCAGAAATACTATTGGGATGATCCCTTTTTATTCAAGTTTTGTTCAGATCAGGTTATTAGGCGCTGTGTTCATGAAAAAAGAAGGTTTCCAAATTGTTAGAAAGTGTCATTAGAACCCTTTAGGAGGCCATCATGGTCCTGCTAGGACTGCTAGAAAAGTTTTAGACTGTGGGTTTTATTGGCCAACTATCTTTTTGGATTCCCAGAAACTTATAAAGATGTGTGACAGATGCCAAAGACTGGGAAACATTTCAATGAAAGAAGAAATGCCTTAAAAAGGGATTTTAGAAGTAGAGATATTTGATGTTTGGGGAATTGATTTTATGGGACCATTTCCCCCATCTTTTGGTAATCATTATATTCTAGTAGCTGTTGATTATGTCTCAAAATGGGTAGAAGCAGTAGCCTTACCCAATAATGAAGCTAAACAAGTTACTAAATTTCTACAGAAGAATATTTTTACCAGGTTTGGAGCCCCTCGTGCCATTATATCTGATGGAGGATCTCACTTTGTGAATAAACTCTTCGAGAAATTACTGAAGCAGTATGGTGTTCATCATAAAGTTGGATCACCATATCATCCTCAGACAAGTGGACAGGTGGAGGTATCTAATAAGGAAATCAAGCACATTTTACAAGCTTCTGTTAATATTACAAGAAAAGACTGGTCAAAGAAGCTAGATGATGCTTTATGGGCTTACAGAACTGCTTTTAAAACTCCTATAGGAATGTCTCCCTACAGATTAGTTTTTGGAAAAGCATGTCATCTCCCAGTTGAACTAGAACATAGAGCATATTGGGCCATTAAAATGCTCAATATGGATTTTCAGTCAGGACAAGATAAGAGGAAGTTTGATCTGTCTAAATTGGAAGAGATGAGACTGGAAGCATATGAAAGCAGCAAGATTTATAAAGATCGAACTAAGAAAATTCATGATTCAAAAATTAAACATAAGGAATTTTCTGTTGGTCAATTGGTTTTGCTTTATAATTCTCGTTTGAAACTATTTCCAGGTAAGCTCAGATCAAGGTGGACAGGACCATTTCCTGTTGTAGCTGTTCATGACAATGGAGCAGTCACAATTATGCTCAATGAAGGAGAAAAGACTGTAAATGGACACAGGCTAAAGGAATATATTGGTCAACAAGATCTAAATATCCAAACTGAATATTTGGATAATCCTTAGTTTTCTGTTTTCTTTATTAAAAAAAAAAATAGGGGGGTGGATACTACCCAGGTTAACTGAGTAGTATTTCCCTTTTCTTTAGATTTATTTTTCATCTCTAATTCCTTTATTCTTTATTTTTAGGAATTCGAGAAATGAAGCTGTGATGGAATGAAGGAGGATGAGATAAGAATCTTCAACCAGGTTTTTGAGTATTAAGTGTTTGGAAAATTAAGTATGAATGGATTCTGAGGCCACGCTCCTGTAATTTTGTCAAAGCGTGATTTAAAAAGGAACTACTCTTGCTCACGCTTTGTAAAAGTTATGACGCGAGGTGATCGGTTCAAATTCTTATCTTGTTAATTCTGATTAGTTGTTAAGTAATAAGAGTTTGATGTCTACGCTTTGTCGAAATACAAAGCGAGACTATTTTACTCTGGGTATTGTACAAGAATGTTTTCTCGCGTTGTAATTAACAAAGCGAGAAAGGATTTTTATAGCCACGCGATGACAATCGACAGAGCGAGAGTCTGGGAATATTAAACGGATAGATTTTCAAACTTCCCAAAGACCAAAATACCCTTTTCAGACTCTTCTTCTTCTCTTACACCAACCATCACACGTCGTTTCAACCGCTAGCAATTATGGCAGAATTTAGTTTTTCTGCTATAAAATCTAGTCGAATCCTCCTCTTCTTTCATCTCAAACATTTTCCATCCTAAGAAATTATCCTAAAACCTTTATCAGAAGTCAGAATGGCCGCAGCAGCTCCCAATGCTAGAACATCTATTCTAGACATTCCTGATGAAATCTTGGGAGATATCATCTCAAGGCTAGGAAGAGAAGAAATGAAGGATGTAGCCAGGTTAGCCCCAACTTGCAAGAAGTTCGCCAGAGCAAGTAAGGCGCCTGTAGTATGGAGGAGAGCGAATGTAGAAAGGCGGATGATTGCAGAGAGGACACTAGATTCTCATTACGTCCAAATACTGCGAAGATGCAGAGAGGCGGGGAATTTCATGCTAAAACTAGAACCTGCACTCTCGATCTTCTGCAACACAGGGCTCAAGGAAGCTGCTTTTGAAGTCCTTAAGCCTGGAATCAATGACAACCATCACCCTTCAATCTTCATCAAGGCCTTCATTCTTCTGAGTTAGCCTTGAAGAAATTGATGAAGGATTGTATCTTCTTGGATCAATCCTTAAAGATGAAGATCATATTCGCAAGATTGAGGCGAAGATCAGCAAGTTGTTCAACGAAAGTGAAGAAGAGCCTAATCCCTTTCGGGGACAAGGACATCGCGATTACTGTGATTATTTAGCGCCACATAGTAGGGACTTAGTTAGGGAACCTCCACATTTTAATTATGGTGCCACAAACATTGATTGTTTGTGTTGTGAGGTTACTAGCTTGATTAGGAGATTAAGAGAAAATTTTAATGAACATGTAATTGAATCTGAGTCAGAATTAGAAACTGATCCAGATTCAAATTGAATGACTATGTAATCTCTTAATTTGTATCTAAATTCTAAGTCTTTTGATGTTGATATGTACTCCTTGCTTCATTCTTCCAAAAAGGAAACAACTTGATCTTATCTTTTGCATTAGATTTTTATCTGAGTCATTTTAAATAAAAATTTTTTAAAATAGGCTTATTCTAGGCTTAATCATTACTTTCTGCAGAGACAAGATTTACTATCTTGACCCCCACTGTCCTTAGATAAAAATAGGGCGGCTCTATTCTTGCAGTCATTCCTTTCAGTTGTCATTTCAAAACTTTTTCATCAGATTTTCTTCTCTTATTCAAGAAGAAATCGCCATACACCATTTTTATCATTCTCAATCATCCTCGTAAGCAAGATCATTCAGAAACCCTATCGACGAAGAAAATGGCTGAGAACAATTCGTAAGCAATCTAGTTCATCCTATCTTTCTTTTATTTTTGGTTCTATTTTGCAAAGTTTGTTGCCGGATTGCATTTTTAGACCTAGGGTTCATGATTCTGTATTTTTCAGGGAATGGCTTTAGAAAACGGAAACATTGAACATTTAAGATTTCTCATAACTAAGAGCCGTTTCTTTACACTCATTAATCCAGAGAGTCTTTTCTGAAATCTTTAGTTTGTAACCGATGCATTATCCATATGAGACTTTTGGAGCTTCACAATAGGAATGAAACCCCATTTTCGAATTTTTGGTTCCATCATTCTAGATAAAAGTATTCCCCTTTTTCCTTATCGTATTATTCTCTGGAAACAGAAATGCTAGGAATCAACAGCGCGTTGGAACTCAGATATCTCATTTACCCACCGAGTTGTTGGGGGATATTCTGTCAAGAATTGGAAAAGATAATGTTAGGGAGCTCTTCAGGGTAGCAGAAGTCTCTCCATCATTCTATCAAGCAAGCAAAACTCATCTTGTATACAAGAGAGTAGACTTGGAATCATGTATGAGATGGAGAGAAGATGTTTATCCTGACAACCAGAAAAGATTCATTCAAGAGTGTCAAAATGCAGGGAACTTCATGTTCAACATTGAACCTGCATTGAAGGCATTTGTGGAGGAACGAGATGAGAAGAAGGCATTTGAACTCCTCAAGCCAGGACTAGATGGGCATGAACCTACTATTCTGCTCAGAACAATGCTCCTCTTAACAAAACAAGAAGATAAGTTGATTGAAGAAGGATTAGAGTTGATCCAAACAGTAGCTTCTAATGTCCTAGAAGTGGTTTTTATTAAACTCTACCTTTTTCATTGGCTCATCCATATTCCTCAAATCCCAAATCCTTTTCAAGGGCAACCAGAGAAAAGCTACTGTAAGGATCATACTTTGCAGGTTCGAGTCTTACTACCACCACACATCAGGATGGACTGTATCCCTTGTCAATTCTTTGACATGGTGAGGCAGTTTAGATTGTATTGTGGCGAGGTGTTTCCTGATGAGTTTATGTGGACTGACTCCGATGATGAGGAAATTCTTAATCCTTGAGTAGTTCAGAGCTAGGAAATTCTATAGTATTATGTATTTTTTTTTTTTGTATTTCCTGGAATCTTTTGATGTATTGTGGACCGTTTAAACTTTATGTATTATAATTCTCCTACTTTCTATCCTGTATGATCAGTTTCTTTATTCAATTCAACCATGAACTAAAGATGAAACTGGAAGTTTCTCTTGAAACTGAGAATGTCATCAAGGGAGTCTAGGTCAGAGGGAACTTCGATCACAACACTTCACTGAACATTCTCCAGACTAAAAGAGGAAGTAAAATCAGGGAATTAAATGAAAGAATTGGTAAACTTAAAATAAAGAAGTTAAGGGTAGATTTTGTTAGGCATTAAGGTGAATTTGGTGAAGAAGATTTAACCAGACTTAATATACAATTTAGAAGCCTTAATCCCTTTCAAATGTTTGCCCCTCGCTTTGTTTAAGCCAATCTAATTTTATCCAATTTATGGTTGTTTGGGTTTATTAACTCAATTTTTAAAACCAATAACCAGACTCATTGATGAGGCAGGTCTAGAATGAATGAGTACAATCTAAATAAAATACTTGAGTACCCTACTCTTTATTCTTTAACTAGGCCAGCCCATTGTTTTATATAAGACCTATAACCTCCTTATCTTTTCAAATCATTCTTCTTCTTCTTCTATTGCGAAACCCTTATTCAGAACCATTCAGCTTCAAGAACAATCCTAATGGCGAGCAACAACCCGTAAGCTCTCCGTTCTTCCTTTACCGCATTTCTTCCTGATGTTTCAAGTTTTTACATTCTGCATTATAGTGTTTTACTCATACTAGGGTTTAAGTTTTTCATTTCGTGCAAATTCTCTTCATCCACTCTCATTCTTCCCTAATTGGAAAACTTGGAGTATAATTTCAACTGATTATTCCTCTTTAAAATTCGATTAAACAACAGTGAGGAGCATGCTTCTGAGTCCTCTGCTTTACACCTGACTGATCTTCCATCGGATGTCCTTGGGGAGATTCTGTCACGAGTAGGGCAGAGCAGCTTTGGAGATTTGCTCCAGTGCAAACAAACCTGTTCAACATTTACAATAGCCTCAGAATACCCCACTGTTCTCCGGAGATTTAATGTAGAGGATCCGGCCTTTAAAAGAATCTCTAATGAATCTACTGGTAAAATCAAGTTTCTACATGCCTGTAGAGAGGCTAAGAATCATATTCTGAACTTACCCAAGGCTATGGAACTGTTTACACAAGGGAAAGGATTCAAGGCATTCCAGATCCTGGATGAAGGAATAGAAGATAAATTCAAGATTTCTCAATATTTTAAAGCTTTATGTTGTTTAAGTAGAACTTCTAGAGAAGAGATAGATGCTGGACTTCGCTTAATTAGTCCAATTCTAAGTGATAGATTAAACAGCTATGAGTTTCGATATAATCTTCTCACCCTACTTTCAGAATGGAAATATGTCCCGAATCCATTTTTAGGGCAGAAAAAGAGGGAATTCTGTATTATAGAAGTTCATGATCAGGAAACTCTCCATAGGCCATTATACTTTAACTATACAGCCGATCAGGTCTGCTATCTCTGCTGTGACACAAATAGAGCCATAGCTGATTTTAGGATGGCAGCAGGGGAGGAATATGACACCTATAGCATTAATGAATAAGTTTTTGGATGAAGGAGGAAGAGATTGATGCATGTGACATGTCTTCTAATTTTTGACTTTGAAACTGTCACTGGATCAGATCTTTTGTATTATGTAATGCAGCCTGATTTTGATAATAAAATCTAATCTCATTACTGCATAAATGTTGAGTTTAACTCTTAATTCTGTGTTTTTTCCTCCTTTTCTTTTCAGAAATGTCGGAAACCCTCAACTCTTGGAAACTCAAATACTTGATTTACCAACTGAGTTATTGGGAGACATTCTGTCAAGATTAGGAACGGAGAGCATCAAGGCACTCTTTAGAGCATCTGAAACTTCTAAGCAATTCTTCTCAGCAAGCAGATCATCGTTAGCTCTAAAGAGAGCTAATTTGGAAACTTGTGCTGTTTGGAGAGGAGATGCTTACTCAAGTAACCAGGTCAAATTCATTAAAGGATGTCAGGATGCAGGCAATTATATGTTTAATATTGTGCCTGCATTGATAGCCTTTGTGGAGGATAAAAATGAGGAAAAAGCTTATGAAATCCTTAAGCCCGGATTAGATGATAAACACAAACCAACTACTTTCATAAGATCCCTTTTACTGCTTTCCAAACAAGATCCACAGCTGGATGAGGAAGGAATTCAGTTGATCAAATCTGTAACTCAGGATCCTTTTGAGCTACTATTCTTAAAAATGAGTGTTCTCCACTGGCTCTTTTATGGTGAAAAGTTCCCAAACCCATTCCTTGATCAAGAGGAAAGGAGTTTTTGTAAGAATCACTCCATCCAAGAGCGACAGCAACTACCTTTCAATGAAAGGATGGAGTGTATTCCATGTGAACTGTTTGATTATGTCAAGCAATACAGAAGAGCAAGTGGCAAACTAGGCATATTATTTGAATGGGAGCAATGGAACAATGGAGAAGAAGATCAGAATGAAGAATCACTGCTAGAATTAGAATAATTTAGAAACCAAGCGGTTCATAGTTTCTTTGCTTGTAATCTTTTGTGCTTTTTGCCTTGGGACAAAGAATTATGTGGATGATTCAAAACTGTACATCCCTTTTCCATTAATGAATTGCATTCTTTAGCTTTTAATTCTATTTTTGTTTTTAATCTTATTCAGCTATGAAATTGGAACTTCATCAAAGCAACCAAGGACTTCAATAAAGAAATCTGGATCGGGGGAAACTCAGATCACAGATCTTCCTTATGAGATTCTTGGAAACATTTTATCAAGATTGGCATTTGACCACCTTGAGACTGTCTTTAATTGTAAACTAGTCTGCAAAGAGCTCGAAAAAGCTACTCATCATCCTTTAGTCTTGAAAAAGGCTTCTCTTGAAGATTTTTCAGCATGGGGATGGGGAACTTTTGAAGAGACACAAAGCGTCTTCCTTGAAACCTGCAAAAATGCAGGAAATTGGATGTACCAGTTACATGAGGCATTGCGTTTGTTCGTTAAAGACAAGAATGAACAAGCAGCATTTGAACTCTTGAAACCTGCAATCACTGATAATCACCCCCCATCCATCTATGTAAAAGCTCTTATGCTCTTAAGTAAGGATGAAAGGGAAGAACAAGAGAAGGGAATTTGGCTCTTCGCTCCTCTGTGCAAGAATAGACGAAGACTCAAGGATCTTCGACTTCAAGTCAGAGGGTGGTTATCAAGTTATGAGGAATTTATCTCACCCTTTCAAGGACAACCTAAGAAGAGACTTTGTGACCTTAGGAGCTATTATGATAACAATCACGGTCCTTCAAGGAATACCTACTGAGTCGTGTCAATTTACTGTATGAGGTGCTTAGTCTCTGAGCATTGTAATCTGTTCCTCAGATTTGGAATTGAGGCAGAGACACCTTCTCATTTGTAATTGATAGGTTGAATGTCATAAGAAACACCATGCTTTGTAATTCCATATTTTGAATCTGATGAATTCTATGTTTTGCTTTTGATTAATGATGTTTTGAGTTTAAGTTTTCTGCTATTTTCTGCATTAAAGTAGACTTAATCAGCATTGAAATCTTCACATTTAGAGCAAACCTCTAAATGTGAGTATGGTGATATCATGGATGGAATGATGAATATAAAAAGGAAATCTGGTATTATGTTTCTTTTTATCATCTGCACATTTAGAGTCAAGCTCTAAATGTGAGTATGGTGACACTAACTTACCAGTTGTTCTTATTTCTTAAGGATTCATAAGATGACCTATGAAGAACTTCAAGCTCGAAGTATAGAATCGGATAAGAAAGAGAAATCATTCTTGGCAAAGGTGAAAACGGTTAACATGGTAGAAGCTATTCGGAAAAGTGGTGGATGGACAGGAATGCAAATTTCACCTCCAGACTTTTATATCAATCCATTCATGTTTCAACATATACCAGACAATGAAAAGGAATCATTGAGGATTGATTTAGAAGAAGCATTCTGGAATAAGATGAATAGATTTTGGGATGATCAAATGATAATTCTGATCAATGATAGGCATCTGCCTAATGAAATCAGACTGGAAAGACTTTTGGAAAGGGAAAGGAAGTGCATGGCTGAGTGGAATCAGGAATGTTACAGAATTATCAATCCGAAATATCAAACAGGGCTGGAGTTGGATTACTTTGATCCCCAACCACTACCAAAATATGTGAAGCGACTCACCAGATATTGCTGCAAACTTAATGAAATCCGGAATGCTAGAGTCTATGATGCTCAGCAGGCACTCCCTGCATACATGCCTCCAACATTCCTGAACAAGAAGGGACCCGTTGAACAGAATTTCTTGACAAATCTGGCCCTGGATAGAATTATTGATGCTCGGATCAACTTAAGGCATGACCTAGAGCCTTATTTCAAGAAAGCTAAACAAGGTAAGACAGTATGGAAAGATGTCCTTAGAATTATTCAGGAAGCTAGAAATAGCTGGATCAGGTATATGAATAACTGGTCTAAAGGGACAGATCTAAGGAAAAGGATTCTTAAACCAGGGTTGATAAGGAAACCTGATGAGGAATTTCCTTTGGAGGAGTTTGCTGATTTGATGCCAGAGCAGCGAGCATGGATTAAGGATGCAGAGGAGAGAGAAGCTGAGAGATCAGGCAAAAACAGAAAGCAGAGATCAGATGCAAAACAGACACCACAAAATATAGTAAGGAATATTTTCAGAGAATCAGTTGTTAATGAAGGACTGGAACCTGTAGCGAATTTCAGAAAGGTTTCAGCCCCATCAATAACGCCAGCGGATGCAGATCTTCTCATTACAGATAGACCCAATAAGATCATGAAGAGATTACCCCCAACTCTCCAACAGGAAGTTCATGGATATGTCCAGGAGAGGAAGAAAGAATTCATTGATAAGTATGTCATGTATGATGCTATGTGCAGGGAAAATGCATACAAGGAGCATAGACCCTATACTGATCAAACACAAGGAAGAATTCAGCAGGTAATTATTGATGATTGGGATGCATGGAATGAGAAATATCTGAATAGAAAGGGAATGAATATCATGCTGAAAGGATTGGGCAAGAATTTCTATGTCAAGAAGCATTGATTCAGATGAGGACAGCACAGATGATGAACAAAGAATTGAGAAGATGAGAGTAGTTGATGAGGTCACAACTATTGTGGGAGAAAAGAATGAAGAAAATGATGAAATTCATCCGATTCTGCAAGAAAGTATGGATTGCTATTATGCAAACAAACGAAAGGCAGATCGTGAATGGGAGGAACTCATGAGAACTCAAGACAAGAAAGGTAAAAAGAAAGTATCCACCAAAAAGAGAAAGTCACACAATCTCAGTTCGAGCACTTCAGATGAAGTACCAATAGCTAAGAAAAGGACTGGGAGGAAGGTGGAGACAAGCAGATCTAAGGAGACTAGCCGAATTCCAAAGAAGAGGAAGAATGAAGATGACCTGGCAGCCAAGGAAATTTTGGATTTGACAAAGGACTTAATGGACGAAGATGTTGAAATTCTACAATCAGCCCAAGAAAAGAAAGAAGTTGTTACCTATAAAAGGAGAGGAAAGTTGCCCTCTAATCAGAAGGAAACTGATCCTGAAGAACTTAAGTAGCAAGGGTCTTTTCTGGAGAATGTAGAACAATTGGAAATTACTCTTGAGCAAGAAAAGCAACAAGAAAAAGAACCTGAAAAACCTGTTAAGAAATTCAGGATAAAGATGAAAGCCAGGAAGCCTAAGTATGTGGTACCTGACACCAGCTCTGAAGAAGAAAAAGTCGAACCAACTCTAGGGATAGTTCCCTACACAGAGAGGTTGGAGCTCACTCCTTATACTAATTTGGAAGTGAGAGATATAGATCCAGAAGGCTGGAGAGCATGTATTGAAGAACATCAACCTGATGAACAAGGATCAACTAAACCGAGCATTGATCTCCAACAGGTTCAGATTGCTGAAAAAGATGATAGAGAAGGGCAAGATGAAGATCAGCAAGCTCAGGTTAACAGGGATCTTATTCAAAGTCAGATTGATTTACAAGGATTTTCAGGAAAAGAAACTGAACAAGATTTACCGCCAGAACAAGCTGCAGATGAGCAAGAATTTGTGAATCAAATTGAGAAATCAGTGGCGGACACATTTCAGGAACAGTCACTTGAAGATTTACAAACTTTTGAAGATATGAACTTGCATGGAACTACAGTCAGGAACATGACTTACTCTCTGGAAGGACTGATCAAAAAGCTCAGGAAATTGGCCAGGGAAGGAGGGAATGCACGCACTTCAGTAGAACAAGCAGGTGAATATGCAGCTAAACTTGAGCCAGAATTAGAGGAAATCCAACAACAAATAAATTCTGACCAAGTAGTGGAACCATCTCCATTAGCAATTCAAGCTTATGAAGAAGAAGTGCAGAGGAATGAAACTCAAGAAGTTCAGCAGAGAAAATATTTAGTGGAAGACACTGTCAGTCAATATCTCAGAACACAGACGAATGCTGAAAATCAAATGAATCAATGGCTCCTTCCACCTCAAGTCAGGGATGAAGTAGTTCTGAGAGCAATTACAAGGATGAATGATCCTGAATGGGCCGCAGAACAGAAGAAGAAAGCAGAAGAATATTTTGGAATCAAAGGATTTCTGGATTCAGAACCTACTGCTATTCCTCTTCTGCTGAACGAACCTGTACAGGAAGATCCCACAGAGATCTTAAATCAGCATAGCCTGGAAGTTACTGAGAAGGTAGATACCAGCACGTCATTAATACATGATTCAGGTATGGGCAATTCACAATATGATGACACTGATAGAGTTCAAGAAGAACATCCAGAGCCTGACCATGAACAAAACCCAGAACAAGTTCATGAAGAAAACGTGGAACCTGCTCAAGAAGGAGGCCAAACAGACAAAGAAGGAAATGAGAATGCTAGGGATGAGCAGGAAGAAGCACAAAAATCCGAGGGAAATGAATCAGATACATCTGAAGGATCGTCCCCCGGAAAAGATGTTCCAGAATTGTTACCTTTGAGTTATTGGGGGAAGAATAGTCCAAAGGTGAGGCTGTCAATCCCTGATAGCATTGAAAAGAGGACTGAATTCACAGAAGAAGAAATCAAGGTTAAGTTTAATGGAAGGAAGGAGGCATTGGAGAACTACTTGGGGATGTCTAAAATGATTGTTCCAGACAAAGGATTTCATCCCAAGTGGCTGGATCATAAGTGTATCAGCTACTGGAGGAGGATCAATGAATGGGACATTTTCATGAGACACAATAACAAATGTGGTTATGTAGAACTGACCAGGGAGTTCTATGCTAACTTTGATGTTGAGGCAGAAACAACATGGATTAGAGGGAAAACAGTGCAAGTCACTGTGGAAACTCTAAATGATCTGATACAGGCACCTTTGTTAGAACAGCCAGAAGTTAAGTCTGAGGTTCTGTTGAGGAAGAAAACTCAAGGAAATAAACTTGTTAATGCTAGAAAAATGGCACTGGGATTCTGTTCAACACACGGAGGAACTGAGCAGAATAAGATTCCATTAAAGAATGTGAAGCCTGAGTACCTGCCAACACTTGATTTCTATTATTCAAAGCTTAGACCCACTACAAATTTTCAAGGACCTTCAGCTGGAACTTTCGAGGGATTTGCATTGTTATGGTCAGGAAGGAAATGCAGTGCTGCACACCATGTCCTCAATGTTATTAAGTCAAGAATTGGAGAAGATGCAGCATTGGCCTATCCAAATCTAATCAGAAGACTCTGTGAGAAACAAGGAGTTTCAATCACACCATTTTTACCAGAAATCATAGATAGATCCTCCTATTCCATTACCAGAAGACACTTTGAGGGGAGAGTTGGTTTACCAAATGCCGGATTTAGAGGAACAAACTTCCGAGGGATCAGGATCAAAGGTGCCATCTCCTAAGACAAAAAGAGTCAATCTTCCTTCAAAATCAAGATCATATCAGTCAAGGGCCGCAGTAAAAAGGACAAAGACTGTAGCTCCATCTCCTGCATTGAATCCTATTCCAGAAGATGAGGAGTTTGAGAACACTTCTGCACCATCTCAACCTTTGAGACAACCAATGAGGAACACAGTATCTGTGGATGAATCTCAGAATATGAGTACTTCAATCCAAAGTTTTGCACAGTCCATGAAGATGCTAGTGAAAACTATGTCAGAAGACAAGCATGTTCAAAGAGAAATGGAGCAGAAGAGGATTGAACTTGAACATGTCAGGATTCAAACTGAGGAAAAACTCAGGAAAGAGGAGATGGAGAGGCAAGAAAAGATAAGGAAGGAAGAATGGGATAGACAGGAAAGAATGAGAAGGGAAGAAATGGAAAGATTTGAAAGGCTGAGAAGAGAAGAACTTGAAGAAAGAAGACAGGAACGAGAAAGGGATATGGAGCTGAGGAGGCAGGAGCAGTATAATAGTACGAGATTGGTAGACATTCTTGCCAACCTAGTCTCGGATCTGAAGAAATCTCCATCCATACCACCCAAAGATCCAGACAATGATGCAGGACCATCCTGAGATCACAGGGGAGTTTTCTGAAACCTTCTTCTTCTTTTTAATTGCAGTCTCTTTTTCTTTAATTCTTTCCTGTTTCCATTCATTCTAATACAACTTAGGATAGAATTAACATGAAGTTGTATCATAGGATTGAATTTCAAGCTAGGATCATATAAAAAAAATATAAACTCAAGGAGGCTAGTAAACTGATGAAGGAATAGAAGATGAGTCTAAAAGGGGTTCATGTGGAGACATCTACTTTAGAGATATTCACTGTAAGCATGAGCCGCTTTTGAAAACTGTCTTTAGCTGTAACTCTGAAATTGATTGATGTCATTACTGGATAAATAGTTTGAAGGTTTTATGATTATATTAACCTTAGTGATTTGCATACTATAAACAACAACTGCACAAGGTTAAGAGGATTGATCTAATCTAGTCTCTCTTGGAAGATGAGTGTGCATATTGAGTAAAAAAAAAGAGAGAGAAAAAGAAAGAAAGGGAAATTTCAGAAACAGACGTGGTAAAATAATGTGGATATAAGTAGCTGGCACAGCTGCCCCTCTGATTTTTAAGTTGAAGAACTTTAAAAAAAGCAGAATCAAGGGCAGGGGAGTTGAAGTTTCATCTGCAATGTCAGGCCATGCGACTCCTCCTAATAATGTGAAACCGAGCTATTGAAAGCCACGGAAGGCCACCCCTTGATAAAAAAAAGAGAGAGTGTATTTTATTTGAGAATACAAGATACGCACATGAGTTGGACAGGATTGAGCGTGAGAAGAGAAGTCTGACTAACTAAGGAGCAGAACAATAATTCACATAAATGCAAATCACTTTTGTTAATGTTTTCATGAAACCTGGTAAATTTGAAGTCAGGTATGAAGCATCAATCAGTTGAAAGGGTTAAGCTTGAGATAGTTGGAAAAGAGAAGGTAGTGATCCAGTGGAATCTTACATGAATATCTAAATCCCGGAAGCCACTAATTGGACTTATTCTTTGAAACTTTACAAGTTTCTTACCACTTGAGGACAAGTGTTTCTAAATGTGAGGATGGTGATGACAGCCTTTTATGACTGTCATTTGCGTCCAATTTAGTGTCTTAGTGATGTTCTTTTGTTCTTAATTCCATTGATTTTTGATGAATATTTATAGAGGATCAGAAAAGATGGAAGAAGAATTAAGATTGTGAAGAAGTTGGAATTACACTGAAAATGGCTTGAAATTCTAAGTTTTCTTTGCAAATCTCGCACGCTGTGTTTCTATTGAACTGATCCACGCTTTGTCATTCATCATGAAGTTAAGCTGGAAAGCAGCAGGAAGAGGAAAAGACATAGCGAGGAAAGAAAAGGAATGGTGCGAGGGCTTGTTTTTGAAATCAGGAAAAGATTCAAGGAAAAATGTTCAGATGCTGAAGTCCACGCGATGACTGTTTAACATCGCGAGGAAAAGAAGATTTGTGCAAGACAGAAAGTTTTATACATCATGGCGAGAAGCAGATTCCTTGGAGAAATTGAAAGACCTCGCCTTGTTGAGAAAGATGATTAAATTTCTGAACTCTCGCTTTGAAGGAACTGGACAAAGCGAGAGGAGAGTTATTCTAATGCGAGCGGTTATCATCCAAGGCTTAAGCAGTTACAACACCCATCTATAAATAAGACCCTTGGGGGAACTAGCTCAGCAGGCGGGAGATTGAAGAGAATAGCTCGATTTTACTCTCCATTCCACTTTTAGAATTTAGTAGGTAGGTTAGGATTTAATTTTCTCTGCAATTTACTTTGATGTTCTTCAGATTTGTAATTCGATTTCGTAGTAGATTTCTTTAAGAATAGCTGTTAGATTAGCTTGAGGATACCCTGGGATGAGAGTTGCTTTCGGATCGCTTGTTCATCCATCACGACGATCATCATCTAACTTCCGACTTGTTCGCTCACCTTTGCGTTATTCTGATAGCAATCAGATTTCCAGGTGTATTCGCTTTTAATTCTTTGTTATTTGAGATACATGAAGAATGATCAGTTATCATATTGTGAATTTCTTATCTTTCTGGTTTCCATTTTTATTTCTTAATTCTGTTTCAGCAGAGTATAAACCTCAACTTCGATATTCAATTTGGATTTTGCATCATATCCTTAATTCGATTCTCGAAGATCATAACACTTCCACATTTTTAATTCGTAAATTGTTCGTTCCAATTACGCAAGAAGTTTGGATATTGTAACCGAGTTAGGTATGATCTGGCAGAATTATGAATTCATTCGATTTTCTGTTAATATTATGTTATGTTCACAAAAGAGAATCATAGTGTTTAATGTTCAGAACTTTAAAAGGTTCCTAGAGACCCATGCAGTGTTAATCATCGCTTGATAATCTTTAAGAATCAATAACCCTAAGTTCATGACTTTGGATGCAAAAGGTTCTGTATTCATGATGTTCGAAACGGAAATCTTAGAAGATAGTTATGACAGTTATAAATTCTGATCATTTACTACACATAAGGGTAAACCCTCGCTTCATCCTAAAAGATGGCGCGAGGAAATATTCAGATAGATTTGCTGTGACAAAGGCTATTTTAATACTCACGCGATGTCAATCTGACAAAGCGAGAGGACCAACCTATAATAGCAACAACTGTGATATCCATTTTACAGGGTATCAACTATTCACTTTTACTTCTTATACATATATAACCCCTATCTATAAGTAGGAATTGAGTACCTCGCCGCATTCTTACAGAAATTACCGCGAGGCATTCAGTTCTTTGTATAAACAAAATCTGAGGAACATTCTTTGAATAATAGCTCCCTCCACGCTGTACAGACATAGCGTGCGGAAAATTGGAATGTTCATAGTTTGAAACCCAAAGTAGTTACTGCGAGCTATTTTGGACATTTATTTTGCAGAATAATTTCTCAAATCCTTTTTCTTGGGAAAGTTATTTCCTAATTCTGTCTAGTTTCCGATGTATATTTTGGAAACATCCTTGCATTTTGATTAAGAGGATTCAGAACCCTCAACATTTCTTTATACATATAATATTACATATACATACAATATTTTGGGACATTTCCCAGTCTATGATGAGTAATCTTACTTCATAATTACAGACTCACAATTCATATCTGCAATTCGTATTATTACTTTCACTGGTACACTGAGAAAGATGATGATATAGGTTTTCTCAATCATTATTTACTCAGGGCTAATGAAGAACAAACTCGTTCTTTAGTTGGGCATTTAGTACCTGTCGTTTAAAAGGGAAAGATGTTTCAAAAACCATCTTTTGTCCTAATAATTAGTAGAGTATCAGGAAGATTAATTTCCAGGGTTCATGGCTTTATAGTTATCACTATATGCTATGAGTAGGAGATTAGATATTCCTCTTACAGTCTACTAATCCTGAGTCAAATCATGGATATTTGGAACTGTTTACAGAGATTTCTCGAGCTAAATCATTTATACAAACCTGAGTAGTCTGGATCAGTCAAGGAATTTGAATAGCAATTTCATCTTGATATACTTACAAGACTATTATTCCTTACGAATTACTTGCAGGAATTACTCTGAGGAAACAAGTCTTATGAAAACATTGGATGATAGATTTAAATACTTGCTTTTCACTTGTTGTAGAGGACATCCAATACAGGGTCATAAGATCAATTTGATCAGAGTAATAAAAAGAACAACTTCAAGTTCAGATAAATATAGCATGATTTAGAAGTGACCTCGAGTTGTCAAAGGCTTAATCTGAGTCTGAAAGAAAAAGATTAAGTGACAATTCTGAAAAGCTTTCTCACAGAAAGAGTCTGACCGATCATTCTGTGATGATAGTATTCCATGATTTCAGAGCTTAGAATGTCATGACACTGAATCATAAGTACCTGTCTTGGGAATTGATTTAAGACATGAAGATTTGATTAAGTTGTATAAAGGATTTTTCTATCTCAATGGACTTTCATTATGTTTTAACCATTGAAGTATGATACTCTCATCATATTCTTATTTCATTTGATTTGGTCCGTGATATCTTAAACACATGAATGTAATCGCAATGTTCGACATCATTTTATATCGCTTACTTTACTATTTTTACAGCTTTGAGCATTTACATTTCAGCAGTATTCTTTAGTAATCATCATTACAACATTCTTAAATCAAGAGTAGAGACAGATTCTAGAGCTAATAACTCTATTAAAACACTTCTATCGTGTAACTCTCTATTGAACGATCCCGACAATAAAAATAAATATTGCAGCTTGATACCGTGCGCTTTCGGTAGGAAAAACTAGGCAAGCTTTTTAACAGCCCTATAGGATTTATAGTGTAAAGGCTGTCGGGGGGCATTGCAGCGGGGTTTTACCTCAAAGCTTCATTCGGCTAGGATATTATTGGCCGAATATGGGAGCTGATTGTGAGAGATACGTGAAAGGATGTCGCGATTGCCAGAAGCATGGGCCGATTCAGACGTTACCGGCCGAAGAGTTACATATTATGATTAAACCATGGTCGTTCCGAGGATGGGCTATGGATATTATTGAAAAAGTTCATCCCTCTTCTTCAAAGAGACATGAGTATGTCTTAGTGGCCAAAGATTATTTTACAAAGTGGGCCGAAGCACAAGCATACGTCAATATTTCTCAAGAGGAGGTCATCGAATTTATTAAAAGATAATTGATTTACAGATTTGGAATTCCACAGACGATTTTAACAGATGGAGGAACTGTTTTTGTTAGAGATAAAGTCAAGGCCTTTGCTGAAGAAAATGGAATGAAGATTTTCCACCCATCCCCGTATTATCCACAAGGAAATGGACAAGCAGTGGCTACAAACAAGCAGTTGATAGGAATTATTAAGAAGATTATTGAAGATCAACCGAGAAAGTGGCATGAAAAGTTGTCCGAAGCATTATGGGCCTATCAGAATACCAAGATTTCAGCCACTGGGTTTACGCCATTTCGGATGACCTATGGGATGGATGCAGTACTACCGCTGAAATAATAGTGCCAACTTTGAGGACAAGTCAGGCAGACCAAGTCTCAGCCGAACAGTATGACCAAGCAATAAAGGATGAATTATTAGATGTTAATTCCGATGGGGTGATGGTGTGAATTTTGTGCGTGTCAATATTATTCAATTGAGATGTTTTTGTGGTGGTTTTGGTAGCAGTTTACTCTTGTTGTGCTTGTTTTGTTGTTGGTAGGAGAATGTCATGGGAAATGGAAGAAGAATAACAAAAGGGAAAGAAAAAAACAAACTTGGCAGATTGCCATGACTAGGGTAGTCATGGCCATGACTAGATGTTAGACAAGAAAGAGGGAAAAGAGACCATGAGGCCCAAGCCAAGCCCAAGTCCAAATCCAGCCCAGCCCATTATACACTTCAAGATTGGAAAAAGAGGAATGGACGTCTGGGTTCTTACTTTTGCAGACAACACTTTTTGATTTGCTAAATATAAAAGCACTTTTTGGAAAGAAAAGCTGGGAACGAGAGGGACAGATTAGAGACTCTCTTTTTGGGGATACATTATTGGAGAGAACTTTTGAAAAGAAGAAGAAGAAGAAAACAGACAGAAACGGACGAGCAGAGAAGAAGAAAAAGAAGAGCAGACTGATTGAAGTTGATTCTCTTGATCTAACCCTTGGAAATTTTAGTTGTATCTCTTCCCTATTTTGTTTTCTCTTCCATGATATTAGAGTAGATTTCCCTTTCTCTAGTTTAAAGAATTGGTGAACAATGGCTTTAGGGATTTTGGGGAGATGATGTGATTTTGACTATGAAAACTTGATGCTTGTTGATATTTATGCAATTCCTACATTTAGGGTTTATGATTATTAATTTGGATGAATGTTTTTGGATCCAAATGTTTGTCTAGATTAATAGTTGAATACGAATTTAATTTAGGTATTCGTAATTGTACTTGAATTGAATAGGTGGTAGCAGGGTTGATTAGTTTCTTCTCGGAGAATTGTGTAATCAAATTGGGAATTACTCCGCGTAGGTAGTAATTGGTTTGAATCGGGCTTTTCTAAATTGTAATGCAATCGAACAATATTTTCTACGGGCGTACCTAGGAATGTTGATTTGATTAGGGGCAATTAACGGCCGTACCTTAATTGTCTAATCTGTAAGAAAAAGTTGGTTGTCTAAGCGGACCTGACAACTATAACCGGTTTATCAATTTGTGTCATGTTTATGTATCGATGATCTTTCCCAAATGCCATTCCAAATCATTCGTTGAACTAGAGGTTTTTAATTCCATAAGTTAAAATCCAATCTTGTTTAACCTTGTGCTCTTGAATTCACCTTGATATTTATTTGCTTGTGTACTTCTCTATTTTCTTAATCTTTGTTATGAAACTTTGTGACAATGTCAAAAAACCCCCCTTTTAAAATATTGTATATATTATGAGAAAGTTGTCCAATCCCTGAGGACTCGACCCTTATCACTGCTATACTATATTTATTTTGTGTTTGGTGACATTGAAAGTAATTTATATTTTGCAGCTATACGACAAGCTGTCATGGGGTTGAAGCATTCAAGAATTGGCAGAGAAATAAAGATGCTGTGGCCGATTGGTACAATAAGAGAATCCGAGTTAAATTTTTTGAAGTTGGCGATTTAGTTTGGAAAGTTATATGGCCACCCAAGCAGAAGGATAGCCGAAAGGGAAAGTAGAGCCCTAATTGGGAGGGGTCGTTTATTATTCAGACGAAATTGCCAAATGGAGCATACATATTAATGGATGAAAATAGAGAGCAAATGACTAATCCAGATAATGCAAGATACATGAAGAAATATTATGCTTCAGTTTGGGATTAAACAAGAAAAGTAAACATTTTATTCCAGGGACGAACATTACAAATAGGAGCTACTTCGGCCGAAAGCGGCATGGGTAGTTCAAAGTCACAATATACAAGGGAAACGTCCTAGTCTACGCGGGCATATACAAGGGAAAGTCCTAAGAAAAGGACCTGGAGGATTATGTCAAACAATCCAACCTTGTATAACGCCGCCAAGATACATCGGCGGAACCAAAAGCGGTCGCGTGACCGATTATTAGAAATGGTTACGCCGATTGCCCCTACCACCAGACCTCAACCACTGAGAATGCTAGAACGAATAGTACAACATCTCAGAGGTAGAAATCGAACTCAGGTACAGCCTCCCCAAGATCTCAGTTAGGATGGGGGGGGGGGGGGGGTACAACCGAGGCAAACAACCAAAGTGGTGGGAAAAAGGAAAAAATAGAGGAATCACTAAGGGCAGTGAGTCCTCCATTACCCAAGGTCCGAGCGGATATGCAACCGCAAAGTAGAAGAGCGTCATGATAGCATGACCGTTGAGACCTTCATTTGGAAAAACAGTCAGAGATCCTCTTCCATATGAGTACGGTGACAAGAAGGTTAGCTGAGTCTGTGCCACATGAGTGGGGGTTTTTCGTACCACGCTTGGAAATCCTTGTATGGAAACATCATTGATACACCATGGGAGCACTGGCGACAAAGGGGTTATCAAGAGAAGAGTGGAGCTCATATTCTTATATGAATGAGGTAAGCAAAGTAAAGAGAGATTATGAAAAGTAAAGCTTAGGGAATATGGGTATTTATAGAAGAAAGATGGAGACTCAGCGGAAGAAACATACAACATTTAAGGCTATTCATGGAAAGACGTTTAAACTGAGTCCTGAGAAAGCTGTTACGACTCAGAAGGCTGCCATAAAGGAAATAAAAAATCGTGGGATTTCTGGCGAAGTGTATATCTGATTACAAGGTAAAAAAAAAAAATACGGACCAGATATGAAAATTAATATGAATATACGAATGCAAAGTAAGCACGTCGGCCAAAATAAATTCAAATTTGGCCGACCTAAGGAGCCAGTACAAGTTAAAAGTAGCTAGCCGAAAAAGCTAGCAGTTAATATCCAAAAAGGATGACCTGGCATTAGTGTTTACAAAACACCATGGTATGAAATCCAGAATCTAAAAAAAAAAAATGAGGAAGGGGGGGGGGGGGTCTAATGATCTTCACTATCATGAAACTGAACATCTTCGTCCAGGCCTTGCAAAGCACCAATCTGAGGACCAACTGAAGGTGAAGGATCTACTCTGGGAGCAGGGTCCGCTGCAGGAGAAGGAATAGACTGTGACACGTGAGAAGGCGAAGGGTGGACAATTATGAGATCATCATCAGCAGAACCAGAAGGTGGCAAAGATCCGGGAACACATATGGGAATAGCAGATTTCCCTAAGGAAAAGGAGATTGAGATAAGGCAACAAATAGATAAGTATAATTGAAAAGAAGTATGCAAGAAAAAAAGAATACTTGCAGAAGCCTTTGAAAAAGAAGGGATATCACGAGATGGGGAGGCTTCAATTTCCCAAGGATCTAGGGGAAAGATGTCCGGCTTAGTAGGAATGTAAGCAGTATGCTAGCCCCCAAGCTGTCAATAGCCGAATCCAGATGTCCGACCAAAAACTTGGGTTTCAGTCCATTTTTCTTGAAAAGCGCCAAGGATATTGTCGTTAAAACTGGATCTCATGGCGAGGTAAGCAGCATTCCGCTGAAAGTCCAAAAGCTTGGTCGTGGGAGTTTCGGCCGGCTTACGAAGCTGCTTGATCGAACGTTGTAAGTCGGCTGATCCTTTTCTCACCTCATCGAAGAGCCGACTTCAGTTCTTTCTCTTTCTGTTGAAGTCTGGCTATTTCCAATTGAGTGGAAGAAAGTTCCTCGGAATGCTTCAGTTCACGAGAATTCATCTCAGAAAGAGCATCAATACGAGAACTGTATTCAGCTAAATATCCGTCAAATTCAATCTGGGAGGAAGCTATAGCTTCCCTTTCGGCTGAAAGCTTGTCCCGCATAACAAGATGTGTTGGAAGCTCTTGATCTAAGGAGAGAACAAATTTGGTGATCGCCTGAAGGGGAGCATCCAAATTGAGGGAGATGATCTCCTCACGAAAATGGCGGTCGAGGTGAGATAAAAGAAGAAGAATTGGTTTCGGGTACACAAACTCCACTTCTGGACGATTGGTTATTATGTCACACAGTTTGCCTAAACAATCTCCTAAATCGTCCGAACGATCCGATGGCGACGGAGGTGGAAGAACGGGAGAAAAGTAATCATTTAAGATTTGACGGTTAGGGAGTTGAGATGGAGGAACTTGAGCAGCAGAAGCGGCATTGGGGATATCAGGCATATCCAATAGAATAATAGGAGGCGAGGGTTGAACCAAGTCTGTAGAATTACCAGGGAAATATGGGGGAGTAATGGACTAAGGCGCAAGAATAATGAAGAAATCTCCAAAACCCGTCCGTCGGGAGAACCTTAGTTCGTCTGTTGCGATTCAATTGGAGAAGAGTCGGCCAAGGCGGCTGCATCTTGACTTCTTCTCTGTTGCGATTCAGCTGCGACAGTGTCAGCTGCTCCAGTCAAGGTTTAAAGGATGACTGGAACTTGGGAGTCGGAAGGAACCTAAAAAAAAGGGGGAAGTAAGCTACAATGCAACACATGACGAGACGTAATAGGAAAAATCGGCATACCGTCTCATGAGTAGCAGTGATTTTTCCAAGAGGTGAACAGGAAGACCGCTTCCGAGTCTTGGTAGACGGAAGGGAACTGGTAAGACTAGCCGAAGGGTGGATAATTCTCTTGCGGCTAGAGTTCGAAATCGTAAGAGGAGAAGTGCCTACCATCAAAGCTATGAACAAATATGTTAAAGAAGATGACGGAGTAATATACATCAGAAAGATACATCAATGTGGTAACTTATCTTCGTGAGGAGGAGAGGATTTGCTAGGATCTCGCCTGGAAGAGGAGCCAGGGAAGAAAGAGGAAAAGAAGGGAATTGCAGAATGGGAGAAAATCCACCATGCCGTAAAAGCGGGTTGAGATCGGCGCTGAAATAAGTACGAGCAACACCGTCCCACCAGTGTCGAAAATGATGCGTGGAAAGCCCAGCACGAACATTAAATTTCGAAACCTCGAAATCTATCAGACGTCAATGCCGAGTTGCACAATGATTTCTGCTAGTAGAAGGGGAGAGTAGTTTATCAATGCGATAAGCCACTACTACATCCTGGGCGAAGCCAAGCTGGTGGCTGACCAAATGAGGATTGTGTACTTCGGCAGGGATAGTAGCATTAATAAGAGCGGTAGAACCATTAAAGATAGGACGAGGAAGGATGCACATATTCCAAAGCTGAGCCGAAGGACGAGGAAGAAGAGTTCCAAAAGGGGCGGTTGCAATGTCCTTAATCCAAGTAAGATCAGCTTTCCGATAATAATAATGGGAGAAGGCCTGATCAGCAGTTCGGTCCATAAAATAGCCGATCCAATGAGGAATCGACATGGCATGGAGCGACGTCCTCAGTAGATTGGGACCTACAAAATGATCCTGGCGAATATCATAAGAGGGAAAACTCGATATGTCTCGAAAGTGCCAAACCAACCACAAATGAAGAAATCAAAGAGGGCCACGGGCCTTGTCTGGGAAACCATTCTCCCAAGCAGAAACATAGGCTGACATGCCCGCATACAGGTGAGCAAGAAAGAAGTCGGCCAGTGGTAGAGAGGTTTAGTTGAGAATTTCGTAAGCTAAACGATAGGTTTCAAGAAAGAGCCCTTTGGAAAGAGTACACCAGAAGAATCGTGTTAGAAAATACATCATGAAAAGCAAAGGGCTCCTGAATATGGGAATTAGGTGAGGCTGAATCATTTTGATGGGTAATAATCCAACTGTGGAAGGTGTTTTTGGAAGGAAAACCGGTAGTCTTTTCCTTCGGTTGATTAAAATATGCAACACCAAGATTATCCCCACGGATAGAAAGATTCAGGAGGAGCTTAACATCCTGAGCTGTAGGAGTCATCATACCCCAGGGAAAACAGAAGAAATTTATAGTGGGATTCCAGAAACACAAAAGAGCCTGAATATGATGAAGATCGTTGGGAAAAGGCTCAACGCTCAAACAGATAAAACGAAGGAGATTCGCATTGGACCAAGAATTACGGTAATGAGATTCAAGATGACGATACCAGGCTATATAGTCGGCGGACTCCGATGGCCAGGTAGTGAGTGAAGGAACAAAGAGCTTGGAAGAAAACCATGGAGCATAAAGGGGAATAGACTGATTTTCGAAAATACAAGCGGTACACTCATCAATCTCCTCGGGAATACCTAACGGACCTAAGGCGTAAAAACCTTCAGGAAGTCGACGGACCGCAGTACGGGAGGCAGACGAATTCTCAATCTTTGCGATTTGAGATGAAGGAACGGATATGGAATGCGGGTCCATGGGGAAGAAGATAGTTGAGGAAGAAGAAGAAGCGGGAGAAAGAGGAAGGTAATGGAAAAAGAGATTATCGAGAGGGAAACGGTTACTTGAAAAATGGGTAACAAGGAGAAATGACGTGATAATGATGGATACAGGGGTAGTGGTGTCAATTTCAGGTTTCGGGTCGTGTTCGTGTCGGGTTGATCAGGTTGTATAATATTTCAGGTCGGGTTTCGGGTCGACCTGATTTGGGAAAAAACCCAAAATGACTAAACCCAAACTTGAAATTTTTCGTGTTGTTCGGGTTCGTTTTTTCGGGTTATAGGCAAAATTTACAAAATTTAAAGTTTTGGGTCGTGTTCGTGTCAGGTTGAGCAGATGGAATAATATTTCAGGTCGGGTTTCGGGTCGACCTGATTTGGAAAAAACCCAAAATGACTAAACCCAAACCTGAAATCTTTCGTGTCGGTCGGGTTTGTTTTTTCATGTTTGGGTCCAAATTGACACCCCTATACAGGGGTAATGATGACCGGATTTTTTTGGGAAAAGTGTTAACCTTCGATGAGATACGGGGCGAATTACTTAGGCTACTTTTATCTGAAAAAAATAGTCCAAGTATGGAGGCCATCTGTTTTAGCCATAGAGCTAAGTGGGTTAAGTGCCAGGAAATTGGGCCAGAGAGGAAAAAAAATAATGGGTGAGCAAAAAGGAAAAGAAGCATCAAGAGAGGCCAAGCCTCGGCGCCGAAGAGATCGGCCAAAGTCAGCCAAACGGAGGAAAATTCCGATCGGCTCAAAGGGCAGCCGGGGACGGTTATTGAGCTCCGGCTATAAATAGGGGATGTCGAGCACAGAATCAAGAGAGACCAATCCACCCCAAATTTTCTTTATGTCAATTTACTTCATTGTATCTTTTACTGCTTTCTTTACTGGTTTCCTTTACCAGCTTTCCTAGATTCTAGCCTAGTTTTAGCGGTTATTTTCTCCAAATTCGCCGTTGGTTCTTAACAACCGGTAGTTTGGTAGTTCTCCTCCGGATAATCAGCCGTTGTTTCTTAGCAACCGGTAGATTTTCCATTGTGTCCAGCTTTGCCATTAAAATCTATTGAAATTCAGTCAAGTTTGGGTGCGTTCTTAATTTCCGGACCCGTAATCGGTTTGATCATTTTCCGATAGCCTCCCTTGAGGAGAAAAAGGTTCTTGGCTAGCACCAGCGAGCCAAACACTAAGACTCGTGTATACTATAGTTTTAAAACATGAAATCCCTTTTTTAATTGAGAATTCAATTTCATTTGGGAAGGTATTAAAGTTACATTACCCAAGATTAATAATTATAATATAATTAAGGGAGAAGTTAGGGTGCAACTAAGGGATTTGACATGATGTACTTAGGCGTTTTCCAACCGTTGATTAACTTTTTAAATCAACGGTTGAGATGAACTGGAAGGGTAAAAAGGTAGTTATGTCATATTACTCCAAAAATATATTTTAATACATTTCAGGGATAAGATATGTACTTTTCAGCGATTGTGTTGATTAATATATTGTTTTCAGCGACATAATTGTTTTCAGCGCGCCTTCCATGTATTTTCAGCGATGGAGTATAGTATATTTCAGCGACGCTCCGTAGTATATTTCAACTACAAGCTATAGTATATTTCAGCGATATATGGTGCATTTCAGCGACTTCGTACGTAAAAGTTGAAACCCTAATTCTTTGGTTTAATATATTTCAGCGATGCACTATAGTATATTTCAGCGATGCACTGTAGTCTATTTCAGCGACAGACTGTGTTCATTTCAGCGACATACATAGTGTTATTCAGCGATGACCTTATGTGTATTTTTCAGCGACGACATTAAAAAAATTTTGGACAATTTTACCTTTTTACATTTTGGACCGTTGGATCTTAAACGAACGGTTGGGATTGGTGCCTTGATGTGCTGCGGGATTTGATGATTGCGCCATAACCAATCCCTATAATTAATGCGTCTATCTCTCCATAGTAGTATATAAAAATTAACGAGTTTATGTATAAGCTGTTTATAAAAAAAAAAAAAATTAAAAATTAACGAGTTTATCACTTGACAATTACTATCATTTATAAAATTCTTTAAAAAAATATTTTAAATTAATTCAAGATAATTTTATTAGTTAATCAGTTGTTAAAATAATTACTTGGCTAATAATTATATTATTGAACAAGTTTAATGAAGTACTATTATTATGAAATGAACAATCCAATATATTCTATATATATATATCGATAATTAGTAATTTAATTCTTTAAATTTATTAATTACTGAATTCTATCTCTCAAGTATCATAATCCAAATATGATATTTATTTCCCCCCAAAAAAGTATGATATTTATTTAGCTATGCACGCAGGCTGTAGACTTAGCTTGTATTAATGCACTATAATATAATATACTTTCTTCGTTTTTTTTTAAAGGTTACATTTCTGTTCACAAAAAAAAATGTTATATTTTTTATTTGTACGTATGCCAATGCACATTTTCAACGATTAATAATTCAAATTCTGTACAAGTAAAAATTCTAAAATTTGATATCTAAAAGTTATAAGATGATACAAATCCAACAAGATCCCACTTGGCTATATTTTATCTTCTATAACTATAAAAAAATAGAGGTCAAAATGCTACAATAAACAGTAAGAAAAGTCAAAACGTAATACTTAGAAAAAAAAAAAAAAAAACGGAGATAGTATATAATATTATGCGGAAAAAATGTCAATATAGTCCTTTATTTTTACAAAAAAATCAAATCAGTCCTTTTTTTATTTTTTGGCCCAATTGGTCCGCTACATATATTAATTACGTCTCAATCGGTCCTTCATCCACTAATTATGCCCTAATTACATATTTTTGGTCAATTCAGTCCTTTTTTTTCTTTAAAAATCTAAATTGGTCCGTTATTATTTTTTGCCCCCTTTCATGCAGTCCAATGCACATTTCAAAACCACTAATAACTCAAATTCGGTATAAGTAAAAATTCTAAAATTTCGATATTTATAAACTACACGACGAGACGAATCTATAAGATCCTACTTAGCTCATTTTAATTTTTATATCTATGTTTAAAATTGAAGTCAAAACAAGTCTGTAAATAGTAGCAAATTAGACAATGTAGTTATTAAAAAAATGGAGTGAGTATATCGCAATTGGTCTTCATTTTATGGAGAAACACCAAAAACCACCGAACTCTAAAAGATGATCCATTTTTTAATAACTACATTTTTTTAATAACTACGTTTTATGTAGAAACACCATTTTATGCGATATACTCCCTCCATTGTTTTAATAATTACATGATCTAATTTGCTACTATTCACACATTTGTTTGACTTAAAGTTTAAAAGTAGATATATAAGTTAAAATGAGCCAAGTAGGATCTTGTTAGATTCGTCACGTCGTGTAGTTTATAAATATCGAAATTTTAGAATTTTTACTTATATCGAATTTGAGTTATGAGTGGTTTGAAATGTGCATTGGACTGCATGAAAGGGGGCAAAAATTAATAACAGACCAATTTAGATTTTTGAAGAAAAAAAAGGACTGATTTGGCCAAAACTATGTAATTATGGCATAATTAGTGGATGGAGGACCGATTGGGACGTAATTAGTATATGTAGCGGACCAATTGGGCCAAAAAATAAAAAAAGGACTGATTTGGCTTTTTTGTAAAAATAAAGGACTATATTGGCCTTTTTTCCAATATTATGCCATCAACAATTTCCCTACGATTCGCAATAATTTAGCGTCTGTTAAGAGAGAAATTCGATTTACACTTCTTTTAAATATGGAAAAAGAAAAAAACCTTAAAATTAAATACAGTAGTACTTTATTACGCAGTGCCGAGCAAAATTAATACTAACATGTTCTGACTATTTTGCAAGAAGTGGTCGACTAACTTGCAAGTACTGGTCGTGTCCGATGATTAACAACCTTATAGTTGGGTTCGATTCCTACATAGCCTCTTATTCTTTTATTTTATTCCTATTTGTAATTTGGGTGATTTGAATTCCCACACACCTTTGCCGATACATGAGTGTCAATATTTATTAAAAAAAAAAAAACTTGCAAGTACTGAACAACAACAATTTGGCCAGAAAATTCTTCGCAAACGATACTCTCAATTTTTTATTTTGTTGAAATTTAGAAAAAAAGACAAAATTATAACAAACTTTTGGGAGAAAAAAAAAATTAAGTGAGAAATTAACAATTTTATCGTTTTGAAGAATGAAATGACGGAATTTTTTTTTTTTTTTTGCTGAACAGCCTGAAAAGGCTAGGAAAAAATCATACAAAAGGAGAAAAGAAAGACAGCAAGAAACCAAACAATAAGAACAAAAAGCCCACGGCAAAAATCATTGCCTCGGAAACCAGGTCCCAGCGGATCCGCTGCCAACAGAGGCTTTATGGGATCCGGCGAGAAAGCCCATGTGGTGTAAAATAACTCACTCTGCGCTCCCAACCTTGCAAGACCATCTGCCACCGCGTTCCCTTCCCTCAAAATGTGCTCCAGTCGACATGTAGAGAAGAACGCACGAACATCATGTATCTTAGCAACCAACCCCCAAAGTCAATGCTTTGTATTGGGCTGAGCAGTTATCAAGCTGAGGGCATGGCGTGAATCGCACCGAACTACCACCTCCATGAAGCCCTTAGTTTTGGCTAAACATAGCCCCTCCAAGACCCCCTTCAGCTCATCGTGGAGCACCGATGCCCGACCAATGAAGCCCGACACTCCACCAAGCCACGAGCCATCAGCATCTCTCACCACGGCGCTGTAGCCAGCCCGGCCTCCGTGCCCAATAACTGATCCGTCAGAATGGATGAACACACCCCTCCAATTCCCCATATTCCAAAGAACCAAACGCGGTTGAGATTGGTTACGAATCCGTGCAGGCCTGGCTGCGTCCAGGCTATCCTTGAGATGCAAGACCTGCCGCTGAATAAGATGGTGACTCGATGAACGGCCTTGAAAAGTGCGGAGATTCCGTTCCATCCAGAACACCCACAGCGCAACAATGAATACATGACCAAAGTGGCGGAACATACCCAACAAGCAAAACCGAATATTGTCTTTCTCCAAGTTACCCAGATCCTGAGGAATATCCAGGCCCAGCGCAGACCAGGAAGAAGCTACCCATGGGCAAAAAAAGAAGGCGTGAGCCCAATCCTCCTCTTTCACCCCACATATACTGCATAGAGGCGAGCTAGCCAAGTTCCTCCGAAACCTTAGGGAATTGCAAGGGACAGCCTTATTAGAGAGACACCAAATCGGGATGCACACCTTTTCAGGAAAGTAAGTGTCCCATATCCACTTCCACCCCTTAGAAGAAGTACCAGGACCCAAGAGAAACCTGTACCCCACCTTAGCCGAGTATGAACCATCGAGCGAAGAACACCACAGCCAGCCATCAGTACACCGAGGGTGCAGGCAAGGTGGGGGAGTGTGGAGGATATCTTCTTTCAACTGATGAGGCAAAAGAGTATACAGCATGGAGAGATTCCACTGTTTGTCATCAATAACATTAGAGATCCGCAGCTCCAGATCATGTATGTCAATAAAAGGAACCTGAGGGCCTAGTTTGGAATCCCAAAACTAGGGCACGAACCAAAGGGAGCTAGATCCATCTCCACCATGAATAAATATCATAAAAATATGAAAATAATTAAAAAGTAAAATTAATTTTGGGGTCTCTTAAGTCTTATAAATGTGGGGATGAGGGTTTGATCAATTGGTGTCCACAGACTTCCAATCTTTAGTTGGGGATTCGATTTCTCATCCTCCCCCCTATCTCTCTCCTATCTCCCTTTGTAATTTGTGTGGTATGAACTCCCACCACTCCTTTCCTAGCCTGTATAAACTGTCCCACCACCCCTTTCCTAACCTGTATAAACTGTTCAAGGAAAAGGGAAAAAAAGTGTTATAAATGTGGATCTTGACAATTTCATCCCTCGCCATAGGCCCAAAGTCGGCCTGACATATTGTTGCATGCAATTTGCAAGTGTTGAAGACTTTAATGCTTCATGGCCGTGTGGCCGTGAAGATGTTAATTCATGCATTTAATTTGGTTGACTATTTATTACTACTAATTAATTATTATCTAGGGAAACACCATGAATAATCGCATGCATGTACTGAGATGGGATAATTTCCGCCGTCTAAAACATATTCTCATTTAATTATAACTAGATTTCTCGCCCGCGCTACGCGCACGGGTGTTAGTTTTATTTTATTTATTTATTTATTGCTTAACAGCCTATAAAGGCTAATAAAAAAAGAGAAAAATCAGAAAAATGAAATTCAACTGGCCCGATTGAACCAAGTGCCAGCTGAATCTGCAATAATAAGAGGCCTCATCCGGTCTGACGGAAAAGGCCCACGTCGTAAAGAAGTGCTCATTATCAGCTCCTTTCTATTAACTAATATTAACTCGATACAAACTAATATTAACTTGATTTTAAAATGATAGAAGATATTATTTTAGTATACTTATGAAAAATATTTTTTTTATAGAATGTAATTTCTATTATCGTTTTTTTAAATGATAGAAGAAACAAATTTTTAGTTTTTTTTTCATAATACATACCAAAGTATAAATTCAAATTTTTATGCAAAGAAAACATAAATAGAAAAATTAATTTATTAAGATTACCACCCCTCCTAATTATAAAAATAATTTTTATAATTAAAATGATTAAGTATATTAAAACTTTCACCTTTGTAACTCATGCTTAATCACCGGCAAAATATGTTGACTAACAAAAACTTATACTCCATAAAGGATAAATTATCATACCAAAAAAAAGATAAATTATCGTAATATTAATTTATGTACACAAAATAATATATTGATTTTCTTATTAATGGAGTACTTATTTTCTTGTGTAAATTATTTTTTTTTTGGAGAAAGCCGAAGCCAAATAACTTGTGTATATTATTTAGTTTTCAACATTTTTTTTGCAATAAAAAGTTAAATTTAATACTCCTAAATATTTTTAGTTAATAATATATATATATATTTAAAGATTTATGTATGTATTTTCTTTACTGTTTAAACCCATAATATATTTTTTTATAAAGATAATTCATTATTACCTAAAAGGACAATATAGGCAGCACAATAAAAATATGATTTTAGGATTTATTATATTATATTCTAATATTAGGAATAAACGGTGGAGATGAATAGATTTGCAATCCTACGGTCATTGAATTTTAGGATGAAGTGATTTTACTTTTTAGACCTTTGATATGTATCTTTATGATAGATATGCATATCTTTGAAGTAAAATTACTGTTTTAAACCATAATATATAATTTTTATAAAGATATTAATCATAACTTAAGAGGACAATATAGTCAGCACAATAAAAATATGTTCCAACATTTATTATAGTATAGATTCTATTTTATTACAAGTATATAATAAGATATAATAACCCCTTTATATTTTATTAAGTGCCGACCTTTCATTTGTCACAATTTTTAATATATCCTCTCTTTCATTTCATTTCCCCTAACATCATGCTATAGCGGCTTCCTCTCAATTTTTAACAATTTTATTTTATCAAATATCGAAATAAGTCACTTGTTTTGAACAAGGGGGCAAATTCATCACTCTAGGCAATGGTAAGAAAACCCGTTTCTGGCAAGACAAGTGGATCTCAGAGGGTCGGCCCTTAAGGGAAATTTTTCCTAGAATGTTTGCATTAGCCTTGAATAAAACAGGGATGGTCTCGGAATTTGGTAATTGGGAGGGTCTTGTATGGAAGTGGCAAATTCAATAGAGGAGGAACCTTTTTGACTGGGAAATTGAGGTAAGGCAAGGGATGTTAGAAATGCTTGGTAGGCAGCAAATGAACAGATTTATGGAAGATCGGGTCTGTTGGACGATGGAGGGAAATGGGTGCTTCTCGACTAAAACATGCTGGAGGCGAATGGAGATGAGCGATACCAGAGAGAGGTGTAGGGCATGGTCTGTTGTGTGGAGGATTAAGTGTCCTATGAAAGCAAGGTTGCTGGTCTGGAAGTTGTTGCATGATGCTTTGCCGGTCAGGGACTCGCTTGTGAAAAGAAAATGTTTACAGGCTTCTAACGCGCTTTGTCCCTGCTGTGGGGAAGAGCTTGAAACAATGGATCATCTTTTTTGCTTATGCAAAGTTGCCAAAACAATCTGGTACAGAGTAATGGCTGGATTTGGGGTAGCGTGGGCCATTCCGAATACGGTGGAGAAGTTGGTATATTGGTGGCTGGACATGGGGATTCAACGCAGAAATAAGGAGGTGTGGTTACAGACTTTGGCGGCAGTAGTCTGGACAATTTGGAAATTGCGAAATGGCATGGTATTCAAAGGGAAGCAAGTGGATATAGAGGTGGCGGTGGAAGAGATCAGGTGGAGGGTAGATTTATGGTGGAAGGCATTTATGAACAACTGTGAAGTGGGGATGGGGAGAATGGTGGAAGAATCCTCAGCCATGATGTATCTCTCGAGCAACAGGAGTTATCAGGCTCCCCGGATGGGGTTGACATGGACCCGTCCAGGAGAGGGTTCATGGAAGATTAATACCGATGGATCTTCCCTCGGCAATCCTGGACCTGCCGGGATTGGTGGGGTGATTCGTGATGACACGGGGAGGGTGATATTCATTATATCAGATTGTATCGGATGGAAGGATTCGTCTGAAGCTGAATTGGTCGCAATAAATCGGGTTTGCTCGGCGATAGTAAGAGATCATGTTTTTCCTCTTCCAAAACTAATCTTTGAGTGTGACTCAGTGAATGTGGTTTTATGGCTGAAGAACCCTATGGCAGTCCCTGGGAGATTTCATCAGTTTTTGGCTCCAATCATGGCGATTTTCAGTTTTGCTGGTGAAGTCCGGATTGAACACATACTTCGGGAACGGAACACTTTAGCCGATCATTGGGCCAGGTGTGGAGCGAAGGGAGAAAATTGAATCGAGGCTTGGTTCTAAAACAATGTTATAACTGATTGTTATTACATTGGCCTGCTGAGAAGAACGTAACCAAATCCCAGATTGAAGGATGGCTTTGAAGATGGATATTTTCATGCAAGAAGCAGGATTGTGGGAGGTAGCAGGTGAAGGGGCACAGATTGATGTGGGATGGGTCTGATGCTGCTGCATGTCTGCTGCTGATGATGCTTTTTCAAGAATGAATGTAGTCCGTATGTGGTTGATGCTACTGAGATGTGTCGGGGGAATAGGCAACTTTAGGTGGCTGTGTTTGAAGAACATTAAATTAAAGCCTGGAAGAGCTTGGTCCAGGGGTCTCTATTTTGATTTTTTGTTGCAGGTACATGATGTGGTTCGTCCTTTAGGCCCAGATGCTAATGCTGCCAATTGTGTGCCAAAGATCCAAGCCAAGGGCATTAAAGACCCATGTACACACGATGGGATTGGTGCTTCAATTGCAAGGAAGGATTGTGGATATCAGGTAAAGAACTTTCAGCCACTGGTCATACTACTGGGAAGATCGGATTTAATGGGGCGTTATTGGAGTGATGTCGATGCTCTGCTATGGTTGTTTTCTGCTGGTGAACTACTATATTTGGTGGCTGCTGCAATGAATTATAAAAGTCGATCTGCTGCATTGCTGTCGTGCCGTTGCTGTTGTGTCTCTTACTGTCTTCTTGCTGATTTGGTCCTATACTGTTTTGTGGCTTCAATTAGTGTTGTTTTTTTTTGTGCTGTTCAGCTATGTTGCGTCCGATCGGCGATAGAGACGTAAGTGCTGTTGGCCCGAGCATAAACGAAATTGTCAAATTGTAATATCGCCAACTCAGCAATAAAACATATTTTTACCTCAAAAAAAAAGTCACTTGTTTTGAAACAATTAAAAAAGGAAATATAGTCACTCTTTTGAGACCGAAAAGAGAAAAAAAAAAATTAGAGATGTCGAGACGGGACTGACGGGGCCAAACCCGCTTTAGCTCATCATCCGGCGGGTTTAGATGGACTGGTCCATGGTGGGGCGGACTAAAATTACCTTAGCCAGCCCAACTTACTGGCGGAGTTAACCAGCGGTTTTTTAATTAATTAATAAATTTAATTTTTTTTAATTATGTAATGTTATTATTTATTCAAAATTAAATATCTATATCTATATAAAAGTAATACAGTCTAATTTCCCCCCACTTCCCCACCCCCTTTTTTCAACAACTCATCCAACAATTCTCTCCCTATTTCAACAACATCAATCGCATATGAAAATAATTAAAATAAAAATTCTAAATCTAAGATCTTATTTTTAATTTATTAGTCTAAACAGAAGAAAATAATATATTATCCTGATATATATTTTGGCATTTGGATTTAAATCAAATATTCAATTTCTTAGTCTAAAAGAAAAAAAATCTAATATTTACTTTCTTATATATTTTATATCTAATAAAATCTTAATATAATATGATAATATATTTAACCATAATATTACATATTTTTAGAAGATCACTTCCATTCTTCTAAGATTTGAAACTATAAAATTCATTCTCATTGAGATCAAATAAATATATATATGTATATAATATTTATATCTATAATATCCTCATAAAATCTTAATAGAATATTATATCTTTAATTTATACTCTTATATATTTTAGATGATCACATCAAATCCAATTCCACCTCTCTTATTGCTCTATAAATACTCCATTCATTTATCTAATCTCATGGTGGTCTTGAAGTTCTTACATTCTCACATTTTATTTCTTTATTTTTATTCTCCATTATTTCTTATGTCTTCTTAACTTTGATTTTAAATTTAAACATTTTTTTTTCATTTCCCACATCAATGTTTTCCTAATATTTATTTTGTTCCAAGTTAATTTTTCTCTCTTTTGTTGCAAAATATTTTTCATCTTTATATTCATGTAAGAATTTTTTTTATTATTTCTTTTACTCTGCGTGTGAATAATATTGATTGGTTTTTTTAAAAAAAAAACGTAATGTTAAATATATATTTCTAATGCTTTTCCATTGTCTTTTGCAGGATTACATGTTGTAATACAGGATTGCAATGAAGTCATATTCTACAAATTATTTTTGTCATTCTAATTTGGATACTACTCAAAATTATTTGTATAGCATAAAGTACGTTTTATGTTGATTTTGTTATTGTTTGTTTGTTGTCTTTATTCGTGATTTGAAAATAGTGAAAAAAATTGAAGAGTGTAAATTTGGAGATGTTCCCCTTTATTTCATTATTGATGTAATTTTTTTTGTTAATAAATTATTCACATTTTGGTATTTTATCTTTTGGATACAATTTTATATATTTTTGTATTGATTTTAGTTCACTATAAAATATAAAAACAACAATAATTTAATTGAATTGGAAAGATTGAGAAAATAATTCAATAAATTAAATACTTACCATGCATCAATTTAAATAGGTAATAATATAATTATAATAATTTTTTTAAAAAAAATTGGCAAATTGATATCTGCTTTAATTAAAATTTAAATTCAATCCATAGAATTTAAATGGAAGTTTATGTGGAAATTCATTATTAAGATTTGTATGTAGAACAAAATTTTTTCTATTCAACTAATTAAAATTGAAAATATTAATAAATACCTTATTATCCATTAGAACTTAAATGTCCGGCTAAAGTTGAAATCTTAATTTGGCATTGATTAACTTTCTTTTCGCTTTTAGTTAGTGATGTAATATAAATTTATTTTTATATTTGATTTTATGAATATATATGGTATTTTTTATTACCTTTTAATATATATATGATTTAAAGATATTATTCATATCTTATATGAAATATTTTTTAAGTTAATAATATATATCTTCTACCATTATCATTTAAACATACCTCATTATAACTGAAGATTGAAATACGTAACAAATGAGTTTAAAATTAAGAAATAATTTATTCATAAAATTTTTTATTAGTTTAAACACTGAAATTATATAATAGTAGTAGTTGGGGAATAGGGAATGATTTAAATTAGTTATTTATTTTCTTCCAATTCTTTATTTAGGGGGGTGTATTCAATTCAGAGTATGTATGATTTTTTTGGACTTTAAAGTTGGGGTGTATTCAATTTAAATTTTAAAAAGTCTTTAAAAATCTAGGTGTATTCAATACATATTTTAAGAAGTCTTTAAAAATCTAGGTGTATTAAATACAGATTTTAAAAGTCTTTAAAAATTTTGTGGTATTTAACAATCCATGGATTTTAAATCTTTATAAATTTTAATGGATTCACTTAAAAAATATAACTAAACAAAATCTCTCTAAACAATCCAATATTTCTAAAAGTAAGCAAGACTCTAGCCAAACTCTATATGGAGTCTATACAAAATCAATCAACTCTACGTAAGTTTATGCACTCACTAAATCCACTAACTTTTTAAAATTCATTAAACTCTGGATTGAATACACCCCCTTAGTATAGTAATTTGTGATTATTTTAAAATATTTTAATTTGATATTATTCTAAAATATTTTAATCCAATTTTAAAATAGTTGGGGGTTTAGGCGGTTGGCTCACGGCGGGGCGGGCCCTCGGCCTAGCCCAACCCACAGGCGGATTGCGGGTCATGTGGTCTTTTTAATTAATTTTAAAAATAGTTTTTATTATATAATATTTTTATTTATTTAAATTTAATATATTATCTAATTTAAACTTAATTTTTTTATATTCTCTTTTAAAAAATCACATCAAATTAATATAGAAAGTAACTTTTTTTTGGCGGAATTATAGAAGGTAATACTAAATAGCCCAATAGGCAATAGATATGTAATGACCAAAAAATTATTTTAGTTTAATTTAATTAGCATTAAGTCAATTTTATAATTCTTTAATAGTATTTTACAAAAATAATGTATAAAATTAAATTATATATTACCAAATTAACGTTATGATTTCAAATAACATCTAACCAACGGACATTAATATAATTATTATGTTATTTAACTTTCATAGCAAACTTAAAAAATAAACAAAATAAAAAATAGCTTGGCCCGCAAGTTGATCCGCACCCGCCGCGTGCTTGCCCTAGCGACGACTGGTTTAAATCGGCTTCCAAACGAGCATCTATTTGTTCAACCCAACACAACATTTAGGGAAGGTGGGGCGGGCTGGCCCAACAGGCCGAGCCAATTTTGACACCTCCATGTAAAGATGTATCCTATATTTATATGTAAGTTATTACTTAATATTAAAGGTATAATAACACTCTAAAAATAAGAGAAAAAACTAATTTGATATTCAACTATTTTTAACTTCTTTTAATTGAATACATATAATATGAGAATTATAAATTAATTATTGAATTTATATTAGTCGAAGAACAACATTGATTTGGGAAAATTGGGAAGATAAATCCAATAAACCGAAAGACGAATGTACTACAGAATGTCATTTATAAATTAAGTAATGATTATAAATATATCTAGCAAAATGATATATTAAAAAAAATGCAAAATCAAATATATTACAAAAATTTTTATAGTAAATTTATAAATTAAGTAATGTAAAATTATTATGGGCTAAATAAATCAAATAAGAAGATTATGAAAATAGCTTAACTGTCAAAGTTGCTAAACCACTTTGTCATATTTTTACTTACAAACCACTTTGTCATATTTCTCTCAATAATGTGGTTAGAAATGGCATAACTCAAAATTACATAATAAAATACTCCCTCCGTTTTTTTTTGTTTGCTACGGACCCACGCAGCACGCAGTCCAATGTACATTTTAAATCAGTAATAACTCAAGTTCGGTACAAGTAAAAATTCTAAAAGTTCGATATTTAAAAACTATAAGACGAGACGAATCTAACAAGATCTCAATTGACTATATTTTAACAAGATCTAACAAGATCTCAATTGACTATATTTTAACTTGACTAAAAGTTCGATATTTAAAAGTTCCTCTTTTCTCTTTTTACCCTTCACACATTTTCTTTCTTTTTGTCTCGGCTTCGTCTTTACTTTGTCTTGCCCCGTCTATGCACCTATTTTTTTCCGATGCACTGGTGTTAATCACTCTTAGCAGGGGATATGTGTGTGGTTTGAAGCAAGTTTTTGGAGTGTCATGTTGACTCACATATCACTTGAGAAGTTCCATGGTTAGTATACATATGAAAAGTAAAGGCATGCATGGACGTTTGGAGCTTATATCACCCCATGAGTTTACTGCCCCATCTAAACTTGAGTTTGAAGCAACTGTTTCTCAATGGTCTGAAGTTTAGCCAGTGGACTGCACCTAGTGTCACGACAATGCATTAGGGTGTAATTGTTTCTTTTGATGATTCTTTTGATGATTAGATCCACACCTAATTAAAGAGTCGGTAGTAGTTCTCTGGTTTTGATTATGATGGATTGTCGTCTGCTGTTTGTATAAGAATGCCCGGTTGGGTTGTTTTTTGGTTTAATGAAAATTCTCTTTTCCCTCAAAAACTTGAATAACTATGATAAAACTTCAAGTCAAAGTGATTGTGTGAATAGTGCCAAATTCTCCAACGTAGCTATCATTTAAAAACGGAAGAAGTATTTAAAATCTTAAAATATTATGTTATTTCTTTTTTCAATGTAAATTTAATTTCCCGCGCATTGTGCGGGCGGGTACGCTAGTATTTTCTAATTTGAAAATTAAAAATATTTTTAAAAAAATCTAAGATGACTGCAGATGACGTTCTATTATATTGTTTGCTAAAGCATCTAGTATTACACAAGCAAGAATTATTAAGGCCATGTTTGGGAATTAGCTGTTAGCTGTTAACTGATTATGTGAGTAATAATTAATTAAAATTAGCTGTTTGACAATTTCGAGACTAACTTTTTGCCTAGAATAAGCTAAAATCCAAAATGCGGATATTTGCAGCGGTTTCAAAAAGAGCTGATTGAACACTGTTTTAAGTTATTTTGTACTCCTTCTGTCCCATTTAAGATGTCTTGTTTGATTTCTGCACACAATCCAATGTACTTTTTTAACCGTTAATATCTCAAAATATGTACAACGAAAAATTATGTAAAATATATATTATAAAACTACATGATTATACGATTCTAACAAGACCAAACTCGACTATTTTTTTCAAATATATATTTGCAATAAAATTGAGTCAAAGTTAAACAATGAACAGTGCCAAAAAGTCAAACAGGACATCTTACACGGGACGGAGGAGTATTTTTAAATAAGCTAATTCAGTTTAAATTGCCTAGAATAAGCTAATCCAATTAGCTGTTGCCGAACAGGGTGATTAAAAAACAAGTCGAGATTGATCCTCGGGAAAGCGGTGATCAGCCGAGCCACTCAAGTATGCATTTCACAGCAACTGCAAAGAGCATCGGCACCTATCTAGGCATTCCCATCATTTTGGCAGCATCTCAAACATATAGTATTTTTGAGTTTGTATAGTTCATAGAACTAATGTTTTTATTTTTATTTTTTTTAATAGTTTGAGGTGTTAAAAAGATAATATTATATGGAATATTTTTTTGTTTGAGTTTACGGTGCGTTTGGTTAGAGGGATCTTAGATTACCAGTGGGAATGTGATTGCTGGAAATGTAAGATTACTGAGAATATGAGATTACTGGGAATCTTATTTTTTGATGTTTTAAGATTATTGCGTTTGGTTAGATTGGGAATCTCAGATTACCAGTTCTAATTAATTTACCATAATGTCCCTGAATTTCAATTGAACGAATGTTATAAATATATCATTTTGCTGCACAATAAAAATATTTAAGCCGATTTATTTTTTAAATAATGAGTATTCTTTTATACGTAATTTATTGTATGATAATTACTTATTTAATGTCTCTAAATCCTTATTATTTTTATTTTTTATTTTATATATAGAAAAAAGTAAATTTTAAGAAAATATGAAAATATATATTAAAATATGAGAATACTATATTAAAAAATATGTTTAAATAATTTAAAATTTTTCAATTGATTTTTTAAAATTAAATTTCATATACTTATCATTTTTTAGAATACAAATATATAAATTTATAAAATAAAATAAGTATTAAAGGTGAGGGTATGAAAGTCAAATTACTATAAAAGTAGGTAAAGTGGAGGTGGTAATCTAAGATTACATGCCCTCCAGGTGGGAATCACATTCCCACCTAAAACACTCAACATTCCCACCTCGGTGGGAATGTGACATTCCCACATGAAACATGCCCCGAACCAAACATGGGCATGTTTCATTCCCTACCCAAAATTTCCAGTGGGAATCTCAGATTCCCCGAACCAAACGCCCCGTTAATGTTTTCGGTTGGAGATAAAATATTATTTGATGTGATATTTACTATATTTTTTTCGTTTGAGTTTATTTTTATCAATGGGAGATGGTTAAAAATTCTTGTAACCCAAAATTAAAATAATTTTTAATTAATTCATTAACAAATACAAAATCTATGTAATAACATGAACAAATGAATCATGCCTATAATTAAATAAGACTACGGAGTACTTCTATATTTCTTTTTTAAAGCCGGAGGAATCACATAAATTTGGGTTTATTAGGCCTTCTTTTACAAGCCCAATGGGCTGAACCATTTTAGCCTCACAATTTGGAAATTGGAATAGTAGTTTGAAAAAGGATGGGGTTTGGGAACTATACTACTGTACTACTTGGGCCTTCCTCTATTTTTCGTTGACATTATTTATGATATAATTTTTTTAGGTGAATACTAGGGTATTCTAAGCCTCATTGGACCCAATATTAATCCATCAAGGATCTGCAAGGGCAATAAGGGCGCCTCTCCCAAAGCAGTTTTTTGCATACACAAGGCTCGAAACCGAGACTTTGCTTAAGCGACTAGAGCCCCCATCCACTCAAGCCAACTTTTGATCAAATAATTTTTTTTTTTTAAATTTTGAATTTGTATAGAAAAATATAGTTAATTGAACTATTGTATCTAATAACTTGATTTTATAATATATATTGTATAATATTGATTTATAAATAATTTAAATTATTAATTATTAAAAATATATTTAATAATGTGAAAAGTCAAATTCAAGCATATTAGGCTTCTCCAACCCTCCCGCATTTTGCCATTTATGCTACAATGTTCCTCCACTATGGGCAGAAGTAATGTTTTCATCCCCGCATTTTCCCCTTTTTTCTTTTTAATTTTATATAGATTCTTTAATTCAAAAAAAAAATGTTATTAATATTTTATATAAAAATGTTGGTATTATTTATAAATTTAAAAAGAAAACATAAAATATAATATATATATATATAGGGAATATTCCTTAATTCTATAAAAAATAGAAGGTTGTGTTGGAGATGTAATTAATGTAGCTATCTTGCAAAAATAGGATTTGTACTGCAACTCCTGTAATTTAAAAACAAAAGAAAAAAAAAGTATGGTTGGAAATTCAAAATTGCATTAGAAGACTGAGTTAGATAAATAATGCTGATGACATTACAGGTCGAAAGTTGTAAATTCAACCGAGAGGCCTCTTTCTTCCCTTCTCTAAATAAATAAACAAAACCACCAGATAAGTTTCTTTAAACTCTATTATATACTTATTCGTTAGACACAAAATTTTATTCGTTAATAAATTATGTCACAAGTTGGATAAAAAGAAATAGTTTTACCTTTTAAAGTAATCTGTTTTTTGGGTGATACAGTCTTAAGAGGCGAGAAAAAGTTCAAAGTGATCAATTGATATAATTGCACTATAAATTACAAAACAATTGAAGTAAAGAAAAGTAATTTCTAAAAGTTTTAAAATTTAAAAATGGAAAATTTTATCTTGGACCTCTAATTGTATAAACAAGATCTCGAATTCGAGTCTTAAAATTCAAAATTCATAGAACCGTTTCAATTAAAAAAAAGAACTCACGAATTAGAAAATTTATTCGTTCACAAAAAACAAAAAAGAAATGGAAAGCTTAATTACTTAAAAATATTGTTCAATCCTTATATATAGTATTTTATAATAATTAAATTCTCATTTTGGAAGGAATATAGATGTTGCTTTTAACTTTGAATTTCTTCTCACTTTTTTCTTGAAAACAATAAAATAAATAGATCCACACATGCATGCCCTTAGTGAGACCTAGGTATATTAAATGAATGTAGTGATTACAATACACTTCAAATAATATATAAGGGGTGAGGACTTGACAAAATAATCAAATCTCGTGTTTTCTAATTTTATGGTGGAGATTTGATGCCCCAGCCCGACCTCCTATTCATCGCATGTGGTCGGCGGAGCTTAGATTAGTACTAAAATTTGAAAACAGAACTAAGACTGTTAAGTCTTTTTTTGTGAAATAGTTGTAGGGGAACATGAGCTACAACTAAAGTACAATCCTGAAAAAGTAAACAACCCCCTATTTGAGTCCTAGAGTAGTTGTTAATACGAATAAGAGAAATTCTGTTATAGCCATTTTCTGTGCATTCGATGTAGGGTGTTTGGATAAGCTGCAAGAAAATTGATTATCTGGTTATTGCATTTTCAAAACCCAAATAATCAGTTTAACCGCTAAAAAAATGTGCTGCAAACCTGATTATCAATAATCAGATAATCTGTTTCATATCGCTAATCCAAACACCATTGTACTCTACGGAGAGAGGAATACATAGAGTTGAACATAGTAAAATAAGGAATTGAAAGATTTCGTTGAAATTATCATTTCCTTTATTTCTTTATAATTCATTTGATATATGCTTCCACTACCCTTTTATCTCGGTAATGGCTTCGAAAAAATTAATATGTAGAAAATTTAATTATATATACCTATAATAATTTGGGAGACTTGGATCCACATGCATGCATCCGTATAACTATGTGAGGTTTTTTCTTAAAACAACATATCTACTAATATACTCCCTCCGTCCCATTCAAGATGTCTTGTTTGATTTCTGCACACACTACAAGAATTTTGCGGGTAGGGGATGAAAGCATTTTGTCGCCTTGTTCGTCGCCTAGCACTCTAGGCGACGAACAAGGCGACAAAATCCACCAGGCGACAAGGTTTTAGGCGACTACTTCAATAAAATTTCGTCGCCAAATTCGTCGCCTTGCCGCGAATTTCTTGTAGTGACACAATCCAATGCACTTTTTAAATCGATCATATCTCAAACTATACATAAGTAAAAAAAATATATGAAATATATATTCTAAAACTAGACGATTAGACGAATCTAACAAGACCGAACTCGACTATTTTTTTCAAATATTTATTTGCAATAATATTGAGTCAAAGTTAAACAATGAACGGTGCCAAAAAGTCAAACAGGACGTCTGAAGTGGCCAGTTGGACGGAGGGAGTAGTATATTTAGAGGATTTTAAAATAAACTCTATTTTGAGAAAAGAAATAAATTAAGAATGCAGCCAAAATATGAAGGGAAAATAGAAAAAGGAAAAAGGAGAGCTATCAGCCTATCATGACCTAATTATTGGTTCGGGTAGCTGGGCTGGGGTGACACCACGTGTCGGCAGTTTGTGTTTTAAATAATCCATTTTGGTTGAGCACTGGGGTTGTTCTAAACCTGCAATTAGGATAACCTTTTTAATTATAGTATTTTTTTTTCATTTAATACATATGGACTATAGTACTATATATGTAGAGTTGGATTGTGAAATACTCCCAAGTCCCACTAATTATGTCACTTTCCTTTTTGGTCCGTTTCACTTCAATTGTCCCATTTTTTTTAGGAAATAATTAAATACAAACTCACTCCCATCATATTACATCAATAAATAAATATACGGAGTATTAAAATTTCAAACACATAACTATCACATCACACATTCCCTTTGTAATTTGTGTGGCATGCGCTCTCACCACCCCTTTTCCAGACCTTCAATGGCTCATCAAAAAAAAAAACACATTCCAATTACATCACATAAATTCTTAATTTACTCACACTTTAAACACTAATCTACCCCTATATTAAATACTAACTATTCCCACATAAAAATTGTGTCCAAAAGAAATGAGACAATATTAGTGGGACGGAGGGGGTATATTTTTGGTGTACCATCGAAGATGTTACAACTTGAATTCTTACATTTATATTATATATATATTCCCTCTCTTCACTTATAATTTATGTTTTAGGTCAAATTCTACATACCAATAAATGTAATTATTACTCTCTCCTTTTTTTAAGTTTTGTCTGTTTTCTAATTACACAAATTAAGAAAAAGTAGAGTTGAAGTGGAAAGAAAATGAAGAGCATGAGAATAAAAATATAATATTAAAAAATATAATATAAATATATAAAATCATAATTAATTTGGAGTACTTTTTTTATTTCTGAAAAGAGAACTAAGAGAACGTAGGGAATATATGAAATTAGAAAACACATAGTAAAAGGCAAATAACTTATTATTTTAAAGTAATTATACTTTTATTAATATACATAATAGAAATACTACGTACACAATATATTCTTCTTCTACAAGAGTTAATGATTTTTTTTCCAGTATATACAAAATTGAAGAAATGAAATATATTAAATTTAAAAATATTTATAGTTATGAAAAGATGTATATAAACAAATAGTAATTTTTTTTACAAATATACTATATATATAAATAACTTTATTTTTAGAATTGATTTAAAATTATGAGAAAATAGCTTCAAAAGATGGTCCTGGCTCTTGCACCGATCTCTCAGACTCTCACTACAAATTTTTCTTGTTTTAGCGATAAAAAAATATTAAAATTATATTAGTAAAAATGTTAGTAAAATTATATTAGTGAAAATGTTAGTAATCGAAACTCATTAGCAACCTTTGGTGATCAAATTCGTAATTTTTCTAGTAATCTTTTCTAATATATATACATAATATTTTATTTTTTTTTTTAAAAAAAACTTTTTAGGGAACATTCTATTTAATTATCAAGAAGTAATTTTTACAGAATAATTGAGAATAAACATGATTGAATCCTTAAAATCATTAACGAGGCGATCTTTTAAGCAATCCCAACTTTATCAACCCACTTTCAATTATAAATGAAAAATGATTTGATTAAATGTGCTTAAAGTAGAGTGCTTTAGTTATAGTGTATTGTTTTATTTGTAGTGAAAAGTGATGAATGTCTATTCAATTATATAAGTGGAAATTATTGTTAAATGCCCAAGCATCAAAATACTGTAAGTATAAGACAACTATAACAAATACATTATGTATTCAGACCTATATACTAAAGACATACAAGTTCAGGCATCCACCATTTAAACTAAATCAATATTCAAATTATTGTGTGAAAATATCAAAACACCCTCACTTTTGTACTTGCTGCTGACACTGGATGGTAATGGGTGGAGAGAGGATAAAATACACATTTATGCTTAACGTTTTGCCTCTTCTTCTTCCTTGGAGAGAACAAAAGCAGCCACCACCATTGTTGAGCTCGACAAAGCTTACTGCAGAACAGAGGCGGATCCAGAAAATTTTGTTAGTGGAAGTACAAAATCTATCGAAAATCATATTGGAATTAGAGATAATGATGACAATACAAAAAATATAGAGAGAAACTAAGTTAGAATGGATAAGAGTGGTATCACCATAAAAATTGAGTGGTTGCACCAAAGCAAATAAATGGAAATATAAAAAAAACTTTAACTTAAAATATCAATTTTATAAATTTGAGTGGTATCCCGTGCCATCACCCATTTATATGTGGATCCGCCCATGCTGCAGAAGCTACAACCGCCGGGAAGGTTGGGGAAGCTTCGGGCGATTTCCCGTTTGTAGAGCTGATGGAAAAGAAGAAGCCTCAACAGCCCGCGTGGGTTTTCGGGTTCATTTTTTTAGGGTTTTCAACCTCCAGATTATTAGGGTATTTGACCTCCCTCCACACTTTTAGGGTTTCGGTAGGAGAAAGCGGGAGAAAGATGAATGACAGTGACGAGCAATCGCGTAGGCAAGAGATTATGCTATTTTGTCACTACAACTTCGAAGTACATCTTGTGCGGATTAGGGACAGCGATGCTCTTGCGGATTTGTACACCAAGGTGACGGAAAATGGAGACATGTATGTTCAACTACGCACACACTTCACTACGACGATCCCAATGGGGGATACTCGATGGAGATCATGAATGACGACGATGTGAGTATGTTGGGCAGCTTGAATCAGACAAAGGGGCGGGCGATTGGGAAGATGAATGTGATGAACCGGGCAGAAAGAAGCACGATATTGTAAGTGCTAAAATGCATTTAATGTAGTTGTTTGTTATGTTCTCCTTTCGTATAACTGGTATGATAGATAGCGACATTGGTATCCGTCCTACATGGACACACGTATTAAGCATATGGGGATATATGAGAGTGTACGAATGTTCTTTGTTCTATAGATTCCACTTCGTTGTGATGTTATCTTGAGGAAATTAGTATTTTTAATATTAATTCAGTAGGATCACGATTCGTGTACATGTAATAAGCACGGAAACATAATAGTTACTTGTCTGCTACTTAATTGGTGTTCGCTTGCAGAAAAGACGGGTATTTATCTTTCCCCCAAAGGTATTCGTATTGAACCGTACTGTTATTCATTTAACGTTAAACCTGTAATTCAAGGAGGAAACGACGACCCAGGATGAATGCGGTGACGATGACCTCGAGGACTATAAAATCCCATGATCTTCTCCAGATTTTCCTCCTATTATTCCCTGTGTGAATATGCTCTGATTTATTTCTTTCCTTTACTTAGTTTGGAAGTGTATCCTTGATTTTTGTTCTTTCTTGTGTTAGATTAGTTTGTATCATCTATTTATTTTGCCTTCTCGTTCTATCTCCAAAAATGCAATAAGAAATCCATTCTTGAAAGATTTTTTATGGTATCAGAGCAGGTTGTAGCACTGCGCATCAACCTAAAATTCATTTGTCACCATGGCTGATGACAAGATCGATGAAAACAAGAATGAAGGAAGCATTCCTGATATTAATTCTCCTTACTATATTCATCCATCGGATTATCCAAGGCAGATGCATGTCAATGATGCCTTGACTGACAACAACTATATTGATTGGGCTCAAGAAATGGAGAATTTCTTGTTTGCTAAAAACAAGATTGGCTTCATTGATAGGAGGATCAAGAAACCGGAAAAGACCGCTGCCGACTACATGGCTTGGATGCGATGTGATGCAATGATTAAACGATGGCTTACTACGGCCATGGAAAAGGACATTCGGAGCAGTGTGAAATACGACAATACCGCTGCAAAGATTTGGTTAGATCTTCATGAAAGGTTTGGGAAAGAAAGTGCACCCCGTGCATATGAATTGAAGCAGTCCATCTCCAACACTCGACAGGATGGCATGACAGTTTCAAGCTACTACACGAAACTACGAGGGTTATGGGATGAAATACAATCTGTTCTTCCTACCCCTCAATGTTCTTGTAATGGATGTTCTTGTGGCCTTGGAAGATCTCTCAACGAACTCAAAGAAAAAGAAAGACTTTATGAATTCCTCATGGGTCTAGACAGTGAATTCTCAATTGTGAGGACACAAATACTTTCCATGAAGCCAACACCATCCTTAGGAAACGCCTATCATCTAGTTGCAGAAGATGAACAACAAAGATCTATAACCAATGGCAAGAGACCTGTCACGGAGTCAGCAGCATTCCAAGCTTTCATGAAACATGATATGAGTTCAGGCCGACACAACAACAAATTCAAAAGGAAAGATGGGAAGCAAACGGAACACTGCGATTTCTGTGGGAAAGACGGCCACACTCGTGAAGGATGTTTCAAACGGATTGGTTATCCGGAATGGTGGCCTGTAAAGAGCAATCGAGAAAAGGCAAAACCAAGAGCGGCTTGTGCTGAGGTTGAATCAAATCCAGTTGCGGGATTGACAAAGGAACAGTACGAGCAATTTCTTAAACATTTTGCTCCTGAAGGCAAAGAAACTAATAATGAAATGCCACCCACAGCAAATATGGCAGGTAAACTCCATTATAATGATGAATGGATTGTCGATTCAGGCGCCACCGAGCACATGACCCACAGGGCTGACATCCTTGAAGATAAGGCCGTTTCGATCTATGAGGCACCTGTCATTATCCCAAATGGAGAAGTAGTGCCTGTAGAAGGAAAGGGAAAGCACACTCTGCCAAATGGAACAAAAGTGCATGGAGTTTTGCACGTTCCAAAGTTTAATTACGATCTCTTGTCTGTTAGCAAGCTTTCAAAGGATTTGCAATGTGCTGTAACTTTTTTCCCCAATTTTTTTGTCATGCAGGGCTTACATTCGAGGAGATTGATTGGAGCGGGTAGGTGCATTGACGGTCTATATCAAATGGGGATATTTGGGAATAAGAGAAAAGCAATGATGGCAACGGCGGATACATGGCACAAGAGGTTAGGACATGCCAGTGATAAGAAATTGTCTCAAATAAATTTTCTTGGGAATATTTCATTTAGAAATAAAGATCATATATGTGATTCTTGTGCAAAGTCCAAATTGACAAGGCAACCCTTTCCCACCAGTTTTACTAAGACAAATGCTAGTTTTGACCTGTTGCATTGTGACATATGGGGAAAATATCGAACACCCTCCTTCTCAAGAGCAAACTATTTCTTAACTATAGTGGATGATTATAGTAGGGCTGTTTGGGTTTTCCATCTTAAACACAAACATGAAGCGAGTATATGCTTAATTGATTTTCACAAAATGGTCAAGACACAATTTGAAAGGACCATTAAGAAAATTAGATGCGATAATGGTGGAGAATTTACTTCTAACCAAATGAAGAATTTTTATGCCGAACAAGGAATAATTTTGGAAACGACTTGCCCACACACGCCTCAACAAAATGGAGTCGTCGATCGAAAACATAGACACTTGCTCGAGACTGCTAGAGCACTAAAGACTGAAGCAAGTCTTCCAGTAAGGTTTTGGGGCGAATGCATCTTGACCGCATCATACATCATCAATCGATTGTCGTCAAAGGTTATTGAAGGCAAGACTCCATATGAGTTATTGTTTGATCAAAAACCAAATTATGATCATATGAGGATATTTGGGAGTTTGGTTTATTATCGAAGCACAGAGACCAAGGGTGACAAATTTGAGATGCGAGAGAGACCTGGAGTCTTTATGGGTTATCCACACGGCACGAAGGGATACAAAATTTATGATCCAAGTCATAATAAAATCATTGTATCAATGGATGTGAAATTCGCAGAAAATGTTTTTCCTTTTGCCATCAACAACAAGCAGGATGAACGTAAAGAAGAAAATATTTTTAAGGTCCCTTTCACCATAGAACAAGAGCATTTTGTCAACCAAGAGAATGTGCAAAATAAATCGATGGAGGCTGACAAAGGACAAACTGAAGTAGAGGGATCGAACTTGGATAGCCCCACAAATATTCCCACCGATCAAGATGAGTCTCACTCCATAGAAGAAGTCAACACCACAATTGAATTTGAAAATGATGAGCATGAAACTCATCAAAGTGAAGCTGTTGCATTGGAAAGCACCAATGTTGAGCCAGTGAAAGAAAAAAGAAACAGGTCAAGACCCAAACACTTGGCAGACTACATAGTGAAGCTTCCCCCATCTATAGACCCTGCACAGCCCGTCTCCAATCAACGATCCTCAACGGTATGCCCTTTAGCAAATTTTATTTCTTATGATAAATTCTCAGATTCACACAAAGTCTTCTTAGCGGTCATCAGTTCCAATGATGAACCAAAGCACTTTAGTGAAGCTGTGCAGGACCAAAATTGGAGAAATGCCATGAAGATGGAGATACAAGCTCTTGAAGAAAATGGGACCTGGACCATTCAAGAGTTACCGAATGGAAAGCGTGCTATAGACTCAAAATGGGTCTATAAAATAAAGTACAAAGCAAATGGTGAAATAGAGAGGTACAAGGCGAGGCTCATTGCGAAGGGCTTTACTCAGATTGAGGGAGTTGATTACCACGACACATTTGCTCCAGTGGCTAAGTTGGTTACTGTTAGAAGTCTCATTGCAGTTGCCGTGAAGAAGAACTGGATCATCCACCAATTAGATGTCAACAATGCATTTCTACATGGAGACTTAGATGGAGAAGTCTACATGAAAATTCCACTAGGTTACGAAAAAAGGGGGAGGGTCCAAAGTCTGCAGGTTAAGAAAATCCATTTATGGCTTGAAGCAGGCCTCAAGAAACTGGTACCAAAAGTTCACATCAGTCCTTCTCAAACTTGGGTTCAAACAATCTCATGCTGATCCTTCTCTCTTTATATACGAGGAAAATGAAGTGTTTGTTGCTACTGTAATATATGTTGATGATGTAATTATTGTGGGCAATAGTCAAGACAAAATCCAAGGAACGAAGGCTTTCCTTGATAAGAAGTTTGGCATCAAAGATCTTGGTCCCTTGAAATACTTCCTTGGAATAGAGGTAGCCCGAACAACAGATGGCCTAGTCCTGAGTCAAAGAAAATACACCCTGGACATTTTGAAAGATAGTGGGATGTTGGGGTGCCGACCATGCTCCTTTCCAATGGAGCAAAACTTGAAGCTAGAAAAGGATGATGGAGATGTTGTGGACGCCAACAAATACCGTCGACTTGTTGGGAGATTGCTATATCTCCAAGCCTCAAGACCTGACATCGCATACTCAGTAAATGTTCTGAGCCAGTTTGTTGATGATCCTCGACAGAAACACATGGATGCAGCTACAAGAGTTTTGAGATATTTAAAGGCAACACCAGGGCAAGGTGTTTTCTTTCCAAAGCAAGGGGGATTTAATTTAGTTGCATATTCCGATGCCGATTGGCTTGGATGTCCTTTCACGAGAAGGTCACGAACAGGATACATCTTACTATTGGGGGGAGCCCCAGTATCTTGGAAATCACAGAAACAATCTGTTGTTTCCCGTTCATCGGCTGAAGCCGAGTACCGTGCTATGGCCACCACTGTCAACGAAATAGCATGGATGCGTTGGCTTCTAGAGGATCTTAAGGCTAAGCAAAACGGGTCTACGCCTCTCTTTTGTGATAATCAAGCCGCCCGTCATATTGCCAATAATCCAATTTTCCATGAACGCACAAAATTTGTCGAGATGGATTGTCACTTTGTTAGAGAACGGGTCCAGACTCCAGAGGTGGAGCCACTTCACATTGACACGAAGATGCAGATAACAGATCTCTTTACGAAAGCATTGGGAGCTCATCAGCTTGAGTTTTTACTCAGCAAGCTGGGTATGCGAAATTTGCATGCTCCATCTTGAGGGGGAGTATAAAATCCCATGATCTTCTCCAGATTTTCCTCCTATTATTCCCTGTGTGAATATGCTCTGATTTATTTCTTTCCTTTACTTAGTTTGGAAGTGTATCCTTGATTTTTGTTCTTTCTAGTATTAGATTAGTTTGTATCATCTATTTATTTTGCCTTCTCGTTGTATCTCCAAAAATGCAATAAGAAATCCATTCTTGAAAGATTTTTTAAGGACGAGAACGATCAAAGAGTCATATGGGCCAATGTAATAAAAGGTAAAGGTCAGATGTTCAGGAATCGGGATCAATTTCGAAAGGTGGTGGCAAACCACTGTATCGCACTTTGACGTGGATTTTATTTCATGCACAAAAAAAAAGTCCAAGTAAACTGCAGCATGGAGGGCTGTGGGTGGCGCATATATGCAGCTTTCCACAAGTCTGACAACTCGTTTCGATACACACTTGCACATTGACTCACCGGTGCGGGGTGAATAATCTGCAGTCGAGAACTCACCCAAATGACAATGCAACATGGGTGGCATCATTCATAAAGGACAAACTTTGAAGGTGTGAAAGAGATAAATAATTAGGTCAAATCACTCTCCATTTGTTGAAATGTTGTGAACCAATGTAGCTATTTTATGGGATAAGTTCTTTGAAAGCATACGAGTATCGCTTCCCTTTACCAGTAATACTTGTGTCCCTATTATACCAATACAATTGTCTATCCACGTATATACCATTATCCTTACCGCTAAATAATTATCCTAACATTCAGTATGTTTCGGGTGTTTAAGCACCCTATGTGTTGTAAATTATTGGTTTATGATTCCTTTATGGATATGCCCAAACATAATTATATGAACACCCAGTGAAATACAATGCCCTTTCGTTGAATACCTCATTCAAACCATATTTCAATAGTCCTCTTGACCTTTAAAAATAGTTTTATTCACTAACTAACTATTCCACACATTGAATAGTTGATCACTTGGGGTGAAGTGTATTTCAACACTTATTTTTGAGAGAATGTCCTTGTGTTCAATGTCAATTGTCCAAAATCTTCTTATTTTTAGTTATTGTTCAACACATACTTCATAGGGTATTCCATTATTAGTATTAAAACACTGTTACACTTGACCACTTGACATTATAATCTACTTGAACGTTAATAGAATTGAACCATGATTATTCATGTCCTCAATTTCATTCACATTATGTATCTTTTAGTTGATCTACTTGAATTATCACACAGTTGGTAGGTTGGTATGAGTATATGACAACTGAAATACAATGAGAGGTGTGAAAGTAACAAATTTTAGTGGATCTTGTTTGTAGATCTCATAATTTGGTCACATCACTCTGCATTAGTGAAATATAGTCATCGTAGCTATTTTGTGGGAAAAGCATTCTGAAAGAATACGAGTAAAATGTCCATTTACAGTGAATACCCGTGTCCATGAAATACAATCACAGCGTTTAGTCAATGTGAATACCGTTATCCTTATCGGTTAATAATATCTTGTACGTTCAGTATGTTTCGGGTGTTTAGGCACTTATTTGTTGCAAATTACTGGTTTTTGATTCGTTTATGGATGCAAAAATATAAGTGTTTGAACAACTCAGTGAAATACAATGCCCTTTCATTGAATACCTCATTCAAACCATATGGTTGTAGTTTAACAGTATCAACACTTACTAAGTTCTCCACACATTGAATACTAATACACTTAGGGTGAAGTGTAGTTCAACATTAACTTTTGAGGGAATTTGCTCGTGTTCAATGTTGATGGTTTAAAATCTTCTTATGTAATAGTTGAACACTTACTTCCTAGGGTATTCCCATTAAATTGTATTCACAATAAAATCTTCGTATTTATGGTTGTAGTTCAACACTTCATAGGGTATTCCATTTCTTGCAATCAAACCACATTGCAAATGTCCTATTCACATTAAATTACTTTTCAAGATTATTGACATCACTTATTTCTGACAGTCTACATGAATTAATACAGTTTATTGTGGGATTCCATAATCGCATTACGATTAATACCATACATGAGAAAAATACCAATCACAACGAGTAACCATAATACAAATACCATTCATAATCGAATTAGAGAAAATTATCATTTCTCTAACTCAGAAAACATTGTTCCACAATAAAATATGATTCATCCAAAAGGCAAATACTAATAACCAACCACAAACAGTACTACTGACCATCCACAACCAGTAACCATGAAACAATACCATTGTTCATCTACAACCAACCATATTCTCCGATTCGACTCGACTTGTCCACATAGTGAACAAGAAAATCGGGGAGGGTGAGGGACGACCTGGGGAAGAGAATGCAGACAAAGAGTCAAAGACCATTAGTGCCCTCGCAAAATCCATGGTGTTCTCTGTGCCAGACAAGTTTACCATTAGTGCCACTAAATCTGCCCTTTTCAGCGATCCGCCCCTTGGAAAATACTTTTGCTTGATTTTCGACTTCGGCACGCACCTCGGGTGAACATACAACCCTTGGTGCCGAAGCCCCAGCACAACCGAATATTCCCAGCTTGGCGAAATGATTAAATGGAGTGGATCTTATTGTTTCCACTGTCTGTCCGTAATTCTCCCCTTTATGGTATCCATTGCTTCTTGAAGCACTATAATTGTACAACGGGCTATTATGGTAGCCTGCTCGGTTTCTCCTCCTTTGGCTTCGTCTTCTTACTTTTCTTGCTACCTTTCGGCGGCATCTTTAATAATTCTGCCAAAAAAAATTAATACCGGGGTCATTCACAAATCATACCCGTGTTTATAATTTAATATGCTGGTACCCAATTTCGCAAATACATAGTATATTACACGCGGTACAACAATGCATCTTAACAACAACATTCCCTCAAATAAACAAGTACTCTCTACCACTACTAGAAAATTTAGTTTTACCGATGTAACGCCCCAAAAATTTAAAACCAAATTTCTGTGACGTCACTGCCGTGTTACCTCTCTTAAACTGTTGGCCAATCAATTTAAGATCAATAACACGTAGCCAAGTAAACAGAAAGCCAATGATTCATAATACAAATCCAGAAAGGAAACCTCACATCATAACAGACGTCCGGCTTACAAGCCTTATTCATGCGACATAACAGTCGACATAACAGTCTCATCTCAACCTGTCAGAGATATCAAGTAAAACCCAAGACAGAACATAGTGTACTGATCAGTACCACAAACAGTACGGGACAAGGTAATAGAGTCATAGCATAATATTCAAGACAAGCACATAAGTCCACAACATGCTAATGCATCTCTAGGTAGATCACTCATCCCCAAACCCCACATCGTGCTCAGGCTCTGCGTCCTCCCCGGGAATATCTATACATGAAAACAATTGCAAGGGTCAGTACAAGGTACTGAGCAAGAATAGAAGAATCGGCATAAGGGGAAACAAGAATTAACTTGATTCCCTAGAAGTATATTTATACATATATGTGGAGATATATTACGTACATAAACATTTGTTAGGCATAACATAAAACTTGAACAGCGCGGATAAATAAACATCACACCGTCCCATACCGGTGCTTCAACCACTGCAAATAAGATGAATGATGGATGATGAGATGAAATGTTATGACCTAAAATGTCTATCTACCCTAAATGCAACACATAAGCATGTCTAGCGCGCACCTAGGTACCATGGTCGGTATTCCCCCCCATATAAGGGTCCACTCCCCTTAATGGTCGGGAGACATACCCACAGTGCCCCCGCCGCGGACACTAACAGCTGAGATCGTGGCTTACGGCAAGCGGGTCAGGCTAAGGGTCATGAGCCCTTTCTAGCCAAATACAGACTAGGATATAAATCCTTTTCAGTCTCAATGCCCAGGGTAAGATACTACTATGCCCAATCGGATACCGACTCGTAAGCATAGGGTATCCTACCCTCGTAGCATAATTTTTGATTCACCAACATATCATCACAGATATTCAGATTCAATTCAATCACATGTCCATACGTAAAGCAACGTATCATGACAAATAGACAACTCATCTCGAGTTAAGTATAATCAGGGGTGTGCCAAGTCCCACATATCGGCACCAACAACTCACATCAACTTAGAAGCGAAAACAAGACTCGATCTCAACTAAGGCATAGTAGATCACCGCTAATCGCAACTAGGTTCATAGATTGTGAGCATAATGATAGTTATGGCATGCTAGAAGCATAAGAAGAACTAAGAAACAAGAAGGACGAAGAATCGGAAAAACGAGCAAAAAGAACGCAGCAACAGCAGAGACCGCGCGCTCCCCGCGCGGTCTTGTGGGAAAGGGCGCGCCAAGAGCGCGCGCCCTGGACACGGACGTCGTGACGTTCGTGTCGCGCGCTGCTCGCGCGCTAGCGCGTCGGGGGCGCGCCGACACGGCAGAAACGATGGAAATGGCGATTTCCAGCCATTCCACCGATTATGCCCCCCATTTAGGCCTATCTCTACCCTTGCCTGGTATTGAGGTGGTCCAAACTCTTCCAATACAGCTCCCCAACTCCTCCAAACACCAATACCAAGCTACATAACAAGAAATCAATCCAAACATCAAAAATCAACTCCAAACATCAAAATTCATCCAAGAACATGATTTCTTCATCATGAAACCATTGGAAGCTCAAAAACTGAAATTACTCAACCAAAAGCATTACCTTAGCTCCCAAAACTGATTTGCAACTCCCAAGCAAGGATTTAACACAAATTCCAAGCCAATCTACAAGAGTTGAAGAAAAACCCCCAATTTTCGTCACTACCAAAACAGCCCCCAAAATCCCTTCCAAACACAAGAAAAAGCAAGGAAGATGCAAGAGAAACACTTACCCCAACTATCTTGACCAAAACCCCAACCGATTTGAGCAAGAAAATGGAGATTGGAAGGGTTTTGACACCAACCCTAACTCACCAAAGAAGGGTGACGGGAAAGAGGGGAAGAGAGGAGTGAAATGGGTTTCCAATGCCTAAAAATCTGATTTTGAAAAGTCAAAAATGGATCCGGGTCGGGTCATGGGTCTCGGGTCGGGTCGGAATGTGGGTTAAAAGGGTTACACCACTTGTCTTGACCACATTGCACCCATTTGAGCACTTGACTTTTATTATCTTGTGAGTTGAACTCACTTATTCCCCCACTTAAATCTTCATACACCTATAAAATAATCCACATACCAAGTCTTTTGTTAATTAACCATAACTAAATTAAATTAATTATGAGTTAATTAAATCGGGGTGTTACAATCTCTCCCCCTTAGGATCATTCGTCCTCGAATGAAAAAGTATGGATTAAGGTCATTACCTCACTGAATTGGAGTTAAATCCAAGTCGGGATAACGCCCCGCCATGCTGTCCTCTGTCTCCCAAGTGGCATCCTCTACGCCATGCCTCGCCCAAAGTACTTTCACCATTTTGATCACCTTATTGCGAAGTACCTTTTCTTTAGTGTCTAGAATCGCCACGGGGTATTCTTCGTATTGTAGGCTGTCATCCAACTCCACCTCCTCCGGTTGTATAATCTTGTCAGGATCCGAGATAAACTTCCTCAACTGAGAGACGTGGAAAACGTTGTGCACATTTCCCACCTCAGTTGGCAATTCTAACCGGTAAGCGACCTTCCCAATTTTCTTAGTGATCTCATAGGGGCCTATAAACCTGGGACTCAGTTTCCCCTTCTTTCCAAATCGTCTCACGCCCCTCATGGGTGACACTCTCAAAAGTACCCAATCTCCAACCTCGAATTCAATGTCTCTCCTGGATAAATCAGCATAACTCTTTTGACGATCCTGAGCTTCCTTCATTCTGTCTCTGATCACCCGTACCACTTCAGTGGTCTGTTCAATGAGTTCAGGACCCATCACCACTCGCTCTGCAGGATCACTCCAACACAAGGGTGTCCTGCACTTTCTTCCGTATAAGGCCTCGAAAGGCGCCATACGAATACTCGCGTGATAGCTATTGTTGTAGGAAAACTCCACCAAAGGTAGATGTTCCTCCCACGATCCTTGAAAATCCATCACACACGCCCTCAACATATCCTCCAAAGTTCTGATGGTTCTTTCAGTCTGTCCATCAGTCTGAGGGTGCCACGCAGTACTCATACTGATCTGTGTCCCAAAGGCTGTCTGCAATTCCTTCCAGAACCGTGACAGGAATCTGGAATCTCTGTCGGAAATGATTTCCCGAGGAATACCAAAACGTCTAACCACATGTTGGATGTAAGCGCCAGTCAACTGTTGCATGCTCCAGTTCAATCTCATTGGTATAAACACAGCACTCTTGGTTAGTCGGTCCACAACTACCCAAATAGTATCAAAACTGCTCCGTGTCCTGGGTAGCCCGGTGACAAAGTCCATAGCAATGGACTCCCATTTCCAAGTAGGAACATCCAAAGGTTGTAATAAGCCTGAAGGTCTCATATGCTCGGCTTTCACCTTCTGGCAAGTGGAACACCTAGACACAAATTCTGCCACTTCCTTCTTCATCCCTTTCCACCAATAGTTTTGCCTCAAATCCTTGTACATCTTTACTGCTCCCGGATGTACGGAGTAAGGTGTGCGATGTGCTTCCTCCATAATTTTTCCTTTCAGCGCCTGATCTTTCGGAGGCACGCACCAACGGTCCCCAAACTTGATCATATCCTTGCTATCAATCACAAAGCCTTCCGCTTTACCCTTACGAATCTGAGCTTTCAAATGCATCATCTCTTGACTTACAGCTTGACTTAGTCTGAGCTCCTCGAGTAATGATGGCACCACCGTCATAGCATTCAACCTCGCTATCGTGTCGTAAGGAACAACCACAACACCTTCCTTGTCCAACTCTTGCCTTAACTTCCAAGGGAGAGTAATTGAGTTCAGTACATGTCCTTTCCTACTTAGTGCATCAGCCACCCGGTTGGCTTTCCCTTCTATGTACTGAATACTCGTGTCGTAGTCCTGCAAAAACTCTAACCACCTTCTTTGCCTACCGCTCATTTTATCTGCAGTGTAGAGATATTTAAGGTTCTTATGATCCGAATAGATTTGACACTTGGCGCCGTAAAGATAATGCCTCCAAATTTTTAATGCATGCACGACCGCTGCCATCTCCAGGTCGTGAGTCGGGTAATTCAGCTCGTGAGGCTTTAATTGTCTAGAGGCATATGCAATCACCTTGCCATACTTCATAAGCACACACCCAAGTCCTCGATGAGATGCATCTGTGTATACCTCATATTCCCCCGATTCATCAGGTAACACTAGGACCGGAGCCTCCGTCACCTTCTTCTTCAATAGATCAAAAGCCCGCTGACAGTCCTCACTCCAATGAAATAATACATCCTTTCTCAATAACTGAGTCAAGGGTCGAGCAATGCTAGCGAACCCCTCAATGAACCTCCTGTAGTATCCCACCAATCCAAGGAAACTACGCACCTCACTGACATTAGTTGGAGGATTCCACTCCAACACTGCTTCGACCTTCGCAGGGTCTACTGAAATTCCTTCGCCTGACACAATATGCCCAAGGAAAGCCACCTGATCCAACCAAAACTCACACTTCGAAAGTTTAGCATACAACTTGTGCTCCCGAAGCACCTGCAACACTGTCCTGAGATGTTCCTTGTGTGTCTTTACATTGGAAGAGTATACCAAAATGTCATCAATAAAGACAACCACACAAACGTCTAACCAAGGTCGAAAGACGCGATGCATCAAGTCCATAAAAACTGTTGGGGCATTAGTCAGCCCAAACGGCATCACTGTGAACTCGAAATGACCATACCGCGTTCGGAAAGCTGTCTTTTCACGATCTCCCTCTGCCACCCGAATCTGATGGTATCCTGATCTCAAGTCGATCTTAGAGAATGTGGATGCACCCTTCAGCTGGTCAAATAGGTCATCAATCCTCGGCAGTGGGTAACGGTTCTTGACTGTGATCTGATTGAGCCCCCGATAATCAATACACATCCGTAAGCTTCCGTCCTTCTTTTTGACAAAGATTACCGGTGCTCCCCAAGGCGAACTACTAGGTTGAATGTATCCTTTATCAAGTAGATCCTTAAGTTGTTCCTTCAACTCCCTCAATTCGGCAGGAGCCATTCGGTAAGGGGCCTTGGCAACTGGTGCCGCTCCCGGTACCAAGTCAATGACAAAGTCTATCCCCCGGACAGGCGGAAATCCGGGTATCTCATCAGGAAACACATCTGGAAACTCCGAGAAAATAGGTATCTGTGCAATTGTCGAACTCGAGGGTGCTGGCGTCATCTCACGCACAGAACAAAAGTATACCGGATACCCTTTTCTAATTAAAGCTGCAAAAGTGACAGAAGATACCACTCGAATGTTAGGAGGGTAATAAACCACTTGCTCACCTTCTTCATCGGTGAAGGAAATCCTTGGTATTCCGCAGTCTAATCTGGCTCGGTACTTAGACAGCCAATCCATTCCCAAAATCACGTCAAAATCGGCCAAATCTAGCACCACTAGATTTGCTCTGAACTCTCGATCTTTGATGATTATCTGTGCATCGGGTTTAATCCACTGGCTCCGCATGAGGTCTCCCGAAGGTAGCGTAACAGGGAGTTGATAAGCCTCCAGCGGTCCCATATCATTATTGGTTACGAATTCCGATGATATAAACGAGCATGATGCACCAGAATCATATAAGGCATAAGCAGGCACATTATCAACTAGTATAGTACCTACGCATTTAATAACATAAGGTACTACTTGGGTACTTGTTACAGATGGTTAAGTCGATCAAGATTGAAATTGAACAATGAACAACTTACCAGTCATGACATCGTCTCGCCCATCTAGCTCAGCCCGTTCAATCACGTTGAGGCGGCCCCCACGGCCCCTCTGTGGTCCACGACCTCTGTCACCTTGTCCACGCGACGCATTCCCACCAAACGCACCTGAAGTAGATCCTCCTACTTGACCTACCAACTGTGGGCACTGTGGCCTCAAATGTCCTTGCTGTCCGCAATTCCAGCAGTGGGATACGCCCCTGTACGGTGGCTGTGCATAAGTCTGAGGTCTAGAGGTCTCTCCACCGCTTCTCGGCCTCGTCTGCCTATGCTGGGGTCTACTCGGCCCCCCCGAATCCCTGCGACGAGCGGCCCACACGCGCTGCACATCAGCGCGAGCTCTCTCAATGAATAAAGCCTGATCATATGCTGAAGCTAAGCAGGCGTGTTGGTTGCTAAACCCAGTCCGGATCTCGGCCTTCAATCCATCCACAAACCTTGAGACCTTATCTTCCTCATCAGTAACTAGCATTGGTACGTATGACATGAGTTCCACAAAACGACCATAGTACTCAGACACTGTCATATTTCCTGCTTGCTCTAGGTTGAGAAATTCCCTCTTTTTAATATTCATCATCTGTGTGGTGAAAAAGTGGGATCTCAAAACATGACAGAAAACTTCCCATGAGAAGTTGGGTCTCGCCATAAGCTCACTTTTACACGACCTCCACCAATGGAGAGCTGGTCCAGTAAGATACTGACGTCCCACCCTGACCTTCCAATCCTCTGGGCAGTCTATATTCTCAAAGATCTCCTCCATATGATAAATCCAATCAGTCAGAGCAACCGGGTCTACTCCTCCACTAAAGACCGGCGGTTGATAATGCCTTGCTAGATGCACGTAATCCACGGGTCGGGGTGGTGGTTGTGCAGGTTGATTCGCCTGCCCCTGATACATCCCATGCATAGTATTAAACATATATTGCATAAACTGAGGGTCAATGGGCATCTGCCCAGGTGGCGGTGGTGGTGGAGGCACTGGTTCGTCCTCATAGTTCAAGTCCTCCTCCACCTCTACAGGTTCCTCGATTGGAACATTTTCCCCATGATCATAGCCAAGTCCACCATCCTCATGGTACTGTCCACGACCCCCAATAACTGGCCCCTGATTCCTGCGAGGCCTTCCCCTCCTCCTGGGCTCTCCACCCCTGCGCGGGGGCATCCTATATTCATAATATAACGAGATATTCAGTAACATTCGGTAAACAAGAATAATTCTTTACCGAACAGCAATTATTAAGTATAGATCTCCCGGAATATCCCCAAGGATTGATCCTGGTTTGATTCACAAACCACAATCCACCCCTAAAGGGCACGCAGATAACCAAAAACAATGCAATCAACAAGGAAATAAGCAAAACCAGATGCAATTCCTACACTATATGCTTTCCCCCACACACCTCACCACATGTTTGTGTTAGAATTCTAAGCACATACGAGCAGACATGGCTCTGATACCAACCTGTAACGCCCCAAAAATTTAAAACCAAATTTCTGTGACGTCACTGCCGTGTTACCTCTCTTAAACTGTTGGCCAATCAATTTAAGATCAATAACACGTAGCCAAGTAAACAGAAAGCCAATGATTCATAATACAAATCCAGAAAGGAAACCTCACATCATAACAGACGTCCGGCTTACAAGCCTTATTCATGCGACATAACAGTCGACATAACAGTCTCATCTCAACCTGTCAGAGATATCAAGTAAAACCCAAGACAGAACATAGTGTACTGATCAGTACCACAAACAGTACGAGACAAGGTAATAGAGTCATAGCATAATATTCAAGACAAGCACATAAGTCCACAACATGCTAATGCATCTCTAGGTAGATCACTCATCCCCAAACCCCACATCGTGCTCAGGCTCTGCGTCCTCCCCGGGAATATCTATACATGAAAACAATTGCAAGGGTCAGTACAAGGTACTGAGCAAGAATATAAGAATCGACATAAGGGGAAACAAGAATTAACTTGATTCCCTAGAAGCATATTTATACATATATGTGGAGATATATTACGTACATAAACATTTGTTAGGCATAACATAAAACTTGAACAGTGCGGATAAATAAACATCACACCGTCCCATATCGGTGCTTCAACCACTGCAAATAAGATGAATGATGGATGATGAGATGAAATGTTATGACCTAAAATGTCTATCTACCCTAAATGCAACACATAAGCATGTCTAGCGCGCACCTAGGTACCATGGTCGGTATTCCCCCCCATATAAGGGTCCATTCCCCTTAATGGTCGGGAGACATACCCACAGTGCCCCCGCCGCGGACACTAACAGCTGAGATCGTAGCTTACGGCAAGCGGGTCAGGCTAAGGGTCATGAGCCCTTTCTAGCCAAATACAGACTAGGATATAAATCCTTTTCAGTCTCAATGCCCACGGTAAGATACTTCTATGCCCAATCGGATACCAACTCGTAAGCATAGGGTATCCTACCCTCGTAGCATAATTTTTGATTCACCAACATATCATCACAGATATTCAGATTCAATTCAATCACATGTCCATACGTAAAGCAACGTATCATGACAAATAGACAACTCATCTCGAGTTAAGTATAATCAGGGGTGTGCCAAGTCCCACATATCGGCACCAACAACTCACATCAACTTAGAAGCGAAAACAAGACTCGATCTCAACTAAGGCATAGTAGATCACCGCTAATCGCAACTAGGTTCATAGATTGTGAGCATAATGATAGTTATGGCATGCTAGAAGCATAAGAAGAACTAAGAAACAAGAAGGACGAAGAATCGGAAAAACGAGCAAAAAGAACGCAGCAACAGCAGAGACCGCGCGCTCCCCGCGCGGTCTTGTGGGAAAGGGCGCGCCAAGAGCGCGCGCCCTGGACACGGACGTCGTGACGTTCGTGTCGCGCGCTGCTCGCGCGCTAGCGCGTCGGGGGCGCGCCGACACGGCAGAAACGATGGAAATGGCGATTTCCGGCCATTCCACCGATTATGCCCCCCATTTAGGCCTATCTCTACCCTTGCCTGGTATTGAGGTGGTCCAAACTCTTCCAATACAGCTCCCCAACTCCTCCAAACACCAATACCAAGCTACATAACAAGAAATCAATCCAAACATCAAAAATCAACTCCAAACATCAAAATTCATCCAAGAACATGATTTCTTCATCATGAAACCATTGGAAGCTCAAAAACTGAAATTACTCAACCAAAAGCATTACCTTAGCTCCCAAAACTGATTTGCAACTCCCAAGCAAGGATTTAACACAAATTCCAAGCCAATCTACAAGAGTTGAAGAAAAACCCCCAATTTTCGTCACTACCAAAACAGCCCCCAAAATCCCTTCCAAACACAAGAAAAAGCAAGGAAGATGCAAGAGAAACACTTACCCCAACTATCTTGACCAAAACCCCAACCGATTTGAGCAAGAAAATGGAGATTGGAAGGGTTTTGACACCAACCCTAACTCACCAAAGAAGGGTGACGGGAAAGAGGGGAAGAGAGGAGTGAAATGGGTTTCCAATGCCCAAAAATCTGATTTTGAAGAGTCAAAAATGGATCCGGGTCGGGTCATGGGTCTCGGGTCGGGTCGGAATGTGGGTTAAAAGGGTTACACCACTTGTCTTGACCACATTGCACCCATTTGAGCACTTGACTCTTATTATCTTGTGAGTTGAACTCACTTATTCCCCCACTTAAATCTTCATACACCTATAAAATAATCCACATACCAAGTCTTTTGTTAATTAACCATAACTAAATTAAATTAATTATGAGTTAATTAAATCGGGGTGTTATAACCGACCCCAAAATGGGGTCCGTAACTAGGTTTTACGGGTCGTCCTGGGGTTTACCGACCCCATTCCGACCCCATTACCGACCCCAATCCCGGGTCGATAATTTGATGGTAGGTGATCTGGCGCCGACCAAAGATTCTAGGGGTCGGGAGATTACCGACCCCATGTGGGTCGATAAAATTACCGACCCCATTACCGACCAACATTGGGGTCGGTAAGCGAGGTCTAGGGACTTCGAGCACCCGAAATTACCGACCCCACCGACCCCAAATGGGGTCGGTAAATATCTTAGATGAAATAAAATGTGTTCAGGAGTACTCGAACCCACAACCTTGCATCACCTAGCCACAACCCTAACCAGCTGGGCTAGCCTTCTACACCACCAATGGTAACCCGCCACGTGTCATATATTAATTCCTCCTCAAATACTGAAGAGGGGATTCGAACCCAGGTGAGATGCATTTCTCACTCGCGCGCGTGCCATCCGCGTACACAACTTTTCATGTTATAATATGCAATTTGTTAAATATATATAATATTTTTATATATAATACGTAATTAATAACTTTAAAAATAATAATATAAACATTGATATTAATTAAATAAATTGTAGAATAATTCATAAAATGAAAGGGGTAAAATTAATTAAATCACTAATTAAATTTAAGAAAATAGAAATTAATATGACTAACTATTAATTAAAATAAAAAATTTATAAAAATATTAAATTCCATAATTAAAAATTTAAAATAACATATGCAATATAAAATTCAATAATAAATGTGAATAATTCGGTCGCTATTGCGGTCGGTAGTAACGCCCCAGTATGTTCGATATATCGCGAATTTCGATCGCTAAATTGACTTTTTTTGTAGTTAATTAAATTGAAATATAAATATAAATTAAAATTAAATTAATTAAATAATAAAAAATTTATTAATTCAATAAAAAAATAAAATAAAATTAATTAAATCAAAAAAATTAAAATCAATTTATTAAATAAAATAATAAAATTATTCAAAAATTAAAATAAATTTAAAGAATAATATAAATTTATTTTTAATAAAAATTCTATGAAGTCAAAATTAAAAATAAAATTAATTAAATAAAATATTAAATTCAGTAATTAAATTAATAAATAAATAATTAAAGTATATAATAATTAAATAATTAATTGGCTCAAAATAAATAAATAATCAAAGAAATATTAATAAAAATAATAAAATAAATTAAAAAAATTAAAAAAACTACAGACCCCAATTGGGGTCGGTAATTTACCGACCCCAATTGGAGTCGGTAATGCCGACCACATTAATTGTGGTCGGTGTTTTGGTTTTCGAATGTCCCTGGGTCCAATAACGGCTAAATTTTACCGACCCCACTTTGGGGTCAGTAAATCCGACCCGTACTATGGTGGTCGGTAATTGGGGTCGGTAATTGGTCTTTTTCTTGTAGTCTACGTTTCGAGCATGTTTAAACTAGAATCAAATAGAACAATTTTCAGAACCCAATAACGATTGCAGCAAAGGAAAAGCAATATCAGCAAAGCATTACATATTCACTAGTGTTTATGCACAATACAAATCATACCCGTTTTATGCACAAATCATATCGGTGTAACAATTTCACAAATACAAAAATCCCTAAACGCGATATAACAACATTCCCACAAATCAAGCAAGGAAGAAAAGACATCAAACACAAAAACAATTGCTCAGAAATGCAGCAAAAGCAGTAAACAAAACACCATGGAACCGCAACAAACAAACGGGTAAGCCAACACCTAGTTTATGCACAACCCTAAATCGATCCAAAATTATCTCTAGTTTTCTAGCAACACAAAATGGGTACCAAAATCAAGAAAGAATTGCAAACCCCTAAATGAACCGATTGTTCACAACCCTAAAAAATTCAAAATTTCATCTTTCAACTGAAGTAATCAAACAGGTAAGCACATACTCGTAAACCCTAATTTCACAAAACTCATTGCATTTCATACCTTAATTTGTGAACAAAACCGAGCTTCCTCTTCGATTACGTATGTTGGAACCGTAAAAGACCGAGTTTTTTCAGCCTCTTTAAACCCAAACCAGCGCGCGAAACTTATTTTCGCAAATGGAGGATGTAGCGTTGCTTCTTTCACATGCCTTCGTCCGTTCTTTCATGGTCGTGGGGTGTTGGCTGTCGTCGTCTCCGCGTTCGCAATGGAGAAGGGCGGTTACATTTTGAACAGAGGGATGAGTGAGGCAGTGGGTGACTTGCTTTTAATGGTCTGACAATTTCAGACATGGGGAGAGGATTTGACATAAAGTTGAAAGGTTTGTTCTACCCTCCTCTCCAAAGCTTGGGCATTTCTTGGACCAAGGGTTATGTAGTCTTTTCACCAATTTGTTTTTCAAACGTATATAAAAATTCTGGCATGGGTTGTAAATTGGGAGTATTTTGTTATGTGTGTCGTGTAATGGGTGTATTTGTTTGGGAGGACTTTTATCTTACATTTACGGATTATATAATTAGTTTTAAATAAATTAAATAAAATCATTTCATTCTGTGACTATTACTCACCTTTAAGGACTACGATATATGTCGAATGGATTAATTACTCACCATTAAGTGTGTACCATTATAAAAAATATCATTAAATTAATTTTCTAATATAGAATAATAATTGTACAGCTAATTATTTTTATTAACCAAAAAATTATTTTTAGGTTTGAATTCATAATATAATATAGGTCTGTAATATTATCAACCACAAAATTATTTTTTATTTACTTTAAAATTTTTATATGCAGATTGGTAGCTTTAAATATAATAATACATAGTTATATATATAAATTAAAATGATAAACTAAAGACTTTAATTGTGTCATATACAATTAGAAACAGACTAAAGTGAGAAACCTAATTCATGCAAATGGCTATTCATTGGCTGATATAAGTTAAAATAAGAATAAAATTATGTGATTATGAGCCAAAACCTTATTTTTGTTATTAATAGATATGGTTTTTGTGACATAAGGGAAAAAAAATCAATTAATACGTGGCGTCATATATACTTCCAAATAGCAATCAAGCAATGATTAATTTTATGATTAATGCGTCGATCATATATTAGTAGTAAACACATTGTTGTAATTAATCATGATAGTCGTTGTTTTGAAAGTATACCCATAATGTTCTGTTTTATAATATCAAATCTAAACTACTTTCATGTCTTAGTTACAATCTGCACTGTAGAGCACGTAATATAGAAATTAAAATTATATTTTATTTATGTAATATCCATATTGGTTGGAAAGCAAACGAAGCATGTCTGATCAGAACGAAAAGCCTGCCTTATTTTAAACTCGGATTAGCTGAAAGCGGATAATATCTATAAGCGGGTGTGACTAGACGTTACGTTAAGCATTATATATGATTTTTTTTTTCATTTTTCTTTTTATTAAAGAAATAACTAGTTCTTACGAAAAAGTGAAAGAAAACCATAGAAATAATAAAAGGGTTTTGTGGGTGTGTTAAAATTTCAGCGTAACATGATTTATTTTTATTTTTGTTTTTTTTGTAATTTTTTTTTTTGAGGGAAATTTTTTTCAAGCTCCCGAAAGTTACTAAATAAGTCTTGTCAAATGAAGTCTATCTTTTTTCATCCACAAGCATAACATGATTTTTGAATGGAGGATTATTATTAAAATGTATTGCATTATAAGAATTTTTATTTTAGCGATCGAATATGTGAACGAAACTCGTTATCGTCTACAATTCTAACAAGCGAATCAGATATAAGAAAGTTGTTATGATATTGTTTTTTTTTAAAAAAAAAAAAACCATATGGCTAATTATGGTGGTAATAATAACAGGCCTCAAAACGACACCACTATAATCATAAATTTTAGTGAGATTAAAAAAATAAGAAAAAGAGTACGAACAGAAAAGTTCAAATTTTAGTGAGATTTTTTTTTTTAACTAATTTGACAAAAATGAAGTATAATGAATAAATTAAATCATTAAGTGGGCCAGTCCACACCAAAATCAGGAGATCAACGAATGGGTTTTTGGCTTCCAGGAAAGAACTTAAACTCTTCGGTATCAAAACTTGACAATTTGGCAATTGATGGGAAAAACCTCCGGTTGAATGGGTTAAAGCCAATTGTGACGTAGTATCACGAGGTTTGAGCTTTTCTGGTGGTATTTTACGAGACACAGATGGGAACTGATTGGGTGGCATCAAAGCCAAAGAGAACGACTCTGAAATATTGCATGCCGAAATTTGGGCATTCTTCTCACCTTGCAACTGGCTTGGTCATTGGGCATACGCAAACTTGAACTAGAATCCGATAGCCAAGTGGCTATCCAGCATATCAATTCTCACACAACTGATCCTAGCTCTACCTACCTTTGGATCTCGCAAATCAAAGCTATACTCTTGGGAATGGGAAGTCAAGTACTCACATATACCACGAGATTGCAACAAAGCAGCGGATTGCTTCGTCAAAGGCTAGCCTTGGATTGACAATGTTCAACATTTTGTTAGGCCTCCCGATTTCATGATTGATGCTATTAATTTTGACCATATCGGTCTGTACCAAACTATGCAATTCTTGGAATAAAAGACTTCAACCCTCCTTCACCCGGAAAAAATATCATTAAGTGGGATATATATAAATTGACAAATTATTTATTGGTAATACCAACTCTTTTTAAATTAATATTTGATATTATTTAAACTTTATGTTTTACTTCAATTTTTCCACCATTTTTTTTTAAAAATTCAATATTCTTCGAGACTATGTCATGCATTATGGCGATAAAAACATATCATGCAGACTATAATATTATCCAATACTTAATAAATTGTGAAGTTATAGACTGGATGATTTGGACAAAATTCAATCACGACATTTTCGATTCTCTGCTATAAATTTGTTGTTTATTTACAACAACAACCAAAAAAAGAAAAACATAAAAAGGAAAAGGAAAAAAAAAATCATATTTCACCCGTCAAAAGGGATTGAGATATATATGACCAATTCAAATACTCAATAATTGTTAAGGCATAATAAAAAACCAAAAGGATCGAAGAATAGATCCCGCGACTACAAATAATATTTTGCTACACAAGTTTGGATTTAAACAATAACTAATAATAAATATAAATTAAACAACATTTAAATATTACTGTCATTATTTAATATACAGCTTTAAAGAAAAGGGTTTTAAAAATTAAGTAACAGTAGTTGAACCCATTTTAAGTTTATCAACTCACGCGAAAAAACTTTTGTAGAAGATTAGAGCACCAAATTCGGTCCCCACTTTTCCTTCAACATTTCCTGTCAAAGGGGGGACATACACAAATTAAATTCATTATAAAAATCAAATTAATAACTCTTTATTTAGATAAATTACTAATTAATATTTAGGTATTCGTACGTATATTGTCAATTTTATAATTTTTTGTGGTGTACCAACCACCACTTTTTGTATTAACTAATAATGCCACTAGCTAGATTTGTTTTACGTTTTTCTTTTTCATTTTCTTTTTTCTTTTTTTTTTTAAAAAAAAAGAACAGAAAAGAATAATGCTCTCAAGTTCGTACTAGTTATAGTTATTTATTTATGCATGTTATAATATAGTAGTAATTTATAAGTGGAAATTTAAAAAAAGAAGATATTATTAGTGGCAGCATTTGCAGAGATGATAATGTTAATAACAGGACTGGTCTCTTCGTGCAGCATACGTTTTGTATGTAATCGTATATAGTTTTGATTTAAATTCTAAGGTTAAAATGTAAATTATTATAATTTTCAGTTTTATAAAGAATCATATGTACTTCTTAATTAATTTAAATGAATCAGGGTCAAGATTAATTCAAGAACAAATATTTGTGTGTGAATAAAGTATAGGGTCTGTTTGGGAATTAGCTGTTAGTTGTTAATTGATTTTGTGAGTAATAATTAGTTAAAATTAGCCGTTTGACAATTTCGAGACTAACTTTTTGCCTAGAATAAGCTAAAATCTAAAATGTTGTTATTTGCAGCGGTTTCAAAAAGAGCTGATTGAACACTGTTTTAAGTCATTTTGTCTTTTTAAATAAGCTAATTTTTTTTAAATTGTCTCACAAAAACTAATTCTGATTTAGTTGTTTTGTCAAATAGAGTATATGTCATTTTGTAATTATAGCTAGAAACGCTAATTGTGCTTAATATATATAGCACGTGCACTACAAGAATTTTCTCATTTAGCCATTAAATTCGATTGTTAAAATTATGGTAGTTAATAAGTCGGCTATGAAGGTTAGCCGTTGAATTTTGAAATTTAATTACTAAAATTTTCGATTGCTAGATATTTATATGTGTACCATCATTGTATTATGATTGAGTATAAATATGAGTTTTTAATTCAAAACTAATCGAAAAATTAAATACTACCATATTTACCAAGTTCCATCAGTGTATTGATGCAGGATTATTTTTTACATTTACTTTAATCTTCATAGTACTCCCTCCTTCCCATGTAAGATGTATTGTTTGACTTTTTGACACTGTTCATTGTTCAATTTTGACTCAATATTACCGTAAGTATATAGTTGGAAAAAATAGTCGAGTTCGGTCTTGTTAGATTCGCCTAATCGTATAGTTTTAGAATATACATTTTACATAATTTTTACTTGTATATATTTTGATATATTAACGATTGAAAAAATGCATTGGATTATGTGCAGAAGCCAAACAGGACATCTTAGTTGGGAGAGAGGGAGTAGTATTTAATACGTTAGCATATTGTTATTGCTTGAAGCATCACTTGGGAGCATTACATCTCTTTGGAGTTCATACAATTGGCTACGGGTTTTCTCAGCTTTTGCTTTTGCCTTTTGTTTTTAACTATATTATAGTTACAATTTAGCAAAGTTTTGTGATTTTTTATTTATATATTTCTTTAACAAGTAATATATACATAAAATAAAAAAATTCAACATTATCCCATTTTAAAGGTGGCACGTTGAGATCCCATATAGAATATATTCTAGAACTACTCTTAGTTAGATGCCACTACTCTATTTATGATCAATTAATTTTGTATTTGAAACCTTATCACTTACGTTTCCAAAACTAGGTCTAGTTTTGATATGGTGCTGAATAAATGACATTCAGAAGATGCTGGAGAGTGATGACCCGAGCCAAAACCGTTAGATATCATATAAATTCTTGTAATGAAAATTATTTAAAACTTGAAATACGGCTTGGCATTAAATGAATAATCCTCATTCGACGTATAGTAGTTCTCTATTACACAGCTAATTGCCCCATACGATATTTAATACACAAATTAAATGAAAGAAATAAAAATAAAAAGTTTGAAAGAGGAGAGGCTGGACCACAAATCATAGGGCCTTAATTATGCAGCCAAACTGGACTATCTTTCATTAGATACCTAACCCATTACTGTATGTACTGGAAAATCTTTTCATTTTGAGAGAATCTCACATATAAGATTTTTTTTTTCCCCTTTCCTTTGTTTTTTTACATTTCATTAGACACTTTAAATTAAGTTTCATGACAGGTCTCTGTCTAGGCACACAAACCATCACAGGTTAAATTTTCATAAATGAATAAAATATGAATTTCATAGCCTTCTCTCCCAATATCTATTAAACAAAGGAACAAAAACCTACCTCTTAAAAGCAAACCAAAACACCCTAATTAGTAATTCATGACTCTGTATTTATTTGTTCAATTCCAGCACATAGCTGTATTTGTTTAATTATAAAACAACGAAAGTACATTGTCATGCTTTGAAAATCCATGACCATCACATTCATCTTGCACAAGCATTAACTTATTAAAGAATATATATGGTGGAAAATTTTAGTTTTTGAATCCCATAATCACTCACTAGTAATCGAAATTCTTTAGTTACTGAGGGTTTTTTTTGTTTTCTTAATGAGTAGTGATGCCACAAGACGTCGGCAAAAAAGAAAACTATGAAAAAAGAAAATAGGAAAGAAACAAAACACAACTCAAGTCCTAAGATAACAAACGCACATCGCATCCGAAGACAATAAGGGCCGGCAATCATCAGGCGGAAAACTCCCAAGTCATAAAATAGTCCTCCGCACTAGCCCAGCATTTAGCCAAGCAATCAGTGACCATATTACCAGTGGCGGACGCAGAGTGTCCGGGGTGGGGGGCGGGATGACCAAATGTCTTCGCCTGATTTCATCTTTAATTTTCATAGGATAACAATCACATATAGGGTAAAAAAACAAGCTCTCACTATTCTAGTTACAACTTTAGATAATGGGACAAATTTATTATTTATTTGATTAGGATAATGAATATATAAGCCTATCTTAAAAAAGTCACTAACAAAGAAGCATGTTGTCTATTTTTCCTCTTCTTTCCTGTAAAATTACCGAAAAATTATTTATACTATAACTAAAATATGCAGGACTGTATAAAATATTAATGCCAAAGTTTAAGTTTAGGGGGCGAAATTATATTAAAAAGATTTCTACTATAGCTAAAATAAACATAACTATATAAAATTAAAAGACAAATTTCGAACTCGGGGGGGCGGCCCCCCCAAGCCCCTATGTAGGTACGCCAATGCATATTACCGTCTCGAAAAATATGAAACCAACGATAGCCAGGATGTGAAGCCAACAGATCCGAGATGTTCATGATAAGGAGAAATAAAGCATGACTAGTAGAGACTTTTATCCTCATGAGCCGAATCGCCTCTAAAGAATCAGAATAATAACATGCTCGAACAACACCCAAATCACGAAGACTCTTCAACCCATTCCAAATCCCATGCAACTCTGCAACTAGATTAGCGGTTTATTGATTGAATTCGATAACAAAAAAATTAAAAAATTCTTGTAACTGCGTGACTTGTATAATCCATAAGGGTTACTACAAGAATTTTCTGTTCTATCGACCAAAATTTTTTGGTAAAATTTGGTTACTAAAAAGATTAGCAACCGAAATTCGTTAACTACCATAGTTATAGCGACCGAAATTCGTTAGCTAACACAATTTTACCTACAAAATTCACAATTTTCTAATGGTGGTGGGTTAAATAATCATTCTCCCCACATCAATGGGTCAGAACATACAGGCATAGGTTGGATTGGTGATTTCAGATATAGGGAGAGGGAGGGAGTACAGATGAGTACCTTTCAGGGTAAACATGCAAAATTAAATAATTTGCAACATAACATCTTTAATTTATACATATATCTTGGATAGAATCAAATCAAGTAAGAGTACATTGCGAGTTTGTGACATTATTGTTTTTTTACTCAAACAATTTTAATACTATTTGTTTCTAGAGAAATGTATTAATTAATTAATTAATTTAGTCTTTATCACTTGAGTCATTTTCAAAATTGAGATGATGCTAAAATTTAGGATGGTAATGTACAATACAGCAAAAGAGACATTATTGTCCCATACGCATGTTATCCATTTTCCTCAACAAGCTAATTAATAATTTTTCAATGATTAGCTCTTCAATATTTCATATTTCAAAAAAGAAAAAATCATTATATTTTCCTCAATGTTTAATTAAGTTTGTGAATTGCTCTAAACCAACATGTATATAGGTAAACATGTGCATGTGTTGAAAAGTCACCAATGTAATATTTTCAAATTAGAATTATTGGGTTAGTGTTGGTTTGGTGGTTTAACTCATTAATTCAGTCAGTTCAACCAACAGCAAATTAATTGAACTTATCAAGTTTTCTTCATTATTTAATAAATTGCATATATAAATATAGAAATGTAATTTTCATTAATCATAATTAACTTACTGTATTTGCCCTAACTAACCTGAAATATGACTAAGAAGAAGTGAAACAAATTATTCATAACTATAATGTGTCTTTCTTTCTTGGTAGTAGTAATCCTATAATAAGAATTTCATGGATAAACGTGTTAGCTCTGGAGTAATTTAATAATTTCTTGTAAAATCTCTTGGGGTGTGCTTGAGCGAGAACAAAATGCATTAGACTGGATTTATATTAATTTGTGGAATCAACCATTACATCTGAGCCGACATGCTAGTAACACCCTTTTCATCGTGATTGTTTTGGTTATTGGGTACGCAATCCGGTTTTTGTAATGGCATAACAATTGCCTTTACCTACATAATGATGTGTACGTATAAATAAATGATGATGTTATTTATTTGATTATCATCTCCTAATTACTATCCATCATTTTTTCAGATTCATACATCATTTCACATCTTACCATCATTTTTTGGGAATCTGATATCACATCACTACACATCATTTTTTCAAGCTCACACATCATTTCTACAAGCTCACACATCATTTCTGACCTTATAATCACTTTTTAGGGGTGTGGAATCACTAGCAGTAGGTGAAGGTGCCAACACCCTATCCATTCCCATTGGGTACGCAGACGCCTACTATGTCCACGAGATGTGTGGATAGACATTTTGATCATGAGGGAAAAAGAATGTAATAAATTACCCTTTTGTATTAATAGTTGTTGCAATGTAAATAAGGATGTTACAATATTGCACGAATGCAACTAGATTAATTGGTATGTGTTTCCATCATCATTTTCCTAGTCTGTATAAATTATTCAGGAAAAAAAAAATGCAACTAGATTAACTAACAGTAATATGTTAAAGGCAGAATTAATTGGAAAAATAATTGTGAGAGGAGTACGTGGCCCAGTGGATTCAAAAGACACACCCCTTAACATATAAGGTTGCATACCAAATAGGCATAAACAAGATATAATGATATTTATAAATTGTCCTTTTTGTCACTAATGAGAGTATGAGATCGAATTGCATTTTCCTTTTTCAGAGTTTGAAAGGATAATTGATTAATTAAATACAATTGTGCAGGTGGTACAATAATTTTGTCTCATAATTATAAAAATAGTACAAAATTATACTCCCTCCGGGTAACATGTTCTATTTGACTTTTTGACACTGTTCATTGTTCAGTTTTGACTCAATGTTATTGTAATTATATATTTGGAAAAAATAGTCGAGTTGGGTTTTGTTAGAATCGTATGATCATGTAGTTTTATAATATATATTTTACGTAATTTTTCATTGTACGTATTTTGAAATGTTAATAATTGAAAAAGTGCATTGGATTGTGTGCAGAAGTCTAACAAGACAAGTTAAATAGGAGAGAGCGAGTATTATAGTAGTATATTAGAGAAATTACAAAACACTGTTGGCCTGAGTGGTATGTGGCTCTAACAGCTTAAACAAAGTTCTCAGGTTCGATTTTTTGTATATGCAGAATTCTGCTTTGGGATATGTATGCAGAATTCTGCTGTATGAGAGGCAACCCTTCAATGTTCACCCGATCCTTGCGGGATTAGTCTTGAGTCTAATTAGGTATGAGGATACCCTGATATTCACCTAAAAAATTACCAGAAAATAACCCTAAACTTATTAAGATTGGTCATTTATACTCCTAAACTAATTTTTGACAAAAAAAATACACATAAAGTTTACATCTTTGGAAAAATCTACATTTTAAGACTAATTTTATAGTATTTTTTTTTTGGTCAAATAATTAGTTTAGAGGTATAGAACTATAGATGACTAATCTTGATAAGTTTAGAGTTATTTTTTTTTTTTTGTAATTACTCTATATATTACTTTGACATATCTAGGCAATTCATTTTCAGTTATAGCCTGCATTAATCCAAATTCATAGCAAATCTGTTAGCAAAACAAGTAAACTTGGGGATCTCAAATATTCTTCATTTAACTATTTGAGCTTGAGTTACCCTTGGTCTGAAATGGACTCTGTTGGATGTCACAATATAGTGTCCTATATTTTTTTTTTTTTTTGATAAGTAGCGTATTCAGGAGTAGATTGTGCTCAATACATTCAAATTCAGTATACTACTTTTTGAAGTAGATTTATGAGTAAACTGTTATGCTAATGTACCAAATATTTTAAATTAAATGTGATGTTACTATTTATCAGTCAAATATATTACTGCTCATCGATTTGTTGGTTAAATCTGATCTATACCCACTCCCATAAGGGAAAAAGTAAGTAAAACCTCATATATACTTGAACATACTGCACAAATATATTACTGCTCATCGATTTGTTGGAATTATTTGGAATTATTATTGGTAGGTTGTTGTTCTGAAACAGTGTTGTTTCTACTTTTTATTAATATAATAGTAGTACTGATTAATTAGGCATGATTTGAGGGGAAGAGAACTTGGCGAAATGATCAAGTCTCCTAACTTTAAATCTCGATTTCCCATTAGACATCATATTCCTCCCTTTTGTATCTTCGTAATTTATGTAGCATAGATTCATACTACCCTTTTTTAGTGTATAAAGACTGTTCTGGAAAAAAAAAAATGTGGGTTGAATCATCCTACATATAGGTTGGAGAACCAAATTGGATAAGCATATACTGCGTATCGCTTTTTGTTTGTTTTTTGTTGTGCAGACTTGTGCATTCAAATGCCATAAAACACAACTTGTTTGTTTGCCTGTCTTCTTTTTTTTTTCTTTTCCTCTTTTTTTTCTTTTCCTCTTTTAATTATTTCATTGCACTACAGTGACGACACCAAATTGAATCTCGTGAAAACAGCGTTAAGTTACTTGATAGTCAAGTTGACATGGAAACAAACAAATTGATATAAGGATCTTGGTTTGTGAAGGGTCCCTTTTCATTTCAGTCTCTAAGTAGTATATTATCATCGATTACAAGAATTTTGCGAGTAGGTGACACATAGATATTGTCGCCTTGTTCGTCGCATAGCGCTCTAGGCGAGGCGACGACTTCAATAAAATTTCGTAGCCAAATTCGTCCCCTTGCCGCGAATCACAACAATTTTTCCATTTTAGCAACAAAAAGGAAATTGGTGGGATTACCGACGAGATTAACGGTCGAATTCACAGATGCAAAAAGAATCAAACCACGAAATTTCGAAGTAAAAATAAAAATTCTTGTAGGCCAACAAGCAGCAAAGTATGGGATATGCTTCACATCGTACCAAATGAATGACAAATGGCTTATCCAGAATCAGCCCGAATAGTAAGCTCAAGAATTATAATGTTCTAAGTAGTGGAATAATGTCTAAATTTGTCCTTTATCTTTCAAAAATTTTCAAATTCGTCCTTTATGTTATTTTGGCCCTTTTTAGTCCTTTATCTTTTTTGTTAATGGCCAAATCAGTCCTTTTTATATTAAATTGGCCCATAAGCTTTTAAATTATTTCATTTCAACCCTAAAATCTTAAATTTTTATTTTTATTAATCAATTTGTCAAATAAATGTCCAATATGCTTACGAAAGTAAAATTAAACATTAAATTTCATACTTTTGATTTGACCGCCTTGTCTCAGGTCTTCCGACCTCTAGGATTTTACGGACTCCCTCAAAAAATGTTGGCGTAGCCAATGGTTTACCTTTTAGATCGAAATAGTTATGGGAGGGAGTCCGTGTGGTTGGAAGTTCCAGAGCCACTACAAGAAATTCGCGGGAAGGCGACGAATTTGGCGACGTTTTTATTGTTGCCGTTGCCTAACGGATTTCATCGCCTTGTTTGTCGCCTAGTGCGCTAGGCGACGAAAAAGGCGACAAAATCCTTTCGTTACCTTCCCGCGAAACTTTTGTAGTGAACTAGGAAGACCCGACAATAAGGTGGTCAAACTGAATGTATAAATTTTAATATTTAATTTTACTTACTGAAGCATGTCGGTCATTTATTTGATAAATGGATCAATAAAAATAAAAATTCAATATTTTTGAGGCTGAAATGAGACAATTTAAAAGGTTAAGGGCCAATTTAATATTAAAAGGACTGATTTGGCCATTAACACAAAAGATAGATGACTAAAATGGGCCAGAATAACATAAAAGATGGATTTGAAAAATTTTTAAGAGGGTGTTTGTTTATGCGTTTTCAGACAGATTATCTGATTATTGCGTTTTCAAAACGCAAATAATCAGTTAATCCTGTTTGTGTACTAATTTCCAATAATCTATTATTTGCGTTTTGAGGGAATGAAAACGCAATTTTCTTGCAGCTATATTTTGGTGCTGCAAGAAAATTGCGTTTAGCCAAAAATAGATTTTATCATATTATTGCCTATGAAAAATACAAATCCAAACACTTTTTAATGATTATCTGATTATTGCGATTTGTAACAGTATAAGCTTATCCAAACACTTAATTTTCTACAGCACGTTTTGTTACAGCAATTATCTGATTATCCGTTTTCTAAACGCTAAAGCACTTTTTAAAACGCACATCCAAACACCCTCTAAAGATAAAGGATGAATTTGGACATTTTTCCTCTAAGTAGTTAAGATCTCAAGCCCATGGTAATCCTTTAAAAAAAAAAATCTATTACAAAACTTTTTGTTCTAGTATTTAAAATACCGAGTCTAATCTAAGGGATGTTTAGTACGGGGAATTGGGCTTAAGGAAAGGGAATTGAGTGTTTGGTAAGATAAGAGAATTATTAATTGAGAATTACACTAATTCTCTTTCCTTATTTTTAATTCTGTTTCAAATAGAGAGAATTTGGGAGAATTTGTGTATTGGGTTTAAAATGGAGAAATTGATTCTCTTTTCCTCACACCATACGTCATCTGCATCTTGCGCTTTCCCTAACTTTTTTTTTTCGTTTTTTTTTTTTAATTTGTGCATATTTATTTTATTATTATTATAAAAAATTATAATTGAGAAAATATTTTATTTATATTTATATTTTTTAAAACAAAAAATTATAGTTATTCTTTTAATCAAAGAAAAACAATAAATTTTAATACATGTTCAATTTCTATGTTGAATTTTCTAATCAACGAAACAAGAGAATTGGTTATATATTCTTTTCTCCGTTGAATTCTCTGTTTTACCAAACAAGATAATTAATTCTCTTCCTCTGACCCAATTCTCTTTTTTTGCAATTTCATTCTCTGTCATCAATTCTCTGTACCAAATATACCCTAATCGATCATGAATAAAAGGCCACACTGGAAGCCTATGCGCAAGAAATAGGAGGAGCAATATAATCATGCAAAGATCGAATTTATCCCGAAAACTTATCAATCTATTTGTTGGAATTTTTGGCCCATTGATTTGGGCTTGACCCATAAGAGTTTGGGGTTTAACCTTTAACCCTACAAAATGTCATCCTTCCACCTTTGGAGAACTATAAGTTGGTAAGTGCGGCCATCTCTCCCTAATAGCTTTTGTGGCTTCCACGGAATTTTTGCATTTGCGGCCTATCCAAGTGGGATTGAGGCTAGGCGATGAAGGTGAGGTTGGGTTGCGAATCGCTTCCATTGCTCTCTGGTTGGGTATATGAATTGTGTTTGGAGCTTTCTGAGTTTAAATGTTACTAACAATGTATGTTAGTGTTTGTTTGAGTATTTTGCAGAATTTAGGTTATTTGGAGGATGACTCGTGTGATCCGGTCTATCCCAAGAATTTTCACAACACTATCCATCCCCTATTTTGGCCAAACAATATGCTATTTCATTATTACATCAAAAGTGAAGAGAAAAACTAGCCCAACTTAAATTATACAAGGATTATTCGAGACCTAGTACATTACTGTATTATTATTATTGTAAAGTAACTATGTGTGTCCGGGAATGGTAGTATAATGTAATAGTATACTACTATAGTGGAAGTTTATAGTAATATGCATAATTTGGAAGTAGGGAACCCGTAAATCAGATCCGGCCACGTCATCTAAATTTGGTCCCACCATATTAATTCACTATAGCATAGCGTTTTTTAAAGATAGCTACGGACCAACTCAACACGCAGTCCAATGCACATTTTAAACCATTAATAATTCAAATTCGGTACATGTAAAAATTCTAAAAGTTGGATATTTAAAATCTATAAGACAAGACGAATCTAACAAGATCACACTTGCTATATTTTAACTTGTATAACCATGAGAAAACTTTAAGTCAAAGTATATAAGTGAACAGTAACCATTAGTCAACAGTAACTAACAAATAAAAACGGAGGAAGTATTAATTACTACTACTATATGACTATGAATGATAGGGATTCCCACATTCCTACAAACCAGCAACCAGGAGCTCCTACCCATTGTTTCGAGATTATTATTCTATTCATATATATATATATATATATATATTCCTAAACAATTTTATTTACTAAGTAGAAGTGTTTTTTTTTCCTTCAGAAAAAGGCAGCATAGTGTAGTGTTGGGTAGTGAAGAGAATCATCCACTGGAAAGAAGAATAGTGCTAGTTGTTTATCCAACGTGTTGCCTATGCGTAGACAAACACGTACTATTATTGAGCCAATCAATGTCTGTGTATAGACCAGACTATAGACTAGACAATAGGCTATCCAGGGGGATAAAGACACGGGATCTCAGCTGTCCTTTGAACCTACTTGCGAACCCATTCCTGTACGTAGCCTGTGGACGAGTCCATTTCCATCTATCTACACCAATCCGTATAGTGCAACTGCACATTGAAATTTCTAGGTTATTACAACTCTTTCTATGCATCAATTTTAAATTTTAATTCCATCTACTACTATAAATCTGGCGAGAAAAAATACAGTATTAAATTATCATAACAGGTTCATTAATTGGATTATCTTTTTAACTAGAATCGATTAATGTGTTACACATTGCCAACTCTAATAACTCTAGTAGTACCCGCGATTTCTAGAACACATAGTACTATATATATCATCGCATTTGGAACACAGATTCTTACAACGACGCCACGATGTCGAGCATTTTGATTTTTGGCTTTGGCAGAAGAAGAGGGTCAGGGTCACGTGCAGCCGCACGGACGTCGCTGCCAACTGTTCCTTTTTGTACTGATTACTGTGCATAAATACTTTCTAATTGTAATTACAATAATTAATTAATCGTTGAAGTTGAAGTGGCACTGGCACCTATATATTGGCTCCCGCTGTTTCTTCCGTTTCTCGCTCAAAACCCAATTACTCCACGATTTTGCTTTTTTTCTTTTTTTGTTTTTTGTATTTTTCTCTCCTTTCTTCATCTCCCTTGCCTGGCGGAACCCATGGCGAAGCCGACGCGATTCTCCGTTATCATAGTCGGAGCCGGAATTTCAGGCACACACAAAACCACGCTCTTTTTCATATTTTTTTTTGTTTTGTTATTGTAATTTGATGATTGTGGCGGTTAATGGTGGCATAGACGGTGGTTAATTTGTAGGAATTACTGCGGCGAAAGTGCTAGCGGACAATGGCGTGGAGGACGTGTTGATATTGGAGGCATCGGACAGGATTGGCGGCCGGATACGGAAGGAGCAGTTCGGCGGGGTCACGGTGGAGCTCGGAGCCGGTTGGATCGCCGGTGTCGGAGGAAAAGAGACTAATCCGGTCTGGGAACTCGCTCGGGAATGCAATCTCAAGACATGCTTTTCCGATTACAGCAACGCTCGTTACAATATATACAATCGGAGGTACAATTTCTCCATCAATTTGGAAAACTTTTTTTTAAAACCATAATTGAAACTGAAGCAGGCAGTTTATACGAGCTGCGTTGTGTAAATGTCATTTTCTGTTTTCTTGTTTTGGCATTTTTTTTTAAAATTTTCTTAAACTATTTCTTTGGAGACTGGAAATTGCTGAATCAGAGGAAATCGACTCTTGGATGACATTAGGGGTGGAGAATTGGGATGTGGTGGTGTGGGGCAGAGTCAGAGAACAATCATATTTCCGTTAAAAAAATACAGTGGGAGTTAATGGATGTTTTTCCCTTTATCATCATAAGCTAATTAAAGCTGATTCTTCATGATTAGCAGCAATGTCAAGATAAATCCCACAGAAAATTCTTGTTTCAATTGAATTGTTTAGTGATTAGTAGTGGTTATTAGCTCATCTAGGTGATTAGGTACTGCTTTTCTGATAACGACACTCAATTACCGATTTATTTATTGTTAATTAATCCACGTAGTGGTTATCTTTATTGCTTTTCTTTTTTTACTGGTAGTGGGAAGATATTTCCGAGCGGTGTAGCGGCGCAATCTTACAAGAAAGCCGTGGAATCGGCGATGCAGACGCTACAAAGCGAAGAGTCCAATTCAGATGACGCTGACGCATCACTTCTTGCCGAAACGACGCCGTAATGGCACTTCCCATTTCTTGCTTGTTAAGAAAATGAAAAAACAATTTTCTTTTTACGTATATATACAATTACAATATATACAATGTTGGCTCCCGTTCTTTTTCTTTAAAATACGATATATTTTCCTATTCTTGAGAAAAAAAAATGTTGGCTGCAGAGCTCCACAGACACCCATGGAGCTGGCAATTGACTTCATTCTGCACGACTTTGAAATGGCAGGTCATTTCTGTAAAGAATTCTGACAGTTTTCTTGCTTGGAAAAAATGCCTTCTCTTTTTCCAATATTTCAAATTACCAGGAAGGTGAAAGTAGATTTTTGTCTGTATCTGCAGAAGTTTTACCGATACCAACGTACGTGGACTTTGGGGAGAAGGAGTATCTGGTAGCTGATGAAAGAGGGTACGATCATTTACTGCACAAAATGGCAGAGACTTTTCTTTTTACCTCGGAAGGTGAAATCTTGGACTCCAGGTTAAAACTCAACAAGGTAATGCAATAGTTGCAGTAAGAGTAATACTACTATCATTTTTGCAGTACGAACTATGAATCTGACTCGTGGAAATAACTTTTGGATTCCGTGTACGATTTTTCTTTCATCTCGATTGTCTTTTCTTATTCCAATTACCAGATGGAAACAAAAGGGGGAAAAAATATTTTTGTGTCTCTGGAAAACACCAAAATTAGTGGAAAGAAAAATGTAACAGGAAGTGATTATCTTAATATCTTGATTCGTGTCTTGTCCGGGCAAAATGGAATACCCCCTGTCTTTTCTTCCTTTTCTTTTTTGTATTTGTTACCTTGCTGTTTAGATTGTGAATGGGACATTTTGGCAATGGTTGGCTGCTTTGTTTATTCAGTCTATTTCATTCTCCCCGTTATAAGTCTGTCATCGTGACGATTCGAGGATGCCTTCATTTAAAACCACTCTATTAGTTAAACTTAAACAATGCTATTCAGTAGTTTTATTTTATTGCATAATCTATTTTTCATGAAAAACTTCTACTCTTAAGAGGAGTTCACTACATTCTTCACTGTTAAATCTGTTTATGTGTTCAGTGTCTACGGGCCTGACCATTCTTGAAATATTTGAATTCACACTCGCACTATAGGACTCTTATAGTTATAGGTAGGCACTTTTGAGTACTTACATGGACTTATCTTGTTCTGAATATGATGGTGCTATCCATAATTGGGAAATCAGTTACTAACCAATATGTAAGTCATCACTTTTCCTTGATTGTAGGCCTGTCCACCCAAACATGCTTTATCTACATATATGATGGAGTCAGTAACATTAATGAATCTTGAATAAATTCATCTTAAAGTGTTAACCTGGGTTCTAGCTTAGTCCGAAGTGAATACTGATCCAAATGCATGAATAACTCAAAACCTTATGTACTGCTTTATCAGTCCTTGTTGCTTCTTTCCACCAGATTATAGTTTAAGGAAAAAGATATATCACTTCAGTAGCATAAATACAATTACACATCAAGACACAGATTAAAGTCCAGGGAGTCAAAGTGTTGATTTTACTACAGGAAAGAACAAGATGTTGTAGCAATGAACATTGCATTTTCTAAGAATGTTATATATATGTTATATGTGTCTCTAATAGATATCAGTGAAGCCTGTGAGTAAATGCAGATTGATTAAGTGTTTTTTTACATGAAATTTTGAGGGGAACAGGTGGTTCGGGAAGTGCAGCACTCAAGAAGCGGCGTGTCGGTGAAAACGGAGGATGGCAGTGTTTATGAAGCCTGTTATGTGATTTTGTCTGTTAGCATTGGTGTTCTCCAGAGCCCCCTCATCTCTTTCTCTCCACCTTTGCCCGTATGTTTCCTCCATTTAAGATTGAATTTGTCTCTTTGTTTGTTTGTTTGTTTGTATGTCGATTATTGGTATCACAGTTATTAGTGTAAAGTACAAGAAGAAAATTCAATTTGTTTTTAAGTCAACTTGAGCTTAAAATATTATTGTTAAAATACATGATCGAAAATTGACAAGTTTAATTGAGTTGGACTTTAAGCCAATTTGTGTTATAGTAGTACTGCATATAGATGTTCAAACTAAATTAAGTTGGACCTTACTCAACTCACTGCTTGGTTCAATATCTTCTCTTCTTTGGTTTCATTGGTACAGAAGTTAAAAGGGCCAGCTGGTTTTGTTTGTAATCAAAAGAGTAGCGTTAGTTTTAGTGGCCTCAATTTCAGGCAATAAAATAATACACGAGGAACATTATAAGTACACTAAAGCTACTGGCTGGGGAAAGAAACATTAAGACACTGAATAATTTATCAACGCCTTGTTCAATTAATTGTCATGATATTGGTAGATGCAATATATCGTCCGCAAATCATCCAGACACCTTTTTTCGTTTGATTTTCCTTTTCTTTTCTTTTCTTTTTCACAGCTTTATTCAATAGGTAAGATTTTGCTGTGACTGTGTGAGGATAATGATGTATGGGGACCAGTAATAGTTGCATGATGATTTGGTCTTTTTGTTAGTTTTATAAATGGGCTGTGGAATATTGGATTATGGGTCCCTTGAGTTGGATTACCCCATTTGCTCAGCTGCAAGCACAGGTATTGATGAGTAGAATCTGGCCCTCATATTAAATAAAAGTATTTTAAAGGGATCATAATTGATTATGGACAGGGTGCAACCATATTAAATGTACTTGATGGATGACCTAAATCTGCAGATGTGGACTATATGTGTTTTTTTTTTTAATCAGACTTGCAGCAAGCAAATCCAAATACAGCGGGCGGCACTTTATGAGTCCACAGTATTCTGCCCCATTTAGGACAAATCATGAGTGATGCCAAGTGTTAGTGTGTAGAAACTTAGGCACAATCGGCAATGGTATCTGTTAGTCTGTTTGTATTCATTCATATCAATCAGTTGGAACATATTAGATTGTTTGCACGGAGAAAAATATACAGTGACTTCATGACTTGGGACATGGGAGGTTTGTTGATACGGTTGGCTAATGAGTTGCAAGTATTGTTGATTGAATATACTAATGAGCTGTTAAAATGCCAACAGGGATGGAAAATCGACGCAATCTCAAGCTGTGACATAACGATTTACACAAAGGTTTTCCTAAAGTTCCCGTGGAACTTTTGGCCTTGTGGCCCTGGAAAGGAGTTCTTCATTTATGCCCACGAGAAAAGAGGCTACTACACATTTTGGCAGGTTAGTAAGTCACCTGCTTGTATGTTTAGATTTTTTCATGTGTTGGACCTGATTACCTATGAATTGAGTATTTGGGATAATTTGGAATATTACCAATCAACAGAATGACAATAATTCTTATACAGCAGAAGTTAGGAAAAGAAATGCTCTGCAGCACATCATTGGCTTGTGTGTAATATTTATCGCGGTTAAAAATTGTGATAAATGTATTCCCTAATAAAACAAATCCTTTCGAACTTGACATTTTTTTTTCAATGTATTTGATGAGGATTGATAGGGATGTTCTCCTAAAGCTAATTAACTGGCATTCACTTTCAGTTTTATTTTATGCAAAAATTTTGATTTGTGAATTGACAATGCTACCATTCTCTGAAACATAAATTTATTGCTGAGAGCTCAGTGTAATACACTATTAAGAGAATCACATGAGCTAAAACATGTGTTACTTCAGCATACAATTAGAGACTTAAAAGTCATAGACACTGTTAGAATCTATCTTCTAGAGAAGGGCAGGATATCAGATTAATTTAGATAAGTTCTATTGTTATAAACCATGATCCTACAGTTTGTCCACATTGTATTGGGGATAAACTACCTACTCAAATGGGACTGTCGAATTATCGATAATACTCGTAACAGGACGGTACCATTGTGTCTGATTGTGAATACTAAATCATGTATCTTTTGATGCTTTATTTTATTTAATTTTATTTACTGTTTGGCTATGCTGTCAGCACATGGAGAATGCATATCCAGGTTCCAATATCCTCGTAGTCACCTTGACAAACGAAGAATCAGAACGAATTGAAGCACAGTCAGATCAAGAGACTCTGAATGAAGCAATGGAAGTGCTTAGAAACATGTTTGGACCCAACATTCCTGATGCAACTGACATTATTGTTCCACGTTGGTGGAATAATCGTTTCCAACGTGGAAGCTATAGTAATTACCCAATCCAGGGGCATCATCAGCTTGTAGGTGATGTAAAGGTCTGTATATTCTTGATTCTTTTGCCCAAGGCTGAAAACAATAATTGCATCTTTTTTTTTCTTTTTTTTGAAACTTGCAATTTTAGTTTTGAACCCTTTTCTTTCAGGCACCAGTAGGGCGGATATATTTTACAGGCGAACATACAAGTGAAAATTTCAACGGATTCGTGCATGGAGGCTACTTTTCAGGTTAAATATTTTACAATATTGCTTTATAATGAGATGCAGGGAATGCACTGAAATACCTGACAAAGATATGCAATTTTAAAGCGTTCTTGGAAACTAAACTGAACAGGAATAAATACTGGTAAAGCTTTGCTTGAAGAAATGAGGACAGGAAGGGATAAGAAAGGTGAAAATAAATCTTTCTTCATAGAGCCTTTGATTGCATTGACGGGATCGCTGGCTCAACCTGATGCAGCAGTGTCTGACCTCCACAAGTTCAATATACCCAGACAGCTTTTTGTTCATGCCAGTAACTTAGGGGTTCCAGAGGCTATCTTATGAGTTTTGAGAAAAATATGCAGTTGGGAAGATGGACTGGGAAACACCATCTGAGAAGCATTGGAGTATATCAAAGCAATGTATTATATGGAGGGATGGATGGATAGCCATGACTGGAATTGGATTATTGGTGGTGATACTTGGGGCTCCTCTCCTTTTGCTGAGCAATTGGAAATGAAGATTCTCAATGCTCAAGCTTGTTTGACATGGGACTTAGCTTGTTAATGGGAAGGGGTATAGATTGGTTATTCTCAATGATTTTAAAATTTTTTTTTCTTTTGTTTTCTCCGAAAAAATCTTGAATTGAGAGGGGTTTCTTGATGGGTATAATTAGAAATTTGTGTAGGAATGTTGTGTAGCACCTCATTTCAAGCTTAGTTACTATTTTTGCAGCAATTTCAATTCCCGCCGTTTTTTAGATGAAAATAAGAGTGTTCAATTAATGCAGACAGACCTCTACCTAAACTTGCAGTGATGTTTTTAGGTACCTGAAAATGAGGATATATATATATATATATTATGGTGGTCATGTTGATGTAGGAGGAGGGCATGCACAATAACTGCTGCTCCAATGTATTTTAACATTAGTGTCTCTGGAAAATTCCTTTGATTTGGTTCAACACCCTCGAGGCAACCATGCATGCCTCAAATCTCAATCATCCTATCAATTAAACAAAATTCAAATTGCTCTCAATCCATGTTAATCTTATTTAGGGAAAAAAAAAAAAAAAAAAAAAAAAACATTTGCAAATATGTAGAAGTAGAATATCTAGTGAATTGAGAAAAACACCAAGGATGTCAATTTGGGCTTTTCGAATATGAGTGATGAACACTTAAAAATCTGAAACTCAAACTAATAACTCAAAAACACGGGAAAAAACCACTTTTGGTTTCATAGAATTTACTCTCATCCACTTTTGATTCCAAGTTTATAAAATTTTTACTTTTGGTCCCATTAGATAATTATTTTTCCCACTTTTGGTCGCTTGGTCTATTTTTTAAGGAAAAAATCATATGGGGTCAATGTGCAATTTTTTTAAATTTTGTTTATTTGTAAAATGCCACTATTCAACTAAAAAACCATAACTCATTTAATTAAATTCAAATTTATTCATTTGTACAAAATAAAATTACTTTTCTGAATTTATAAAAAATAATATTTATTAAATAATAAAATTGTAATTTTTTAAAATATTTATATTTATTATATATTATATTGAATAAAAATATATATAATTCCACATAAAATAAAAAAGATAAAATATTTTAATTAATAATTATTACATATTATTTTTTAAATTCTTTTATAAATACAGAATATTTTATTTTATGTGTATTGCATTTATTATATTTAGATATTTTTTAATGTTATTAAAAAAGAAGTATTGATTAAAATATTACATTTAAAAAATTTCATAAATTATGTATTTTAAAAAAATAAAAATTTAATATTTAATAAATATTATTTTTTATAAATTCAAAAATAATTTTATTTTGTACAAATGAATAAATTTTAAATTTAATTAAATGAGTTATGATTTTTCAATTGGATAGGAGCATTTTGTAAATAAATAAAATTTAAAAAATTGCACATTGACCCCATATGATTTATTTTCTTAAAAAATAGACCAAGGGACTAAAAGTGGAAAAAATAGTTAGCTAATGGGACCAAAAGTGGAAATTTTATAAACTTGGGACCAAAAGTGGGTGAGAGAAAATTCTAAGGGACCAAAAGTGGATTTTTCCCCAAAAACACAAAACAATTTCAAAAACCCGAAATTCAAATTTAAAAACCCTAAAACATAAACCTGGATAATAAACTTCGTAAAAATCTAATACAAATTCTCTGTCATTTTATTTTGCTTAACAACGTATACAGGCCAGGAATTTCTATCACATTAAAACTAATCTTGATGAAAATTTGCATAAAAGCATACAATTAATACACTTATACATATCATCAATACATGAATAATTTTTTTTTTAAAAAAAAATGTAAGATTAGATGGGAGCATTTTATTTGGTGTCCTAGGCCTCATTATTGGACCCAAAACCTTTGTTTAAGCTGGCAGGGCTCCATACCACTTAGGCCAACTGTATTTGGTATTTTTATTTATTTGGTAACTTATTCATAACTCAATTTTATTATTGGGATTATTGCATCGACCCGGATTTGTGCCCGAACCTTTTTCAATTTTAAGTTTGAGTTAAAATGTTTTATCACAACGTAACAAACCCGAACACAACTTTTGTTCGGGTCGAGGGTCAATCTTCTCTTTAATCAGATTTTTTTTTATATATATATATACTCCATATTCTTGTAATAATAAATTAGTACTAATATTTTAGTTACCAATATACTTATATCGTATGTGCCTGTAATTTATTTATGAAGGGCAAATTATTAGGATCGGAAAGCAAATTATTGTAAGGTACTCATTTTAGTGGTCATGAATATCGATCGAATAGAAATGCCAAAATTTGAGTATAAATACGGCAGAAATGTATGTGAGGTTGGATTCATCATCATCATCAAACGAGTAAATTAAAAATGGCAAAGATTTCAGCATATTTTGGTTTGGTTCTCCTCGTCGCAGCTCTTGTTTCAGGTGCGTGCATTATATTCTCCTCCTCCTCCTCCTCCTCGAGTTAAACACATTACTCCCTCCGTCCCACCTTACTTGTCTGGTTTGACTTTTTGACACTGTTCATTGCTTAACTTTGACTCAATGTTATAGCTAGTATATATTTAGAAAAAAATAGTCGAGTTTGGTCTTGTTAGAATCGTAAAATCATGTAGTTTTAGAATATATATTTTTCATAATTTTTTGTTGTACATATTTTGAGATATTTACGATTGAAAATGTGCATTGGATTGTGTGCAGAAATCAAACAAGACATGTTAAATGGGACAGAGGGAGTAATTATTACATATATGTATCATGTATGTTCATAATAATACATTTACAGATTTGAATTGATCGAGGGGTACTGTATCTGTTGCAATTAGATTATTACTACTATTATTAATGGTAGGGTTTTAATTTGAATTTGTTATATATATGCAGATAATCATGCAGTGGTAGTAGTAAATGGTGATCAAGAGTGCTTCTATATTCCACAACCGGTAGTGGAGTGTAATCCGAGCCAAGTACAACAATTATGTGCGCCTGAATGTGCGAAACGATGCGGCGGCGGTGGTCAGGGCGGCGGCGTTACTTCTGGTTGCCAGACCACTGTGTTTCCATCATCCTGTTTCTGTTCTTTCCAAGCTCCAGATTGCACCACTGCCAGAAGATGCGGCTAGCTACTTTTGTTATTTTATTTTTTATCATATATAGCTACTAGTACTATTCGACTTCCTATTTATTAAAGTACTAATATTATAGTATAATTAAGAGTATAATATATCATCGTGTTCAACCAATGTATTATTATAATAATAAAACTCGAATTAATATATTCATTCATTGGTATGAAGTGATCAGGCAAAAAAGGGTTCATTCCATGGTAGTTAAGATCCCGATCCTGATCTTAGGATCTTACGATTTTACGATCACACCTCTCTAAAACGATCCCGATCCTTGTAAGATCTTAAAATTCGTAAGATCTTAAAATTCGTAAGATCCCGATCCTGGTAGTAGAATGTTACGATCTTATAGTCATACTCCCTCAAACGCTTCTACGATCTTACGATCTTACCCTCTTAAACGCATAAAATTTTTGTAGTATTTTATAATTTGGGATCAAAATAACTTGTTTCTTTTAATTTTAAACTTAAGAGCTTGTATTCCTTATGTATGATGTGTAAAAAAAACATAATATGTATGTATGTGGAAATATTTTATGTTTGATTGTGATATTTTTATATTGTATTGTATTAATTAACTTGCAAGATTCATAAATACACAAAATAATGCTTTTACTTGTCAGTATGCATAACTGAGTTTATCTATTATTGCAATTTCATAAGATCTTAGGATCCCGATTCGATCCTGCGATCCCGATCTTGCAAAGAGAAAAACGATCCCATATAGGATCCCGATCTTAACAACCTTGGTTCATTCAACATGGAGTACTATTGTATAAGCATTATTCATCAGATTCTATGTTTAAAATAAATAAAGTTACTATAATCACAAAAAAAAAAATTATTATTATTATTTTCATAAGATATTTATTACTATTAATTTTAATTAGCATTTAAAATAAATATAATTAAATATTTAAATAATTCACTTGAATAGTAAAAGGACTCTAGTGGCATTGGATACCCCGTACACACCAAAAGAATATAGTAATAGGACTCTAATTATTTATACAAAAAGTAAGTTTCACATCACACAAAATACAACTCTCGTCACATATTCTTTCTTTATACAAAATACACAATTTCATATATCACACAACAAAATACACATAATGTATGCATGTGCAAGTACCTATACAGTGCTTCCCAAATCTGTTCCAAAAGTAGCACAGTCCTCCTAATTAAGTATTTTTCATTTTTCATATTCAACCATATATACATACATTTTTTTTTGTTTTTATGTGTTAGTTAATTTTGAACTAATTAATAATATTTTTATAATTATTTTATCATAGAAAAATATAAATAAGGTCTTGTTAAAATAATGCATCACTTCAGAATATGGCCCCGTTTGGAATGACTTTTGCAAATGTATTTTTTGCTTTTACTTCTACCAAAAGCACTTTTGATGGAAAAATAGTGTCCGGTTTGACTTTTTAGAAAAAGTAAAAGTATCTCGAAAAGCTGCAAAAGTGCTTATGGGAGAAGCAGAAGCCAAAAGCAACTAGTAATGTGTGCAAAGTATTAAATGCCCCCACTAATATATTTAAATTATACTATAAATATATATTATTCTCATAAGTATCATGTACTTTTTGGTAATTATGACATTCCAAAAGCACTTTGCATCTTTATACATTCAGAGTCTGTTTGTTTTGACTTATTTTTTCTCCTTTTGACTTTTGCTTCACCTAAAAGTCCTTTTGAATTTTTTTAACTGTTTTTTTTAAACTTTTTTTAAAATGAAAAGGAGAAGCAAAAGTTAGAATTCAATTTTTTTCAAAATAAGTAAGGGGTTACTTTTTTTAAAAAGAGAAGTCATTTTTGAAAAAAAAATACAAAAATATCCCCATTTAAAAAGGAAATAAAATATATTGTAAATATCCTTACAATTTTTTGTTCATTTTAGTAATTTTAATATATCAAAAGTCTTTCTACGTACAATTCATCCAAACATGTTTCAATTGAAAAGCAACTTAAATAATATCAATCAAAACAATTATTTTAGCTGCTTTTACTTTTTAATTCTCATTCTCTCTCTCCTTCTAATTTTACTACTGACTTTTCCTTTTTACAAAAGCCAAAACAAACAGGCCCTCAAACCCAAAAGTTACATGCTTCTGTTTTTTACTTTCATTTCTCTTCTGATTTTTTAAAAGGCAATCCAAACGTACCCTATATGGCATACGTCATAGCCAGCCAAAGTATATATAATTATATTTAATTTTTTTATATTATAATTCTGATTCAATTTTATTCCAAATATATAATATAAAAAAGTAGTTAAATTAGTCTATATGATTATATAGACCTACATATTTACTGTAATACCCGAGAATTTTGCAACATAAAATAAATAATTAGATAATAAATAAATAAATAAATAAATAAATAAATAAACACATAAATAAATAAATAATTAATTAAAACAAATATGAAAAGAGGGATTGAATTGAATTTAAAGAACAAAAAGGGAATTTATTTTCCAAGAACCCGTGAAGTCGAAAATAATTTAATTAAATAAATTATTGCACGGGAACCAAATATAGATGGACTCAATATTTCGAATCCGAAATTAAATTGAGATCCGAATGAAATTAAGATAGGAGTTTAAAGTCCGAGAATAGCCCAAAAATCAGAGCCCAAAACGTAGAAGGATAGAAGCCCAAAAGAGAGGAGAAAAAGGCCCGACGGGATCGCCCGACCCAGCCCAGACCGTGGCCCAGCCTGGGTCCGCGCGGTCTGGAGACGGATTGCGCCGATACCGCGTCGTTTGCAGCTGTTGCGCCTCGAGCGCGATTTTCTCGCCCGACTCTGGATTTCTCGACGTCGGTTCCGTTTCTTGAGGCCCAAGCTCTGAATATTCGACCCCCAGATATTTTGGGGTTGTTGGGGGCTATAAATACCCCACCTTGATCAGCCTGTACTCCTTTTCAAACTCACTTTCAATTCTACACACTTCCTAGCACCCGAAGAAACCCTAAACCAAATCTTGGAGCAAATTCTGACGAAGAAGGAGGCCGTGGACGAATTCGAGGACTCTCAAAGCATAGATCGGGTAGGAAGGTTCTATTTAATCATGTTCCATTCACTTGAAATTCGATAATTACAACCTAACGGTAGAAATTCTACATGTGTTCGTGAATCCGGACAAGAAGAAGGAGAACGAAGGATCTCGGGAGACAAACGGTAAACGCAGAGGCCGTCGTCATCGATCGAAGAGCCGGATAACCATTTCATGTAACTTAACGCTTACTTGGTTTTGGGTGACTTAAAATACAACTAAACGTAAGGAGTTAATCAAATAACCCAAAAAATCTGTCAACCTAAAAACCCTATGGCGCAGCGATCTCGTATGAATTTTTCGAACCCTTAAAACTGTTCAAACGGAAAAACTTAAAACACAAAAAACATTCCTAAGACACTGATCTAGTTTGTGTAAAATTTTCATAAATTTTTATTTTGTTTTGATATCTAAAAACGGCCGGAACTAATCTGCTCTAAAATTAGATCTTGAAATGGTGATAGATTCTTAGTCCGAACTTGTGGTTGATTTTGTCCTTAGATATAGACCGATTTAGGAATAGTGTTAAACATAAAAATTGTATATCTATATGTTTAGAACACCTCTGTAAATGTTTATAATTTTTCGTCAAGATTTGGACCTCCGAATTCGAACCGAACCAATCTGTGTTTTCTTCGAACTTCTAAAAATTGACAGAATGGGTTCCTGAAATAAATCCAATTTTTCCTAATTGATCCGGTTAGAATTAGGTCTCGAGTTCTAAACGAAAGTTGTAGATAAACATGTTAGGAGTATTCATGTAAAGTTTCGTTAAGTTTGGTAAATATTTGGTATGTTAAAAGTTAGATCTCTGGAAACTGCTACGTCTAAATCCGGGCAGAACACTATTTCTGCGCAAAATCTCATTTTTGACTTGTTTCCTTAATCCGGATTGAAAAAGTTAAAACACGAAACTTGTTCATTAGTGTGTTGGCGAGCTACTGCTAAAATTTCAGAATTTTTGGCCATGAAATGTATTTTTAAATGATGTTGGAGCGAACAGCGTCCTAAAATAGTATATATTTGAGAAACTTACTAAATTTGTGAAATTGGTCTTTCTAAACAAAGAGAAGATTAAAACATTGTGGTTTATGACAAAGTTGGATACTATCAATGTTGTCTACGCCTTGTGGACATAAGTGCCCAGATGTATGTCTAGTGGACGTAAGAGCCCTAGCGAAATATTGATTGTATGGCTAGCGAACGTAATGAACATATTAAAGACTGACCATGATACTTGTGGACATAAGAGCCCAACCGTAAGGCTGGCGGACATAAGAGCCCTAGCGATGGTGATCTGTGAAAGAAATGAAGCGAGCCATTTATAAGAAATTTAAACTAAATTCCGGTTAAATTGTGCTTTTAAATTTATGTCAATTTATTTAATTACTTTGCAAGCTATATTTATGATCGTATGGAATCCCTGTATTTTAAATTATGCAATTACATTATTATTAAATAAATAAATTAAATTATGAAGTGTGTGCACATGTTTTCTTTAAATTTAATTAATGGCTTTGAAACCCCTTAATCATGCTTGGTGTTAACTTACTCAGCATGTTTTTGCTGACCAAACCACATTTCCCTTTTTCTTTCAGAGTATGAGGATTATGCATCATCATATGCATACATGAGAATATTTGGGGAAAACTCTGTTTTAAATTCCTGCATTTAGTTATGACTTGCATGAACGGACCTGTTTAACCCGTGTTTTGGTCATGTTGGCCCAATTTTTAAATTCCGCTGCTATCTATATAATTAGCTATTATTTTCCGCTGCAACTGTAATGACATTATTTTCGAATTATATTACAATGGGTTGTTTGAATGGTTTAAATTCTGAAAAACCATAGCCTTGCATCTCTTTAGCAAGCTCGGAGAAACCGTGTCTTGCTAGGGAGGTGTACCGGTGACATCCCGGCCTGGGTTATCAAATCCGGGGTGTTACATTCACATAACAGTTTAATTTTATTATATGATTATATAATAAAAAAGAAATAATTTACAGCATAATAACATGATTCGGAAAATGATTATTTCTCCAAAAATTTAGATTTTCTATATGCGTAATCCTATATATTCACATAACATTTCAGTTTAATTTTTTTGTAATGAATCATATTATATTGTACTCAACATTAAAATCTAATCTAATATAATTATATTATTGGAGTCTACACACGTACTGCAGCTCTATTAAACCCAATTACATAGAGATCAAATTTCATAGAAATAAAACATAAAAGTAAAAAAAGAATATTGTGCAATACTTCTATAGTTATACTAATGATTAGTATTAACAAATTAATATATCCAAAATAACATGAATCCATGACATGTATATAAACATGTAATCATGATAAATTGTGGGATTATTATGAAAATTAATACTAATGATTGGTTTTAAGAATATTAATTTGAAAATAAACATACATATCATATAAAAAAAATCACATTTATGAGTTACTAAATAATTTTATTAGTATTTTATTTTATTTTTGCTCAACAGCCTTTACAGGCTAGGAAATGGATGATGGAAGTTCATAGTACATAAATTACAATGGGAATAAAGGGGATGGATAAGGAGCTTGTGGTTAAGTCCTCATCCCAATAATTTCATTAGTATTTGGAAAGTTTCAAACCTTAATCTTAAATAAATAATTAAAATTAGTAGAAAGGATGGATTGGACTCGGAATAGTCAAATTATTTAGAGCCACGAGCCATTTCGTCCTGTAATTCCATGGCGCATGCATGTACATCTATTCTTTAATTATTAATTCATGCCATGTAAGCATAATAAATAATTAAAATTAGTAGAAAGGATAATGAATTGGACTCGGATTAGTCAAATTAAAGAATTTGTTTTTTCACAATTTCAAACAAAAAAGAAGTATGGATTTGAAAAAAAAAAATGGGGTTGTGGACTTACCCTAGTCAAGTCCCCCTTCCACTACAAGAAAACTGGCGTTTACCGACCGGCGTAATGCGGGTCGGATTTACCGACCGCATTACCGACCGCATATAGCCGGTCGGTAAATTCGAGCCGTTATGGGGGGACCCGGAGGTGGGCGACCATTTTCCAGACCGAAATCAATGCGGTCGGGGATACCGACCGCAATTGCCGACCGAATTTATACGGGTCGGATCTACCGACCGCATTGCCGACCGCATATGTGGTCGGTAAACTAAGGATTAATCTTCCCCATCGCGCTGTAACAGACACTTCCCCCATTGTTTACCCCAAAAATTACTCCCACCCCTTTCACCGCCCACCTCCGACCACCGGCGTCCCGACCACCACCAGCGTCCTCTCTGACCGCCGCCGTCAGCCGACCACCCCTCTCGAATACCCCCACTCGTCGACACACGAACTCCCCCTTCTCGAGCGACATCATCAACCATTTCTCCGGCAACGACGCGGCGCCACCGCTACCACCGGCCAGCCTCCGTCCCGCCCTCCTCCACCGTCGCCTCCAGCCCCTGCCCGCCTACACCCTCCTGCCGCCCCTGCCCCTGCCGCCCCTGTGCCGCCACTGCCCGCCGTCCCTGTCGCCGCCCCTGCCGCCACAGCCGCCCCTGCACGTCGACAGCCCCCCTTCCATTCGAGCGACACATTCGAGGTACGTTTATTGCAAATCGTTTGAATAATTTCCACATTCGATTACTTGGTTTGGTCTTTAGTAGTTATTCGATTGGTATTGTATTTTTTTTTGTTAAATTCGCTTATTGTGATTCATTCGGTGAATAATTGTTATGCCTATTAAGTAATTTTAATATGTTAGAAGCTATCATGACCTGTTTAGGGGTATTACAAAGTAAATATTTGTTGTCTTCACTGTCTTATGGCGTAATTAGAGTCCTCGAGTCGAGTAGATGAATTCACATGTGTTATGCTCTATTTGGACTTTGCTTGTGAATGATATGACCATTGGAAGTGTTTGTGTGGTTGGAGTCATTATGTTGGAAAATTGGTAGTATGTGCGAGCAATTAGTTTAAGTCCTCGTTGAATTAATTCTTTCATTTAAATAAATATTATTGGTGCACTTTGTGAAATTGATTTTGAAATGTAGTTATTAAAACATAGTTATTATCGGTTAGGAAGAGGCATACACAACCTTTAGCAATGTAAACGGAGTTATAAACTTTTTATTGAATTGGTGTTATGTTTAATAACTACACCACAATAAGCGAACACAAATTATTGATTAAAATGATTTATCTTAAGTGGCCCAGTGCCATATTTGTAGGTGATGGACCGTAGTTGGATGTACCGCTCCCGTCGGGAGACTGGAATACTTACATCCGAATTCATTAATGGAGTAGAATCGTTCTTGCGTATATGTCACCGAAACCCAAACGTCGATAGGGTCCAAGGAAAAAATAAGGTGTCCGTGTAGGCAGTGTAGGAATAAATGTTATCTACCTGATGATGACATCAAGTATCATCTTCAATGCAATGGATTTGTCCACAATTACGAAAGGTGGACATGTCACGGAGAGCCACATCTCCCGTACTGGAAAACAAACTTGGTGCGTCATAATTTGGATGTGATGCACATTGAGAAAAATGTGTTCGAAAATGTGTTTAACACAGTAATGGATGTTCAAGGGAAGACGAAGGATAATGCAAAAGCACGAGAGGACATCGTGACCTTATGTAATAGGCCAGAACTGCATCGGGACAGTCGGACCGGTAAATATCCAAAAGCGGTGTATACGATGGAGAAGGATAGACGGGATGTATTCTTACGATGGGTATCAGAGTTAAGATTTCCTGATGGATGTGTATCCAACCTGGGTAGATGTGTAGACATGAACAAGCATAGAATATTTGGCATGAAAAGTCATGACTGCCACATATTCTTACAGCGTCTACTACCGATAGGATGGCGGGAGCTGCTTCCTAAGAGTGTGTGGGAACCAATAACGGAACTGAGCAATGCTTTTCGTGCCTTGACTGCTAAGACAATAAAGATAGATGATTTAGAGAAGTTGGCCAGCGACATTCCTGACGTGATATGTAAGTTGGAAACCATCTTTCCACCTGCCTTCTTCGACTGTATGGAACATCTTCCCATCCATCTACCTCACGAAGCAAACCTTGCCGGCCCCGTTCAATTCAGATGGATGTATCCGTATGAAAGGTATAATTTACATATATAGTACATCGTTCTTTACACTTTAAACTCCCTATTGTTTATTTTCCATATACTATATTGTGAATATGTTTAATATTTCTGATATCTCAATCGTTTGAAAAGAACGGTACGGAATAAGGCACACGTTGAAGGTAGCATTTGCAATGCATATACGGTACGAGAGGCGTCGATTTTCTGCTCCCATTACTTTGAAAAGCATGTCTTCACCCGCGGTAGGAATGTGCCAAGGAATGACGATGGAGGCATAATTCCATATGACGAATGCTTGCCTAGTGTATTCAAATACACGGGACGTCCTCAAGGGAAAGCTAACAAGAGGCATCTGACACCGGAGGAGTTGAAGGCCTTGCACAATTACCTCCTTCTGAATTGTAAAGATATTGAACCATATCTCGAGTAAGTTATTCTTATAATAAATTTTGTCGATGGAATAACATCAAATACATTGGAACTTAACTAATACAATGTCTTAATCATAGGGAATTCACTGAACAGATGCTAGATGAGAATCCTGGATTAAGCGGCCCTGATATTTGGCGTGCGCAAACAACAGACTTTCCCAAGTGGTTGGAGTCATATGTGATTGAAAATCCACCGGATGATCCATGCATTGTGAAACTTTTGACAAATTTCATTAACACGAGTATTTTTCTAAAATATATCGAATTTGAATTTATTAAATGAAAGAGTTATGATTTATGGAAGGGGTTTAGGGATATATTAAGAGTGCCACTTTTTATTACTCAGGTGGGGTGCTTTAATTTCAAATGGCGCTGCAGTCCTCTCATGTCATGAAACTTTTGACAAGTCTCATGGTACAACCGGGATAGATTGACCTTCAGCCTGTCACACTGAGGGTCCCTGGCATATGTGTCATGATACTTCTCATGATTTCATGTCATGAGATTACCTACCATGAAACTTTCGGCAGATTCCCACTACATGAGTATTTTCTGAAAAATCACATTTTTTATTTACTCGTGTTAAGAAACTGTGCCCCCGAAAGCGCACGGAGTCAAAAATTGCAGTATTTATAGTAAGTACCGGATCGTTCACTGAAGGATGTGCGATGGAAGCAGGGCCCACGCCGTTTACTAAGATTTTCCACTCGGTTACTCGATTCAAGTTTGTGATTGACTATCAACTACTTGACAGAATTTAAACTAGATTATGAAAGCAATTAAAATAAAGCAGATAAAATTATTCTAGAAAGCGAATTAAATTCAATCTAAGAAAGCAATAAAATTATTCTAAGAAAGCGGTTAAAATTATCTAAGAAAGCAGATTTAAAATGAGACAGAAGAGACAGGAAGAAAAGAATAAAGATTGGACAAGATTCAGATGAAACACAATTAAACTTCCATTTTGTTACACAGATCTTAGCTTGGGATAATCCTTTCAGTTAGCTAACCCTCATGCTCTCTATACCATGTTTCCTTTAACAGACAGGTACTTACAGTAAGAGGTTGCATGCTCTTAAGGCAACAAATTCTAAGGTGCCACAGACTCACAACTGCCCTCACATGGCCATGCTGAGGCATATTATTCATCTGTGGTGGACAAGCAACACCTAACAAATCATTTATTGAAGTGTCAAGTACTACTATCATTCCCCCATGTCACACCCAAAGATTCAAATCAAGCCCTGAACTATCCCTTAACTATCAGTCCTAGTAGCAGTTACGCAACTCTCAATACAACCGAGTGACCTCTAAAGAAAGCAGTTAAAAGAAAGCGATAAAGAAAGCATTTAAAATCCTATCACTCGGAGGTTTTTGAAAGTCTGACCCTGGTAGTAAAAAAAAGCCCCCAGTCAGGATGACCGGGTGTGGATCAAGAATTCCCTATTCTCGGTGAACCGCTCGCAGTGTTCACTTCCCGTCGGGTGGTTATGAGATACAAACTAATGAAACGAACTAATAAATTAGTTCGTTCCGGATGCACTCACTCAGGACTCAAAAATAGGCTTTGGCAGAAGAGGATAGCAGTTGAAAGAATACTCAACCCTACCTTAGAAAATAACCAAGGCCCGAATGTTGTTCCTCTAGTATTATCTGTCACACCTTATCGGAATCCAAGTGGAATCTGACCCAGTGCAATATTTAATACAAAATTTCCAACAAACAGCAATTTTGGAAAATAATAAATCTGAAAATCATTCCCTATCAGGTACTAGACTCTCAATTAAAACACAGATCCTTTCAGTCTAGGTGAGACCTAATCGCTGACTCTGCTTCTAATTTCCCAAAATCAACCCCCAGTCGGATATGAATTAGTCATAACTGTCGAATTTATCCCTTACTCAGATCCGGATTTTATGAAGGATTTTTTGTTGGAAATTTATTATGAGACATCTGATTAAATTCAAGACTCCTGTGTCCAAGGGAAGGATCCCAAAATAATATTGACCACAATAACTACATAATAATATCATGCCTAAATTTATAAAGAAGTGTAAAATTAAATAACCCAAAATATAAGGTGGGTTTAGACAGAAGTGAAACACAGAGATGAAATAGCCGGAGATGGGAAGAAATGATTTGGCTAAAAAGATGACAAAAATAATCAGGATAATCCGGGCTGCAAACATCTGCTATCCAGGTCCTGATTATTCCAGGTGGGATGATTTTTAGACAGAAAGGAATTCCAAGTGACGGTGACCGCCGTCATTCAGCTCCCTTTTGTCTGTGAATGGAAGAAAAACCCACATACCTTCTTGTTGTAATAATTCTCAAATAATGTTGGTCGACATCATTTAATAATACTACAACTTGAATTCAGGTTTTGAAATTAAGATAAAGAGAATAAAACTGTATCCGGATAGGAGTCAGCTGAGCAGCTATTATAATCCCGGATGGACGAACCGCCAAGGCTTCCACCGGCCACTATCCAGACCATGCAAAATAACATCTAATAATTGATATACAGACCACGAGCTAGTTATCCGTGTGGGAATACCCGCCAACATTAGTCTGTTATATCTCTTACTAGCTGTTTCACACAACACGGAAAAGACAAAATAAATAAAAGAAAATATTTTTGGGTCATCTTGCATGAGAGACATTGGTTTCTCATGCAAGGTATGGAATTATATCCATAATTACTCTTCATGTCTAAATAATCACTCATTCCATAATTAATTAATTACAGTCCTGATTATATGCTTAGATCATTAGAGTTTAATTTTTGTAGAAGAATCTTTTAATGGGAAATTGAACAAAGTTCTTTATATCAAATTAATCATGGGTTGAGATCATTGGATTTCAACCTCAAAATATTGATATAAAGGTTCAATTAATTAATGGAGTGAGATGGAGAATAAAAATTTGGCAAAAAGGTGCCACTTTGTCGCGGAATAGAGTTTGTGTCGCGGAGTATGGTTCCGCGACAAAGGTTTCGCGACAAAGGGGTGGGAAATAAGAGGAATGGAATTTTGAAAATTAGGGTTTGTTTTGTCGCTAAGCAAAAATTTTGTCGCGGAACATGGTTCCGCGACAAGGAGGTATAGCGACAAAGGTTTGAAAATTGGTAAAGACATAATTCCTGGTCGAGGAACAAGGATTTTATCGCGGTCCGTGGTTCCGCGACAAAGGTTCCGCGACAGAGTCTTCCCAAAATAAAATTGCAAGTATTTGGGTCCTTGGTCGCTAATCAAGGGTTTTGTCGCGGAACGTGGTTCCGCGACAAGATTGTTTCGCGACCAAGGGTTTCAAAATTAATGGCAATGCATACTTTTCTGTCTCGGAATAAGATTTTTGTCGCGGAGCATGGTTCCGCGACAAAGCCATGCAGACAAAATGCAAGAATTTGGTCCTCTGTCGCTAAACAGGGGTTTTGTCGCGAAACGTGGTTCCGCGACAAAGTGTTCCGCGACAAAAGGTTTTAAAATTCTTACAAAAATTTTGGCAGCATAACGCCTAATATTGCATTACATGGGTGTGCGTTGTGATCCGTGGGATCACAACGGGAAAAATTACGTTGCAACCCGTGGGGTTGCAACGTGATGCAATACAATATAGGAAATGCAATTTTTAATGAAATATGCACAAACACCTTAATACTATCCCTTTCTAGATCTAATGTACTAAAAATAAAAAAAATAAAATAAAACAGAATAAAAAATACAAACTACCTAAAAACTAAACAGAACAAAAGAAAAGAACAAAAAAAAAGGAAAATAAAGACTAATCCTAAAACAACTATGCTAACAAAATAAAACCAAAAGTAAAACCTACACTAAATCTATCAAGGGATAGATACAAAGTGTTTATACATTTTAAATCTAGAAAGCACTAAATCTAACTAAAAAATAATAAAAATGGTCAAGTGACCAAAGTGCAAAAATAAAGCAATAAATATTATGGGAGATCCATAACACATTTTTGGTGGAACATTTTCTCAAATATCATCAAAAACCAAAAATGGTTTAAACACACCCATTGATTAAGTGTTTCAAACCCAAAAGTACAAAAATATAAACTGGAAAAAAATAAAAAGTGAACACTAGCTACACTAATTTATTACAAAACATAAATTAAAACTAAGCTAAAGTCTATTACTACATTGCATAAAATAAACTAAACTAAACTATCTATTCTAATAAATTCTTGGAGAGCACAGTGGTGCCTCCAAGAACAGTAAAAATAAACTAAGTGTAGCTAGGTTACTGTTCAAGGGGGGTGGGAGGATATATTTATAGATGAGCAAAATTAGCCCTAGGCCCATTAGAGACCCACTTGGCCGCTAAACAACTGCTTTGTCGCGGAACAGCTTGCATAGGGACACAACACATAAAAGTTGCTTTTTGGCTTCAGATTTTCGCGCACAGGGGGACAGGAGCTGGAGTCCAAGGAGAAAAAGACAAAATTCTTGTTCAAATGGGACCTCCAGTCCAGGGACCTTGTGATTGATTTAACATGTGGGGAATTTGAAATGGAGATCACGTGAGCTGCCTTTTTCTCTCACTTTTGTCGCGGTCGCGGTACACTTTGTCGCGGAACATTGTTCCGCGACCAAATTATGTGTCTTACTCCTCTCACAGTCGCGGAGCATTTTTTTGGTCGCGGAGCACTTGGTCGCGGAGCAACCTTCCGCGACAAAGTTTAATTTTTCCTCCTCTTCTCTCTCTCTCACACATGCTTCTCTCTTTCCCATTTCTTCTTTTTCTTTCGTTCTTTCTTCTCTCCAGTTTTCCAGTTTTCCATTCTTTCATCTCCATTTTCTTTTCTTCTTCGTGTTCTTCTTCATCTCCTCCTCTCAGTTTTCTTCTTCTTTATTCTCCATCTCCTTCTTCTTCTCTCCTCCGTTTTCTTTCCTTCATTTTTCTTTCTCTAATTTTCTTGCTCTGCTTCTGAAATTGGTGATGGGCTTCTGTTGAAGAAGGGCTGCCGGAGCTGGAGTGGCCGGAGAAGGAGGGCGGCAGTCCGGGGCGGCGATGGTGAGGATGAGGGAAGGCAGGGGGTGCTACGGCGGCGGCGGCTGCTTGGAGGAGATGGGGTGGTTGTCGCGGTAGTGCTCGAGGTGGGTATTGGTGGCGGCTGAGCTCTCGGATTGATGGGCTGTTGGACGGAGATGGCAGATGGCGAGGGAGATGGGTGTTGGTGATGGTGGTTGGTTGAGGCGGCTGTGGCGGATTTGGGCTAGTGTTGGCCGGATCTGGAATTGGGTAGTGGTGGAGGATTGATCGGAATGGGGATGGAGGTGTTGGAAATGGAGGAAAGATGGAGGTTGAGGGGTGGTGGCTGGCGCTGGTTTACTGGAAATGGACGGAGGTGGCCGCCGGAGGAGGAGATGGTGATGGACGGAGGCGGCAGCGGCAGTTGTGGTCGGATTTGGGGGTGGAAATGGAGGAGAGGGGTGGCGGATTGACAGGTGGTGGTTTGCCGGAGGGCCGCCGGCGGCGGCGGCGCCGGCGGTGGTGGCGGCTAGGGTTAGGTTTTAGGGTTGAGGTGTTTTTGTTGGGCTTTTGGTGAAATGGGCTTGAGGTTGGTGTTTTGGGCTAATTGGACTAAATTTTTAACTGGGCCCAATTTAGAAATGGAGATGTTGGACTGGACTCACATTGGATGGACTCAAACTCTTGGACCCATTAAAACACCTGCAAGTAATTTAAATAAATGGATTAGTGGACCAATTAATGCTAATTATAGCAGAAAACAGATAGAAATAAATAAACATACAAATTAAAATATATACATCAAAATATAAAAATAATATAAATATAAATATTTTTTTCCACTTGATTATTTGGTTTGTGATCCATTTAATAGACCCGTGTTCCACCGAATAGACAACATCGAACCAAAATTAATCAAGTGTATGATTTTTAATATTTTATCATGTTTTTGGATTTTTTAACATAAAATTAATGAAAATAACAATATTTTTGTATTTTTCAATACCAGCTTATTATTTATACAAACTTGCATAAATCTGTTAAATCCAACTGCTTTTTTATTTAAATAAGACCGGAATGCGATCAAATGTCCGTATTAGACACGGAAATAGATTGAAAATAATGGTCAATTTTGGCCATTATCACATTGCGCACATAGCACAGGGCCCACTTCCCATTGCAATGTCTTACCCTATGTACTTCATAAATGGAATGAAATTTCACACTGAATCCTACGGTGGTCAGAGATCGACATACAATAGTGGTGTTTGTATCGCATCGCGGTCTCACGGAGACTACTATGGTGTAATCGAAGAGATTATAATTGTAGAGTATCCGGCACTACCCATGAAACAGACGACATTCTTCAAATGTCGATGGTTTGACCCGCGATAAGGCATTGGAACGCGCACTCATTTGAACTACAAACTTGTTGAAATTAACCGCTCAAAATCGCTCAACATATATGAACCTTTCATATATGCTAATCAAGCCGAACAGGTGTGCTACGTTCTGTTCCCATCCATCAGACAAGTTGCGAGTCGGAATGAGTGGTTGGCTGTGTGTAAGGTCAAACCCAGAGGTGTAATTACAGTCAGGCAAGGTGATGAGGCCGATGCATTCCAAGTCGATGTTCCCGAACAGGTAGGGATCGAAACTACAAATATCGCGGGCAGGAGAGAGCAACTAACGGATGTTGTGGTTCAATATGTTGACCTTCAGCTTGATGAGAGTATAGAGTCGGATTCATCGATAGACAGTGATTCTAATCCTGATCCGGATGATCCTTCAGAGGATACTTCGGACGAGGATTACCAAATATGAAAATGTGATGACCTAAAATGTTACTATTACTTAGTCGTTATCCTTATTATATTACATTAATGAATCATAAGATATTTACCCTTTGCAAATGACCGACCGAGGGTGTGGTTCGTCGTCGACCACACCACGCGGGACTGGGGTTAGACGACGGGGTACGAGAGCCCTCTTCACATCTCCACAGCTAGCAGATGCTATCAGGGCGGCTCGGGAGGATTGGCAGCATTCTCAAGCAGGTATTTCGATATTAAATTCAATAAGTGACATTCCGTAGGCCCTCTTAACATATTAATGTTGAATTAACGTCGGGCGATTGGAATTTTTTTATTATAGTTGGGACTTCTAGCTCAGAGGAGCAGGCGGTTGTTGGACTAGAGGGTTCAGATGCTGTTCCAGAGACCCCACCCATGCGCACACCAGGTATAATTTATATTGTTGGTGCTTCAATTAATGTATTCACAACTACAAACTAAAACTGATTTCCTGTTAGGCTCGGACGGTTCTACACAGGGCCCACCTCAGCGCACGCCAGGTATAATTTACGATAATCATTGTTCGATTATTCTATTCACAACTTAAAACTAACTGCATTTGTTGTTAGGCACGACTGGTTCTACAGAGGGACCACCTCCTGCGCCACATGTAGGGCCTGATAGGGAGTTGATCGAGCCTGGTGACGATGGACTGTAAGTACATTATATTTTAAAATGATATCGACTAACCACTATATATAGTACTTCAAATTTACGCTAGATTTCAACAATTGTGTATTCCAGCATCGAGTTCCCTAATGCTCTAGTTAGGAAGATCACAGACATATATCCCATGCGGTCGGACATGAATGAGATTAGCTGGGGAAAGGTCTCCCGGGAGACAAAGGAGTTCTATTGGGGGGAGTTCCAGGTAATCTAATAAGTTTTGGGTTGATTTTTTTGGATTAATTATGTTTTGTACTCACTCGTTGCACAATTCAACCTGCAGAAAAAAGCTCGTTGGGCACCCGAGCACGCAGCCGCAGTCTGGAGGGAGTGGGAAAGGAAAAACATTGCCCGGTACATTCTAATCTTAAATATAAAGTCATTGCTTATGTTCTACACTTACATGAATGGTATTCAGGTACAAGGACTACACTCTGGATATCCGGAGTAAGAAGAAGCCATATCCCGTAGACGAGCTAGTTGCCCATAATTGGAGACGGATATGGGACTCTGCGGCGTTCAAGGCGAAATCAAAGGTAGGGAAGCTGAACAGACGACGGGGGCAGGAGGATGCACCAGCTCTCCCCACACATACAGCGGGTTCGAAGACATTCCGAGCCACGAAGGATAAACTGGTATGTTGTACTTATTTAATGTAATTACCTAAATACATTGATTATTAGTCATCCTTACACAACGTACCACTTACAATCATTACAAAATGCAGTCCACCGAGCAAAATAGGGAAGTCCATTTACATGAGCTTCACGAGCACACTCACACAAGGAGACATCAGAAGGAGCAGTGGATACGTGATAGGTCACGGGTTCTGCACGTAAGAATCGCACAAATTATAAAACTTACCCTCGTATGCGTACTAGTTTAGTTTGTTGTATCCTATCTCTGACTTAATTACCCACTTTAAATGAAGGAGGAGTTCAGTGCAGTCGCTGAGCGTCTTAGCCAGGACCCCACCATTGGGCCCGAGTTCGATCCAGATCCTGTCTTCTTCGATCTTACAGGTGGACACGACAGGCGCAATGCCGTATACGGCATGGGATCGTTGGCCCGGTCGCTTAGGCCCGGAGGCGAGGCTTCTTCCACTCCTCCGCCATCATCTTCAGAGTATGTGACACAGCAGCAGATGCAGGAACAATTTCAGCAATTCCAGCAGACTCTCCAGCAGATGGCACAGAGGCAGGAGAGCATGGCCGATCAGATGGAGAGGTTGCTCGGATCTAGGAGGCCCCGTTCCCCTCGCGACGGAGATGATGACTTTGGAGGCGGCCGGGGAGGAGATGGGCTCGGGGCACATTGACTTTGACTGATGGTTTAATGGTTAGTATCAAGCGGACAAGTGTTTTCTGTTGGAGTGTTTTATTTATGATTTAGCTTGTTGCACATTCACTCCTTTTGGATTTGATTATCAGCTTGAATGGTTTGAAGTGAGAATATGATCAGATTGTAGACTTCATTACTTGAATTGTTAAATTATTGTTAATGGATTCGGTTGTGGATGAAATTTGGTTGTATTGGTGATGTTTAATATGAGATTGTATGCCTTGTGAATGGAATAGTTGTTGGAATTGGTTTTGGTTTTATTGTTGCAGCAGGGTGGCTGTAAAAACAGCCATTGCTGTTGCAACCTGCATTTGGGTACCGACCGCACCGCCGACCGCAGGTCGGTCGGTAAATTGCCGACCGCACCACCGACCGCATGCGGTCGGTAAACAACGGCTCCAAGAGGTCCTGGAAGTTGGGTACAGACAGAAAATTCGGTCGGCCCCTCGGTCGGTAACATTACTGACTACAATTCGGTCGGCGATTCTGTCGGTAAATTACCGACCGGTTGGGTTTGGGTCGGCAGCCGACCGCCTACCAAGAGATCACTGACCGACATATGCGGTCGGTGATGCGGTCGGTAGACCCGATTACGACCTGTTCCCCCCATCTTACCGACCGCATATGCGGTCGGTAAACCCGAATTTTCTTGTAGTGTTCTCCCAACCATAGGTTGGAGGTTCGATCCCCATCTGGCCCGCTATCCCTCCCCTTTATCCCCCATTGTAATTTGTGTGGTTTGGACTCCCACACACATTTGCCGACGTATGAGTATCGCTGTTTAAAAAAAAAAAAATTGAAATTCATTCACTCAATATATATCACTTTTGGGGCTTAAAAAGCATTAGAAAATCTACTTGATTTAAAAATTTGAAGTATAACATACATACATATGTAGCACAACTTAATTATTAACACTAGCTTGCCGCGTTATTACCATCGGTGAAAATAAGCAACCGATGGGTTTTTTTTTAAAAAAAAAAATAAAATTGGTAGAATGATAATTCACCCTTTGTGTTAGGCCATGCATTATTGCAATTTAATTCATGACAATGAATATATAGCTTCTTATTGATCAGACCAATCACGTTATTCATCTTAAATGAAAAGTTGGTTCGCCACCAATAGTAGTACTTCCTCCGTTTTTTTAAAGATAGCTACTGACCAACCCAGCACGTAGTCCAATGCACAATTTAAACCATTAATAACTCAATTTCGGTAGAAGTAAAAATTCTAAAACTTCGGTATTTAAAAACTACAAGATAAGACGAATCTAACAAGATATCACTTGACAATATTTTAACTTGTATATCTATGATAAAACTTTAAATCAAAGTGTTTAGGTGAATAGTGTCAATTTTACCAATGTAGATATCTTTTCTAAACGGAGGGAGTATATGATAATAATGATATAATTAAGCATGGGCACTGAAAACGTCAAAATTGGTAATTTTGGCCGATTCAGTGATTGTTGTATGTCGTCGTTGTTCAAAGAGCCATTCCTCCACGTGCTCGTTCCTAATTGGACTACTTTCTTCGATCTACTCACTGTCTTTATTACAGCCATGGTAATTGGTCCTACTCCTATTTAGTATTCTTTCAAAATACTACTACTACTAATGACCTTTCCCAAGTAACTTTACATTTAATGTGGGAATCTTTTCTTTTAATGGAAAAATACATCCCCAGTCTTTTCACTTGCCATACAATGATACAAACCACTTGTATTATATTGATGGATAAATACTACCAGTACTAATAATTACTATGAATTCCAATAAAAATGGAAAAGAGCTTATCAAAAAAATAAAAATGGAAAAGAAGTCGACTAGTCACCCCCCCGGCGCCCATACTCCATCATAATTTTGTTATTTTTCAAGTTCCGCAAAAGAATTTTTGTTATTTTCAATAATAATTGTGAATTCAAAAATCCCAATTCTCCACTCACTATAAAAAGATTTGCACAGAAGCCAACCGGTTATCAATACTGGATCCACTACAATGGCGGCGGCAATGGTAGTTTCATCATATTTCACTTTAGTTCTCCTAATTGCCACAGCAACTCTTCTCTCTGCAGGTACATACACTATACAGTTAAAACTATTTTTCATACCCTAATGAATTTTCCTTTGTCACTGATCATCATGACTTATGGCTTTGTTCCATCCATCTTGTGATCATAACTAATACCGAAGGGTGATTATTAATTTCTACATATATACATACAGTATTGGGTGGTGCAGCAGCAGCAAATGGGCAGCGTCAGTGCTTGTATGTTCCTCAACCAATCCAGAATTGCACACCCGGCGGTTCAGACGTGGAACAAGTATGTATGCCGGAATGCCTGAGACGATGCGGTCCGGGTATTGCCGTCGGTTGCCGGAAAGTCAGCACCCTGTCGTTTTGTTATTGTTCGTTTACTGCGGATGATTGCTTCACCAACCGACGCTGCACCGTATGATTTGATCGAAATAATCAGTACTACTCCTACATGATTACAGAAAAAGAAAAGGCTAGCCTTCCCAGGGGTGTAATAATCTTGTAGTATTTGTGAAAAGTTGAAACAGAAAATTTGGTTTTCATGATTTGTATTATGGTGGAATTAATGTGGATTCACCACTCCTCCCTTTTAATTAAAATAAAATAATATGCATGCTGTTTATCATATATATATATATACCCAGCGTAGATATTTTTATATTTTTTACATGTGTTTTTTGTTTATATCTTCTCTGTTTTTCATATGTATTTTTCACAACTACTATGTTTTTAAGCCATATAGTATTTTGCTTTTTGTGAAGAATTATACTTTTTTTCTTTTGTTTATTTTCTAGATTGCAGAATCATTTGATATATGCAGACTAACAATATGTTGAGCAATATAATGTTGTCAATGACTAACAGCATTGGATTTAGCAATTTGAGTACAAGTACTTGAATGCATAAAACTGTTTTCGGAAAGGTTTTGTACAAGTATATATAAATCAATTTTGTGGAAATATAAACTGTCTGCTACCTTGCATAGAGAAACTGGACATCTCCACAAAGTCAATCCTCCAAACATATCAGTTGCTGGTTTTGAAGTTTAAAACCTTCACATATATATATGGTGTTTATCTTATGCATTCTATATAATGTCATGTAATACATATTAAAATAATTAAATGTACTAAATTTTTATACTAAATAACTGAATTATCTTACTTTTTTTATTTAAAATACTATAATCTAGACACTTTTATAGAAATGTACTTGGAAATGGATATAGACATCCTTAGAATAAATGGTAAGTAAATTGAACAACAGTAAATGCAGATTAAGCTACTACCATATATAATGTGTTGTGTGTGAATACCATGTTATAAATAACATATATATATATATATATATATATATAATGAAAAACCCATAAAAGGGATCCGAACAAAAGGATTGTGAAATGGCCAACTTCCCTTCACTAACCTATATGGCGGTTACATTTGCTGTATTTGTTTCGGGTAACAATTTATAATTGCTTTATTCGTTTCGAGTATTGTCTCGTAACCCTTTTTTTTTTTTTTTTTTGAATAGTTTATTTTTCATTCGAACCTGTGGTGCGATATATATGTTGTGGGAATTTATACCTTTCAATCTTGTAATTGGCAATCTGGGTTATGATTTCGTATGAGTCCAACTGAATATTTTTTTTTTTTTTAGAAATCAAATATTGAGTTTACAATGGGATTCAAATTGGCGACTCCTATTTCAAAGGGAAAGGGGTGATGATTTTGGGGTTCAAATAATTACATCCAAAATGGGATTATTTAAAGATTTAAGTAAAATTGTACACAATACATTCCTCCTGTGTTACAAAATGCACTATAATAATTAAAATAAGGAAAGAATATATATATATATAGATATAAATATATATTGTATTAAACCTAGGGATGACAATGGGTTCAAGTACCGAGGAAGACCGAGTTTGGGCCGGGTCTTGGTTGGTTCTTAGAAAAATAGACCCAGAACCGACCCGTTGCCATCCTTAGGGATGACAATAGATCCAGGTCAGACACGAAACCGAACCGAACTCGGGTTGGGTTTTGGCGGAACCGACTCAGACCCAATCCATTGTCATCCCTAATTAAACCTGTGTTGAAAACCATAATCCCCTCCCAAATTGCTCCTTTTGTTTGCCTCGCCTCAAGGTTGATTAGTTGGACAAGTGCCTCACAAAAGGCTACATAAAAATGAATGAATTGGATAGCAATTCAAAATCACCTAAAAAAAATTTAGTATTTGTTGAAGTTTTCGATCACGTACGAGACCAAACCCATAAATGAAATTTATATATTTCTAAACACATTGGATCACATGGGCACATTGTACATAATAAATATAGTAATACTTTGAGGTATAATTAATGATTTTGCAGTTGGGTTAATAATGTTCCAAAATATACTGTATGTGAATGGTGCCGATTGCAACATCGCAATAGGGGTGAAGTGCGCCATCGGTGGCGAAGACGTCGGCCGAAGATGCTTCCCGGAATGCTACGAGAGCTATGGCCCTGATATTATTGCGCGTTGTGGCAAAGCTGGTGGTGTTGAATCTCTTTGTTTCTGCATGTTTCAAGCCCCACAATGTTCCTAATGAAGTACTATAAAACTCATGTTTGGCAGGCACTGAAGGGTGGAATTGTGATTTGTGATTGAGAATATAATAATGTGTAATATACTCACATTATTAATTAATTAGTACTCCCAAAAAAAAAAAAAAAAAGTACTCCATATTTATAAAAATGGGTCGGGTTTAGGGGCTCCGAGAAGGGCCCGCCCAAATCATGGCAACCCGAATCTGCCAAAGTCCCAACCCCCAAGAAACAAACTCTGTCGGCAGTGAGCGACAAAACCCATAATAAAATTCTTCGCTGTTCACCTGTTTCTTCCTTCCCCCCTTCAATTTGCAAGCAAAATGCCACCAGTTTGCCACTTCCTTTGATGCTGACTGACTACTTAACCACAATACTAACAATAATAATCATCCGCCTCTTAATTATTACAGCTCATAATTCATGCCTCATGCTCCTAGTCTCCTACTACTACTTCCCACTTCAGATCCCACTGCCCCATCTTGCGCCACTCTTGTCTCTCTTTCTGTGCACTGTGCACGGTTTCAGATTCTCAATACCCGTTTTACCAGTTCTTCCAGCTCTCTTGATCACGTCGATCCATTCACAGTAATCAAATGATTATCCAAGATCATTCCTCCACTAAACAACACTCCAACAATGTCGACAAAGCCGCCCCACTCTCCTCTGATGGACCTGAACCGGAGGAACCCAACGCCAATCTTGATTTCATCACCTGGGCCTCCCACAACTCCTTCAAGTTATGCCTTACCACCGCCCTTACCCTTTCCGTCGCCGCCTATTTCTTCCTCTCCCGCAACTCCCTCGCCAATCCGACCCCCTTGTTCTGCTCCCAGCAATCCCACATCTTGCAGAAGAATCCTCACCACCTCAAAATCCCCAAACTCGACCCAAATGTCCGCCCAATTCTCGACAAGGCTTCGCCCTACGCCTCCTTCCGCTCCAGCCAGTGGATTGTGGTCTCTGTCTCCGATTACCCCTCAATTTCCCTCCAATCCCTCGTCAGAATCAAGGGCTGGCAAGTTTTGGCAATAGGGAATTCCAGAACCCCCAAAGATTGGAGCTTGAAAGGTGCAATTTACTTGTCTTTGGAACACCAGGCCAATTTGGGGTTTAGGGTTTTGGATCATTTGCCGTACGATTCTTATGTGAGGAAGAGCGTCGGGTACCTTTTCGCAATTCAACACGGTGCAAGGAGGATCTTCGACGCCGACGATCGCGGCGAGGTGATTGGTGGGGATCTTGGGAAGCATTTTGACTTGGATTTGAACAGTGCAGAGGCGAAGCAGCAGAGGATCTTTCAGTACAGTAGAGGAAGTTCGAACAGGACCGTTGTAAATCCTTATGTCCATTTTGGGCAGAGGTCTGTTTGGCCGAGAGGTCTGCCATTGGAAAATGTAGGCCAGGTTAGTCATGAGGAGTTCTATTCAGAAGTGTCTGGAGGAAGGCAGTACATACAGCAGGGAATATCAGATGGTCTGCCGGATGTAGATTCGGTATTTTACGCAACTAGGAAGGTAAACTCAGAGGCGTTCGACATCAAATTTGATAGACGGGCTCCAAAAGTTGCTCTGCCTGAAGGTCTAATGGTTCCGGTGAATTCATTCAATACATTGTTCCATTACGATGCGTTTTGGGCATTGATGCTTCCTGTCTCTGTTAGCAAAATGGCTTCTGATGTGTTGAGGGGATATTGGGGACAGAGGCTGTTGTGGGAGATCGGCGGTTTTGTCACTGTTCATCCCCCAACTGTCCATAGGCAAGATAAAACCGAATCGTACCCTTTTGTCGAAGAGCAAGATCTCCATGTCAATGTAGGCCGGTTAATAAAGTTCTTGATTGCTTGGGAATCAAAGAACAAACAGCTCTTCGACAAAATACTTGATTTAAGCTATTCCTTGGAAAATGAACGATTTTGGAATGAGAATGATGTGAAGCTTACCGTCTCATGGCTGGAAGACTTGATCGCTGTCGGGTACCTGCAGCCGAGTTTAATGGCAGCAGAGATGGATAAGATAAAGGCAAAAACCAGCACTGCTGATAGAAAGGAATTTGTACCTCAGAAGTTACCTTCTAAGCATCTTGGTGTTGAGGAATCTGGAACTGTAAACTTCGAGATTGGGAATCTTGTCCGATGGAGGAGGAAATTTGGCGATGTCGTGTTGATCATGTTTGTTAGCGGACATCTGCAGCAAACTGCACTGGAGTGGAGGTTGCTGTATGGTAGGATATTCAAAACTGTGGTTATTTTATCGACACAAGGCGATGCAGACCTTGCAGTCGAAGAGGCTCAACTAGATCATGTGTACAAGTATGTTCTGTTTCTTTGGCTTATGCCTTTTAATGTGCGGACGGTCTTGTTGACATTTGCTTCCATTGCCACAGGTATCTGCCCGGAATATTCAATAGGTATTCGGACACACAGGGCTTCCTCTTCCTGCACGACAGTACAATCTTGAACTACTGGAGTCTGTCTCAGGCAGACACATCTAAGTTGTGGATTGCCAACAAGGTACAACATTGCATACATGTAATGTTTCCTGCAACAGATCCCTCTTTCACTGTGTAACAAAGTTATGAATGTATACAGGTGCCTGCAGTGATGCCAGTGGAGACTCAGAACAGCTCAGGGTGGCTTCCAAAGCAAGCGGAGATGGTAAAAAAGGTCGTGAGCAATATGCCGGCACATCTGCAGGTTAACTACAAGGAAAGCAGCCCAAGCGAGAAGAGCCTGGCTTTATGTGGCTCTGAGGTCTTCTACGTTCCTAGACACTTTGTGTCGGATTTTGTTGATCTTGTAGACCTGGTGGGGGATCTGAAAATCCATCACAAGATTGCGGTGCCAATGTTTTTCATAGCCATGGATTTGCCACATAATTTCGACCCTGTTTTGAACGACATGATTTACAAGACAAACACGGTGTGTTTCTACTCTGCTCAGGAACCAGCTGTGCATCCGTGCAATGTTAATACAGAGTCGGATTTCATCAGGTTGATCAAGCAAATGGCGGCCGGTGATCCCCTGCTTATGGAACTCTTTTAGAATACTGTAAACCCATTGATTATTGATAGTGATTCAGCTTACAATGAAACAACACACATTATTTCATTTCAAATGTAGAGTACAGAAATCCAACAGTAAATGATCCCATTTTTCAGTAACCTTATGAATGTTCTATGTGAAGTACTTTTCATACAGAGCCTTGGCGACTGCAAGGGCGTCGCCTTTTGCCTTCACTGGGTATGTATCTGCACCTGCTTGCCACTTGTTTGAGAATGCAATCCACTCTTTTCGCCATTCCACCAGCTTAAACTCCTTGCTCTCTTGCAAGCTTTTAAGCAGTCGTGTAAAGTACATTGATGCCCGAGGAAGATAGTAACCTTCCAATAACCCGCTCCAGAACTTATTTGCTGATACAGAAGCAAAGCAGAAAGACAGACGACTTATATAAACAACGGAGGAAAAAAAAAAAAAAAAAAAAAAGGGAAGGGGGCTGTTGTGGAACAAGCATAGATTAACAGCATACCATAGTCATGAAGCTGGCTTTGCTCTTTCTCTGTGTTGTCATACCACATTGTCACTTGTGTTCTTGCATTCCACTCATACTAAAAATTGAAATACGACTTTTGAGTACAAAATTGGACAGATTCATACATGTTTAAGTGTGATAGTTACATAAGAAGTTGGATTTAGATCATTCTAACCTGTTTCTTCTCCTCTGCGTTCATTGACAGTTTTTTTGCACTCTCGAGCCAAGGGCCGAGAAGAAAATTGTCATCGGTACCAAGAAGTTTATCGATGTCTTGGATGAGGTTTAGGAATTTCAAAGAATGAGAACTCAAAGCTTTCACATCCTTATCCTGGAAAGCATGTATAGCACCCAAGTATACCTCATTCGCGAGCTTTGAGAGCGATTGTCTTGCCAAGTCCACCAAATCGTATCTGCAACAAAAAGCAGAAGACACGGTATTTAGAATGCCCATGCTGTGAAAACACCATGTGAAAGTGCAACCGCTCGGTTTCACAACTAATGATCCTACCACGCTCTCTACTGTCGAGCTTTTAGTTACATTGGAATTTCAGCAGAAACCCATTACCTATACGTGGGAATTTCAGCGAGTTCAGTTCCAGCATCGAGGAATAGCTTCAGGGCGTGGATGGCATCCTTATTGTTATACCACATATGAGGACGAGGTAAGGAAGAGCTCGTTTCATGGAGAAGGAACCTACTCCTCCGCCTTATGCCCACAAACTTATGTCTCATGGTTAATTCGGGCGTACCAAGTTGGGTGCTTCCCGATGGATCCCAATCCGGAAATTTTACTATGTAGTCTTTATTATGGTCCTTCATCAATCAAGCATCACAACAGAATCAATTCCAACATCTCATTGAAAGCATAAGAAGTGTACGAGGATTTAGACACAAATGAAAAATGTACCGCAATTCCATCAGTGCAGTTATATATTGTGCGATGAAGAATTTTCCACGCGGCTTCTGCTTGATTCACAGACTTACCATATCGCCTCCGCGAGTAGTTCATCAACCATTTCTGCAAGTCAAATTTTCAGACAATAATTAGTTGTGATTCTTGCTTTCCGTTGACGGGAGATGCCCAGGAAAAAATCAACAAATGAAAGCGCGACTTTTACCTCAGGTTGGAATTGATCACTTCGAAATGCCATTTCAGACATAAGTTCATACACCACAGGATTGTGTTCAATTCCTTCCATACACATCCCAACACCAATCTGTCATTCAAGCAGATAATGAGAAAATTAAAATATTGAAAAGAAACAGAGAGAAGAAATGCACCCTTAAAAAGACAACTATGAGTGACTCCCACACTAGAACTTCCTAAAATTCGAAAGATGCGCAAAAAAGTTAAGAATACCATCGCAGAATTGTTGCTGATGCGCGCATCAATAGGCCCTGAGGCCACAGCATCTAATACGCCATACATTTCAATATTTCCACCGAAGTTATGCAGCATACACCTGTCGTATAGGAACGGGAAGAAAGGAACTTGAATTGCCATGATTGACAAAAGAAGGAACTTGAATTGAATCTAGGCAATAAAGTCCATCACTACAATGCAACTTTTCGATTTGAGCAAAAGAGAATAAAAGCATACTAAGTCGGTCTCATACCACACATAAGGAGTGTCATAAAATTGTGAGGATGATTTCCATATTGGTTTGACATCGGCAAATAAATCGAGTACTATCATCTTTCCAAAAGGAACCGAATGTAAAAGTGCCTGTTCAAATGGGAAAAGTTAAGGACAACATTGTAGGCACACAAAACTCGTAACATGCATGATGAAATGCGCAGAGTGAAACAAATTCTAAAGCAACTACAAATTTTTTGGTAAATTTTCACTGACAGACTGAGATTGAATGGAAAATTTCCCCGCCTCAACGGGAAGTTTATGAGTGTATTACTAGACCACATAAAAAAAAAAAAAAAATGAAAACAAATATATACGAAAAGAAGAGGAGTAAATCGATATAATACGAACCAACGAAAGGAACACCCCAAAGACACAATGGTATCTATACCTTCATTTGCGGTGGCTTCCAAAATGACGAGTCTGAGTAGAATAGCCAGCCCTGGAAATAATTCAATTATTAAAAACACAGGAATCACACTCAAATGGAGTGGTATTAGAACATATCAAGTCAATTACACAATTTTAAGTTTTAACGGTATAAATAAGAAATATTTTATCTAATGCTTCGTGATAATGAATCTCCCAAACCAAAGTTATTATCATATGCTTGAAATCACCACCATGTCAGATTGCAGTATAAGAGAACTTCTTAAACTTTTTGTAAGTAAATGATAGGAAATAACTCAATACTATAATGTAATGGAACCACACTAGGAATTCAAAGAGGACTGCCAAGGCAAGAAGTTAGTGTGATGCATATAGTTAAGGATCAAAATGTAGGCCAAAGGGATAAATATAAAAGCATACTTGCATTAACCACACTGCATCTTTATCAGCTTTGGACATCGCCTTATATACTGCAGAACCAAGAGATGAGATATACATTGGGTCACTTGTTGGAGGAGTGTTCTCGTTGAATGTATCACTGCGTGCACAATCATTTATCATGCAAGATAGGATCCAAAAAATACACATCACGTTAACTTATTTAGATGGATAAAATAAACAGTAAACAAGAAATCGGATATGCAGTTCCAACCAAACAAATTCAAAATTTTGCATTTGCTTTTGGTTTTCTGAAATAGTACGATGCAGTTAGAGACATTAAACTCCCAAACAAATAACAACTTAGATAAATTATCTTGAGTGACAGCACCTCTTTTACTTATCAGACCCACAAAATTCCTAGATAGATGGATAGAGTTGGTGCTGCTTTGATTTAATGAAAAATGCATACACTAAATGCATGGTAAGAGATAAATTGAATAATGAAATAGAATATATAGGAAATACCAGCTGTAAATGTCTGTGACATCTCCATATTCTGCAACACAATATACCAAAAGCAGAAATCAATTGCTACGTAAGTATAATCATAGATGATAGAAACAAATAATAGTTTCAGGGACTCAGTTTTCTTAACGACTAAAACATTCTCTGATGTTATTCTTTGGTTGAAGAACCACCAATTATGGTTGCAACCTAGAAGCATACCATGAAGACTTGGGATGAAGTGAAATTGAGAGAACTCCCAATTTCTAACATGACAGGTTCCAAGATGGGTCCCAATTTCCACAAATTAAAAGTGATTTTCACCTTTGATCTGATACTTTATGAATGCTTCTCCAATTTCAATAAATAGGGGATCTGATGGGTCTAGAAGATAAGTACAGCACCATTTTGGATTACCATCAACAGTGTTCCTGTATCAAGGAAATTACAACTTGATGACCTTGCCATACTAACATACAAAATAAATTCTCAATTATCTTGCACAAGAAGTCCCCCCCCCCAAAAAAAAAAAAAAAGTTACAAATACTGAAGTATAACTCAATATTAAAGTCAGCAGAGAAACAGAAAAGAAACCAACAGGTTCCAGAATTTCAATATTAAGACTCGTGTAGATTCTTGTCATTCTTCTATGATTCTTTCCACCATCATGTAATCACTTAGACAAGCATTGAGAGTCGAGAGGCACCAAGAATATACTCTGGACTTCTTCAAGGAGGCCATTTTAATAACATCACAAAAAAGTAATGAAACTTAAAGCTTGAGAAATTGGACAAAGAAATTTTATATTGCCAATGGTACATTATACATTCTGCTCGGTGGACTAACTTACTGGAATATTACTTTTCAAGATTAAAATCATTCACAAATTTCTCACATTTAGTCATCAGATTTGAATTTGTAAGCACCGGTAAGTAAAGAGTTATATACATAATAATAAGTGCTGTGAATAAGAAACAAAAGAACACATATCATGGCACAAGGGAAAGAAATACCAGTCTCCAAGTCTGCTTATGTTTGCTGTCGGAAAAATTGCTTTTAATGCAGCAGGAACATTCCCAGAAAATGATGGAAGAACTATCATAGGAAACATTGTTTGGATTGATAAGTTCAGGCTTCAGAGAAGTGAAAAGAAGCAGCTTTCAATTGTTTTGCAGGATTCAGGAATGAGACCTTATACAAATAGATCAAAAGATGGAGAGTCAAAGAAGGCACATGTAAAATGGTACCTGGTGTCATCCCAAGTTCTATCATTCGGGATAATATTTGTTTTTGCAATACCAACTGCTGATTTAACCAATTCTGAGTTAAAGGCCCACCCCACCTGCAATACAAAATGATTAGTAGCTAAAATTTTCTTTAACGTTTGGTGGAATAGGATAAAATGCATAAATGGCAAAGCTTTAATAAGAATTTCACTTAATTGAGGCCAAAGTTAAATTTTATCATTTGATCAAAGAGGTAGACATGAGAATGTAACTGCAAAAGAGAATATCTCAAATAAATAAATAATCTCCATAATATAATCACAAAGACAAACCAAAAATTGCCGAGTGAAAAAGAGCGTGAAGCAGAAACAGTAAACATGAAAGTACCTATGAAATTATGGATGAGGTTTGTAAAAGTGGAGCACATGTTAGTGTAACATGCAAAAATAATGAGATGTCTATTAATGAAGACAAACATAGGTAAACACTTCCAGAATTATTACAAAAATAGTAGGCACCCATATCATTTGATATTACTTGTTAGACCTGGTAGATATTGTTAAATGTTAATGAAAGATAAAGAGATATTAAATGAAAGGAAAGAAATATTCAAACCCATGTAAGTTGCCCATACGTGCCCAAGCAAGGAAGGCAGGTCCACCAAAGAAGTTATCCAAATCATTCCTCGTAATATTGAACTCCTGCAATCAGTAATGTGATAAATAAGAACAACAATTTATGGAAAATAATTAAGACACATCTCAAGTAAGCAAAATTTATCACAGGTATTATTGTATGAATGCGCTCATGGAGTTAGAAATTAGATATTTTGGGCACATGAACTTTTGGAGACTATGACCTTGAAAAGCACGCAAGAGGCGAATGAGCAATAGAGAATCTCATGATTCCAATCATTTGGATCCTGAAGAAATACAGGCAGCAACTTTTGTATGCAGTTCACCAGCAACAAATGGAAAGAGAGATGGAAAATTTTTGGATTGGCAATTTGATGATGCATAAATTGATAAAATAGTATTTATCAATATGTCAAAAGATCTTGGGTTTCAGTATGTTCAGTAAATTCTAGGACTATACTAATCAGACAGTCATAGTAAGACTTGACTGAGAAGTAAGCAAGTCATAAAAGGTTAGGAACTAACCCCAAAGACTTTTTGCCAAATGGTTTCTTGCCCGGTAAATGCCAGAGGCAAGTTGATTCCTTGAAGTGCCATCCAGTCAATCTCTTTTTCCCATCTCTCCCAGTCCCACCAAACATAAGAGTCTGAAAGTTATGGTGGTTCGAAGGAACAGCATTTAGAATCAAAATTGCATTTTAAAAAAATAAGCCCATTGATTTACAAGCTTAGGTAGTTACAATCCAACAAATTAAACAGTCGTGCATCACCGACAGGAGCCATGATCAGTAAACCTACAAATCTTTAGTAATTACTTACAAATATAGCAGAACGGGATATATATATATATGAGATAAATTATTTAGCGCGGTGAGCTCAGGCTTTTGATTCTCATTTCAGAGATGATGTCATGGGGAATTTGGCATATGAGACTCGTGCATATATTTAGCGATTCTCCTGGTAACAGAGCCAGGATCTTGTGTTTGAGTCACAATTGCTCCATCCTATATCTGTTACTCTATTTGGATATCTACTGCTGGTTTCATCCGAATCTGCCTCTTTTGTGTTCACATGCAAGGTTAACCCACTTTTGTTGAAACTCATTTCATATGTTTAGTGATTCTCCTCACTAACATAGTTTAATAAAGGAAAATAAATATTGAGTATGATTTGTTCCTTTTGGATTTGGTTAGGGATTTTACCCAACATTCTATTGACATTGACTCCTTTGTCCCAAACATAAGGTTTGGATATGCATCTGATCCTTCAAATCCAATCCTTCCCACCAAAGCCCCTTGGTATCTTAGAATAGTGTAAGATAAATCACATTTAGTTATCTTTTCGACTGTCTTTTCTCTTCTTGGGAAAGGATAGATAAACTAATGCACAAAAAAGTATGTAAGTGTTTCAACATAGATCGTCCAACCATTTAAATTTAAAAACCATGAATCTGTGTTGTCAAAGAACAAACAGGAGAAACAATTAGTAAACTATCATTTTTTTGGGTCACCACACTACCACAGATATTGATTGAACCCAAATTTTTAATGAAGTTTACCAAAGTACTCATCGACATATTTGGGATAGGTATCAAGCAGCAAATTGCAAGGCTAGTAGAAAAAATAGCAATCACAAATAAAATGATCTAATGAAATGCTTACAGCTAGATGTGACAACATTTTGGTAATAGTTCCACGGAACTGGGCGTTGAATGGTCACACCCCCATTCTGCACAGGAGGAAGTAACCCAGGCTTGGGAATTGAACCAAGTTGTGCTCCCCCTGTCTTGTCCCAGGAAACATGAGCTCCACACCAATACTTTAAATACCAGTGGAGTCCTGATGCGATGTCTACCGCTGTAGTTCCTTTTATCCTAAGTCCGGAACGGAGGAACATGAAAATTACAGAGTCATGATGAAGATCATCTTAACTATCTAGCAAGGTACAGTTGTGCAGATAAACACCAGAGCAGGCATAAAATATCAAATATTACACGTGTGTATGTGTGGGCACTCATTGTTAAAATTTTAAAAGAGAGAGAAATAAAATGGCATCAGCATAGGTTAGTTATATCACACAAGTATTTATACTTCAATTTATATTAGCTCTGGTTGTTCCTCCATAGTAAAACTTGATATTGCTTCATTAAAGTTACGCAACAGTAGCACTTGCACTTTTAGTCCATGCATAAGTAGCACAATTTGCTGGAAGTACATGAAAGCTTCATCGCTTGTTCAAACGCCTTTATAACCAACAGATAACCAATTTACTATATAAGCCTCTCAACAAGTTACTAAATTTTGTTTTGATAGCTTAACAGGTAGCATTGGTGGCAATTGTAATGTAAATCTCCTGGTCAGATATTTTGAAACCTCAAGGAACAAGTTAACATATTGAAGAGGTCCACTGTTTAAGTGAACTGAGATCATTTACCTGCAACAAGTTCCTTATATACACAAGCATGATGCCCATAAAGTGGCATAAATTATACTGTGCCAAAAAATTCACAAGAAATAAAGTTCATGAGAATAAACAACTTTGAAAGAATATTATACCAAAATTGTCAAAGGGTGGGGAGCAGAGATTATGCACTATAATACAAATGTTACACTGATGTGAATAATCCAACCCTCTCAAGCTATCGTGTTTATGGAAGGGTTTGAATACAAATCAGTGCACAATAAAAAGAACAAAAAAAGTGCCATCAACAATTTCAAACTTACATTATTTCAGCTGAATCTCTGCTTGAACTGTTGGAATTGGTTATTTGAAAGCAGCTTTTGCCACCACAAACATCCTAATTCGAAATAAATTACAGATCATTGCATAACGTAGTAAAACAGACACAAACACCCAGCAGAAAACGTAATGCTCTCTCCAGAACATTGCTTGCTTCACAAAAAAAATTGAATTCTTGTACGGTGCAAATACAATTCATTGCTAAATTTGTGAGTCTCTAAATACAAAACTCGCATACAATACCATAGACACAGTTCTTCACGACACATCCTGCTCTATGCGTACTGACAAATAATGCAAACAGCATAAACAACATATATCAAAAAAATAAGTACAGCAAGTGTCACTCTGAGCGTACAAATATAGATTGCAGCAAGGCACATCCAAAGAAACTTGAAGAGCCAACAAAAACTACCAACAATTCCAAAGTCTAGGTAATATTTTTTTTTCAATAAAAAAGAACAAGAAAAATAAATAAATTGGTGAAGAAAAAACACACCTAACCATTTCACAGTAATGAGTTTCATAAGACTACTTTTTATCCAGCAATGCCAAGACTAAGAGAGAGCAGGTCCCATTACGCGCACCTTTGTGATAATCTTGAACTGGAAACTGGACAAATGGGTCGGAAGCAGTCGCCGAAGCACGCCTATGGCTGCGGATTCTTGCACTGACGCAGATGGTTTCTTGGCGTCCAAACGGCTAAGCAGCAACTCTATAGCATCCGAATCTTGAATCGAAAAAGAAGATTGGGATAGTAAAAGGAGTGAGACTGTTACCAAGAAGAACATTGAATTATTCCTAGGATTCATGTCTGGGCGTTCACAAGTGCGACTATTTCTGGGCTTTCTGGAATGTATAGTGGAAAGAGACAAATACGATCGTTAGGAATTTTTCAACTCAGAAGAGCCATTGAAGTAAGTCAAGGGAACCGTAGGATGCTTTACTGCCTTTTCCAAAAAAAACAACAACAACAAAGAATTTGTTTGGGAGCTGAATTGTGTGTTGTATGTATTGAATGAGTAGCAGAATGTTATAAATAGCACTATATCCAAACCCATAAAACAATACTCCATCAATGAGTTTGCAAGATCAATATTTCATTAGATGGTAGTACTTTCTTTTTAAAAAGAAATAATTACAATAAGTCAATAACTGTTATAGAAATATAATTTCTATACACCTATTAGCTTCTGTATATAGGCTTGTAGAACATAAATGAAGACAATTAAGTGTAGGAACGGAAATAGCAGGGGAATGCAATGAAGACACAATGAACGAGTGAATTAGAGAGCTAGGTTGAGAAATTGAAGAGGAAGTATGTTATCCTCGTTCCATTACTCAGCTATTTATAGTGATTCATATAAGACTACATTTACTCATTTAGGTTGTACTACTATGTACTATAATACACAAGACTACATTTAGGTTGTATTACTATGTACTACAAGTCTACAATACACAAGACTACATTAGACTGTAGTAATATGTACTGCAATACACAAGACCACACATTTCTTGTAGTATTATGTAGTGAAGACATCTAACATACACACTTACATATGTAACACTCCCCCTTTGGATGTCCTCTATACAAAGAATATGCCTCGTTAAAAACCCTGTGGAAAAAAATCCTAGTGAAGGAAAAAACATACAGTATTCTTATATTTATTGCTCCCCTGTTTTGTACATCAGTGAAGATTCTTTAGCCGCCGCATTCCAATTCTGTTCACAAGTTTCTCGAATGTTGCATCGGCAATGCCTTGGTCAATAGATCTGCCAGATTATTGTCTGATCGAACTTGCTGCACTTCAATTTTACAATTCTTTTGAAGATCATGAGTGAAGAAGAACTTTGGTAAAATATACTTTGTCGATCTCCCTTGATATATCCTCCTTTCAATTGAGTTATACAAGCTGCATTATCTTCATACAGTAATGTTGGGGAAGCTTTTCATCAGATATTAACCCACAATTCTTCAGGATATGATGGGTCATTGATCTTAACCAAACACATTATCGACTGGCTTCATGAATTGTCAATATTTCAGCATGATGGGAAGATGTGGCGGTTAATCTTTGTTTAGCAGATCTCCAGGAAACTACAGTATTGCCACAAGTAAATATATAGCCCGTCTGTGACTTAACTTTGTGCGGGTCTGACAGATACCCAGCATCAGCATAACCAATCAATGCATTATCACTTTCATTGGAATAAAACAAGCCGAGATCATATGAACCTTGAAGGTATCGAAAAATGTGCTTAATACCTTGCCAATGTCACTTTGTGGGGTAAGCACTAAAGCGAGCCAATAAATTAACTGAGAATGCTATATCAGGCCTTGTACAATTAGCAAGATACATAAGTGCCCCAATAGCACTAAGATATGGTACTTCGGGGCCAAGTATATCTTCATTTTCCTCTTTAGGCCTGAATGAATCTTTCAATGGATCAAGCGATCTGACCACCATCGGGGTGCTCAATGGATGTGCTTTATTCATATAAAATCATTTTAATACCTTCAGGGTATAAGTCGCTTGATGGATAAATATTCCATTCTCAAAATGTTCGATTTGTAAACCAAGAAAAAATCTTGTCTTTCCAAAATCCTTGATTTCAAATTCTTTCTTCAAATATTCGATTGCACTATGCAACTCTCCAGGAGTTTCAATTAGGTTAAATCATCAACATATACTGCAATAAGCACAAAATTTGATCCAGATTTCTTTATAAAAACACATGGGCGGACCGGATAATTTGTATAACCTTCTTTAATCAAACATTCACTAAGACGGTTATACCACATTCGCCCTAATTGTTTAAGCCCATATAATGACTTTTGCAATTTTACTGAATATAATTCCTTGGGCTTTGATTTAAATGCTTCAGGAATTTTAAATGCTTCGTGCACTTTCATATAAATATCAGTATCTAATGATCCATATAGATACGCAGTAACAACATCCATAATGTGCATTTCAAGCCTTTGATGTACTGCCAAATAAATTAAAAATCTGAATGTAATTTCATCCATCACAGGTGAATATATTTCATCATAAACAAAACCTGGTCTTTGGGAAAAACCTTGAGCAACCAATCTGGCTTTATATCGAATGAATTCATTCTGCTCATTTCTTTTTCTAACAAAAACTCATTTATAACCTACGAGCTTTGTACCTTCAGGTGTTTGGACTACAGGTCCAAAAACATTTTGCTTTTCCAGCGAATTCAATTCAGATTGAATTGCATCTTTCCATTTTGGCCAATCAATTCTTTGCCGACATTCTTCAACCGATTTGGGTTCTTGTTCATTATCTTGCTCCATAATTTCAAGTGCTATTATAGGAAAATACATTATTCACATCAGTATCTTTTCTATTCCAGTATTTTCCATTAGTGACAAAATTTATTGAAGTTTCTATAACTTTTTGCTCTTCATGAGTTTGCCCTTCAGGAGATTGAGTTTATTCACAATGTGAATCTCTCTTCTTTCGAGGATTTCGAGGATTCTTATATTTAGATCCAATGGGTCTACCACGCTTCAGGTGTGTAATGGATTCATTAGCACTTGTTATTTTTCCTTCATGGACATTTAATTTAATTGGAACATTAACTGATGGGATATGTGATTTAGTAACTCTTCTGGAGTCACACAATGCATCTGGCAGTTGATTTGCAATTCCTTGTAAATGAATAATTTTCTAAACTTCAAGTTTACAATCCTTCATACGAAGATCAAGGAAATCAAATGTCATTTTCCAATTAATCTCTTTTCTAGGTTGATTCATATCTCCGCCTAATGTCGGAAAATTTAATTCATCAAAATGACAATCTGCAAACCTTACAGTAAATAAATCACCTATTTTCGGTTCCAAGTATTTAATAATAAACGGTGATTCATATCCGACATATATTCCCAATCTCTGTTGGGGGCCCATTTTCGTACGTTGGGGCGGTGCAATTGTAACATATACCGCACATCCAAAAATTCTCAAATGTGAAACATTGGGCTCATGACCGAAAACCAATTGTAGGGGAAAATATTTGTAATAACTTGTCGGTCTTATTCTTACAAGTATTGTTGCGTGCAATATGAAATGTCCCCAAGCCGATATAGGTAATTTCGACCTCATCAATATTGGTCTTGCAATCAGTTGCAATCTTTTGATAAATGACTCTGCCAGGCCATTTTGTGTATGAACATATGCTACAGGATGTTCAATAGTTATTTCAATGGACATGCAATAATAATCAAATGTACGTGATGAAAACTCAGCAGCATTATCCAATCTTATTTTCTTAATTCGATAGTCAGGGAATTGTGCTCGCAATTTGATTATCTGTGCAAGTAATTTTGCAAATGCTTGATTGCGAGTCGATAATAAACAAACGTGAGACCATCTAGTTGATGCATCAACTAATACCACAAAATATTTAAATGGTTCACATGGTGGATCTACAGGCCCACATATATCACCCTGAATTCGTTCAAGAAATACAGGGGATTTAATTCCCACTTTACTTGCTGATGGTTTAATAATCAATTTTCCTTGTGAACACGCAACACATGTAAATTCACTTGAACTTGGAAATTTTTTTCCCTTCAGGGGATGACCATGCGAATTTTCAATTATTCGCTTTATCATTGTATATCCAGGATGGTCAAAACGATCATGCCAAATCATAAACTCATTTGGAATTATAGACTTCTGGTCTATTACACTATGGGCTTCACTGGCATATATATTTGTATAATATAGCCCAGATGAAAGGGACAGTAATTTTTCCAATACATGCTTCACACCAAGAGTTGTATTTGTGATCAATAAACATTCATCGGTCCCTTCGGTCAATGTCTCAATATGATATCCATTTCTGCGAATATCTCTAAAACTCAACAAGTTTCTTCGGGATTTGGGAGATAATAGTGCATTTTCAATAATGAGTTTTGTCCCATTCAGAAGGAACATTATAGCTCTTCCGGAGCCCTTGATCATACTTGCACTTCCACATATTGTATTAACTGGGGCATCTCCCAATTTTATATAAAAGAAATAATTCTCATTTTTCAATATTGTGTGCGTACTAGTGATAGCCTCCTTTATATGCTATCTTTTAAGCCATTTCAAAGTCATATCTTCAATGAATTTGAAAGTTAAATCCTCATTTTTGTGTGTTTTTATTGTGTTTTGAGTGAGTTTTTAAATTAGGATATTATATTAGATATTAGGTGAATAAGACTAAAATTTCATTCAAAATTGATGCTTTTTAATGATTTAATTTTGATGAATTTTGAATGTGATATTTATAGGTTGTAATGGGATGAAGAAATTTTATAAGACATGGAGAAGTTGGCGCTGAAAGGAGAAATTTTGCTAATGGAAGGATTCTAGCAGAAGTTTGTGCCAACAATGAAGGAATTTGGAGCTGCTAGCGTCATTTAGGTTTATTGTGCTAATGGAGAAAAGCTAGCACGGATTTGTGCTAGCACTTAAGAAGATGGAAAATTTCACCAAGTCCCAGCTAGACAGAGAAGAGTAACTGCGCCAGGATCGCCAAGCTAGCGTCATTTTGTGCTAAAACTGAAGAAACCAAAATTATTCTCCAGCCTTGGCGCAAGTCAGGCTATTTGCGCCATTTCCAATTCGCTGCGTCATTTTGCGCTAGGACCGGGAATTTCCAGATTTGGTGTAGGCGGTTCCAAGTCGGTTTTGAGCGGTTCTTTTTTCGTTTTTCAAGGAGGAGACGAAATCCCATCATCTTTCATTGGAGAAACACAACATCTAACATCCAAAAACACTCCAATTTCATATTTTCATGCTTTCTTAGGATTAAACTGTTGCTTTTTCATTTTCTTAGTTTAGTTTGATTTATGTCTGTAGGTTGCTATCTATAGAAATTAATATATTCCAGACTTCATGTATTCAAGATTCCTACTGCAACTTTGGTGTGTTTGAAGACGGATTCAACAGGCACATTGAAGTATGAATAAATCAACAATGGCAGGGAGTATTACATTTTATGGTGAAGTTTTTATTGAGTATAAAATCTGTTGTTTTTCATGGATTGCCTTTGCATTACAGAGAATTTACATACGAGTAGTTTGTAGAAATCGAAAGATAACAAATTACTTGGAATTCTAGTACCAGTCGGGGGAACGAATACAAATATTCTATGTAATTCTTTCCTGGAAAATAAATCGAAAGATACTTTTCCAATATTTAAGCATTGATTAAATCTTTCAAACTTGAAAAAGACGAATTATTTGATTAATGAATGAATCCATGTAATTCAACCGTCTTTATATTCAAGTTGTTGATTTGGAATCTGCATATGTGAATGATCTTGATTATATTAATTGAAATTTCAAAATCTTGGAATTATAAAAATCTGAAAGTTTGCATTTTTTTACAGCAAATTTGTAGAATCATTAAATTATTTGGCAGAATATCACTTTTCTATTCACTTCATCATTAATTCAATTTTGCTGGAATTTAATGTTATTCTAAAACAAATCGAGAGATATTTAGAATGCATTAATGTTCTTGTAAATTTGATAATTTGTGATATTGTAAAATATTACAAAGTTCTTAAAAAGTGAATATGCATTATGCTAATTAATTTATGCATTACCAGGTGTTAACAGTGAAAATCTTGGGAGAAAATAATTTCTCTTTTATTAATGAAGTTGGGGAAGATTACAGGAAAAATAGAAAAACGAATACAGGAATTTAAAGAAAGCAGTAAAGGAATTTAAGAACAGAAAGCAGTAAAATTGCAGAAAAAAAGAAAATAACTAAATGCGGCTCTGTTGAGAGTGTTGGAGATGTCCTGCTCTCTGGTGCCACATTGCACTTATATAGGGAGTGGGGAACCTAGGGTTCCCTCAGGTCCATGAACGCTCCACCATGGTTTCCTTCTTTAGTGGTGCTTCGTCCTGATTCGTTTCCTTAGATGGCGCCTCACCTTGATTTGTTTCCTTGGGTGATGTCTCGCCTGATTTGTTTCCTTGTGGTGGTGCCTCATGGTGATACCTTCCTTGCACGTTGCCCCCCACCACTATCTTTTTTCTTGTAAGGTGTCCCGCTCTATGGACTTGGACACGCGTCCTCTCTTCCAGTCCCTCCTCTTCCGGATATATCTTCACGGATTGGGCCGAGCAATTTTAGACCGTAAATGGATGGGCCTTAATATATTTTTTATTGGGTTAACAGATGCCCCCCTCGCGCATTTTGTCTTATTAGTATTTTTAAGACAAATTTGCGCGCTTTAAACTTAGGATTTGAGTCTCGGCCCATTAAGGCCCAAAGCCTTGCCGCCGCCGTCAACTCTTCGGCCGTCACCTTCGCCCGTGCTGCGTGCTACTCCGGCCACCACTCGCGGTCGCTTCTCCATGTCCTCGTGCCCGTTGAGGAGCTGTGCCCGGCCGCCAGGACATCGTCCGGGTTCCATCCTCTCGCTCGGCCGCCCCCACCTCTTTTTAGGACACCAGCCGCCAGCCAAGGAGGCCGCCAACCAGGGAGGCCGCCAGCCAGGGAGGCCGCCAGGATGGAGTCCGCCAGGATGGAGGCCGTCCATCCAGGGAGGTCGCCAGGATGGAGGCCGCCAGGATGGAGGCCGTCCATCCAGGGAGGCAGCCAGGATGGAGGCCGCCATCCAGGGAGGCTGCCATCCGGGGAGGCCGCTAGGATGGAGGATGCCATCCAGTGAGGCCGCCATCTAGGGAGGCCACCATCCAAGGAGGCCGCCAGGATGGAGGCCGCTAGCCAGGGAGGCCGCCAGGATGGAGGCCGCCAGCCAGGGAGGCCGCCATCCAGGGAGGCTGCCAGCAGGGAGGCCGCCAGCCAGGATCCACCACTGCCGGGAGGGCCGCCACCCGAAGGCCGCCTAAGCCTCGGCCGCCACCCTGGTCTGTTCCAGCCTCCATCAGCTTTTCTTCCCGGGCCGCCATTCGAGTATCAGCCAGGGTGACATCCTCAGTCAGGTCGCCATACTCAGCCAGGCGCCATCCTCAGTCACCGACTACTCGCCCTCCAAGGCCGCTGTCGATGGCGCCCCAGGGCCCCTATCCAAGGTTTTTACCACTCAAGGTTATTGCCTTGGCCAACACCCTTGGTTCATCTACCTCTTTATCGTGTTTCAATTCCTCAAAACGAGTCCCATGTGTAGGTAGACGCTTCTCATCTTGTTCCTCAAGGAAAATTTCCAATCGGGCTGCTTTCTCGGCCAGCTGGGCAAGATCAGAGGAATCCTGCATAATTAAACGTTCTTTCAACTTTGGCAACATATTCGCCACCGCAATATTGACTATCTCCTTATTAGGGACTGTCATAGTGCATCGACTCTTAAGTCGCTGTAGACTGTTAATAAAGGTGCTTGCCGCCTCATCGGCAAATTGCTTGGCATTAGTAAGGTCTGCGAGATTCACTTGTGTCAACGGTGTATAGAATCTACCATGGAATGCTCGCTCCAGTTCATCCCAATTTTGAATTGAATTAGCCCGCAGCGATACATACCACGCATAGGCGGGTCCAGTATGGGATAAACTGAACAGTCACAACTTCAACCAATCATCGGTCGCCGCTTCACCACACTGGGAGGTGAATTTGCCCACATGCTCCACAGTTAACTTGTCATCATCCCCTGAGAATGTGGTGAACTCGGGCATCTTGAAGCCCCTGGGGTATGATTGCATGGTGTCTACCCAATCAGGGAAGGGTTTCTTGTATGTAGGCCGCTCCATCGGCCTTAGTTGAACTCCAAAATGTTGATGCATTAGGTCTGCAAGCAACTCGGGTGATACCATTGGTGTCTGAGCAGGAGGCATGGCAATTGTGGAAGGTGTAGCAGGTGTCGAAGCCCCTTCATTTGGCTGTGGCGCCTGCCCTGGGGGCATCCAACTAGGCTTCGGTATGGACGCCAGTACTGGCATGGCGGTTGTGGCAGATGTGGCTGGTGTTGTAGCCACTCCATATGGCTGTGGTGTCGCCTGCCCCCCTTGCATTGGCGGCATCCAACTAGGGTTCGATAGTGCCGGTACTGGTGAATAGTTAGCCACATAAGATGTGGTGAGAACGTTCGGCACAGGGGGTGCCGCTTGACATGGTGGCATGCCAGATCCACCAGAGGCCGTTGGACAGCCGTGTGAAGCACTGGAGGCCATCAAATATCCTGGTGATGCATAGATCGGCACTGGAGGTGCCGCATAACCAAAGGTCAGCATGCTAAGTGCCGTTGGAGTGAAGGAATAAGCCGTCTGATGTGAAAATGGGAACGGGCTAGCCGGGCTGCTTCTGGACTCCGGGAGTGGCGACTGGCCATATGCGGCTCCCCAAACCCTCCGTTGGCCATCTGTCGGCCTCGGGCGTGGGAGACTGCGCGGCCCATTCATGTCGTTTGCAGGAACAGTTCCATCTTGCTGAATACGCAAGGAATCGCAAATTCTGTCTCCTTGGTCGGCCATGGCAGACCGCAACACATCCACTAAGTGCTTTGTCAATAAAGGCATAAACTCGGCCATCAATTCTGTGATCGATAGCCGCACTTGCTCGGACAGTGTATGGGTTTGCATTATCCTCTGTTGCGATTCAGAGGTGCTTTCTACCGCTTCATCGGTAGGTGCTCTAAGTGGCATCTTTTCATGTAGAGGCATCTCTTCAAATTTCTGAGTAGAATTACTTGCTAACCTTTCAAATCTGGGACGTATAAACCCTAAGCGGATATGGTTTTCCACTCGTGTCCCACTGGGCGTGCCAATTTGTTAACAGTGAAAATCTTGAGAGAAAAGAATCTCTCTTTCATTAATGAAGTTGGGGAAGATTACAGGAAAAATAGAAAAACAAATACAGGAATTTAAAGAAAGCAGTAAAGGAATTTAATAACATAAAGCAGAAAAATTGCAGAAAAAAAAAAGAAAATAAGTAAATACGGCTCTGTTGAGAGTGTTGGAGATGTCCTGCTCTCTGGTGCCACATTGCACTTATATAGGGGGTGGGGAACCTAGGGTTCCCTCAAGTCCATGAACGCTCCACCATGGTTTCCTTCTTTGGTGGTGCTTCGTCCTAATTCGTTTCCTTAGATGGCGCCTCACCCTGATTTGTTTCCTTAGGTGATGTCTCGCCTGATTTGTTTCCTTGTGGTAGTGCCTCATGGTGATACCTTCCTTGCACGTTGCCCCCCACCACTATCTTCTTTCTTGTAAGGTGTCCCGCTCTATGGACTTGGAGACGCGTTCTCTCTTCCAGTCCCTCCTCTTCCGGATATATCTTCACGGACTGGACCGAGCAATTTTAGACCGTAAATGGATGGGCCTTAATATATTTTTTATTGAGTTAACACCAGGATAAGCAATCTGTAGACATGATTTCAGTAATTAATTTAGTATGTAACTTTTGCTTAGCTTAGTTTTAAATTCTGTATTTAGGAGTTAGATCAATCTATCCGACTTATTTTCCTTTAATAGCTAGAATATGGACTTATTTTAATACATATGGCCAAGGCATGAATTAATATGATTTTAACTCCCTGTGGATTCGATCTCGGCATTAGCAGGTATATTATTTACGATATCATAGTTTGTGTTTGATTTAAAGGCACAAATCTACCGATCAACTAGCACTATGAATTAGGCATGTCTCACTATAACTTGCATTCATTTTTTCTTCTGGAAGAAAATGCTATATTAATATCCATGTCAAATAGTACAACGGGTACATAGCAAAATTTGATACTTTAACTAACAAAAGAGACAAAGAAAAATATACTAGAAATAAGCATAACAAAAACATTAATCAATATCTTCCATTAAGTCATCTATATCAAAATTTGCCGTGAAAGATGGTTCACCATCTATCATGAAAGGGTAGCTGCTTCAGGAGTTAGAATGATAGGCATAATGATATCATCATTTGCAACCAAATTTGTCTCTGCCATTTTGCCTTTAGGTGTGATGCCATTATATCGTCAAATGGATCATCATGACCCACATCTTATCAGATGTATTTTCTGGCACTAAACCTCTTCAGGGGTTTATAGGGCCTTTGTCGTTATATCGACAATTCATTCTTTTCGGGCTATTTTAATTTTCGCCAATATGGCACAACCCAATTTCACTTTCGATCATAATTTGATCAACATTTTTTTATTTTAGCATAACCATAATCACACCTTTGATATTCTAATTCAGTCGCATTCTCTTCAAGGAATGGACGAACACTTATTGCCCTGGATTCATAGTTTTTCAGCAATATTGAGCCAAGAGATAGTACGATCATCTTCAGGTGACCGTATACTTTTCCCACAATTCAAGTGGATTTTTCAAGTGTGATGTATTGTCACTTTAAAGGCCAATCAAATTGATGGCGCAAACATATCATAGCAGTTGCTCTGTCGGTACACATGACCAGACTAAAGATCCATTAGATCTGTTGGTATAACCAAACTAAGATCCATGGATCCTGTTGGTATTCATTACCAGGACTAAGAGCAAGCTAGTTTGGTGCAATTTACTCAATCTTGGCATTTTCCAGAATTAGCCATATCATTGCCCTTTTCAATCATTCTTTCCAAATTCATTGATTCAATATGCATCTTCACATCTATTGCCCATAATTGATAGTTTCTTCCGGAAACTTCAAGGGGCGTAAACAGTTATTTTGCAAGATTAGACATAATTATATTAAAAATAGTATAAATATATTACCTAGGATGACCTCCTTGTAGACTTGGAAATTTTCGGCAGAACCCCAGTATGAACTTGTATTTCGGCAAACCTCGAACAGAACCCAACTGGTATTTCAGCAAAACTCGAACAACTCCCATGCTGATAACGTGTTATAGAAATATAACTTCTATGGACCTATTAGCTTATGTATATAGGCTTAAAGAACATAAATGAAGACAATTAAGCTTAGAAACGGAGATAGCATGGGGAATGCAATGAAGAGAAAATGAATGAGTGAATTAGAGAGCTAGGTTGAGAGATTGAAGAGGAATTATGTTATCCTCGTTCCATTACTCAGCTATTTATAGTGATTCATACAACACTACATTTAGGTTGTACTACTATGTACTACAATATACAAGACTACATTTAGGTTGTACTACTATGTACTACAATACACAAGACTATATTTAGACTGTAGTACTATGTAGTGCAATGCACAAGACCACACATTTCTTGTAGTATTATGTAGTGAAGACATCCAATCTACACACTTACGTGTGTAACAATAACAACAAAATATAGCACTATAAATCTAAAATATTAATGTGAGAGATGTGTAACCCAGTAATTACAATAACAAAATATAGCACTATAAATCCAAAAATAATTACATTGATAGTTTGAAGTTTGAACAAAGAGCAATTGATAATGGCCAAAATTGACCATTATTTTCAATCTATTTCCGTGTCTAATACGGACATTTGATCGCATTCCGGTCTTATTTAAATAAGAAAGCAGTTGAATTTAACAGATTTATGCAAGTTTATATAAATAATAAGCTGGTATTGAAAAATACAAAAATATTGTTATTTTTATTAAATTTGTGCTAAAAAATACAAAAACATGATAAAAATATTAAAAATCATACACTTGATTAATTTTGGTTCGGTGTTGACTATTCGGTGGAACACGAGCCTTAAATGGGCCTAGGGCTTAATATTCCTACTCATCTATAAATATATCCTCCCACCCCCTTGAACAGTAACCTAGCTACACTTTAGTTTTTTTATGTTCTTGGAGGCACCACTGTGCTCTCCAAATTAGTTTAGAATAGATAGTTTAGTTTAGTTTATTTTATGCAATGTAGAAATAGACTCTAGCTTAGTTTTAATTTATGTTTTGTAATAAATTAGTGTAGCTAGTGTTCACTTTTTATTTTTCAGTTTATTATTTTTGTATTTTGGGTTTGAAACACTTAATCAATGAGTGTATTTTGAACCATGTTTTGTTGATTTAATCAAGAAAATGTCCCACAAAAATTTGTCATGGTTTCTTCCTTTTTATTTTGCTGTTCTGTTTTTATTTTGTTGGGTTGCTTGACCACTTTTGTTATTTTAGTTAGTTTAAATGCTTTATTTAGAATTAATAAATGTATGACCATTTGATGCCTATCTCTTGCTAGATCTATTAGGGTAGGTTTCATTTAAATTTTAGTATCTTAGTATAGTTTCCTTGTATTCTTAGTTGGTGGCTGTTTTACTGTTTTTTAGTGTTTTACTTAATTTTATTTTATTTTTTTGTTTAATGGGTCTAGAAAGTGGATGGCATTTTAGTGTTTTTGCACATTTATTTAAAAATTGCATTTTCTATATTGTATTGCATCACGTTGCAACCCCACGGGTTGCAACGTTATTTTCCCGTTGTGATCCCACAACGCACTTCCATGCAATGCAATATTAGGCGTTATGCTGCCAAAATTTTTTTTAAAAAAAAATTTAAAAATCCCTCTATCACGAAACCCCTGTCGCGGACCCACGGTCCGCGACAGCACTCCTTGATTAGCGACAGAGGACCCAAATACTTGCAAATTATTCTGGAAGGGCTCTGTCGTGAAACCCCTGTCGGGGACCCACGGTCCGCGACACACTCCTTGTTCCGCGACAGGAATTATGCCCTTGTTGGATTTTCAAACCTTGTGTCGCTAGACCCCTGTCGCGAGGCCACGCCTAGCGACACAGATTTTTGTCTAGCGACACAACAAACCCCAATTTTCAAAATATCCAATTTATCTTATTTCCCACCTCTCTGTCGTGATCCCACTGTCGCGGACCCACGGTCCGCGACACAAACTCTGTCTCACGACATGCATGGCACCTTTTTGCCAAATTTTTATTCTCCATCTCACTCCATTAATTAATTGAACCTTTATATTAATATTTTGAGGTTGAAATCCAATGATCTCAACCCATGATTAATTTGATATAAAGAACTTTGTTCAATTCTCCATTAAAAGATTCTTCTACAAAAATTAAACTCTAATGATCTAAGTATATAATCCGAACTGTAATTAATTAATTATGGAATGAGTGATTATTTAGACATAAAGAGTAATTATGGAATAATTTCCACACCCTTGCATGAGAAACCAATGTCTCTCATACAAGATGACCCAAAAATATTTTTCTTTTATTTATTTTGTCTTTACCTGTGCTGTATGAAACGACTAGTAAGAAATATATCAGACTAATGTTGGCAGGTATTCCCACACGAATAAACTAGCTCGTAGTCCGAATATTAATTACTGGTTGTTATTTTGCATGGTCCGGATAGTGGTCGATGGAAGCCTTGGCGGTTCGTCCATCCGGGATTATAATAGCTGCTCTGCTGATTCCTATCCGGATACAGTTTTCTTTTCTTTATTTTAATTTCAAACCTGAATCTAGACTTGTAGTAATGTTCGATGACATATGCCAATGTTATCTAATAATTATTGCAGTAATAGAACATGTGGGTTTTTATCCAGTTCACAGATAGTGGAGTCTAAGATGACGGCGGCAACTGTCATTTAGGGCATTCCACTGTCTAAAAATCATCCCACCTGGAATAGTCAGGACCTGGATAACAGATGTTTGCAGTCCGGATTATCCTGATTATTTTTGTCATCTTTTTAGCCAAAATAAATTCTTCTCATCTCCGGCTATTTCATCTCTGTATTTCACATTCTGTCTAAACCCACCTTATATTTTGGGTTATTTAATTTTACACTTCTCATATAAAATTATGCATGATAATATTATGTAAATATTGTGGTCTAATTATTTTGGGATCCTTCCCTTGGACACATGAGTCTTGATTTTAATCAGATGTCTCATATTAAATTTCCAACAAAAATTCATTTATAAAATCCGGATCTGAGTAAGGGATAAATTCCACAGTTATGACTAATTCATATCCGACTAGGGGTTGATTTTGGGAAATTAGAAGCAGAGTCAGTGATTAGGTCTCACCTAGACTGAAAGGGTCTGTGTTTTAATTGAGAGTCTAGTACCTGTTTAGGGAATGGTTTTCAAATCAATTATTTTCCAAAATTGCTGTATGTTGGAAATCTTATATTAAATATTGCACTGACTCAGAGTCCACTTGGATTCAGATGAGGTGTAATAGATAATACTAGAAGAACAACATGTGGGCCTTGGTTATTTTCTAAGGTAGGGTTGAGTTCCTTTCAACTGATATCCTCTTCTGCCAAAGCCTATTTTTGAGTCCTGAGTGAGTGCATCCGGAATGAACTCATTCATTAGTTCGTTTCAGGGAATTCTTGATCCACACCCGGTCATTCTGACTGGGGGCTTTCTTTTACTACCAGGGTCAAACTTTCAAAAAACCTCCGAGTGATGGGATTTTAAATGCTTTCTTTATCACCTTCTTTTAAATGCTTTCATTAGAGGTCACTCGGTTGTATTGAGAGTTGTGTAACTGCTACTAGGACTGAGAGTTAAGGGATAGTTCAGGGCTTAATTAGAATCTTTGGGCGTGACATGGGGCAATGATGGGAGTACTTGGCACTTCAACTAATGATTTGTCAGGTGTTGCTTGTCCACCACAGATAATTAATATACCTTAGCAATGCATTGCAAGGGTAGTTATGCGTCTGTGGTATCTTAGAATTTATTTTCTTAAGAGCATGTAAACTCTTACTGTAAGTACCTGTCTGTTAAAGGGAACATGGTATAGAGAGCATGAGAATTAGCTAACTGAATGGATTATCCCAAGCAAAGATCTGTGTATTAAAATGGAAGTTTAACTGTGTTTCATCTGAATCTTGTCCAATCTTTATTATTTTCTTCCTGTCCATTCTGTCTCATTTTTAAATTTGCTTTCTTAGAATAATTTAACCGCTTTCTTAGAATAACTTTATTGCTTTCTTAGATTAAATTTAATTCGCTTTCTAGAATAATTTTATCTGCTTTATTTTAATTGCTTTCATAACTTAGTTTAAATTATGTCAAGTAGTTGATAGTTAAAAACACAACTTGAATCGAGTAACCGAGTGGAAAATCTTATAAAACGACGTGGGCCCTGCTTCTATCGCACATCCTCCAGTGAACGATCCGGTACTTACTATAAATACTGCAATTTTTGACTCCGTGCGCTTTCGGGGGCACAGTTTCTTAACACGAGTAATAAAAACGTGACAACCTATAAATATATCCCTAATCCCAACTTCATCTTCATAATTGGTTTCATTAAATAAAATTGAAAACCAGGATTATGATTTTTCAGAAAATACTCATGTAGTAGGAACTTGTCAAAAGTTTCATGGCAAGGATCTTCATGGCAGGAAATTGTCAAAAGTTTCATGCCGGGGAGGTCCACAGCGCCGTTTGAATTCCAAGTTTCTCCCATGAGTAGTAAAAAGTGAAATATATCCTTAAACCCCTTCCCACGAATCATAACTCTTTTCTTTTAATAAATTCAAACTTGGGATATTTTATAAAAACGCTCGTGTAGGAAATTTGTCAAAAGTTTCAGCAATCATGCAGGATCTCACTTTGTAACAGTACATTAAAACTATCTAATTGTGTATCCACCATTCATTGAGTGAGAAAACCCTTCTCCTTCAAGCTTTCAATACCATCCTTGAGGCTCTCCTCCACTGGTCTGAAACTTATGCCCAAGCTTTCTGCTTTCTTCTTGGACACCTTGGACTGGGGCACTGGATTCTCAATTGTGCCCCTGCATCATATGTGTGCATGTCAAAACCAGAAACTAATTGTATACACAGCCTATCAAACAATGAATAGTAAAGCTATTTCCCAACTCCAAGTTGAAACATCTCAAGTAAGAAAAGATGTCAAACAACAGCAGGTATTTGATCATCATCAACATATTACATTCTAACGACTGACTTTATAATCAGATTACCATGTTTGATATCACAAATCTAGATTCACAAAATGACACTTCACCTCCACAATTCACAAATAGGACACTAGGAATCTCAAGGATGGAAGCCTGCAGGAAGATACAATATTTATTCTAGAACTGCTCAACTCTTTGAGAGAAGGGTATTGAAGACATTAACAGTACAGAATGTGATGAGCCGTTAAGTAATATACACCATTATACACACAGGAGGAAAAGTGAAAACTTACGGTGCAGGAGCGCTGATGTCGGGATAAAGCTTCTGCAAAATTGTCATCAATTCAGAATTCGATAATAATGTTGGAGCCAGACAGTATCTGCCATTGGCGGAAGGATTCTCAAAAGCAATAATATGTGCATTTGCAATATCTCTAACATCAACAAATTTATAGGGTGGTGGATATTGTCCCTTTCCTGTGGAATGAAATACAGTGGATATTCTTAAAATTTCTTGACATGATATAACCCTTCACTTTTGACATAGCAAAAGCAAGCGTGGATGCAGTAACACATGTATCCAACACAATGGTGACTATCCATTACATTATTCTAGGCACACTACCTTTAACGAGGTCCACAAATAGAGCAGAAGAGAAATTGAGAGTTGGCTGAAGAACAGGGCCAATGACATAGCCAGGATTCAATACTACTAAGTCGATCCCATTTTCTTCTGCAAATTTCCATGCAGCTCTCTCTGCCAAGATTTTTGAAAGTGGATACCATAGCTGGGAAGCATTTTCAAGATTATTAAATACAAGAAAACATGACGAAGACTACTATGTAATCAACTGTTATTAGTATGAAAAATCACAAGTAAAAGATGTGATCAAATAGCCCACTTATGGACATAAACCTACTATAGAGTATAGACTAACTGTAAGTTCTGCCAGACTTGTCCAACATAAGAATTGAAAGTAGATCAGATAATATGAACTCAATAATAAGAATCTGTATCTGTACATTGACATGATTGAACAAACCTTGAGCTCTTGGCAGTATTCTGGATCGGAGAACCAAGTTTCATCAATCAGCACATCAGTACCCTGGGCATTTCGGTTGGCCACAACTGCAGCCATAGAGGATGTTAGCACCACTCTTCTAACAGATGGTACTTTGCTGCATGATCTGAGAACATTAAGTGCGCCTTCCTTCGCTGGTTCTATCAACTCTACCTAAAATGTGTGCATTTGTTGAATTGACCAAATCAAACTGCCTCAGAATAAACATAAACCCCAGCCAGACAAAGGCCCTGGAGTTTTTAATTAGGTTATTCTAAAGAGAAAAGTATATAACCTACACATTCATTTTGCTTTTTCGTTGTAATGTGTGCAATTATCACAGGTTGATTTCTAGACCACATTCAGCTTCCTAAAAACTAATGGGAAAACTCATACTGGTAGATATTGTCCACTTTGGGTTTACCACCCTCACCGCTTTAAAACAAGAGAGAGGTATCCACACACTAAGGCATGCTTATGCTTATGTGGGATGTCACAAGCACCATGTAGGATCTAATCTACTTGACCTGACTGGATAGAGTTTTTGAGGGTTTAGTTTATCTTATCTACCCATGATTGTTCAATTATAGTTGATAATAGTAAATTGATCAAAAGAGTCCCTTACTATGCATATAAATGTTTAGTTAACTGAATTATTGCGTTCACCGCAAACAGTATATTTGAAAGAGGAGAAACAAAATAACATATGACACAGAAAAAGGGAGGCTCTAAACCTGTGGGTCAGGGGATGAAAAGAAACAGGGTGATGCTGTATGAAAGACAGCATCACAGCCATCAATTGCTGAATCAAAAGATCCATCTTCAGTTAAGTTGGCCTGGAATAAGTGCAATCTTTCCTCAGCTCCTTCAAGTGCCTTTAGGTGGTCAACATTGGTGGGATCACCTGTTTCTCTGAGTGAATTAGGAACAGCCCAAGAAATGCCTTTTGTTTGCTAAACACTACAGGGATCTTGAAACTAGCTTGAGACCCTATTTTATAAGATTACTCGTCCTTACAAATATAATTACTTCATTAGTGAAACTTGTAGTACTTCAAATACTATACTTTTAATATCTAATTCTGTTAACTTAATATGCAAATTAAGATGGAATGCATTCTCAATGTTATACTACTAGGACATTCTTTTGTAGTAATTTTCAGAAGCTGTTTCCAATTTTCCTTTATTTTGGTTAACTATCCTTTGCTGGCAAATTGAGAAGAAATCTTCTCTCTTTTGAATTCCAATTCCATTAAGTAGGTCGCAAATCAACCACAATTTCTCTAAAATCAAATGGCATGGGTTGAAAGCAAGCAATCAGACAACTGCGATCAAATCATCCGAGAAACACACCCAATGAATTCAACAAAACGGGAAATGGGTTAAAGAAAGAAACCGAGATTGCGAACAGTAGCTTTGACGGTATAACCACGGTGGAGCAGCAGCTTAACGAGCCAGGAGGCGATGTAACCCGATGCTCCAGTTACGCAGACCACTTTTCCAGCTCCATTCATCTCTCTGCGGATTCGATGGATTTGTCAGCTGCGTGGGCGCGTAGGGCACTGGGAACTCAAGCGTGGATCGTGGAGCAGGAATCGGGAGATGAAAATTGGAAGACAAGAAGACGAGTACGCAATGTCGTCGTAGCCCTGTGGACTTGTGGAACTGAAGTGGGACCTCAGAGGCTCAGACCATATAGTAGTATATAATGTCAAGTATTGGCATTTGCCAGTATGGAATATGGATACCACCCAGCTGGGCACATCTAGCCCACCATGTAAAGATCCTGTCTTTCTTTGGTTATTGCTTCCAATTTCTTGTTTTTTATGGCAACGACATGAAGTAGTAGTTATTAGGAAGGGAAGCTTTTCACCCTTTGATTTAACCAACTTGACCAAACAAGAAATTTACGCGCATTAAATAAATACTACTATGAACTTGCTCAGAATGAACTTTAACATATGATGAATTGCCCAAATCTTCAGTTCAACTCGTTTACAACTCATGTCCTTTCTTAAAACATTATTATCATATGATCAAAGTTTTACAAGGTAAGAAAGTTCTTGTCCGTGAGGCTGTGAATTGTGTCGTTGAGGCTGACCTCCAATGGTGTGAAACTCACCCCCAACCTTTCTGCTCGCTTCCTCGACACTTGGTATGTCCTGCATTCCTCCTCCTCCTCCTCTCTATCACTGCATTCATATTCAATACACATATATTCATTCATCATCAACACGCACAGCAAACACTCCAAAATATATCTGTCTATCTATCTATCTATACATTAATACACAGGCAAACATTACACTGCAGGAAGAGGGATGATCGGATAAAGCTTGTGCAGGAGTTTGCGCATCTCCAAATTTGTTAATGATGCTCCAACCAGACCATATCTCCCGCTAGCTGGAGATTTCTCGTACGCCAAAATGTGCGCATGCGCCACGTCTCTAACATCAACCAATTGATACACTGGAAATATTTCCTTCCCTGAGGAAACAAATCAAACCTCACTTGGTAGTTGATGCTTCATGGACTAATTGGATATGTGCACCTAAAATGGTCGCAATATAATTACATTCTACTTCTACCTTTGATTATTTCGATAATGAGATTGGAGGTGGAGTTGAGAGAGGGCTGGAGAAGGGGGCCAAGAACCAACCCCGGATTGATCACCACCAAATCAACCCCATTTTCGCCTGCAAATCTTCGCGCGGCTTCCTCTGCCAACGTTTTCGACAGGGGATACCACAGCTGGGCTTCTCTACACAACTCCACATCAGAAAACCAAGTTTCATCCACAACGACATCCGGGCCTTTGGGGATTCGGTTCATAACCACCGCAGCTAAAGAGGATGTCAGCACCACGCGCCTAATGGTCCGCACTTTGCTGCAAGATCTGAGGACATTCAAAGTTCCTTCAACTGCCGGCTCTATCAACTCCACCTGAAAGGTAAAGATGCGTGATCCAGTTAATCCAATGGCTCCACATCAGAGCAAAGCAGGAGCAAGAAAACCATTGACCTGTGGATCAGCTAATGAAATGGAGGCAGGGACAGGTGACGCAGTATGAAAGACACCATCACAACCATCAACCACTTTATCAAAGGATCCATCTTCAGTTAAGGTAGCCTCAAAAAGGCGCAGTCTTTCCTCAGCTCCTTCCATCAACTTCAGGTGGTTGGTTTTCGTCGGATCACCTTTTTAGTTTTTGCCAAACAAGGTATAGAAACCAAATGAGGAATCCATCAAGAAAACGTTTGTAAAGACAGATTGAAACTAGAAAAGAGAGAGATTATTATGAGACGGACTAAGGTTGCGGACGGTTGCTTTAACAGTGTAGCCGCGCGCCAGCAGAAGCTTAACTAGCCATGATGCAACGTAGCCTGAAGCTCCAGTTACACACACCACTTTTCCTTGTCCAGTATTCCTCTCCATCTCCATCTCAGGCTGCAGAATGAACTAGGGTTTAAACTCAATTGGCATTGTATTAATAGTAATCCTTAGGAAGTGATCTGAAAAAGATAAACAGGTGAAGCATGGAATGTGCGAAGTGATTGTTGGTATGGAGTTGGTCGACAAACCAAGGAAGTTAGGAAGGCATGACAATACAACATTAGTTTCAATTACCGGATGCAATGTTTCTGAAGCAGAATATTTATATCATGTGAAAGTGCAGGGAAAGAAATAACCCCGCAGAAGACAGGTCCTTGAACAGGTTGAACCTTAATTTAATACTTCTACATACATCATGCACTTAAAAAAAAAATATAATAATAATAATAATAATAAATAAATACAAAATAAAAGTGATATGCGTTTGCCGGGAGTCGAACCCGGGTCTATTGCTTGGAAGGCAATTATCCTAACCGTTGGACTACAAACGCTTGTCGGATATAAAACTTATTTAATGGAATATAAAATTTAAATCTTCTATCAATACAAAGTGTCGAGAGCCGGCGGAGCAACATGAACCAACCCACTATCAGGTTGCGGCCCAAGTCATTAAGTGTAAGCTATTGATGAATTTTTGGTCATTAACTTCTTCCATAGGTTATTAATGACCAAAATTGTGAATTCAGCGACTTAAAACACTATTTGCATTCTTTTCCACTTCATAATTCAGATATATCTCTGGTTAGACTCAACAACAGCATAAGCCAGCAGGTGTCGAACAAAATTTGGATTAACGAGACAGAAACTCATAATGAATAACAGTCAGATTCAGAGTGTTTTGATCTACAAACTTATTCAGGTCTACTTGGGAGCTTCAGCTTCACTGCTTAATCATAGCTGACAAATAAACAAGGATCTGAAACATAGCCAACCCCATATCTCATGGGATAAAAACCATTTTGGATATGTATGCACAAGCAAGCAGCAAAGACAGCAGCACCCCAGAAGCAAATCCTGATGTTGAAAGCACTTGTACAAGTTATGTTGTATATGCGCACTAAAGTGTTTCACGGAAGCTTGGAATCAAGCATGTCCCTGATGTTTATCCGGATGGATGGCCCCATCGATGTGCATATATGGGCACTCTTCCAGTACACTCCCTTTGCCCCTGTTGGCTTGTTTGTTTCGATTGATTTCTGCAGGTTTAATCAGATTGATTGGTTGTTAGAATTCGGACGACCACGCATGAATGGAACTTAAAGCAGGAAGGGGAAGAATTTTTGACTTACTACTGCAGCCAGCAAGTTCACGATAAGATCGTCCTCTGAGAAATCTACCTTTCCAAAAGGTAGGTGAACAATCCCTGTTTTGTCAGCTCGGTATTCAACTTTCCCTTGCTTGAATTCTTCAATAGCCTGAGAATTATGTCCATTCAATATAAATACAGAATCTTTCAAAGAGTACAGCTCAATTCTACAAAAATAATAATCACGCCACATTGCAATGATAAGGAATACGAAAAAAAAAAAAAAAAAAAAAAAAAAAAAAAAAAAAAAAAGAAAACAAAAAAAAAAAAAAAGAAAACAAAAACAAAAGAAACGGAGAAAAAAATGCAGCTGTTGATTACAATAGAATTATTAAACAGACAAATGAGTCTGTACCTGTGGAATGTTTGTGGTCACTGTACCAGCTTTTGGATTTGGCATTAGTCCTCTTGGTCCTAAAATTTTTCCAAGACTTGCAACCTGATTCAAGGAAAAGGGGGAAGTAAATAACAGGGGTTTTCATATACGCGATTAGACAAAGATAGCATACAAGTGGCCCAAAAATCAAGAATGAAAAGAATAGCCCTCAATTATAGCAGGCACACACAGATGGAAATATACTAGAACTTAATATAATTGTTTTCATTTCCGTTCCTTAGGCCTGGAAAAATCATTAAAATATTAACAAGGTGTACAGTACACAAAATGTATGACCTTCAAAAGTACATAATAGGTTATGGAAATTGCATTTAGATGAAAGATGGTATGGGAAAGGAGGCCAAGAAATCAAGACTCGTAAATAAATAATCTACAGAGAGATTTCGAGACTACAGGGGCAGAGCATCATCTACTATGGCTTACTAAAAGACTGTGATCTTGTAAGTATGACAGTACACAAAAACTGTACAACCTACAATAATGGCTTAACGATTTTGGAGTTGACGCACCACATACAGAACATACTAAAAGTGAATATCCCTTGTCTGTAAATAAGGTCCAGCTTATACCAAACATAATCATAAAGACAGACTCGAAAGATACTTGAGATCCAAAGTTTTTGTAAGATATGAAGTCTAGTTAAGTCGAGATAAGTAAGTAATAAATGCAATTGGGATGGGAAATACTAAACAATATATATATATATATGTGTGTGTGTGTGTGTGTGTGTGTGTGCATTTAACATACAACCACTGCATCGGTTAAAACTAGAAGGTTTTGTGACCTCATGGAAACAACTATGATAGAACAGTGGATTCACTGGTGCATAAAGGATAACAAAGATAGGAATCAGTACCTTAGGCATCATGTCCGGAGTTGCAATCAACTTATCGAATTCCATGAATCCTCCTTTAATTTGTTCTATCAAATCCTCTCCACCGACTATATCAGCTCCTGCATTCTTTGCTTCATCGAACTTTTCCCCTAAAGAAGATAACAAGCAACCATATACGAAGATAAAATTCGGTAATATCAATATTTAAGGTAATTATACAAAGAAAAAAAAGGATATATATATACATACATACACACACACATTGATGTCAGAAGAAATATGGTTCATCAAATTGGAATGAATTTACAAATTACCTTGAGTAAGAACAGCAACTTTGATTGTTTGGCCAGTGCCTTTAGGCAGATTTACCTACAGATCAAACTTCCCATCAGCACGGATTTGAGCGCTTCAAACCCGTTTTCGGATTGAATAGTTAGCATGATCACACTTACAGTTGCTCTCAGTTGTTGATCATTATACTTAGGATCAATATTGAGGCGGAAATGTGCTTCAACTGTTTCTACAAACTTTGTGCTTGCCGTTTGCTTGAGTAATGCCACTGCTGTTTTTATGTCATACTCCTGTTTGTTTTCTCTCAATTTTTGAATTTCCAAAAATCTCTTAGACCTAGTCTGTCAATGACAACAGAAAGGTATTTTCATTCATAACGTGATTCAGTGAAACAATACAAAAAGTATGGTCATAAGAAATGCTTCAATACTTAAAAGTAACAAATGGACTAAGCTCAAGTAAAATCATATTCCATTTCCAGAAGAATTATCGTAAATCACTCATTCTGCAGCTCCGTAAATACAAATTTCATTGCAAAAATTGCATTGCCCGATAGAACATAAGCACATGCCAATTAAATACAATAAAAGAAAAGGGAAGCACCTGCATATACGCACCATATGCATAGCTCAAAAAGAACAAAAATGGTGCCTTTCGTATTGGCACATCAGGGAATGATTCACGGAATTTAGCCACTCAACAGAAAATTTAAGTTTTTGGTGTTTTACAGAATTTTAAACTGAATGATCTTAGGGAACGCTATGGCATATTTGGTAGTACATTTGTTCCCAAGTCCCAACATCCAAAATTAGAGTTTGAAGAATGCTCCCTCGAGATAGATAACAATGACTGAAAAAGGCCCTTTTTTTTTTCAATCTCACCCACAAACATTAGAAAAGATGAACAATCCAAAAGGATGCCATACAACAAAATTAAGAAAATGTGCACATCAAAACATTTCCAAGAAAAAAAAAATGTGTGATTTTCTTTTTTCTTCCAAAAACACAAACTAGGCTTTCATTAATTTTTTTAAAAACAAGACGTACTCTGTCCCTTTTCAAAGGCAACGCAGCCTTGCCTTTCTTAGGCTTGGGAGGAATTGCAACGGCTACGCCACCGCCACCGCCATCTGCCAGCCCCTCAGCCTCCCCTTCCGCAACTTCCGTCTCGGCTGCGTAGGCAGCGACCACAAATAATTTAGGCGAGCGTCCATTATCCCGGGCGCCGTGCAGAAGGAAGGAATTGGGCGAGACAATTTTGGCGCAAGTGTAGAAGAGGGGATTTTCCCGGGCGAGCTTGCGGAAGGAAATGGAAATGGGGCCGGCGGAAGGGTGATGGAGGTCTTGGAGCTGCAGCGGGGAGAGGGAGAGAGTAGAGGGCGCAGCAGTCGACGCCATCGAAGGGGAAACTCAGAATTGAGATAGCTCTGCCTCTGCAATGGTGGGGATGTCGTTTTTATATATTTCCTCCTATCCAAAACCAAAATGAATGAAAGGTGAAAACTCAAGCTGTCAAACACAAAATGGGCTAATTCATCTATTGGGCCAAATATATTATGGGCCTATAGGCCCAATTTATAAATTAATAACTACAGCATACCGAAATACTCCTACTTATTAGGTGCCCACCATTCCAATATCAAATGGGTTTGGTTCGAACTTCTAACCCAGTTTCATGAAGATAGTAAAGATAAAAATCTTTATTGTTACTACTGCTTATTTCAAGGGATTATTGTTGTAGTAATGAAGCCGAATATCTCTGGATAATGTTTATTTTAATCCAATATATAAGTAGAGTAAGTGTTTTGATTTGATGGTCTCCAAACCACAAGTGAAAAGGGAAGAATCAAAGAAAAGAAAGCCAGTAGTGTAGTCCAATGAAGGATGACCACATAATTTTAGTGATGTGAAGCCCATTTCTCCAATAAGATATGCATTCAACACCACCACACAAATACTAGTATGAAATATATGTACGCTCCATAGGACCATAACCTTGGAAAGAAATAATTGAAGAGAGATGAGCTCATCAGCATTATATTATCACCAAAATGATAAATTTTCCCATCTCAAAATTTGATTTTGGGGATGTTTGGGAGTCAGCGGATCCGCTAGCAGATAGCAGATTCGGAGAGAGAATTGTGAAAGGATATGCTGATTGAATCCGCTATATGCTCCTAAATATGCTGGCTTCCAAACATCCCTTTATAACCTCCGATTGAGGAAGTTAGGAACATTACTACTGTATGTCTGTATTAAGCACTGCACTAATGACATTTAATTTGTTGTACATAGTAACTTTTATGCAACAATGTTTACTGTGTGTAGTAAGTAATATAGGAGTAGTATATATTTGTATACAGGTCAACAGTATCTGTCAAGCGTCTGTGTCGCACACTAATTTAAAGTCGTCGTCTTTGTCATTAAGTAAAGCCTTGGAAAAAGAGAGAAGAAGATTCATCAGTTGCAGTGAAGTACTCTATCTTACTGGTTGGTGGTAAACACAAACTCAGCCTCAAGACACAAAATCAACCCCCTTGTCCTGAAATTTCCACCACCCAATCACAACTCTTTCACTGGTGGCGCCACCCCAACAACAAAATTAAACCACCTCCCCCCTTATTTCCTTAATGGAAACCGCCGCCACTTTTTCCCACATCACCACCACCCAATTCAAGGCGCTTCCCATCGCCCGCCACCACCACCACCAGCGGCATTCGCCGGCCGTTGGCTATCCATTCTTGACTACCCACTTCCGCAAACCCATTCTTTCAGTCTCATCATCATCATCGTCGTCGTCAAAACTCACCTTCATTCGCTCCCCTCGGCGCCGCCCTTCTCTTGTCCCCTTCTCTGAAGGAAGCGGTGGCGGCGGCGGCGAAGGCGGACATGGTGGCGGTGGAGGCGGAGGTGGAGATGAAGGACATGGGGATGCCGATGGAGATGCATGGAAGAGGAACAAGGCAGAGGCAATCATGGCCCTGGCTGAAGCTGGCAGATCCGTGGATACCATTCCTATGGACTTGGCAGCCGCCATCGAGGCCGGGAGGATTCCGGGATCCATCGTCGCCCGGTTTCTCGAGCTCGAGAACGCTCCGGTGATCGGATGGTTGCTCCGGTTCGGCGGGTTCAAGGAGAGGTTGCTCGCCGATGATCTTTTCCTGACCAAAGTTGCAATAGAGTGTGGCGTCGGGATTTTCACCAAGGTTTGCATTGCAATGCAACCCCTGCTTATGTATGACCTTTTCTTTTTCTTTTTTTTTTATCACTTTCCAACTAACCATGCTCTGTTTCAGCGTTGTTACAGTCTGCCGCTGAGTGGGAAAGGCGCCGAGAAAATTTCTTCAAGGAGCTGGATTTCGTCTTCGCTGATGTGGTATATGCTTCTCTTTTTTTTTCCTTCGTGCAATGTAGAATGTCTGGATCCCAAATACATCATCGCATCTTTTGTGTTGTGCTGACGATTTATTTTCAGATAATGGCGATTATTGCAGATTTCATGCTCGTTTGGCTCCCCGCGCCCACAGTTTCGCTGCGGCCCCCAGTGGCGGTGACTGCAGGACGTATCAGTAAGTTCTTCTACGGATGTCCGGATAATGCATTCCAGGTTGCCCTGGCTGGGACATCCTATTCTTTCTTACAAAGAGTAGGAGCAATTGCGGTAAGTAAACTTCTTTAACTATATAAATACAGTTAATAGAGCATGGATCGGATTGCACGAACCTGACTATTTGTTATTGCAGAGAAATGGAGCAAAGCTCTTTGTGGTTGGAACCAGTGCCTCGTTGGTAAGTCCTGACAATGCAGCACGCATCTTGTGGTTTCCCTGTATTCATGTTCGATCAAACAATTAAACAAAACTTGTATACCGGATTGTTGAACAGATTGGCACAGGTGTGACGAATTTGTTGATCATGACAAGGAAGGCTATAGATAAGTCCTTTGCTGGAGAAGCAGAGGATGTGCCAGTTCTATCTACAAGCATAGCATATGGTGTGTACATGGCAGTATCCAGCAACCTCAGGTATGTATGTAGGTTCCAATGGGGCGTTTTGTCTGCGGAAGATTTTGTGTGTTTAGGGTGATTGGTGTAAAGACTAATGTAAAAAAACCTACATCGAACATCCACCATCTAATACTCTCTACATTGTACAGGTATCAAGTATTGGCTGGGATTATCGAGCAACGGATTCTGGAGCCTTTACTGCACGAAAAGAAGCTGATCCTCAGTGCAGTCTGTTTTGCTGTGCGAACAGGCAATACATTCTTGGGTTCACTAATGTAAGCCTATCTATCTATTCAGCCTCACTACACACACACACACTTTCTTTTCCTGTGTAGATTCTTATGTATTGGCTGGCACAATTTGTCTTTGACAGGTGGGTGGATTATGTTCGCTGGCTAGGAATCCAGAAGATCCGTGAATAGAACAACACTGGTTTCAGCTATTTATAGCAAAGAAATTATCTACATTTGTTACATACAAGAAGTGTGAATACCATGTCAAGATTTAGGTAAAATTTGTTGCAGAAAACAAATGTCCTCATGTTCACATTTATTTATTACAAACATTATCTCCAAAATGTGATGAATCATGAATGAATCTAGTGAACTACTCAATTTCAAAGAAACTGATTTACTGAAAGTATCATATTTTATTCACAAAGAGGAAAGAGCAGCAGAATCATGAAGCAATCGAAATCTTGTCAATAGCAATAGAAACTTGAATGTCTTTAAAAGCAAGATAAGCTATTGACAAGCAGCGGTAACACTACTACTACTACCAAAGACAATGCATTCATGTAAGAAATCCAATTATAATGAAGAAGAGAACCCGTGCCATTCGTCTCTCAAGAAATCTCCAGTTATTGCTTGACTGCATAAAGAATAAAGGATTCCAGAAGTGCAAACGGGTATCACCTGATTGCCAATTGTTGAGTATATGAGGATCAATGGTTTTGTTGGGTAACTCAGGTACCCTGTTTTAACTATCTATTACAACCCAAAAGACCTAACTATGGGATTTACAAGGCTTTGACCTCACCAATACATGATTCTCTCATAAATACTAAAAATAGAAACAACGATCAAGGAACTTCCTTTGAAGTCCACGCCAGTCGCGATCTGGCTCGGTCTCTCCGGACAGATTCGTCTCCGTCGTTTTATTTCTCCAACAGTCCAGTCTTAGTCTCTTTGTTGTCCACTTCTTAGATCTACACCATGGTTAGTAAAAACAAGAAAAATACAACAACTAATATTAAAGGGAAATAGAGATACCAAATAGATCTATAAAGATCTATTAATATGTAGGCTCAGAGCTCCCAAATGAGCAACACTCGACAAGAACACTAAGCTCCGCCGGAAACCACCACACCGGACCACCGCCGGACCACCGCCGGAGCTGCCGGAAACCACCACGCCACAGCTCCGCTGCCACACCCTCGGACTCTCAACTCCTTCGCCGGAAACCCACTTTTCCGGCGACCTAGCCACCAAGGCTTCTAAAGGGAAGAATCTCACAACCCTTATACTTCAACCCAACCCCCTTCCACTCACCACCACTCTCACACACTCACTAAGAAGGAAGAACTAATCTTGCCTATACTGTGGTGAAGAGAAAACAAGGGAAGAATGAACTATGGGATGGGGGCTGCACTACTCACTCACAGTGAGAGACAAAAGATCTGATAGGGTTGGACAATGGAGTGCACGGCTGAAGAGGGAGTATATATCAAAGTGAAATGGGCCTCAGCAATTGGGCTTCATGGGCCGGTATTGGGCTTGCAGTAATGGGCCACTATTACTAACAATCTCCACCTTGGCCCACTTACTGTCAAAGAAACGAGTGTGCTCAATTTGGGGCATTTTCGTCATCGCCTTTTGATACCTTCACTTCCCAGTCACATACCAACAATATACACAGAGTATTCATACATGCTGACATGCATCAGAACATAACAGACATGCACACATCAACCAAAATCAAAGTGAAGGATTTTCATGCATGACATCATCTTCTCAGTTGGCAAACACTTGGTTCCCATATCAGCAGGATTAAATTCAGAAGCAATTTTATCCAGTTTAAGTTTTTCACACTCAACATTGTCCCTAATGAAGTGGTACTTAACATCAATATGTTTAGACCTATCATGAAAAACAGGATGTTTGCTTAACTGAATAGCAGATTGACTATCAGAATATATGGTTATCTCATTCTTTAATCCTAGTTCATGCATCAGACCACTAAACCATATTCCCTCTTTAAAAGCTTCAGTTATGGCAATGAATTCAGACTCAGTAGTGGATAAAGCAACAACAGATTGCAATTGAGATTTCCAACTCACACAAGACCCGCCTAGAGTGAACACATAGGATGTAGTAGACTTCCTACTATCCCTATCATTAGCAAAGTTAGAGTCTACATAACCAGTCACAAACATATCATCATGCCATTTAGAAAAACACAGAGAATAATGCATAGACTTGATTAAGTATCTCAAAAGCCATTTCAAAGCTTCCCAATGTGGTCTACCAGGATTAGCCATAAATTTGCTCAAACAACTTATAGGATAAGCTAAATCAGGTCTAGTAGAAATCATCAAATACATAACAGAACCAATGGCATGAGCATAAGGGACAGATTCCATATCTTTCATTTCAGATTCATTTTTAGGGCACTGTTCTTTAGTCAACACGAAATGAGAAGCAAGAGGACAACCAACAAGTTTAGCATTTGACATCTTGAATCTAGAGAGAATTTTCTTCACATATTCAGCCTGGTTAAGGATTAGGGTTGAATTAGCCCTATCCCTAACTATATGCATTCCAAGAATGCATTTGGCTTCTCCTAGATTCTTCATGTCAAAACTCTTGTTCAAACAATTTTGAACCTCAACAATGCTTTTCATGCAAGGACTAACAAGCAACATATCATCAACATAAAGCAATAAGAACATAGGCACAGATTTCACATCTTTCATGTACAAGCAATGATCAAATTTAGATCTAGTGAAACCTATGTCCTTCATGCATTTATCAAATTTAATGTTCCACTGTCTAGGTGCTTGTTTTAGTCCATACAAAGCTTTTTTTAACAGGCATACATGATTGGGTTTGGTTTTATCCACAAAACCTTCAGGTTGCTTCATACAAATTTTCTTATCTATGTCACCATGCAAGAAAGCAGTTTTAACATCCATTTGTATAAGCTCCCAATCAAAATGAGCAACTAAGGCAAGCATTACTCTAATTGTAGTGAACTTAGCAACAGGTGCAAATATTTCAGAATAATCAACACCCTCTTTCTGAGTAAAGCCCTTAGCTACAAGCCTAGCCTTAAACCTCTCACCATGAGTTTCCTGTTTGATTTTAAAAATCCATTTACAATCAATCACAGAGATATTATCAGCCCTAGGAATCAACAGCCATGTCTCATTTTTATGTAAAGATTGAATTTCCTCATTCATAGCACTAAGCCACTTATTAGCCTGCTTAGACTTAACAGCTTCAGAATATGATTTAGGCTCTAGATTATCAAGTTCTTCACACACAGTCATAGCATAAGCAGTAAGAACACAATCAGATAATCTAGCAGGAGTTTTACCTACTCTTCTAGCTCTATCCCTAGCTAGCACATAATCACTCAAATCATGTTCATCAATAACATCATCATTCTGAGCTCCACCTTCATCAATATCATGGGTATCAGTTATGGGTTCCTCATTCACATGCAAATTGGGATCAGCAATTTCAGCATTTTCAATCACATTAGGCACAGCAATGGGAGCAGGCAAATTCACAGAATGTTCCACAGAAGAAGACTCCACCTCAACAGAAGTACTATCATTCTCAAAAACTTTCATAGGAAATTCAGATTCATTAAAAATCACATCCCTACTAACAATGATTTTAAAACCGCCCCATGATCTATCAAACAACCTGTAACCCTTAGTTCCCTCAAGATAACCTAAGAAAATACATTTCTTGGTTCTAGGGTCCAATTTATCATTACTAGTATGCACAAAAGCTGAACATCCAAACACTCTAAGATGTTCATAATCAACAGGTTTACCAAAAAAGACAGAATCAGGAGATTTACCATTTAAAGGGGCATTGGGTGATTTATTAACTAAGTAAGCAGCTGTCATCAGTGCTTCACCCCAGAACTTCTTAGAAAGGCCAGTATGTGCCATCAAGCACCTAACCTTTTCTAATAAAGTTCTGTTCATTCTTTCAATTACCCCATTCTGTTGAGGTGAGTAAGGAACAGATTTATACCTTCTAATACCAGATTCAGCACACAAAGTATCCATTTGGTGATTACAAAATTCAAGCCCATTATCTGTCCTAAGTGTACCAATCTTTAAACCAGTTTGATTTTCAATCAAAGCTTTCCAGTGTTTAAAGTTCCCAAAAACATCAGATTTGTTTTGCATGAGAAATACCCAAACTTTTCTAGAAAAATCATCCATGATAGATAAGAAGTATCTTCTACCACCATGTGTGGGCGTCGAAGATGGACCCCACACATCAGCATGAATGTACTCAAGTACACGGGTGGATTTTATCCCAACAGGATATGAAGAGTTAAAAGACACTCTATGTTGTTTACCAGCTAAGCATGATTCACAAAGATCAACTTCACATAAATCAGATTTTAAACAACAAGCATCTTTCAAAAATTTCATGCCTTTATCACTCATATGCCCTAGTCTAGCATGCCACAAAAGCGTATTCTGTTTAACCTTATCAGAACTAGAACTAGAATTAGCAGCAAAAGCATAATTAACCACATTAGAGACCACAAAAAGATTATTCTTGATAATGGCCTTAAACAACATCAAATTCCCTTTGAACATTTTAATCATGTCATTACCAATTCTCCCTTCTAAACCTTTTTTCTGCAAGGTCGCAAGTGAAATCAAATTATAAGATAAATCAGGCACATGCTTCACACCATCAAGACAGAATCTTGTCCCATTCTCAAATTGTAAGACAATTTTTCGTATGCCTAAGACAGGACATCTATTGTCATTACCCATGAACACAAAGTCATTTTCAACAGGTTGATAGGAATCAAATAATTCAACATGAGGAGACATATGGGAGGTGCACCCTGAGTCTAACAACCAAACAGATTTAGAAGCATCTTTAGCCATATTAACATCAGAAAAACAATTCAAATCATGAACCATCAAAAGCTCATCATGCTTAACAGCTACATCAGTCACGGCATTAACCTCATTGTTCTGATTATCAATTTGATTTTTCTCTTTCTTAGGGAGTCTACAATCTTTAATGAAATGACCCTTTCTACCACAGTTGTAACATTTCTTATCATGTTTACCTCTTGATTGAGATCTATGTGATTTAGACTGACCCCTAGCATTGCTTCTGCCCCTATCATTATGCTGTTGGTGATTACCCTTTTTCCAAGACCTACCCCTAGTCATAAACACCTTATCAGAATGCTTAGAGGAATTCTTCATTTCAAGTTCTTTGTTCTTTAGACTCTTAATCACATGATCTAAAGTCAAATCATCTCTAGCATATTGGATAGCAGATTTCACATCAGAATAACTATCAGGGATGGCATTCAACAACACTATAGGCACATAATCATCTATATGTTTATCACCAGTTGCTTTAATGTCTTGAACCAGTTTAGTAAAATTATCTAAACCCTCATCTAAGTCTCTAGATATATCCAATTTAAATTTAAAAAATTTACCAAGTAGGAATATTCTAGAAGACAAAGATGACTCAGCATACAGTTCAGACAGCCTCTCCCAAAGGTCCTTGGCTGTTTTGCAATCACTAACTTTTCTAAGGACAGCATCAGATAAACTTAAGATTATGGCAGATTTAGCAAGTTCATCTACTTCAGTCTTTTTAGCTTCAGTCACATCTTTATCAAAGAGTTGGTCAATTGCATTATAAACTCTTTGTTGGACAAGAACACAACGCATCTTAACTTGCCAGATGCTGAAGTCGTTCTTTCCATTAAAAGGAACTATGCTATTCGAGGTGGAAGTCATTATTGTGTTTGACCGTTTAACGGAATGAGCAAACAAGTGCTCAAACACTTGGCCAACTAATCACAACTAATTCCACACTATAGCATTTGTCATCCTTTTAAATTTTTTTTTAAGCAAACCCAAATTAATTTTGGGAGCCCAAAAAAATTTTCCAGACTTGACCCAGCTATTGGACAGGCCCAAATTAAATTTTGGGTGGCCCAAAGAGCTCAAACGGTCGGATTTCAAAATTTGGATTGATTTTCACAGATTCCTAAAAAATCACAACTTTCAAGATTTTCAGGAATCTGCTTTTTCAGGGAATAAGAAATCAATTTTTCTATTCCCCAAAAATTTCAAATCCACAATTTTTGCACACAAAGCACAATAACACAGAAAATGCACAATTCACTAATAACACCACACAAAGCAGTTTATGCACAACAAAATGCAGAAAACAAAAAAAACACATTTTAAGCATAATATTTCCAGATTTTAAAGCACAAAGCTCCAAGCATGAAAAATCACATATTTCAAGCAACAATCCAGAACAAGAATATTATCTTAAATGACATGGAAGTCAAAACCAAGCAGTCAAATCATCCGGACAAGACTTTCAGCGAATTCGAGCAATCTGATTTGGAAAGTTTATGCGCCACATTTGGGCCGAAATGGAGGAAAGACAATTGGGCTCAAGAGGCCCAAGGCCTAAGATATCAAGGAATGAGCCCCGGACCCGATATTGACCTCACTGGAGCCCCGCCGGAAGATAGCCGAAATCTGACCGGATGGCAACGGACATTCCAAACTCTCAAGGGACAAAGTCCATGGACTTGGAAAATTAAAAGAAATGTCCGCGGCGCAAGCTCAAGCAGCATAAAGGAGGATGCACAGGCGCTGTACTGAAATTGAGACCTGATGTATTGAACTGGAGCCAGGATGTACTGAACGTGAAGCTCCAAGTACTGAATGTCAAGCCATATATACGGAACTCGAGTCAAGATATAATGAACTTGGGGCTCGTATATAATCACCTATTTTATTGTTCTTTTCATGTTCTTTTACTTAGAATAAATTACTAAGTGTCCAGTATGTACTTGGATGAGGGCCTATATATATGACCCCCTCCACCCTTGTATCATCATCTTTGAACATTATGAAAACATGAAGTTGATTTGCTTGAGAGCACCCTCACTTTTCTCTTTCAAAGATCAATGAGAGTTTTGGGGAAACCGAAAATCCCTACCCGAGAGAAATCTCAACCTCTTCGTCGAAGCTAGTTCTTGAGCTAGTGTCACGGTTCCGGAGACTTGAAGCTATTTCCGGAGACTACACCATTGTTGAAGATTGTGGAGGAGACGGGGAACCTTCGTTCATCGTTTCAAAGCTTGATTCAAGTTTGGTAGCTTCCTTATCCATCATTTTTTCCATAACCATCTTCTTCATCTTTCCATCCTTCTTCTTTTTCAAGAACGTATCCTATAAGATCCATGGCAGTATAATTTATTTGGTATCAGAGCCTCTATAGGATCTTTCTTGATCTTTAAAATCAAAAACACCAAAAAAATCACCATTTTCGAAAATCTAAAATCGGAACAGCATACTGTTTTGGTCGTTTCTGAAGTCATTTCTTGGAGTCTAAGAAATCTGGGCAAATATTTGAAATTCTCCAGTCGAGTAGATGACTTTTCATATATGATATGCTCAATTTGGATTTCGTATGACAAAGTTATGATCATTTGAAGTTTATGTGTCGTTCTTGACAAAAACTCGAAAATCTGGGCAGAATCTGTTTTGGGCTGTTACGAACTCATTACTTTGAATCTTAGAAATCTGGACACATATTTAGAATCCTCTCGTTGAGTAGATGAGTTTTCATATATGACAAGCTTGATTCCGAGTTCGTATGTGGAAGTTATGAAATTTTGAAGTTCGTGTGTGTTCTTGTGCTCAAACTCGAATTTTTCACCACTTTTGGACTTCAATCTTGTTAATCTTGTGTTTGTCTTTAGTTTTCCAACATTTTGGACTCTTGTATGTATATGGTTATGTTTGGGAAACTGGTTCTTGGTCTTAATTGGTGAATTGAATCTAAAATTCCAAAAGAGTGACTTGAGTGTGTTTATAAGTGTTCTTGAGAGTTCATCCATATATTCAAATTGCTCTTGCTCATGTTCATCTAGTTCTTGAAAGGTTCTCCTTTTGATCTAAAGATTGGGTTATCAAGGTTTTTAAGGGATAAAGCTTAGAAACATCATTATGGTGTTTGAGATAAGTGTTCAAATTTTATCTCCTTAGCCGCCACCATCCTATGAAGTGTGTGATAAATTGTGGGCTATGAGTCCTACTTGATCATTTGAAGGAGATAAAGTTTGAAAAGGTAAAAGTTATCATACTTCTTGTCTCCTTTGGACACGCCATCTCTTGCACCAAATTAAAAGATTTGTCCTCCAAGTGTGAAAGGTAGGATAGGAATCAACAAAAGTGTGCTACTAGCTTTCCATTTACTTGCCACCCACCACCCACGCCACATTTTTGTCCAACTTTGGAGGTTTTAAAATGTGTGGTGTGAAAGCTTGAAAATTTGGTCAAAATATTGTACTACTAGCTTACAAACTTTATCATCTTTTAGAGTGATTACACGCCACATTTGCTTCCAAATTTGAAGAATTTAAAGTGTGTGTGGTGTGAACACTTTGACAAGTCAAATAAAGTGTACTACTTGCTTCCAATTTAATTACTTCACATGCCCCATTCTACTGTCAAAAGCCACAACTTGTTACCCATTTGACAGATAAGTCATGTGTGAAAAGAGAATTTGTCCAAGGTTGTGTGGCTCCTAGCTTGTAATTTGAACACCCCCACACGCCCCACATTTTCTTAAAATAAAAAAAAAAAAACCATATATCTGCAAAATTATAGGGCGTGACATATACCATTTCTACACCTATTTGCTTGTAACTTGGGATTGAGTGCACGGGAGTCGAGCGGTGTGAGCATACACTTTTCAAATTTTGGTGAGTTCACTTTTCAAATTGTGAGGATTTGGAATTATTTGGATCAATTGCTGATTAATATCAGGAACATAGATCCTTGCATTGCATTTTGCATACACTCCGTGCGTTTATTTGATTGAGTCGAACATTGCATTTTGTTTCTTGCATTGTGCGTACATAAACTCAATCCTCGATCCTCTCCACTTCATCATTGGTATCTTATTTGGAAAAAGCTGAGAGTCTGAATTGTGCTCGAACTCAAGGCATCTGACACAAGAGTTGAGAATTTAGTGAGATCTTCCAAAAAAAAAATATATATTTTCTTTTGTGTGTTGAATTTTTATTTTCTAACCTTGTATAGATATATCTAGTATTTTCTTGAAATGGCAGGTACCACTGAATCAGCTATGATGGAGCTGTTAAAGAGCCTCAACACCAACATACAGAACATGAATTCACAGCTCAATGAATTTACTCAGAAATTTGATCATCTTGATAATAAATTTAATCTTTTAATTACAGAGTTTTCAGGTTTTAAAGAGCAAGATGATCAGTCCGAGCAGAAAATGGGAGAAAAATTTCAAATGCTCAATACGAAAATTAATGAAGCCATTATTGACTCAGAAGTGGAAAATCCAACTGGATATACATCTACTAGCACTTCACAACAATGCCAAAAATCTCCAAGGGTAAGATCTTATCATTTTTCTACTTTGAGAATAGCCCCAATATCTCAGGACAATGAGGAAAAATTAAGTCTGCCAGGTAACTACATCATTTCTGAATGTGTTGATCCCTATTGGGAACATGCTGAAAAGTTGAAGCCTAATCGGTACCATTTGCAATTATTTGAAAAGTTAATTTTGCCTGATAAAATGGATACTGATAATTGTGCATTTCACTATACTGGAAGAATTCCTTTGTGTCACATTCGATACTTAATTTCATCTTTTGGGCTGAAAGGAATCAAGGTGCATTTGCGAACTCATCATTCCTCATTATCTAAAAGAAAATTTTTCTGTGATCCAAAGCGTTCACCACAAATTATTTATGATGATTTTACTAAAGCAAGGCAGATGATATACAAACCAGGTGATCAAGTTCCAACTTCTGATAATTTCAATTTTGATACTAGAAGAACGTTCACTGTTGCATCTGAAAATTTAAATTATTTTTGCAGGGATGTCAAAGTTGATGTTGATCCAAAGAGCAGTTTGAAATTACTTTTTGAAGCTGATTCCAAAATATATATCTGCATTGCTGATAGCCATCATCGATTTGAGGTTGATCATACCGCAATTACCCCACTACCAGCTTTGGAGTCCAAAGCTTTTGAAGGGGGAGAGAATGACATGGAAGTCAAAACCAAGCAGTCAAATCATCCGGACAAGACTTTCAGCGAATTCGAGCAATCTGATTTGGAAAGTTTATGCGCCACATTTGGGCCGAAATGGAGGAAAGACAATTGGGCTCAAGAGGCCCAAGGCCTAAGATATCAAGGAATGAGCCCCGGACCCGATATTGACCTCACTGGAGCCCCGCCGGAAGATAGCCGAAATCTGACCGGATGGCAACGGACATTCCAAACTCTCAAGGGACAAAGTCCATGGACTTGGAAAATTAAAAGAAATGTCCGCGGCGCAAGCTCAAGCAGCATAAAGGAGGATGCACAGGCGCTGTACTGAAATTGAGACCTGATGTATTGAACTGGAGCCAGGATGTACTGAACGTGAAGCTCCAAGTACTGAATGTCAAGCCATATATACGGAACTCGAGTCAAGATATAATGAACTTGGGGCTCGTATATAATCACCTATTTTATTGTTCTTTTCATGTTCTTTTACTTAGAATAAATTACTAAGTGTCCAGTATGTACTTGGATGAGGGCCTATATATATGACCCCCTCCACCCTTGTATCATCATCTTTGAACATTATGAAAACATGAAGTTGATTTGCTTGAGAGCACCCTCACTTTTCTCTTTCAAAGATCAATGAGAGTTTTGGGGAAACCGAAAATCCCTACCCGAGAGAAATCTCAACCTCTTCGTCGAAGCTAGTTCTTGAGCTAGTGTCACGGTTCCGGAGACTTGAAGCTATTTCCGGAGACTACACCATTGTTGAAGATTGTGGAGGAGACGGGGAACCTTCGTTCATCGTTTCAAAGCTTGATTCAAGTTTGGTAGCTTCCTTATCCATCATTTTTTCCATAACCATCTTCTTCATCTTTCCATCCTTCTTCTTTTTCAAGAACGTATCCTATAAGATCCATGGCATTAAAACTGAAAAAAAAAAATAGATCAAGCTATTTTACCTTGCGGGGGTGCCTTGACTAACCCCCGTCCCAAAGTGGCCTATGGCTCTGATACCACTGTTGGGTAACTCAGGTACCCTGTTTTAACTATCTATTACAACCCAAAAGACCTAACTATGGGATTTACAAGGCTTTGACCTCACCAATACATGATTCTCTCATAAATACTAAAAATAGAAACAACGATCAAGAAACTTCCTTTGAAGTCCACGCCAGTCGCGATCTGGCTCGGTCTCTCCGGACAGATTCGTCTCCGTCGTTTTATTTCTCCAACAGTCCAGTCTTAGTCTCTTTGTTGTCCACTTCTTAGATCTACACCATGGTTAGTAGAAACAAGAAAAATACAACAACTAACATTAAAGGGAAATAGAGATACCAAATAGATCTATAAAGATCTATTAATATGTAGGCTCAGAGCTCCCAAATGAGCAACACTCGACAAGAACACTAAGCTCCGCCGGAAACCACCACACCGGACCACTGCCGGACCACCGCCGGAGCTGCCGGAAACCACCACGCCACAGCTCCGCTGCCACACCCTCGGACTCTCAACCCCTTCGTCGGAAACCCACTTTTCCGGCGACCTAGCCACCAAGGCTTCTAAAGGGAAGAATCTCACAACCCTTATACTTCAACCCAACCCCCTTCCACTCACCACCACTCTCACACACTCACTAAGAAGGAAGAACTAATCTTGCCTATACTGTGGTGAAGAGAAAACAAGGGAAGAATGAACTATGGGATGGGGGCTGCACTACTCACTCACAGTGAGAGACAAAAGATCTGATAGGGTTGGACAATGGAGTGCACGGCTGAAGAGGGAGTATATATCAAAGTGAAATGGGCCTCAGCAATTGGGCTTCATGGGCCGGTATTGGGCTTGCAGTAATGGGCCACTATTACTAACAGGTTTGAATAGCATTCTTTTGAATAACAGCTCATACAACAAGAGTAGACAACAATCCATACTTGCTAACCCTAGATACGTTTTACTCCAGTTGCAGCATCCATTTTATAATGATTTGGATAGCTGCCCAAATCATTATAAAATGGCTTAGGATGCTATCCAAATCATTATAAAACGGCAGCTGCAAATGGAGTAAAAAGTATTTGGGATATACTTCTGCTGTAGGACCAAACTACCAGAAACCAAATAAAAAGGTTTCCGTCAAGGAAGCAATTTTTTTTTTTTGGGGGGGGGGGGGCACCAACAATATTCTGTTACCACCAAATCAGAAAACGAAGCAAAAAAATCAGCAAAAACAGCACAGAATTGCAGAATCAGAAACAACTTTATTGCTCACAAATTAAACTCGCAGAAGTCAGCTGAGCCCCCCTGGAAGAACAAATTGAGAATGTGGATTTTCAGCAAAGAACTGGGTAAAGGAATTTGTGATGCTCTGCTTGTACGGTTTCTGAAAATCCCTTATTAATTCACAACTCACAGTTGCTTGTGATCCAAGCGTTGAAGTCGTCGTTTCTTAATTTTATTTTATTTTTTATTTTGTTAATATTTTAAGAGTTGACGAAGAAACCGTTGGTAGTCCCGCGCTTTTCCCATTAATGCAGCATGACGCGTGATTACTATTTACCCCTTCACAAGGAATCGAACATCCAACCTTCCGTTGGAAGTCAAGTAACTTAACCGCTTGGGCTAGGTCCTCATCCCTCTAAAAAATATGTTTGGATGAATAAAAATGAAAAGTGCTTTTGGAATGTAGTAATTACCAAAAAGGACGTGATACTTAATATGATAATAAGATATATTTATAGTGTAATTTATATTAAGTAGTGGGGGTATTTAAGTCCTTGCACATTTTACGAGGTGCTTTTGGCTTCTACTTTTGGGAGAAGCACTCCTGGGCGGCTGCTTCTCCCAGAAGCATTTTTTGGCTTTTCGAGGTGCTTTTGCTTTTTCTTAAAAGCCAAAACAAACACATAATTTCCATTAGAATTGCTTTTGACAGAAGCAAAAGCCAAAAGCACCTCTATAGAAGCCATTCCAAACGGCCTCTAAGTCCATAACTCTCACCACCAAGGCATTGAGATTGGGTCAGCAGAGTGCAGTCATGGAGATATTTGTAGGGGTAAAAGTGGTTTAACAATAATATATCGATTTTGAAGTGAACTTGCTAAGAAACGTATGGAAATTATATATACGAACCAAACCAACTACTAAAATCAGATATGCAGAGCCGTAGCTAGGTAAGCTAACATCTACAGACAAGACCGTTTCACATGTCTCTTCACAAACTCAACACAACACTCCTTGGGACAACAGAAAAAAAAAATATATGTTCCACAGAAAAAAAAAATATATGTTCTAAGATTAGTACAAGGGTCGGGCAATCAAAATCTAACTCTTCTAAGTAAAGTCGGGAAGCACCATGGCTAGATATTACTGCTGGTAAGTGAAGATTAGTGGTAGCATGAGCTGTGTTTCTCACTGAGTTGTTACACTTTTGGCAAGGTTTCGGGGCTGATCCACGTTGTAACCTCGTAGAACGGTCAGGTGATACGCCAAAAGCTGCAGTGTCATAGAAAATGCATGAGAACAGAAAAGTAATGCTAATGTGACCTGGTTAAAGTACTGTTAGAGCTTAAGGGGGAGTCAAATTCATTACCTGTAAAGGTACTACGTTGATTACCGGCTGTAGACAGTCCTCCACGTGAGGGACTTCAATTATGCGGCTAGATCCACTGACACGAACAGAAGCTGCATCACCTTCGCTGCACATTACTATGAGTCGTCCTTTCCGGGCGTGCAGTTGCTGAATGACAGACTGTTGTTTGCTGTTCGGAGAATCAGAGAACAAGTCTTATGAGGGTTTAGCAATGAATATCATGAATACTGCAACACTACGTAGTTTGCAAGAGGGCACAAAACTATTGCGTCTTTAGAAATTCACAGCTGCAAATTAGTGCGCTTATAAGGGATTTTTTTTATATTGGTATTTAAACAAACTAGGGGTTTAGCACCTCCGAAACACAAGGGCAATTACAAGACTTTTCTCTAAATAAAAAGGAATGCTAAAATTTTGCGCTTCAGTTAATTTTTAAGAACACAAGGAAAAGGAACTGTGTTGACTTCTTTCTGCATTATTTTTCCATATATGAAAACTCGTACCTGAAACAAGAATCACGGGTGGCGATGACAACAATTGGGAGAGTTTCGTCAACTAAAGCCAGGGGACCGTGTTTCATCTCACCAGCAAGTATTCCTTCACTGTGCATAAGAGACACTTCTTTTACCTTCAGGGCACCTTCCAAGGCTGTTGCGTAGTTGTATCCTCTTCCGAAAACGAGAAGGGATTGTTCAGCTATCAGTAATTTCGCAATATCTTTCATGACAGCATCCAGCTTGAGAACCTCTTTCACTTTATCTGCGGGTTGTTGAATCAAGGGATTGATTACAACATATAGATGATATATACATGTACCATACACAGGTAAGGCAAGCAACTGCAGCAAACATACTTGGCAAATCAAATAGACCATCAATTATGGCCTCCCGTCTTGCTTGACTGGAAATTGTGTTATCTCCAATCGCAAGAGCCAACATAGCCATCACTACAATTTGGCTAGTGTATGCCTGCACGTGTGACAAGCTAGATAACTAGGAGAATAGGATTAAGATGGCTAACAAAAAGAAGTTGTGACGTGGAATTTAATGTACCTTTGTACTGGCTACACCTATCTCGCAGCCAGCATTTATGTGAACACCACAGTGTGTATTCCTCGCAATGGCACTGCTGACGGTGTTCGTTATGCCTACACATAATGCACCATTCTCTAATGCATATTCTAATGCCTGCAAAGTATCAGCTGTTTCGCCTGACTGACTAACAAACACAGCAGTATCTTCCCGGTATATTGGCCCCTGCCTATCTAGAAGATCACTGGCAATCTCCATTGTTACTGGGATACCTGTAAGTCAATCCCAATTTAGTGATAAAGTCATCTAACCTATTCTGTTTATGAGAACATTATCAACAATACCAACCAGAAAGTTCTTCTAAAATGGGCCTTGCAGCTAAAGCTGCATTATAACTTGTGCCACAGCCAATGAAAACAATCCGTCTGCTTCTCCTTATGGTTTTGAGGTTATCCTTTATCCCTCCCAAAAGAACACTCTTAGCCTTACATGATCCACCACGTAAAAGCCTCCCCCTCATTGTTGTCTTAAGGGATTCTGGTTGTTCGTGAATTTCTTTCTGCATGTAATGTTCATACCTCCCTCTATTTATTTGCTCAACCTCCATCTCCAGAACTGAGAGAGCACGTTGGACAGATGAAGGCCTTGTTAAAGTTCCATTGCATCTGCCTTTAGAAAGGTCAAACTTGAAAATAGACGCACAACCATCCTGGGCCATGACAACTGTGAGTATTTCTATTAAGGGGCACTAAACTTGCAAGCATAGGTTTCATGCCTAAGTACAATGAAGTCAGATTGCAAGAATCAAGACCAATATTCATATTCTCGAGTCAGATGGTTGTCAATGCAAGTAATTAAATTGACGGCAGTTGTCATGACTAAGTACAATGAAGTACCTTGAGATGAACAACTTCATTGTCCTCGATCACCAACACCTTCTTTGTGTGCTCCACCAGAGCACTGGCGTCACTTGACAAAAAGAATTCCTTCGGTTTCCCATTGCTTGAAAGAAATGTCGTGTCATCAAAAGATGCTCTGATATCCTCCTCTGTTGACTCCTGAAATAAGATCTCTGTCATTTTTACAAGATGAACATGAGCAGATCTGCACATTTTTTTGTTTCCACAGTGAACTTACATACCAAACAGGGATGCAGCAACCGGGATCTCAGTTAATTGTAATACACAATATATCTAAAAATATATAAATTTCATACAATATATTATGCCCAACTTAAAAAAATGAAATTGTAGAGGGCAATATTGTATCATCCCCAGGCTGATTCTCGCAAACATAGAATTTTTTCTTTAGTGGCTGCTTTTGCTTCTAGCCAAAAGGCAATATGAACGGTCATGTATAACTACAAGCAATTTTGTTGGAAGCAAAAGTTAAAAGTAGACTGTGAGAAGCAAAGCCTAAACCCTAAAACAAATAAGATCATAGGGCATACATCCTCCTCTAGCAAAACTGAAAGAGAAAAAATTAACAAATCAAATAGACCTTTCAAGTCCCACTTTTATATCAAATAACACAAGGAATCGAGTACCTTGAGTATGTAAGGAACCCAATCAGGACATAAGGATTATTTAAATTTACCACTGGAATCCTAACACAGAGCAGAGAACAAGTTTTAAGATAAACGCTGTCCCCATGAACACGTAAGGTTCTATCATTCAAGAAAGAGGGAGAAAGGAGAGACACCATCCACTAAGCAGTCAGAATTTTCTAGACTCAGTTAAAAAACAGTCCGACACCACCTTAGATCAATTCCAAGTAGTTGGATCATAGAAATCTACAGCCAATCAGTATCTAGCTGAGAGCAGAAAGGCAACATAATTACAAATGAACCAGAGAATAAATACATAAACCAAATAACTGTTCTCATCATAAATTTTAACCCAATGTTGCAAGACTTATATATTACAATGCACCAACAGTACTACATCTGAACCTAAAATGGCAATAAAGAGATTCTGAGAAAATAAACTGTTAACTAAAAAATCTTGAGAAAATTGATTTGAGCAAACCAGAGACAGCTTACTTTTACACCAAGGAGCAATGGACTACCACGTTTGCATGCAATCAATTCATTGGGATAATGCCGGCTTTTAAAAATGAGAGCATATGCTCCTTCCAGTTGCCTCATTACTTCTAGCACAACTTGGCTGAATGTCACGTGCTTATCACCTACACAAGATACTTGACTGATTGGCCCTTAACTATGATAAAAATAAAAATAAACCACTTCCAAAATGGAAGGATAAACTAAAAGATCATACATTGTATAAGCCATGGATTTCTTATACATATAACAGGTATAATTCATCAAAACCAGCAATAATAACATTACCAGAATACAGAAATATCTAAGTTATTCAACTGTCAGATAAAAAAAGGAACGAATTTTCTTTCTTTTACTGATGTTTCAAATATCCAAAGTTTTGCCCTGAATGCAACCGAAACTTGAAAATAAGCCACAGAAATAAGGTGTGCATTTATTGCAAACAAAAACAAAAACAAAGAAAAAAAAAAAAAAAAAAAAAAAAACAAGAGCCCAATTGCTAATGCAGGGGGGTTAAAAGTGGCCCAAATCCACTAAGATCTAAAGAGAACTCTGTGCTTTCTCTGTAACCCTATCAAACTCCAAATTATCTCCTACATATGGAGAAATTTTAAATTCATCAAATTACCCACAGATTTATCTCCTTACCCACAACATCACTAAGTACACATTGCTGCAGGTCATGTCACTTGGTCTAAATAATTCCTTAACCCTTGTCCATTACTTACTACCCTACCAGTTAATGTACCATGTGTCCACATGCATGGAACAAACATCTAAACAAGGAATTGCCTACTCTTAGTATGCACATAATGAATGCCAAACCATATCATAGAAGTTGCTTGCTACACTCTGAATTCATTAAGAATGCATTAACAATGCACATTGTCCAAACTCCAAAGTTGCTTGTAAATACAAATTCTCACGGATGTAAGTGGTAAATTAAGTGAAAAGTCAATAATTGAAGCAACCACTAGTTGCATTAAAGGTTGCTAAAGCCAGATACCTTCTTCAATTGCATTATCAAAAACAAACTTTGCAAGCTTTGGAATCACTTCTGTATCAGTTTCAGATTCAAATGTAAATCCATGTCGAACTAGTGTTTCTTTTAACACCTGTATTGCAAATAAAACTGAATTATAAGCACAAACAAGAACGCTTAGCAAGAGTAATAAAACAAAAAACATACTTAAATGGTTACCAAATTTGAGGGGATCATATAAAAATTCAAAGAATCATTGGATGGACAACAACAGTCTAGAGATCATGTCTCCATTGAAACCATACATAACATGGTAATAATTTATTAATATGACCCTATGGGCATTGCTTTCATCACAAATAACTTATCACTAGGTTATATTCATTTCTTTATGTATTGTAGTGGCTCTGCAAAGATTCCCTATAAGACCAACCGTAACACAAGCCTTTTGATTTAGCATACCCATGCTTGTCATCTTCCAAATTGAACCAGCCTTGTCAAAAGGCATATTACTTGTTAGTGTAGGACACTAAACCAACATTATGGCCCTCTAGAGTAACTCCTACAACATCCTGTCACGTTCCAATCTTGGTCCAATTGCTCTTGTCATCCTCATTCCTCACCCAGCAACATATGCACTCGTATCCAAGTGAAAAACACTACAATCCCGCCTCATCTCCTAGTACACCACGTAGCAAATAACAGCTCCAGAAAACTGTTTTTAATTAAAATAAATAGTTCAGAATATTAATGTCTTATCTAATAAAAGCATGCTTCTTATTGTACGGTTGGTGAAAATTTTAGATTTTCCTTAATTAGCATTCATGTAAATTTCATTCAAGATAGTCATACTCTAAAAAGTAATAGCAAGAGAAGACGTCTAACAGAAATTGGGGGAAAAACTATAAAATGAGTTGCTTTGTTTAAATTTATATGCAAATCTTTGTTTTGGTTGAAAACAACGGCAATTGAAATTCATATCATGGGACAGAAAGGACTAAATGATGAGAAGTACATTCTAAAACATGGTTAAAAACTTTGATTAACCCTATTAATTTGTTCTATCTTTATCTTCTATTTGGTGTGATGCACATCATTATTAAATAAGAGTGTTTGTGTACCTGACAAAGTTTTATTAAAAACTGTGAAATTGTCTAAAACATGTACTTTTGATTCGTAGGACTAGTAAATTCTTTTGCAAGGGTTTTCAAAAGTAAAGTATTTATTTCCGATTTAAAATATCATTTCACTGAAAACAAAGTAAAACATATTGCATTGCTCTCTCCGATGCCATGATCTCTCTGATAAGCAACATTTCATGCATGAATTAAATTTGAAAAGAAATAATTATAAAACAAATCCATCAGAAAGACGATTTATTGCATAGACAGGATCAAAATTGTCGAAAGGTAGGCTGACGACAAGAGAAAGGAAAACATCAATAATCAACCTGATAATTGGTTATCACTCCATTATGAACAACCAAGAACTCGTGTCCTGCGTCAGAGGTCTGGGGATGACTATTTCTTGGAGCTGGTTCTCCGTGTGTGGCCCATCGAGTGTGTGCTATTCCAGCATGAATGGAAAATGATTCTTCCAAATTTAAGCCTGTAGCATCAACCTCTGGAAACATAAACTACAAAAAGTTAATGGCATTCACTCAGTCATTATTAAAACAAAAATACACAATGAATCATATAGCCAGAAGCTACTACAAGAAATACTGCTACTGTTTTTTTCATAATATTCATTTTAAATTTTTAAATTGCAGGGAGAGGCAAATGTTGTAAATCCAACGTCTAATGTACTGAAAAAGTAAACTAATACAGTAACAGGAGGGGGATTTCAGAAACTAGACTAACACAAAATAAAACAAGACAAAGCAAAGCAATGAATCAACAAGGGTACTCCTAGCAACCAAAACAACTGGAAAACCTTAAAATGATTGCACTAGTATTTCTTGATCCTCATCACATACTAAGTATAATTAGCAAAACCAAGTTCTTTGGGCTCCGACTGACAAAACAATGTACATTGGCATACGTGCAAAGGAGAAACTTACATTTTAAAAAAACTTTTAAAAAAAAAACAGAGGAATTATATATATAACCTGTAAAACCACAACAATCCACAAGTGTTTCTTTCATATATTTTCAAGAAATAAACATGCCAGAACATTTAATTGCTGTCTAACACGATACCTACGTCGCAATGCAAGTAAGATCAAGAAACCGAAGCGAACTCAACTGACATTCCAATCTTTTTATCAAAGAAAAAGTCAACCCTAGAACACGATAAACAAAACCGCCTCCTGAAATTAAAAGCAAAATAAACACACAGGAACAGAATTCGAAAGCGCATTCAATGAATAATTGGAGAATGAACCGACTCTGGTATACGGATTTAACAAGCGAGTCGATGTTCCCCTCCTGGCGAAACACGAGCGGCGAAGGAGCGAGAGTTGAATCGATGGAACAGCAACAAGAATCGATGGAAATTCCAGCAGAATCATAGCCTCTGTACTCGAGGCGACGGAGGCCATTGAAGAGGACGTCCAAAATGCAGCGCCTGGTGGCGCTGACATTGAAATTGAGATATGCGAAGATTCCGCACATAGTGCGTTGTTTGGATCCCAAAAGCGGCGGCGGCGAGCAGCGGGATCGATTGAGTGTGGTTGTGCAATGGCAGTGGAATTATGGTGAGGATCGAAAAATAGAGGGATATGATGATTGATGGTGATATTTTGTACGGTTATTTCTTGTAGTATTTGGAAATTTGGAATGGATGAATAGTGAGCGCGGTTCAGTTATTGGAAATTTGGAAATATGGAAATTGGAAATGCAACCTCAGGCGGTCAGGCCTCACTCTCACTCATCCGCTTGTCAACTGCTCATTTAAGTGCTGTGTCCCGACCAATTGTGTGCTACATTTGCGCCACGTGGCCCTGCTATCGGCGGCATGGAATCGTGTCTGTGTTTTTTGTTTGTTTCTGTTTTTGTTCTTTTGTGTTTTTTTTCGGTGAGTGTCTCTGTTCTTTCGTTTGAATTTTGACCTCATTACAAGTAGGGTGTAAATTTCCGTTTCTGGTCTTGTTCGTGTCGGGTTTATGAGATTTTATAATATTTCAGGTTGGATTTCGGGTCGACCTGATTTTGAAAAAAATCCAAAATTGACCAAACACAAACCTGAAAATTTTCGTGTCATTCGGGTTCGTTTTTTTGGGTTATAGGCCAAAATTGACACAATTTCAGGTGGTTAAGCATGTGCTATAATATTTTAGGTCGGATATCAGGTCGACCTGATTTGAAGAAAAAAAACCAAAATGACTAAACTCAAACCTGAAATTTTTCGTGTCGGTCGGGTTCATTTTTTCGGGTGCATGTCCAAATTGACATCCCTAACTACAAGCCGATGTGGTTCCTGTATTTTCTGATCGTTGGATAGCAACTGAATGAAGGGCTAAGATTAATATAAGGGTTAAATATGTAATTTTACCTTTAAATATTTAATATGGTGAAATCAGACAAAGAAATCAAACAAATCTTCTGCACGCTTCTCTCTAATCATTTCCTTTGCAAAGTATCTTAAGAAAAGGTGTGGCTTGTGAGCTCTCAACATCACATACTCACAAAAATAGAATGATGGATATGCATAGAAAAATGATGTTAGAGCAATGAAAAATTATGACGGTGTGAAATGATGTGTGCGATGAAAAAATGATGAATATTATAAAATAAGCAGCATCATTTTTTATGGAGCTAACATCATTTTTCATAGCGTGGACATCATTTAGCACGTACAGGCAAATTAATTGCCAGTACATGAACCGGAATGCTTAAAAAAATCAAAAATTTTTGTAATGAAATTTTAATTGAGTATGATGCAAATCTAAATTTGAAGGCCGATACGTGATAAAAGAAGAATCACAACTGAAAGATGACATTATGAGAGAAATATCAAACATTTTGTATGTAATGTTTATACATTCTGTCAGTAAGGTTGATACATTATGTCTGCAAAGATTGTGTAACGTTCTGTTTAAAGTGTGACATTATGTTCTCAAGTATATAAATTTTTGTTCTCACGTCTGTAACATATTGTTCTCAAGTATATAACATTTTGTTCTTAAGTGTGTAACATTCTGTTTGTAAGTATGTAACATTCTGTTTGTAAGTATGAAACATTCTATTCCAACTATATAACATTATGTTTTCATGTATGTAACATTCTGTTCTCAAGTGTGTAACATATTGTTTGCAAGTACGTAACATTCTGTTTTCAACTATATGACATTATGTTTTCAAGTATATAACATTATGTTCTCAAGTGTGTAACATTCTTTTCTCAATTATATAACATTCTGTTGTCAAGTGTGTTTGCAAGTATGTAACATTATGTTCTCAACTATATAACCTTATGTTTTTAAGTATATATTATTATGTTTTCAAGTGTATAAAATTATATTTCTTAGCCAATAAACATTCTATATTTACACAAAAATATTCTTTAATATAATATTATACTATATTATATAATATAATATAATATATTATTATATAATATTCTATATTATTATATATTCTGCACCATAACTCAAGTCACTCATTTATCAAATCAGTAGAAATATTATTACCTGCAGAAAGCTGTAACAAATATTTAATAAATACTGTATATTGATAAATTTATATAAATATCCTTATCAAATCACCAACCTTAAAATAAATTTTAATGGGTAAGATTGAATGCAGCATGTACTGGACTTTTTAAGTCCAACATAAGAACCATTTCGACTACAAGCTTGGTCTTTCCCAAATAAAAGTGGCCCCTGCAGCAATTTTAATTGTGTCAGACGAATTGAAATAGTAGATTTTTGTCTACCAAAAAATAGAATTAAAATTAAATTTTACAAAGAAAGCAGGGAAATACTAGTGTGTGTGGTATAATTGGGATTCCAATTTCCAACTCCCAACAATTGAAAAGTACTAGAAACAGGTTGGAGTATTTCTTTTTTTTTTTTCTTTTTTTTTTAAAGTTTGAAACCCACACCATACGCCTTACCCGACAGCCTAAGTGTGGCCATCCACATAAATCTCATCATCTTTTTTTAGATGAATGAATGAAATTTTATGTATTATCATTCAAGTCACATGGGATGAAATAAACTGATAGTATGATACATTTACAAATTACAATGGAGGTAGGTGGACAAGGAAAACACCATTGAGGGTGGCCCATTCCCCACTAGGATCCTTCAAACTTTAGTTTAACATGAGACTACAAATAAGATGATATGGCCCAACCTCAAGTCTTGAGAAGCCCTAAAAATGAAATGAATTCTTCTGGTATGATGGAGCATTTATTTATTTATTGAAGAGTTTGCGAAATTTTCAATATCAAAAATAAATTTGGAACAAGAATAAAAATAAATGATTCAAGAGACAGACAGACACAAAATCAACCTGAAAATAATCCCATGAATTTCGATTGTTATTGGCAAGTTTAAGAATTTGGTATCCGGAAGGAATGGGTGGCAAAATAATAGTTCAGAGTTCGAAGGATGATTATTGGCAATGGCAGCTGCTGCATTTCACCAACCTTAATCATCACTAACTTGATTGCAAATTTTTAATACCGAAATTTAAATAATAATCTATCTATATCAATTACTAAGGTCTCGGATTCGAGCCTTTGTGTATGCAGAATTCTGCTTTGGGAGAGGCAACCCTTCAATGCCCACCAGATCCTCGAGGGATTAGTCTTAGCCCCAATGTGGCTTGGGATACCCGGTACACGCCAAAAAAAATTACTAATACTAAAACACAAAACAAAATTTCCCACCTGAGTTGATATGCAAATTTTTACTCACTTTTTCCACCTACCCTCATTTAAAAATATATACTCCATCCGTTCCTTTTCAATTGTTTTTTTAGAAATTAAAAAGTGTTCCACAATAGTTGTCATTTTTAAGTAGTTGTAGGTAGTTATGCTATGTTTTTACTATATTGCCATTCACTTTACATAAATGTTATTTGTTGACATTTATTAAGAATTAATTTAATTGAAAGGTAAAAATATAAATTTATGAGTTAATTAATGCAAACATTGGTTATTGGAATTAAGCTGAAAGAGAAAACTATTTAGGAACGGATGAAGTATATAACAACCATCATATAATTTGGGAAACCAATATAGTAGCATTATTTTGGCAATATGTATATATATACCGAAATAATGAAGACTAATCCCTCGAGAATCTGGTGGAGCATTGAATGATTGACTATCTCAAATAAGAATTATACATATGCAAGGGTTTGAATTTAAGAACTTTGCCTCTCCCAAACCAATATTGATATATTCAATCTCGGGAATTAGCACGGGTTATAAGCATAGTTGTTAAGATCTCAATCATGATCTTAAGATCTTACAATTTTACGATCATACCTCTCTAAAACGATCCCGATCTTTGTAGAATCTTAAAATTACTTAGATCTGGATAAGATCCCGATCATAATAGTAGAATATCACGATCTTATTGTCATATTCCCTTAAACGCTTCTACGATCTTACGATTATACCCTCTTAAATGCATAAGATTTTTATAGGATCTTATGATTTGGTATCGAAATAACTTTTTTTTCTTTAATTTTAAACTTAAGAACTTATACTCCTTATATATGATGTGTAAAAAAATATAATATGCATGTATGTAGAAATATTTTATGTTTAATTGTAATGGTTTTTGTATTGTATTGTACTAATTAACTTGCAAGATTCATAAACATACGAAAAATGCTTATACTTATTAGTATGCATAATCCAGTTAACCCATTTTTGTAATTTCGTAAGATATTAGGATCCCGATTCGATCATACGATTCCGATCTTGCAAATAAAAAAAAAATCTCATATAGGAGCTCGATCTTAACAACCTAGATTATAAGAGTCATCATTTTTTTCAAGATTAATTACTAGTACCATTTTCAGTGTGGACATGTTTTCCACGTAAGCAAACAAATTATGAAGGAGAAAAAAAAATGTAGGTGATTTGAAAGTGACATGTGAGCGGACAATATGACGTGGAATCCAGTCATACGTCTGTTTCTTCCTTTTACTATTTGTCAGTCCGTCTACACATGCAATCTCATTGAACTGAAAATGTAAAATATACCACTCCCATACATTTCTTTTATTTTTCTCTTTTTTAACTCTTTAAAAACAGAGAAATTCACACTTACTTAAATGTTAAAAATAATTTATAAATTATTGTATACTCTCTAGGGCCGGACAATTTCTCCAAAAACTCGGTATATCGATCGTACTATACCGGAAAATACCGAAATATTGAAATTTATGGTATACTGAAATTTTTGGTACGGTATAATGCCGTGCCGAACTTTTTTGGTATGACATTGGTATCAAAATATAAGATATTCGGTATACCGAAATACCGATATATATATTATAAAATATAATTATATATTAAATAAAAAATATATTACATTATATATTTATTACTAAACCAAAAAATTCTAGTTAAGGCTCAATCCCAATTTAGAAAAACCTAAAAAAATATTTCTATTTGTTAGCAAACCCTAATTCAAAATTTTGATTCTATTCTTCTTTCTACTCTTCAATCATCACCGTCACTGTGCGTGGTTGACTTTATTTATGCTAGAAGAATATGAATGACCTCTAAAGTTTATTTAAAAACCTAATGATATTTTTTTTATGTGAATCACATTATTTTAGAAATTATTTTTATTACACTTAAGTTAAAACTATTAGTATATGAAAATTTTCGTTCATTTTCATAAATTTTTTATATTGGCATATCGATAATACCGAAATTTCATGCCAAATGTTTCGGTATACCGAATTTATGGTATGGTAATGGTATTTATTTTTTATATACCGATATTTACGGTATGGTAACGATATGACCAAAAAGTTTCGGTATGCTGTACCGATCTCACCCTAATACTCTCATACTCCCAGTCCTTCCATTTTCTAGTTGCTATAGTTTTTAGGTAAATACTAGCATCTTCTCACACGTTATTGAACTTAAAATTAACCACTCGATCCATAAATATTTGCTTAAGCTATCAGATGTTGATATGACTAAAGATACCTGCATTTGGTGTTGCTATAGTTAAATTGGGGCATGACTAATAGGCCAAGTCCCATTCTCATAATCAAGTCAATAGTTCATTCAATCCCCAAATTTGTTTTTAATACTAGTTGTTCTAACAGTATACTCTAATCCAATTCAAATATTAGTATGGTATTCTCGAGTTTGGGTTGATATGTACATTTTTCTTTTAAATATATTGTTTTAATATAAATGAGATACTCATTTATAGTTAATTCATCCATACAATTGATAAAGGAAAAAAGTGTGGAGATATCCAACTCCCAGCCTATAGGTGGTAGGGAAAGACTCGGAATAATTTAATGGGCTAGTTTGGTCAAGACGGCAAAAACTATTTTTTTACATTGTTTAACACTCTTAACTTCTTGATCAATTATATATACTTCCTCATTTTTTTACCTTTTTTTTTTGTCTCTTGAATATACTGATAAAGGATACTATGCACATAATATACTTTGACTTAATTTTTTTTATATAGTTATATAAGTTAAAATATAGCAGGTGAGATCTTGTTATATTCGTCTTTTCGTGTAGGTTTTAAATATCGAACTTTTAAAAGTTTTATTTGTGCCAAACTTGAATTATTAATAATTCAAAATTTACATTGAAGTGTGTGCACTGTGGTTCCATAATAAATCTTTAAAAAATGTAGGGAGTATTTCTCATTAAAAAAATATTAAATATATTTTATTTACTTTAGAATACTAATAATTGCAGTGGCGATTGGAGAGAATTAAAACAGTCGAATCAAATTAATCGTCCACTCGGCCCCATAAACCAAATATTGATTTTATTAGAGGAAAAAAAAGGTCAGACTACCCAACCCCGCAATTATATGGTTTGTAGAGTATTTTGGATTCGAGACCTTAGTTGTTTGATATAGAGAATTGAGATTAGGGAAATGGAATTAAACTAAATTATCTTGTTTGGTAACACCCAAGAATTCAAAGTTGGGAATTAGACCAATTCTATTTTTCTACTTTGGATTCTCTACTCAATGTAGAGAAATGGAGAGAATTGATTCAGTATGAATAAATATATTAAAAAAACAAAACAAACTAATTTTAAATAACATTATTAAATTAAACATATGAGTAAATAGATTTTATTAAATAATATAATATTATACATTATATTATAGTATATAAAATAAATATGTAAATATATTAAAAAATTATAAAACATAAAAATAAAAATTAGAATAAATAAAATTTAAATAATAATATTAAATAAATAAAAAAGTATCTAATAAGAAATTAAATAAAGGTATATAATTAAATTATTTTATTAGATTAAATTAAAAATATTAAATATTTGACAATAAATTTTAACATATTAAATAATGAAATAAAATTTAATTATGTTATATTGTATTATATATAAAATTATGAAAAACTAATATTATATTAAATCATATAGAAACCCACCATCATTTCATAGCCTATATAATCATAGCCTATATAAGCTGTTTAGCAAAAAAAATCACATAGAAAAATAAATATATTAAATTAATTGAGTTAATTATTTATTGCATTTCTCTGTTAAAGTATCTGTTTACCAAATAAGAGAATCAATTCCCTTTCTCTTACTCAATTCTTTTTCTCTCCAATTTCATCATCTCCCATCAATTCTCTGTGATTCAATTCCCTGTACCAAACATATTCTTATACCCCACTTAGGGCACTTCGATGATGGAATTTTTTACGGCCGGTTACTGTCCTATAGAGGTGGATCACGCAGTAAATTTTACCAAGGAGTCTTATTCCAATGTAAATTTAAGGTTGTGTCGTGTCTGAAAGATCGCATGAATTTTCTTTGGTAGTAATGGATAAACATTTAAGATCAATCTGGTTACGGTACAACTCCTTCAAGAGCCTTTAGGTGCAGACATCACAAAAAAACATACCGCATCACAAAACACTTATCTGAGCATCACATTTTTGGCATCACACAACACATATCCCCTACATCATAACGAATTTTTGTGTTGTGTGATGCCAAAAATTACTTAAGATGTACTCCCTCCGTCCCAATATAAGTGGCCCATTTCTTTTGGGCACGGGAATTTAGGTAATGGAATTTAGTAGTTAAAGTGGTGTGAGTAAATTTGACTAATTCATCCATCTAATTTATAATGGTTACATTTGACTTTTAATCATTTTATTATTTAAGTTTGACTTAATGTTATCGTAATGATGTAGAAAGACAAAAATAGTCAAGTGTGATCTTGTTGGAATCGTCTAATCATATAGTTTTAGAATATATATTTTATATAATTTTTATTTATACCAATTTTGAGATATTAATGGTTAAACATATATAGGGACTTTGTGCAGAAAGTACAATTGTCATTACTGTGGGGTTTTTAATCATGTTTATGTTAATCTAATTTACTTAAAAGGGAAAGTGGCCACTTTTAATGGGACACCCCAAAAAGGAATAGTGGCCACTTTTAATGAGACGGAGGGAGTATGCTTTTAAGATGTATCCTAAATCCTTGTGCAGCCACCTGCATACTAACCCATTCCATTTAAGATTTGCAGTATTTTCAGACAACAATTATTTCTTCAATTATTCTACCCTGTTATAGCTTTGGTACATACATGATACAACTGCATATACATATTTATGTATGTGATGAGGAAAATATTTCATGTGATGACAGAATATTTTATGGGTGTGTGATGTGAGAATTTTTTTCTGTGATAATTGAGTATGCGATCTGAGTGATGTTTTATGTTATGAGATAAATATCATATATGATGTCTGCACATGCATACTATTCAAGGGATTGTACCGTAATCGGATTAATTATACCCTACATCTTAAAAAACCACAACTATTAATGTAAAATACAAAAAATTAAATCTTGACTTCAACATCCATCATTTAAACATTCAACTCATAAAATCTAAAACTTTAGTTTTGGGAGTTTAATCTACACTTTTGACTTCCACATTAGATAAAAACAAAGTAGGACGTTTATAAAATTACGAAAATAGATTTGAAATTTGAAAGTGCTCGACCATTCTACATGTAAATTTACTGTCGAACTCATATTCAACGTGAAAGAGAAGATTTTTTTGTATCTGAATGATCATGCTTGAATTTTCGGACAGCATTTACTTCATTTATTCGACCCCTGTGTCTTAAATAACCACAACTATTAATGTAAAATATAGGGGTGATTATCGAGTCGAGCTCGAATCTGTACAGTAACAAAATTTAAAGTTCCAGCTCAAATTCAAATAGACTAGATAGTAGTAGATAATTTGAATTTAAGTTAACAGTTTTGCTCATTATGCTGTAAAATATAGATTCGTTATGCTCGATAAAACTTGTTGCTTGATAAAACTTGATTTGTGTATAATATATTTTTTTTATTTTATAAATTTAATAATTTTATCGAGCCTATCACGTCGAGCTTTCATTATAAAAAATTAAATCTTATCTATCAGTTAAACCTTCAACTCATAAAATCTAGTAAAACTTTAGTTTAATTTACACTTTGACTTCCTCATTAGATAAAAAGAAAGTAGGACGTTTAAAAATTAAGAAAATAAATTTGAAATTCGAAATAGCTCGACCATTCTACATGTGCCTTTTTTATTTCCCCCAAAGAGCGTAGGCTTTGAAAATTATAATCATAATTAATTCCCCACATTCAGAACTAAAATAATTTTGTTTTGATAGATATTTTTAGGTTAATATCACCAGGCCACATTGGACTCAAGATTAATTCCTCGAGATCTGCAAGGGCAATTAAGAACGTCTCTCCCAAAGTAATTTTTTGCATACACAAGGCTCGAACCCGGGACATTGCTTAAGCGACTAGAGCCCCATCCAGTAAGCCAACTGCTATTCTTTTCATCCCATTGATATCATTCAATATGTTATTTATAATTAATATTTTAAATTATAGAAGTATATTATTATAAATTATAGGAAAAGATATAACTTAAACTTATGCAATTAAATTAATTTAATAAAATTTCATTTAATTACTCCACTTTTTACTACTATTAAATAAAAATGAATCAATAAAGAACAATAAAAGTCAAACATTTTTTTTTCCCAAAACAACCTATACAGATAGTAACTCATATCATCATACAAATAATAATGGTACAGATGAAAGGAATATATAACTCAGAAGAGAATTGAACTCTCAACCTATAAATTGATAGTCGGTGACTTGATTTAGACAATTTTTTTCTTTTTCTTTTATAGGAAAAGTCAAAACAAAATTGAATATTAAAATCTTAATTTGTGTAGCTTATGCCCACACATTTGACCACACATGAGTATGATTTTATAATTTTTTTTTTCTTAACCATACAAAATTTGAATACTAAGGAAAAATATTTAATGCGACGGACAGTAATTTCCATGGACCAATCACAATTGAGGATTCACAATTCCCATCGACGTGGTCTTCAGTTCAGTAAACGTGCACGCTACCATGAGTCTCTGCCCACAAGTAATTACACCTCCCTAACTGAAACTGTTAATAAATCCCAAATTATCTAAACGGCTATTAGAGCGTGTATTCCACACCTCACTGCTTGCGCGTAATCTGAGAGTTAATATAAGTTACAAGTTGTCTGAAAAGCCACCAGGCAATATGCACAAATTCAAAACAAAAAATAAAAAACACAACTCGAAAAGCATAGCCAAGTATGGAGGCCTCAATGGCAAACGGACCTACTGCTGCCTGGCTGCTTGCATAACAGCAAAATCTAGCAACCACCACCACACCACTCGACGGCGACGCTCTTCTACATATCCATCCGCCGCCGATGGGCGCCGCAGAGCCGGTGAATCCATCGCATCACACGAAAACTGCTTTCTTGAGCAATAATCTGTTTCCCAATTTAATGCCTTTCCCTTTGATAATACTTGCAGAGAGGAAATGAAGGATTGGAGGAGGAATCAGAGGGGAGAAGAAAGCACCGTCAGGAGGACGAAAAGGAGCCGGCGGATTTGGAAAAGGGCGAATCCAAAATTGACCACGAATCAGTTCAAACGCAGCCCCCAGATACACTCCACATGTCTAGAATGCAGAGGCTGAGCGCCACCAATCCTTTGAGAGTTGTTTTTAACAGTGCCACGAGAGCCGCCTCAACGTACTCTTCTCGCCAGCCCCGTCAATCGCGTCAGCCTCCTCCTCTTCGCCCTACTGTAGCTCCGGTGGCGGCGGCGGAGCCGTCTCCGCCTCCGCCGCCACAGACACAAGCACAGCCACCGCCGCAGCCTCGTTCAACACCATACTCACAAGTAATGAATCAATTCCCCCAAATAATTGCTTTTCTAATTTGGAAGAATTGATTTGCCCTAGAAATTCGATTGGATTCGGAGTATTGGAATTCCTGTAATTATTGATTGAAATTATTATTCTTCCAGCCTTCGGTTGCTTCTTTGAATTCAAGAGGATACACAAACAGAATATCGCTATTCGTGTTCACCGGGCACATGATTGTGGCGGTGGGGTTTGTGGGGTTCTTGATATTCAAGGGCATACAGGGATTGGTTGCGGAAGGCAGCAGGACGCGGCAGAACGAGAAGAGAGTGCTCAAGTATTTCTTACCCCAGGTTGAGGCCGCTTCACTGCTCAGCATAAGTCTGGCATTCATGTGGCAGAAGGCCGTCAGGGTGTGGCCTAAATTCATGGTCCATTTCATCATCTGGAGCTCCTTTTTCCTCTCTCTGGCCGCCGGGATCTTCCTGATATGTTTCCAAACTCCGGCCACCAGCGGAGTAGGCGTCCTGTTCATCGCCTTCTCCATCGGGAATGGACTCTATTCGTGTTGGGTCACACAGAGGACTAGTTTTTGCTCCAGAGTTTTCCTCAAGGCCCTCGAGCCTGTCCCCAGATTTCGTGATCTAAACCAGCCCACTTACATAATGCTGGGCACGGGATTCGTGTGGATGTCGTTTTGGATCTTGGGCGTGATCGGCGCCCTTAATTTCTACGTCCCGACTTTGATGATAATTCTGCTGTTCTTGAGCCTGGCCTGGACCGCTGAGGTTATGCGGAATGTCGCGAATCTAACTGTCAGTCGGGTGATTGCTCTGTATTACCTGAGGGGAATGCAGTCCAGCACACCGTTCTGCTTCCAGCGCGCCCTGTCGAAGAATCTCGGCAGCGCCTGCCTCGGATCATTGTTCGTCCCCACAATAGAAGGCCTGAGGATCGTCGCCCGTGGGTTTAATCTTCTGGAGGGGGAAGACGAGTTCATGTTTTCGTGCGCCCATTGCTGCCTCCGCGTCATGGAGTCCATCTTTAAGCGCGGCAATGGGTGGGCTTATGTTCAGGTAATCTCATAAGAATCATCATCATCTCAGGATCACTGTCCATCGATCACCATAACATTTTTAGATTGAAATTAACACAAATATTCAGATTGCCGCATATGGGAAGGGCTTTGTCAAGGCATCACAGGACACTTGGGAGCTGTTTGAGAAACGGGGAATGGGGGAGCTAGTCGACGGGGACATCACCACCGCAATCTGTTTCCTCACCGGCATCTGCAGTGGCTCCATTTGCACCATAGTGGTGGCCGCTTGGACAGCCACCGTGCACCGCGGCTACATCGCCACGCTGTCTGTCCTGGCGGCCTTCATTGGCTACCTAATGGTTTGCACCAACCCCTAGCTAGCTACTCTTTTCCAATTCCTTGTATTATCCTTGTCATTTTGTCAATACAATATGCTTATTACAAGTCATATTAATTAATTGTATGATTCTTGTTGCAGACCAGGATTGCTATGGCATTGCCTCACGCCTGCGTGAGCTGTTACTACGTTTGCTATGCGGAAAATCCCGACAACCGGCTGTTCGACAGCACGATACCGGACAGGCTGGAGGCGATAAAGTCGGGCCGGGGAGCCGGCGTGCCGACGCCTAGGGTGCCGCGGCAGTTTCAGTAATCAAGAATGTACATATGCTTAGTCTATGGATTTAATTTTCTCGAGGGCTAGTAATTGATCTAGTTGTAACATTTTTATTATGATCGATCGGCAATAAATTATTCAAACCAAGTTGAAGCATGTTGATTTTGACCGGAATGAATAAATGATATACTTTAATGTTCTTGATAATCCATTGACTATGATTTTTTCTCACTCTCTATGTCCAACATGTGTATTGTAATTCGATCATCAAAATAGTGAATATTAGGGTCTTTAATTAATGAATAGTATTAGTAATTCTTAAGGAAATCAAGCCCCTAAACAATTGCAATGTGGATTTCAACAATTTCATCATTGAATGATGGCTTTCCATGAGTGGTGGAAAATAAAGAGGTTTTGGAATCACATTGAGATCCTTATCAACAAAGGCTAAAAACAAAGAGAATGTTGTCTTTTTGTGAGGGAAAAGAAGGTGAATAATGTGCCCTTTAGAGGCTTTTAGATTTTTGGGTTTGGGGGAATATCTACTTTTCCATAGGTCCTTTTACGGTATATGCAGATCTGAGGTTGTCATGACTTTAATCCATGTCCCACCATTATCTGAGTTTTTGGTAAGGCTGGAAGATGGACATTTTTATTTTTTATTTTTGGTCATACTTTATTAAATTCAAGCTAACTAATTGTTGGGCCCAATAAAGAAAACCATCTCAAATTTGGTCTTTGTTGCATTCCCAATCCTAATGCTGTAATTCAATCTTTCTGACAATGGCTGGCTGGCTGCCGTTGAAAAGCGGAGCCTTGTTTGGTTTAGTTGGCAGTACTGTAAAAGTTATTATTTACAGGTTATTTACTGCTGACTAAAGTAAAACTGGCTGCAGGTACAGTTAAAACGGAGCCTTCATTTTTGAAATACTTCCTCCGTTCCTAAATAAATGCAACATATCCACATTTCACGCAATTCAATGCACATTTTTAATCCGTAATAACTCAAATTCAACACAAGTAAAAATTATGCAAATTTGATATTCTAAATCTATGCGATTAGACGAATCCAACAAGATCTCACTTGACTATATTTTATCTTATATAATTGTATTAAAAAGTCGAGTCAAAGTTACTCAATGAACAGTGACAAAAGTCAAAACGTGCAAATAAAAAAGAACGGAGGTAGTACAAGGGAATTGATTTAACGTTGCAGGTGCCAAATCTGACCCACACTGTTGTTTACATTAAAGCCACACCCACCGATACCATGCACGGATATGTTTGGAGTCACTCCCAAACATATTAATGATTTTTTGGTGGGGAATCGAACCTCCAATCCTCCGTTGGAAGTCAATGGACTTAACCACTTGAGTTAAGTTATCATCCCCTATTAATGATGTTTTTATACTATTAGGCAGTGGCGTATCCACTCTTGTATAAGGTGGGTCAATTGACCTACCAAAAAAAAAATAATAAAAACTAGTAAAATATTAATACTAATATTTTGATATAATGAGAATTAGGATGTAATTGTACCGCAAAAAAAGAATTAGATTGTAATTTTAGAACAAATATTGTGTAATTCGGGTATAGGAGTTTAATAGTATTGATTTTTTTTTTAATTATTATAAATATGTGTGTATATATAAGATAAAATAAATATGGGTATATTTTAAGGGATTCACAACTCTATTAATATTTTAGTATTTTCAATCTGGATTTTAATTTTTTTTGAAAAAAACTCACAAGGTATTTAATCCGTGTTTTAAAAAAATCTTTACAAATTTTGAGTTATTCAAATACAAAATTTTAAAAAAATTTAAAGAGTCTTTAGGTATTCAATAGTCTACTAACTTCAAAACTCCATCAATGGATTATGTAAATAAGTCAGTCAACTCTACATAGAGTTTATTGATTTTCTAAATCTACCGACTTTTAAAAGTCCAAAAAAATGTAACAACGTTTTGATTGAATACGCGATGCTAAAATTAGTTTACTACTCTTCATAATATTCGACCCACCAAATTAAAAATCCTGGATCCGCCACTGTTATTAGGTACGTATAAATCGATAAACTCAAATAATGACACTTTATAAAATAGATAAATAGCCTCTAAAATCACAAAATATATTCTAAAAACATGTCATGTTAGGACTAGGACTAGATCAAAGTAGCAAATTTTTTTTTGTATTATTAATTATCCACATTTATTAAAAATAGTAACTCAAAATCATTATAAATCAAAGTTAATTATTAATAGCATCTATTAGAGGTCATTTTTTTTGCGTATAGAATCCCCAGGCCATTCTCTCCAAAAAGTAGAATTTTGTATATACTAGCAAGCAACCCGTTGAGATTCGACGGACATATTTATATATTTTATATACTATTTATATTTATATTATATAGATTAATAATAAATTGTATTTTGAGTAATGAAAAATATGTAATGATTTTATATAGATTCAAAAGAGGAGTATATGATAATATAATTTAATTATTTTTAAAACTAACAAAAAAATCATATTATACCGTCTTCTTTAGCTTCTGTGGCTTGTCCGGTACAAACTTAACATATCAATAAAAATAATTATTAAAATAATATTTTTATTTAATTTGAAATTTGAATTAAAATAAAACAAAATTTAAATATAAGTATTAAACATAATATGAAAAATTTCCCCGCAATTTGCTGAAACTTTCATTGTTGAAAATCTTATTGGTATGGCTAGTACAACACTATCCTTAAAAATGTTTGTATTAGAAGTGGTACAATTTATATTTATATATGTACTATAAAAAATTGCCGTTATAGGATCACCCGTAGAGTTTATAAGAATATCATCCGGAAATATCACAACTGATTGTACATCTCCAAAATCAATAACAGTTTTACCATCACCTACATCAAATATCAATTTTGCAAATTTTTTGTCATATATAAATTTCATTGTAAACATTTCTTGTGGTATGTTGAGTAAATCATTCTTAATTGTATATTAATACTTTAAGTCACATCTTGCTAGTGACACGAAATATTGCAATATAACTGTTAATGGCTAAAAACTGGTTTTGGAAGATAAAGTCCAACATTCTTTAAAGATTGACATTGACTTTTGTTTATAATCATAGCAAAACAAACCGCGAGTGAGAATTTTCTCATCTGAAATCGAATGAGGAATTTGATTAAATCAGATAGGCTCATAATTATTCTACCAATAAAGAATTTTCTATTTTCATGGTTTTTCAAAAATTAATTTAACCTCAATTATATGGTTTTGCATCTTAGTTACAATCAACATACTTCCATTGCATAATTTATTTGATGGATCTATATTCCTAAGATGCATGACTATGAACCCTCATTCAACTATATTTTTCGGTAATCCAGAATAATTGATTGTGTTTAGATATTCCAATGAAAATAATTCATTGGCTTTACTGATAATGGCCAGAAATGTCCATTATTTTCAATCCATTTTCTGTGTCTGAAAGGGGCATTTGATCGCATCCCGGTCTTATATTAAATAAGAACGCAATTGAATTGGACTGATTTATGCATATTTGTAAAAATAATAAGCTGGCATTGAAAAACACAAAAATATGTAATTTTATTACATTATGTGTTAGAAAAATAAAAAAACATGAGAAAAAGAAAAGAAAAGAAAAAGGAAATAAAAAGATGGGAAAAGAATCAAGAAACCCACAAAATTGCACTTTTTGAGTTAATTACGACGCCAGCCATGTACGACGCTATACTAGTGTCACGTCGTACATGGTGGCTAGTGTCGTAAGATCGTAGGAACAAAAGACGAAGCAATTGGACATTTACGACACCAGCCATGTACGACGCCACACTAGTGGCACGTCGTACATGGATGGCCAGCGTCGTAAGGCAGCAATAGATGGAGGATTCAACTGAAGACGTTTACGACACTCGACCAGTGGCACGTCGTAAACAGGAGGATCACGTCGTAAGTTGTTTGGCTAGGGACAAACTGTGTGCCCGAGTTGGAAGTTTACGACGCTCGACCAGTGGCACGTCGTAAACTGAGTCCCACGTCGTGCAAGGGCCAGAATTCAAATTCAAAGACCAAAATGGGCCCATAGGCCTAGAGTTTCTCACCTATATAAAGGGTGTTGACCCCTAGGTCTTGTCACTTCACCACATTCCATACTTGAAGACAAGAGGCTGTTCTTGAGAGTAGTGTAGATGTAGTTAGTTAGTTAGTTTGTTTTCTTGTATTATTTATGTTTATGCTCGTTTTTAGCTTACTGTTAGCATAGAATAGTGTTTTTTTTTTTTTTTGTTTATAGAGGAATATGTTTTATTTCATCAAATAAACCCGACCAAATTTGCCTTACAATACTCTTGCACAATTTTGCACCGTTCACCAACCTTACCGCATCATTTTGACAGAAACAAAAATAAGCAAGGACTCTACTACTACAGTATATAGTTAGATATGTGAACCACCATACTCGAGCACATCTGGGACGCTAAACAAAGACATGTTCGAGCATTCCTGTGTAACTCAACTTCATTCTTCCTTTAGTCATCGCTATCATACTGTCCGTCCTTTTGGTCTTGGTTCGGAGATCCGGGATCTGTGGTATACAAGGTAGTAGAATCTTTATTATTCAAGCAAAACCACTGCATAGAAGCCCGCCCCAAATCGTCTCAAAAGGTAAAGCAAATAGATCTCCCATGTAATGTATCACAATGATGGTCCCATAAACTTGCTTCAACACCACATCTCCCCTGTTTATAATACTCATCCAATGTATCAAGACAAATCTACAGGGCACGATCTAGGATATGCTGAATTCAAAGCAAGAGATCAAGAAAGGGTGAATGGCTAATGGGAATTAGGAACTATCTATGAATGATCATATAAAGTTCGAATCCTTCTTGTATAGCAAAAACCAAACCAAGGAATTTTCAATCCTCTTAACATACAACAAATGACCATGAGGCTCTGACTCATTTCTGTATCTTTTCTTCTAGTTCTTTCCTCATTGAAACACCTCTTTTCTTACCAATCCATTGTTCCTTCTTTTTTTTTTTTTTTCTTTTTTCTTCCTTCTTTTTTTTTCTTTTATTTTTTTTCTTTTATTTTTCATAATACATGCTGATTTTCCTTCTGTTTTCCGTTCTCTCTTTTTTCTTTTTTCTACCACTTTCCAGCCAACCACCGTTACCACAATGACAAGAATCATATCAACTATCCGCTCATATTACCAGTCAGAGCCTATCAAAGGAATTTCCAACACCAGGCTTGCAAAATCGAGAGAATTTTAAATGAGAATTTATAGATAGTTCCTAGTTTTCCTATTGGAATCAAGGCTAATACTTTGCAGCGGGGAATAAACTTCGAGAGAGTGTATAATAATTGGGGGAACAAAAAGAAGGAGATAAAATATGGCTCAATCAGGATATGGTAGGGTAGGGTAGAAAAAGAGGTTGAGAAGAAAAATAGTCCAAACGGGATCATCCTAACGCCCTTATCATCAACAATACATTGGTATGGTAGATATACAAGTTCAACATGGATGCTTAAGCAAGTTAAGGAGATCAAAGTAAACACCACATGTGCATGTATCCCAGGGAATTTAATCAGTAAGATCTCACCGAGTTCGCTTGTTAGTAAGCTTAATGTATTTGATGCACTACTCGTCCATTCTGCCATTTGTTCGTATCTCTCCAGCAGTCCAAACTCGAAAATAACATGGGAACTCAGAAACTAGCCACCTCAGCAACTTCTACCAACAGCCCCTTAGTCGTCTCCTTGGGCACCAAACAACAACAACAACTTGTAAACAAAATAATGATAGAAACAAAGTGACAACATAGCTTCACATCAATCCCTAGCATGCCTCTTTCCATGTTTCTGACTTCAAACTATCTTCATCATACTCAGCCTCCACTTGTGTCATACCCTTTACCTCATCTTCATCTTCCCCCTTTTCCAACAAGCATGTATTGCGGGCTCTCTAAATGTTCTCGGACCTCCCCTGCTAGATCCCAACTATTCTAATTCTGCTACACTTTTCTCCAATTAGAACCAGGATTCAATACACCTCTCTTCCTCTAGGACCCGCCCTCGCCCATTGATCCGCAATTACATTACGTTCTCTTAGAATGTGTTGTACTCTTACTTCTCCTCCACAATTAATTAATGTCATGATCAGATGCAGCAACTTATTCAGCCTCCATGGAATGGTCTCTGGATTGTTTAACCAGCTTACCACGTTCTTGGAGTCACACTCGAATAGCAGTCTACGGAGGGGAAAACCTTAGTCCCGAATGATAGCTTTGCATACCCGACTAATAGCTACTATCTCCGCTTCCTTGAATCCGTCTCCCCAATATTGTCTGATAGTATGAAAATAATCACACCCTCATCGTCTCTTATGACACTCCCCACCCCCGCCGGTCCGGGATTGCCAAGTGAAGATCCGTCCGTGTTTACCTTTCACCACCCCTTTCTAGGCCGCACCCATACCAGATCCCCTCTCGGCCTTCTTCTTTTCCAAATTCTGTGATCAGTCAATGCCCACTGGAATACATCCGGTTGACAGGATAGGCTCACATCCCCCCTATCATGCTCTGCTCTCTACCATAAGCAAATTTTCCATCTAATATTTTCCAACACCGAGTTTTCATCAAACTGCTTCCCGTTGAAGACTACATCATTTCTACTCTTCCATATTGTCCATACTATAGAAAGCCCTGTAAGAATCCAACCATTTCTCCTTGCCTTAGATATCTGAATTCCAAACCATCCTGCCAATAAAATCCTCACCTCCCCTGGCATTGCCCACGACACCCCAAAGCCTGCTGCCAGTTTATACCATATCCCAGTCACTTCCTTACATCTGCAGAAGAGATGGTCATTTGATTCAACTCCCTCCCCACACAGCGCACATTGTACCTCTCCCCCTTGTAGGCATCCTCGCTTTGCTAATGCTTCACGAACCGGAATAGCATCGTGTACAATCTTCCATACCAAGAGCTTGACCTTCATAGGACATCTTACCCTCCAGATTTCTTTCCAGAACCACTCCCATTCATCCTTACCTTCGTAATCAGTTGTACTCCAGCATGATTTAGTAGTAAACTTGACGCTGCTATCCCTTTCCCATATCAAACGATCTTCTACAAATCGGCATAAAGACTATCTTTGTAATGTATGTATTAAATTATTCCACCCTTCGTGCTCCCATCCAAATAAATCTCTCCTCAATTGGATGTCCCATTCCTAGCTAGTCCCATTCCAGCTCCCAAATTCCTCCACCACCCCATTTTTGTTTCTAGCCAAGGCAAATATCCTGGGAAATAATGTCCTAAGGGGCCTTCCTCCCTCAACCCATTTATCTAGCCAGAAGTTCGTTAGATTCCCATTACCAATCTGTATTCTGAACGCCTCTCCACACCCCATTCTACAGGCCTCTTCCCAACCAAGACACACTCGCCCCCAAACCGAATTCCCCACTCTAACATCCAGTAACAATGTGGATGATCCCGCGTAATACTTTGCTTTGATCAACTCTTTCCATAGTGAATTTTCAACTCCGAACCTCCACCTCCATTTTAACAATAGTGCCATGTTTTGTTTCTGTGTGCACCCGATTTGCAGTCCCCCTACCACTTTATTAGAGCATATTGTCTCCCAATTAACTAAGTGTAGCTTTCTCTTGCCATCCCATTCATTCCAAAAAAATTTCCTCTTCATCTTTTCCAATTGATCGGCCACGCCCTTTGGAATTTTAAATAACGAGAGAAAATAGGTTGGGAGGCAGTTAAGCACTGATTTTATCAGACATAGTCGCCCTGCTTGAGATAATAGTCGGCCTTTCCACCCCCGCCAGTCTACTCTCCACCTTATCCAAAACTGGTTGCCAAGCCGCCATACCATTCACCCTGCCCCCGATAGGAATTCCCAGATACTTCATAGGCCATTCACCCACCCGACAACCAAGAATATCCGCTGCCTCTTTCACCTCAGTAACCGAACAGTTAATGCCATATAGACAGCTTTTCCCATAGTTGATCCTTAAGCCCGTGGCTATCGTAAAGCATCTAAGTATCCTCTTCATTGTGATAATCTGGTTCAACTCCCCTTCACAAAAGATTACCGTATCGTCCGCATACTGCAAATGTGAGATACTCGACCCTCTCCCTCCCCCTGCCAGTCCTTTTATCAATCCCAGGTCCCTTGCCTTCTCCACCAGTTTGTTAAAAATTTTTGTCATCAAGACGAACAGGTACAGAGACAACGGGTCGCCTGTCTAAGGCCTTTGAACATTTTGAAAAACTGTGTAGGAGATCCGTTGATTAAAACGACCGCCTCAGCAAGAGACACACATTCCTTTACCCACTTATCCACTTCTCATCAAACTTCATGACCTCTAGCACTTGAAATAAGCACTCCCACGAAACGTTATCGTAGGCTTTGGCAAAGTCTAGCTTTATCACATATCCCGGCTGCCCTGTCACCTTAGTAGAATGAAACACCTCCCCCGCAATTAAAACACCATCCAAAATCTGTCGGTCTTTCACGAACGCCATCTGGGATTTTCCACAAATATCGTCCAACACCTCCTGGAGTCTTTTGGCAAGAACTTTAGCTACTATTTTGTACACACTTCCAATCAGTGAAATAGGCCGGTAGCCGACGAACTCCCTTGGATTCTCAACTTTCGGGATCAATGTGATGTATGACCTCCCAATCTCCTTAGGCAATTTGCCATCCTGTTCCAAGACTTTGAACACCCCTGTGATGTCTTCCTTCATTACTTCCCAGTACCTCTTGAAGAAACTCAGATTATATCCGTCAGGGCCAGGGGATTTATTCCCATCGCAGCTCCAAATGGCCTGCCGAATCTCCTCCTCTGAAAACTCCCTTACCATCCATTCCCTCTCCTTTTGTCTTACCGCAGCGCAACCAATGTTGCCAATCTTGAAGGTTTTCTCATTTGGTTTTTGAACATTTCCTGGAACTTTGTGAAAGCAGCTTCCTTAATTGCCCGCGGATCCTCAATAATCTCTTCTCCAACTTTTACAGCACCGATGTAGTTTCTTCTTCTATTTATAGCCGTTACTACTTGGAAGAATCACGTGTTTTGATCTCCTTCTTTTATCCATTTGATAAGAGATTTTTGTAACCACCTCTGCTCTTCTGCCAACAATACTTGCATTAGCTCCCTCTTTTTATTTTCCCATTCCAACCTCACCTCACTCCCCACTCCCCCTCCCTGGGCACTTCCATCAATATCCCCAATGTCCTTCGGTAAACCTTGAATCCGCCTATCCAAACTCCCTGCCCCGTAGCCTTCCCATATTTTAATCCTCTGCTTTAGGCCCTTAAGACGAGCTAACAGCCTGCATCCTCTCCCCACCCCTTCCTTGCACCACTCTTCACTCACTAAATCATTGAAACTCATGTCTTCCATCCAATAGTTATACAAACGAAACGGCTTCATACCCCACGACTTTCCCCCAACCTCCATGCTCACAGGAAAGTGATCCGAGAGGACCGAATCGCATCTATTCTGTAACACATGCTCATTCAAACATAGCCACCCAGGCGACAATATAACCCTATCTAATCTACTGCAAACCTGCTCCCCCTCCCGAACCAAGTAAATTGACCCCCCTCCATGGGCAAATCAATTAGATCCATCCTATCGATAAACTCTCTAAACTCTCCGAAGAACCCGCGTCCTCACTGGCCCCCAAACGCTCCTCTACCCTACTCACCGCGTTAAAGTCCCCTAATAGACACCATAGTTCCCCATTGTTTGTGACGAGCTTGTTAGCTAGGTAATCCCAGAAATTCGCCCTCACTCTTCTTTCGTTTGGTGCATGTATGTTAACAATGTTAACTATTCCTCCCACCCCGTCCACATTTCCTTTCATCCATAAAAAAATGATGCTCCCTCTCAACAACTTGTAGCCTGTATCTATCTCTGTCCCATATAATCAGTAAGCCTCCCACGCTACCCATAGCCGGTTGAAACTCAAAATCACACCCCCTTGTACCCCACAACCTAGTCACCAATCTACTCTGTATGTCTCCCATCTTTGTCTCCTGGAAACAAACAACCGCTGGCCTTAATTTCTTACAAAGACGCATCACTGCCCGGCGCCTCACTCCACTGTTTAAAGCTCTAAGATTACAAGTAATGATCTTCATTACAATAATACTTATTACCAACCATGTTTCCCCCTTCACTTTTCCCGTGTCATTTCCTTCCATACCCTTGTAGCTATCTCGCCTTTTCCGATATCCCACTTCAGCCCCAAATGAGTAGCAAGTTCGAGCGTAACATCAACCTCCGAATAATCGAGCAGCTTAACCCCTTCTTTCAGTCTCACAGTCGGAAATTGAAGCCTAGCAAAACCGTTTTCTTCTTTCCTCAAGCATATCGAACTAATATTTCTGTTGCCCCTGGGTATACCAGCTCCCTTACCTCCCCTTCCACGCCTGCTCCTTTGCCGCCCCAGTCTCCCTGCTAACACCTTTCGGACCGCTTCTTCCGCTATCCTAACCTCATTCACACCCTCTATCCGCCCCTCCGTACTTACTTTATCGAGCCCCCCTGCATCAATTTCTTCGATCTGACTCATATTTCCCGACGTTTCTGCAATAATCTTAGCTTCAGATTCCCTCTCTACTTCATGTTCCCTTTCCATATTAAGTTCCAATTCGGGCATCATCTCAGTGTTTGCCAGGCACCTCTCATCTCGCTCCTTTGTACCCATTTCATTCCTCTCTATCGGATACCCATCCTTCGCCTCAATCTCCCCATAGGGCACTTCGTTTCTATGGTTCTCTACAGGCACACTTTCAAAGTCATTCCCATCCATATATGGGCTGCTACCATTATTCTCTTTATTCTCCTTAGACAATTTATTTGTTCCCAACCCATTATTATCTGATTCCTCTACTGGCTTACCGTATCCCCCTTTCTGGGTCCCCACCCAGTTGATCCTCCTGCCCAAGGCCCACTCCTCCCTGATGGCTCATAAGCCGCAACCCACTTTGATTTTGATCCAACTCTTCATTCGAGCCCAATCCTCCTTCTCCTACACAACTGTTATTTTCTGTAACCCACTTGAATGCCCTTGCCTTGGTTGTGTACTTCCCATGCAGCTTTCACCACAACATGATTATCATCCGTCTTCTTCTCCATCTGTTTAATTTCCCCATGCACCTGTTGCACAGAACGTTCCACTTCTCTATGCAATTTGATCCCGGACCCCAGTTCTTCCTGTTCCCCCGATGGTTCTTCTTCCGTGTCCATCGCATGCGTTCCGGCACCGGCGACGTCGTCTGAGTGATTCTCAATCCTGGTAGTGTCTTCTTCCACCACTGGTTCACAGAAGTTGGCTATGATTCTTAGTTTCAACTCTCGATTCCCGAAATACACTCTAACTTCTGGGGGGATGCTCCCTCCTCTAATCATTTCCACAAGAACCCTAGCCTGATCCATCATTTTCTTTTCTTTGGTTTCTCTGTCAATACAAACCACCCGACCCCATCCCTGAACAAATTTTCTCACGTTTTCTTCACTCCACGCGTCAAACGGTATGCCAAAGATGTACGTCCACACAAGTTGTTTGCACTCTACTTCCCCGGATACCCATCTCCGTTTCCATGAAATAAGCTGTCTATCCCTACCATTCGAAAGGAATTCATCCCTCTTTGCCTCGTTACCAAACACTGCCAATACCACGTGCCCCCTCCATATATTAGATCCCCGCAATCGTCATATTCACTGTATAACCAATCTTGGAACTTGGTTAATAGCTCCAGACTCCACACCGCTACTACCGCCGATCTGCGTAGCCAATTCTTATCACCTGCTACCTCTTCCAACTCTTTCACTTCCCTCCTTCTTTCCTAATTATCGGCCGCCCTGCCTCTACCCCCTTTAGTTACTTCGGCATAGGACCTTTCATCACGCCAAGCAGGGATTATTTTCATGGGTTTGCTCCTCCCCCTGTCGCGTTCCTCTCCATCTCATTCTAGTTAGCCTTCCTCCCATACATTGCTTGATCAAGCCTCCCACTCGGACTCTTACCGCTAGGTAACGCCCAGTTTGCCTTCAGCCACTTTTCCATAAAACTCTGTCCATTTAGCCCCCGGATCACATCTTCCGCTTCTTTTTTCCACTGGAACGAACAAAGCCAAATCTAATTCCACTCTCCATCCAGTTCCTCTTAGGGAAGTACCAGGCCCTCACCTTTGCGATTTTCTCAATTTCTTTTAAGAGTTTTCCGTTCGCCGCCTCCACTAGAATATTTCCGATATAGATGCCAATAAGGTTCAGTCTATGAAGGACTTTTCCCGCTCCATTACGTCCTCGCATCCAGGCCACCCGCCGTGCTTCTTCGGACATTGCATCCTGTCTCCTGTTGCCGCTGGAATCGCCGTCAGCCAAAATTGTTTCCGGAACCCTACTTCGGACACTTTCTTCTCTCTCCGCTGGAGTCGCCATCATCAGGCCTAGCATAGAATAGTGTGTTATTAGTGTTTCTAGTTTAGAGTAGCCATTTTAATATTATTTCAGTTTTGTTGAACACTCTTTTAGGGTTTGAAATACTCAAATAATGGGTATTTTCAAACCATTTTGAATATATGGGAAGTTAATCACCAAAAAGTGTCCAAAAAACATGAAATGGACACGGTTCCATGGATTTAATGCTTTATTTTTGTTTCTTGACAATTTGGTCATTATTTTGTGGTTTACCGTGTGAGTTTTATGCTTTTCTCTTCATTTTTTTAGTTAATAATGCATGTTCATGTTGTTGAAAACCCTAATCTGGGTTCATGGTTCATTTGTGCTTAGTTTAGCTTTAATTTCCTCTATTCTTGTCTTGTTAGCTTTTTATTACTTCCTATCTTGTTTTTATTTTACATCGATTAACCCTAAAATCTGGAATGGTGTTGAAAATCGTATGAACAACATGAACTTGACCATTTAAGCATTCTGGGTAAGTTACGACGTTAGACACCTTACGACGCTAGCCACGTTGGCGTCGTAAGGGGGATATAGGGTCGTAGCTATGCCTTGGATGTTCAAATTATTGTCTTACGACGTGACCCCAAGGGTCACGACGTAATTTTTCAGCCTCATATCGTAAGACCCAAAATACTTATAATTTTGCATAAACCATTTACGACGCCAGACTCACGACGTGAACCCAAGGAACACGTCGTAATTTCATGCCTGCCGTTGTACTCCCCAATTTCACTCACACTTCTAAAAATTTCAATTACGACGACAAACTCACGACGTGATCCTGGGATCACGTCGTAATCTAATGTCTAGCGTCGTACATACCCCATTTCAGAAAACTCCCGTCTTTATATTTACGACGCCAGACTCATGACGTGATCCTAGGATCACGTCGTAATTTAAGGTCCAGCGTCGTAAATCCTTTCTTTTTCGAAAAACACTATCTTTCCCCCTTACAACGTTAGACTTACGACGTGCCCCTGGGATCACATCGTAATTCCTGCCTAGCGTCGTAATCTCCCAAATTCCAACCTACATACACGACGCCAAATCTTACGACGTGAACCTTGTTTCACGTCGTATTTCGGGTTAGCGTCGTACATAATACCTTTATTCCAAAAATTTCCTAAATTATTCTCTTATTCCCCACCCCCTCATGTTGCATGCCTCACGTCGTAAACCCACGGTTCATGACGTAATTTCTGTCTTGCGACATGAATGACACTTTTTTGCCAAATTTTATGTTTCTCCGTTTCCCACCATTAATTAATTGAACCCTTAAGTCAATAATTAACGATCAAAATTAGCAATAATTAAGATCAATAATTACCATGATTAAAGGACCTTTGTTCAATTTTCATTAAAATAATTTTTTATAAACAAAACACTAATGCCTTAAGCAGATAATCCGGACTGTAATTAATTATGGTATGAAGGATTATTTAAAGCATTAATTATGGATTTAATTCCATACCCTTGCATGAGAAGCCAATGTCTCTCATGCAAGGCATTTTTTCTTTCTTTCTATTTTTGGTCTCTCTCGTGTTGTGTGAAATGAGTGATAGGAGATATCTCAAACTAATGTTTGCGAATGGTCACTTCACCGGGAAGTTAAATAGCTCGTGGTTTGTGTATTAATTATCACTCGTTATTTTGCATGGTCTAGACAGTGGTTGGTGGAAGCTTTGGCGAATGGTCCATTCACCGGGAAGTTAAATAGCTACTCAGCCAACTCCTGTCTGGATACAGTTTCTTTTTCTTTATCTTAATTGCCAAACCCAAATTCTAATCTGCGATATAAATCAGTTGACATCTGTCAATATCAGCTGATGATTATTGTAGAAAGGAAATATGTAGGTTTTTTATCCGGATTCATAGACAGTAGATGCCCAACAGGTAGCGACACTGCCATTATAAGGTTTTCTGCTATGTAAATTCATTCCATCCGAGTAATTGGGAAACTGGACAGCAGATATTTGCAGTCCACCTGATTATTCTGCCATCACTTTTTGCCTCTTGGCTACTTCATCTCCGTGTCTCATCTTCTGTCTAAACCCACCATTATATTTTGAGTTAATTAATTTTACACTCCAATATATCTGTATGCATGCTATTATTATGTAAATATTATGGTCTATATTATTTGGGATCCTTCCCTGGGACATAGAAGTTTAGATTTTAAATCAGATATTGCATATTAAATTTCCAACAAAAATTCATTTATAAAATTCGGATCTAAGTAAGGGATAAATTCCCCAGTTATGATTAATTCATATTTTACCAAGGGTTGGTTTTGGGAAATTAGAAGCAGATCAGCGATTAGGTCTCATCTAGACTGAAAGGGTCTGTGTTCTTATTGAGAGTCTAGTACCTGTTTAGGGAATGGCTTTCAAAATCTTTTATTCTCCGAAATTGCTGTGTTTGGGAATCTAACATTAAAAGTTGCACTGAGATGGGGTCCACTTGGACTCAAATACGGTGTGATAAATAATGCTAGAGGAACAACATCAGGCCTTGGTTATTTTCTGAGATAGGGTTGAGTTTTCTTTCAACTGATGTCCTCATCTGCCAAAACCTATTTTTGAGTTCTGAGTGAGTGCATCCGGAACGAACTAATTTATTAGTTTGTTTCATTAGTTTGTATCTCATAACCACCCGGAAGGAAGTGAACAATGCGAGTGGTTCACCGAGAACCGGGAATTCTTGATCCACGTCCGGTCATAATGACTGGGGGCTCTCTTATACTACCAGGGTAACGCTTTTAAAACCTCCGAGTGATAGGATTTTTAAATGCTTTCTTTACTGCTTTCTTTTAAATGCTTTCTATAGAGGTCACTCGGATGCATTGAGAGAGGTTTTATAATGCTTCTAGGTTTGAGAGTTATGGGATAGTTCAGACTTGATTAGAATCTTTGGGTGTGATACGGGGGAATGATAGCAGTACTTGGCACTTCAACTAATGATTTGTCAGGTGTTTCTTGTCCACTGCAGATGATTAACATACCCTGGCCGGGGCAGTTATAAGTCTGCGGTATCTTAGAATTTGTGGTCTTAAGAACATGTAAACTCGTATTGTAAGTACCTGTCTGTTAAAGGGAACATAGTGATGAGAGCATGAGAATTAGCTATCTGACAGGATTATCCCAAACAAAGATCTGTGTAACAAAATGGAAGTTTAATTATGTTTTATCTGAATCTTGTCCAATTTTTATTCTTTTCTTCCTGTCCCTTCTGTCACATTTTAAATCTGCTTCCTAGATAGCGTAGCATAAATTTGTTGCTTTTCTAGAATAATTTAAACTGCTTTCATAGTTAGGTTTAATTGCTTCCTTAGAATAGACTTATTTGCTTTCTAGAATAATTTTAATGCACTTTGTAGAATAATTTTTACTTGCTTTCACAGTCTAGATTAAATTCTGTCAGTAGTCGTTAATTCAAACATTAAACTGATTAGAGCAATACGAGTGGAAAATCTAATAAAACGGTGTGGGACCTGCTTCTATCGCACATCCTCCAGTGAACGATCCGGTCTTTCCTATAAATTACTGCAATTTTTAACACCGTGCGCTTCCGGGCTAGGAATGGCAATGGGCCGGTTTCGGGACGGGGAGTAGTATCCCCATCCCCATCCCCATCCCAATAGCATCTTTAATCCCCAAAACCGGCCCAATTCCCGTCGGGGATTTTATCGGGGATCCCCATCGGGTATTATAATTTCCCCGATCCCCATTGGGGACCCATCGGGGATTCATTTTACAAATTATTTTTTTTTAAAATTTTAATATTAAAACACATACAAATTATTTAATAATAAATTATAATCCACATCAAATGTTCATAATTGTTTCCAATATATAATCAACCTATCAAACTAAATTTTGAATCCTAAATACTTAATTTTACATATAAAGTTCGATAATTCATGCAATATAATAATAAAAAATAAATCTACAACATTTACTTTCATGTTTTCCTCAAAAAAAAAAAAAACAAAGCAAATTATAAATACATAATTTGATTCATTACCAATGGAGGTTTTTTCTTTTTGAGGGAATATTACCAATGGAGGTTATATTAGAATTTAGGTTTTTTTTTTTAAATAATGGACTAATCAATAAAATATAATATACAAAATATTAAATATAATATATATAATTTATAAAATATAACATATAAAACATATCGGGGATGGGCCGGGGCGGGGACTACTTCCCCCGTCCCCGTCCCCGTCCCCGAAAAAATCCCCGAGAAAATCCCCGATCCCCGGCCCATCCCCATTAATCTTCTCCCCAAAACCGTACCGAAAATTCGGTTTTCGGTTTTCACCATCGGGTATGGTTTTTTTTGCCATCCCTATTCCGGGCCACAGTTTCTTAACACGAGTAGTAAAAATGTGACAACCTATAAATATATCCTTAATCCCAACTCCATCTTCATAAATCGATTTTCATTAAATAAAATCTAAACCGGGATTATTTCATTATTATTATTTTTGAAAATACTCGTGTGGGAAATTATCAAAAGTTTCATGGCGCTGTTGCCGGGGAGGATGCATCGCCGTTTTATTAAGAGAATTACATTCCTGATTGCTCATAGTTAGCTTATACATATAAATATATATTTATCACTGAACCAATTCTAACCTGGGGATTGCACAGGTACTGTCATCACTGAAACTGCTGTTTTATGCAACGAAGAAAGGAGACACCTGCAGAGCTCTCGTTCAACTCGGAAATTGAAAGAACAGATCGACGTTTAAGGAAAGAACGGGAAAGGCAGGCATTACTTTCTCCCAGTACAAGCAGTGATCTTTATGAGATGGCAAATCCGGACATTCCCCCTATCATACCGCCTAACCCACCACTCCAAAATATCCAAGAGGATCCCAAAGGGATTGATGACGAGAATTTGGAAGATCCTCATCCTTAGATCATTCAAGGAGGAGGTAACCCGCCAAATCTCGGCCATCAACCCTTCGAGCAACCTCAGGACCCTATAAATAACCAAAATTTCGCTAATAATCCTAACTTCCAAAACCAGTAGTATCAAAACCCGAACTAGTATAATCAGAACCAGTACCCACCAAACCCACATGATCATAATGACCCAAGGAATTTCTATCCCATCCAGAACTTCAATCCACACGGACAGTACTAAGGAGGTCAAAGGGACAATCAGTGGAGCCATACTTGAATGTGCCGGGCAGAGCACCAATCGCAGCCAAAAACTTTGAGCTGAAGCCCGCTCTGATCAATCTGGTGCAAAACAACCAATTCGCAGGAGCCAACCACGAGGACCCACATGACCATCTGTCAACATTTTTGGAGCTCTGCAACACGATTAAGAACCAGGGAGTCTCACAAAACACTATTCGGATGATGTTGTTCCCATTCTCGTTGTGTAGTGGAGCAAAGACTTGGTACAAGTCGATGCCGGTGAACCAAAGAAGCAACTGGGAGGATATTGTAAGAACTTTTTGGTGAAGTATTTTCCGGAGTCTAAGATAGATGAGGGGAGGTAAAAAAATATCTGAATTCAAGATGAAAGCTGGAGAATCATTGTACGACGCAACGGAAAGGTTTCTCAACCTTCTGAGAAAGTGCCCTCAACATGGGTTTCAGGAATGGGAACAATTAAGAAAGTTCTACAGTGGGCTGACACCAGCTTGGAAGGACATGCTGGATGTAACATGGGGACAACGTTTGTTGCATATGCCCATGGACCAAGCATGGGCGACAATTGAAACAATGAGTGTAAATCATTCTGTATTAAATGATGACAATGTTAATGATCCCCCTCCCCGTGGCTTATGTGCTATAGGTACAGCTGAAAAATCTGATTTTGAGAAACTTCAAGAACAAGTGGCTGCATTGTCTGTAAACCAGGGAGCAGGAAGTTCAGCTCAAGGACAGCAAACAGAGGCAATCTGCGGGTTGTGTCAAGGTGCTCACGCAACCGACACGTGCAAGCAGGTTGCAGCCGAAAGTTGTAACTTTGCAGGAGCTTTACCAAACTGGCATCCGAATCTGTCCTACTCAAACAACAATGCCCTCACATCTGTTGAATAAGCCAAAACAGTTTAACCCACAGCAGAATCAATGATTCATCCAAAATAGGGGCCGAAACTTTAAGAGTCAAAACCAAAATTTCCAACCCGGATTCAGCAAAGACCCCCTCAGAATCAAAACTTTCAGAACCCCAACCAAAATTTCCAGAACTTTCAGCCCCAGTTTGTCCCCAATCAAGGTCAATGGAACCAAAATGAGAATCAAAACCAGCAGAAACCACCATCTAGGCTGGAAAACTTGATGACAGACTTCATTACTAGCCAGAAGGAGATCAATGCCCAATTGCAAGCCTCTATAAAGAATGTAGAGACACAAGTGACTCAAATGGCTAGTGAGCTTCAGAAAAGGGACAAGGGAGCGTTGCCAAGCGCTGCAGAGAAGAACCCGCAGTGCAAGGCAATTACTTTTAAATCTGGAAAAGTTTTGGCTGGGCCAAGAGGAAAAGAAACTGGAAAAGATGATGTTGTTGAGAAGGAAGCGGACGATGAATAGGAAGAAGCCGAATAGCAGACTAAAGCTGCAAAAGAAACGGCTAAAATCGAAAACGGTAATGGTAAAGGTACAACTTCTGTCCCTTTACCCCCAAAACATGATAACAACAAATTTTTGCCAAGGGTCCCGTACACAGCACGTCTAAAAAATAAAGAACATAATTTAAAGTTTGCCAAATTTCTGAAAATACTGAAAGCTGTAGAGATTACTATTCCTCTGGTTGAAATGATATCTGAAATGCCAGCGTACGCTAAATTTCTGAAAGAATTAGTTTCAGGAAAAAGAAGAATTGAGCAGGAGGAACTGATAGTTCTTAACAATACTTGCAGTGTTATCATCCAGAATAAGCTCCTCGAAAAGCAAGAAGATCCAGGTTGTTGCACGCTACCCATTCAAATCGGGAAAGTCAAAGCAGGAAAAGGTCTCTGTGACCTTGGATCAAGCATCAATGTCATGCCATTAGCAATGGTGCAGCGCCTAAAGTTGGGAAAGATCGAGCCTGTCAGAATGAGGTTCCAGTTGGCCGACAGATCCATTACAAAGCACCTGGGCATCCTCAAGGACCTTATAGTGAAGACTGGGAATATCTTATTCCCAGTAGATTTTATGATACTGGACGTAGAGGAGGATCTGGACAGTCCATTGATCTTTTAGAGACCATTCCTCGCAACGGGCGGAGCACTGATTGATGCGAAAGCTGGGAGAGTAACACTGCGGGTCGATAAAGAGGAAGTTACGTTCGACATGGCACAACTGCAGAAATACCCCCATGATGGGTCATGTTCTGTTTTAAATGTAATAGATAGTGGAGAGGAGAGAGACAGTGAGGGAGAGCTTGACTCTGGATTGAATGTAATGATGATGGACAAACTATCAAAGCAGGTACTGACGCCTGCCGGTGCTGAGCTAAAGGAACAGTGCAGCGCTGTACAATTCGAGGATCCCAAATATGGAGACCTTGAAGAGTACAACGGCGTTGACTTCACTGTAGAAGGAAAAGATGGCACCGAGGATGAGGAAGTGGACCCTGTACTGACGCAGGGTCCTGAAGGTAAATCTAATCTCTCACCACCATCCATTTCTCGCAAATTACTGCCTTCCGTTGAATGCCCACCAGAGGTTGAACTTAAAATACTTCCGGATCATCTTAAGTACGTTTTTTCTCGCTTAACATAAAAAATTACCGGTAATTGTGTCAGCCAAGCTGACACAAGAACAAGAAAAAGCTCTGGTGGTCATTCTTAAGAAATATGTACATGCAATTGGTTGGACCATTTCTGATATAAAAGGAATAAGCCCTTCTATTTGCATGCACAGAATTTTAATGGAGGATGAGTACAAACCTTCCCGTCAACCCCAAAGGCGTTTGAACCCCCTTATGCAAGAAGTGGTAAGGAAAGAAGTTATCAAGCTCTTAGATGCTGGTATAATCTATCCTGTATCTGACAGCAAATGGGTTAGCCCAGTGCAGGTCGTACCGAAACGAGGGGGAATGTGCATAACAAAGAATTAGCAAGGAGAAGAGGTCGCAACGAGGCCAGTTACCGGATGGAGGGTCTGCATTAACTACCAGAAACTGAATGAGGCCACCCGAAAGGACCATTTCCCTTTACCTTTTATTGATCAGATGCTTGATTGGTTAGCGGGGAGAGAATATTACAGTTTTTTGGATGGTTATTCAGGATACAATCAAATTGTTATTTCTAGTGAGGATCACGATAAACTACTTTTACTTGCCCATATGGTATGTTTGCTTACAGGCGCATGCCTTTTGGTTTATGCAATGCACCTGCCACTTTTTAAAGATGCATGATGTCTATATTCTCTGAATTTATCGAAAAATGCATAGATGTCTTCATGGATGACTTCTCTGTGTATGGAGATACGCTTGGCGAATGTTTAACCAATCTTGCAAAAATATTAAAAAGATGCGAGGACACTCACTTGGTCTTAAACTGGGAAAAGTGCCATTTTATGGTCACTGAGGGCATAGTGTTAGGTCACCGCATCTCACGTGCAGACATAGAAGTCGATCCAGCCAGGGTTTCCATCATTTCCAAACTCCCTCTCCCCAATTCAATAAAATCAGTTAGGAGCTTCTTAGGGCATGCCGGTTTTTACCGGAGATTCACTAAAGATTTCTCAAAAATTGCCGAGCCACTCACTAACCTTCTTTGTAAAGAAAATTCTTTTGTAATAAATGAAGCGTGTATTCAAGCCTTTGACACGCTCAAGAAGATGTTAGCTTCTGCTCCAATTGTACAACCACCCGATTGGTCAATACCATTCGAGGTGATGTGTGATGCAAGTGGACTTGCAGTAGGTGCAGTTTTAGGGCAACATAAGGATGGGAGACATTGCGTAATTCATTACGCAAGTCACGCCCTGAATGAAGCCCAGGTAAACTACACCACTACAGAAAAAGAAATGTATGATGTGGTCTTTGCGTTTGACAAGTTTAGACAGTATCTTATTGGTACAAAGACCATAGTGTACACTGACCACAGTGCACTCAGATACTTGTTCAGCAAGCAAGACGCAAAACCTCGTTTAATCAGATGGGTGCTATTGCTGCAGGAGTTTGACATCGTAATAAAAGATAGGCGAGGGCGAGACAATGGTGATGCTGACCATTTATCTCGTCTAGAAAATGATAAAAATGAGAAAGCCGTCAATGAAGATTTCCCGGACGAACAACTGTTTGCATTGCATTTGCACGATCAAGCTTGTCCATGGTTTTCCGATATTGCTAACTTTTTAGCATGCGGTGGAAACCAGTATATCTTGGTAGCTGTCGATTACGTGTCCAAATGGGTAGAGGTTGTCGCATTACCAACCAATGATGGTAGCCAAGTCATCAAGTTCCTCAAGAACAATATTTTTAATAGATTTGGCATACCTAGGGTGATAATATCTGATGGAGGAACATATTTTGTTAATAAATCCTTTGAGAACTTAATGAATAAAACTGGAATTCTCCTTAACATAGGCACGCCTTATCATCCCCAAACCAGTGGTCAAGTCGAGGTATCAAATCGCGAGATCAAACATCTACTCGAAGCCACTGTTGGGAGAACCCGAAAGGATTGGGCACGTAAGCTCTAGGGATGAAAACGGTACGGATACGGTCGGATAGTGTAGGATACGGATATTATCCATATTTTTTTGTCGAATTCGGTATCGAATACGGATGGGCCGGATACGAATACGGTTTCGAATATTTCGAATTACGGATACAGTACGGATACAGGACGGATATATGATGGATACGGATTCAATCGGATATAGATTATCGGATAATTTTTTATAATTTTTTTTGAAAATTTGATATTTTTTATAATTATTAATCATTTTTAATTATTAAATAATAATATATTAATATATTCGGATATCCATATTTAAAATCCGGATAATATTCTATCAATTTTTGGATACTGTCGGATATTCTCGGATACGGTTAGATATTTTCGGATACGAATACGAATGCGGATATTAAAATACGGATTCGGATACGAATATTGAAATATCCGGCCGGATAGTCGGAAACGGATTCGGATTCCAATATAATCGGATACGGCATCGGATCGGTCGGATATTTACCTTACCGCTTTCACCCCTAAGCTCAATGATGCTCTATGGGCATATCGCACAGCATTTAAGACTCCCATCGGGATGTCCCCATACAGACTTATCTTCGGAAAAGCCTGTCATTTGCCTGTAGAGTTAGAGCATAAAGCTTACTAGGCCGTTAAAACGCTTAACTTTGACCCGAAAGTTGCTCAGAGCAAGCACAAGTTGGACATCAATGAAATTGAGGAAATACGAGCGCAAGCTCATGAAAGCTCTCGGATTTATATAGAGCGGACCCAGAAGTTACATGATCACCGGATTAAATCCAAGCATTTCTATATTGGCCAAAACGTTTTACTGTTCAATTCTAGGTTGAAGCTGTTCCCCGGAGAGCTGAGATCCAGATGGGAAGGGCCATATGAAGTGCTGGAAGTGTTTAAAAGCGGTGCAGTCAGGATCCGAACTGACAAAGGCGATCTGGTGGTGAATGGACACAGGCTGAAGGAGTATATCAGACTGTTCGATCCGGAAAAAGAGCGCAAAGCAGTGGCAGATCCGGCTTATGCTCAATAAAAACAACAATAAAATCATAAAAATTTCATTTTATGTATATATGTACTGCTTTAGTTTAAAGTCAGAAAATATCCTAAAATCAATTAAACATTTAGAGTACTAAGACTCTAAATGTGAGGATGTTGATATTTGGAGAGAAATCTAATTTGGTTAAATTATCTGTCTTGCAGGAATCCCGGAACCACCAAAAAGAAAGAGGAGAAAATAAAGCAGAAATGCCAGGTTACCGGTTGGATTAATTCCATAAATTTAAGAAAATATTCTCGAAATTTAAAGCGATTTAAAATTCGAGAATAATTTTTGCAAATAAGTGGAATTGATCCAACCTATTTTATGCAAGTAGATTTCATTAAATTCTAGCCCAATAAACTTTTATAACAGAAAAAACTATTTTGGACCAAAAATTTCTAAGTCCAGAATAAATAAAATCAACTGAGGCCCAATTGCACCTACCCGGGCCCAGTCCGCATTCAATTTTGGAAATTTTGAAATGACGATGTTGGCCAATTCCCGCTTGAATAGACGACGTGCACCTAGTGGCACGTTGTACAAATCAGGTTAACGTCGTACTCAGGGTTCCAGTACGACGCTCCCCAAAATTACGACGCTACACTGGCGAGCATCGTAAAATAAAGGATAGCGTCGTACTATCCCTTTTCTCTCTGTACGACGCCCTCCCAAAATTACGCACGCTACACTGGCGAGCGTCGTAAAATAAAGGATAGTGTCGTACTATCCCTTTTCTCTCTGTACGACGCCCCCCCCCCCCCAACCAAAAAAAAAAAAAAATACGACGCTACACTGGCGAACGTCGTAACTGGTGGCACGTCATACTATTCCCTTCTCTCTCTGTACGACGCCCCCCAAAATTATGACGCTACACTGGCGAGCGTCGTAACTGGTGGCACGTCGTACTCTCTCTCTGGGTCCCATATTTGTACCCCATTTTCACCCTTTCTTCCTCCCTACTCCACTCTCCACACTTAGCAAAAATTTCGAATTTTCTCTCGAATCAGAAACCACACTCCCGACGAACACCAAGTGTTCTTCGCACTTTTTCCGTCCATATTCCGGCGAAACCCTGTCGAAATTTCTCAAAAACACCAATGACGTCTTCATCGTCTAAAGCCGAACCCTGGTAAGCACTCTCAGTTCCGATTCGCGCACAGCCAGTAACCCCCTGTTCGTACGATTTTGGGGATTTTTGTCATGTTCTTCCAAAAATAAGACCTCTCTGGTGTCTTGTTGTTCGTTTTAGAAGTTCGATGTGGGCATTTTGTGATATGGGCAAGATATTTTCTGATTTCTGTGAAAGTTTGATGGTGGCCGAATGTGGTAGGAATGATGGGAAATGTTTTTCTTGACATGGAGGGTGGGGATTGGGGAGTGTTCAAATCTATATGAGCATTTGATTTTCTAAACCTAGGGTTTGGACTGCTATTGTTTTTTGATGCTTTTAGGGTTCTTGAGATTGTCCGTTTCTCTTGTAATTGTGTTGACAGGGTACTGTGAATTCGCTTATAATTCTGCCTATGACCTAGAAAATTTTTAAACCTGGATTAAGAATAGCAATGAACCTGGGGATATCTTCGAATATCTTCTTGTTGTTGTTGTTTTGATCCTAAAGTTTGTTTAGGTGAACCTGTCTTTGTGTTTATTTTGAGGTTCTAAGCATGATGTTCTTAATTTTTGGTGATAACAGAATGTTGATTCATGGGGAAGTATACCAGCATGTTTTCTTTGTTAGCAATTTTGAACTATGGTTTGTGAGCATGAGCCTGTGATTGCTTACTGTTCTGCTGATTCCATGCATGCCAAGATGACAATAAATGCTATTTTCCTTGTTTGGCATGACTGAGTGTTGGTGGCTGTAATATGTAAACAGTCAGTGTTTGTTCCAATGGGAAGTCTGTGCCACCATTCCCTTTTTCCCCTGTTGCACTTTTTCACAAAAAGACAAAAATAGTTGGTAGGAATTTTAGTTGACTTGGGTATTTTTGTTCCCATTGGAACAAAGTGTGACTTAATAGCAGTATTTTTGTCACTTATAACTGCTATCCCTTTCAAAAATCAAAATGGGACCACTCACATCCCACTTTTCATTAAATAAAAACAAGTCAACCTTTTTAAAATTAAAAATAGTGTTTGTTTGTTTCTTTGAGTGTTTGAGCAGTGCAAGCAATCCAGAAACAACAAATCCATTCGCCATGTCTCCCTTACACATTCCTTGATTCGAGCCTCCATTCCATTCATTCCATTTCATTCCATTTTCAACAAATGCCTCGAGCTTGTTTAATAAACTGAGAAAATTTTGGGCCCAATGGTCAATTAAAGAAGATTTTTTGGTCCAAAGACCATTTAATTTTCCCTTGATTGGACTCAATAGTCCAAACAAAAGCATTTTTGGGTCCAATGACACAATTTTTCAATAAATTAGTGTTATTTACATTTTAGCATGTGAATACTGTTGTTTTTGCTTTGTAATAAAATTCAAGTATCAATTTATTAAATCACATTTCGAACAAAGCTCAAAATGTGAGGATGTTGATTTTTTACTTGAACCCCCTTTATTAAAATTATAAAAACTTGTTTGGATTTAATACTCTAAATCGTTCTCAGGAACGAAAAAGTTATAAAATCAGGCATTCTGTTGCCTGATTGTACGCTGGAGCAAGCAGTAAAAGAGGCTCTACAGTTCGGATTGCGATTGAACAAATGAGGAATGCAATCAGGAAAAAATATTCAGTCCCTCAAGATCATACAACCGAAGCTAAACTGGAGCTTGCACCAGGATGGGATGTGAATATTGAACCAAAAAATAGAACAGCGGTGGCTACCTCCAGAGAATGGGATTCTTACCACTTCCTGAAGAAGTTCTGGGAGAGAATGATAGACCATGCTCTAAATGACACAAAAACAACTCCCAAAGTCCATCACGAAAGAATACAGCTAAAGTTCAAAACACACATGGCGGTCTGGAGCAGACATGTAGAAAGAGGGACAGGAGACAAGGGACTGGCGAACTTCGATATCATCATCCCGGACCAGCCCATCGATCCACAGGTCTGAATGCAGTTCGCTGAAAAACAGATTGACGTCAGCCGAATCCTAGCCCGAGGCATTATCATGATGCACGAGGCCCTCCCTTTTAAATGGAACCCGTACTTGTTTGAGAAGAGGGGGCCCGAAGAGCAGAGATGGGTTACTGAGCAAGCTCGCCTCCGGCATAGGGAACTGAGCTACAACTTGTATAACAACATCAAAAAGGCTGAACGATTTGAGCAGACAATGGATACGTCACTGTTGAAGGCTATGGGGCAGATGATAAGGGATGCACGACAGCAATGGCATGACCTTACATTCATATGGGGGAAGGCAACCCGAGCATAACAAAGTCTTATCTGGATGAAGGAGTAGAGATGCCAGCAGAGGATGAGTTCGAATCAGTTTTTCTGCATAGGAAATACGGGAAGTTTGGGACTGCTAAAGAGACTGAATTTCCGGAGCATATTGCAGTACTGAGGGAGCAGTTAATAGTTGACATCTATAAGGGGCAGTGGAAGCCACTGAAGAAAAATGAGAGGCAGTTCCGGTTAATGTCAGAGGCTGAAGCTGGAACTTACCTGAATTATAACTTTGCCCAGGATATGTCATACTTGGAGGGGATCCAAAAGGACTTGGTAGGAGCGATGATGGACAAGTACCGGACTTCCTATCTGGAGCTAATCATGGAAATGGACAAGGAAACCCTCCGGTACTGTAATGACAAAAAGGTTAAAACCAAGATCCTGCACTTCAATCATAACATCCTGAGCAAATTCTGCAAGAAAATTAAGGATGATTGGGAGGCACAACTTGTGCTGATCACTTTAAGAAGTTTTGTCGAAGAATTCTTAAAACATGCCGAGAAGGAATTCGGCTATGAGAAAGAGCCCTATGAGGACCCGGATGCAGTGATTGACGAGTATATCTCCACTCCTCCCCAGACTCAGATGCCTACTGCCGCTGATCCCCAAACACAACAGCCTGTTGAACAACCAATACAGCCAGAACAGCCTGCAGAAGTCCCTGTACCCTCAGTCCAGCCCAAGCCTCAAGAGCAATCTGACCCACCGAAAAGAAGGCTTGTAACTCTGGGGCAGAAAGAAAAAAGTGGAAGGGCACCGGAGCCACAAGTCAAAATCAAAGAGCCCAAGCCATAGGCAAAGAAAGTTATTGAGCCAGCTGATAAGAAAGACAGAGGCAAAGTAGTTATACCCGAGGAGCCGCCAAAGAAAAAATTGAAAAATCAGGCGCAGATAGAAGCCGATGCAGCAATGGCTCGAGAACTGCAGGCGGAATTGGAAACTAGAAAAGAGGTTGAGGCCGAGAAAGAAAAAGAATCTGAGAAAGAGCAAACTAGGGAGAAGATCATAAAAGACAAGATTGAGAAAGGAGAAGAAGAAGCCAAAAGAAAACTAGCAATGTGGAGAAAGCACATGTATAGGAGATAAGGAGCTGCAAGTAATAGAGAAAATGCCAGAATTGAGGCAAACTGCTAGGGAAGAACCCCATCCTTGGGCCGGCTACACTCAAGAGGAAAAAAGAGAAAAATTTAGAGTGATGACTGGTATCATAAAGGATGATCTCTTATGGCTAGAATACTTGGCTGAAAAAGAACTTCAAGAAAAAGGCAAAGCAGCAACCGTCCTAGAAGGCCCATCTCAACATGCCGAAGAAGAAGAAGGATCATTAGCATCTGTTGACCCCACCACATTGTCTAACTTGCTAAGAGAGCATACGGATGAGCACCCGATGGTCCCAACGCTTAAATAAAACATCCGGCAAATTCTGAACGAAGCTGCGAATGAAAGAATTAGGGAGAATGAGGAGGTATCAACAAGTTTTGATCCTTATTTTCCTGTAATTACTTTTCCAACTCCTGTAATGTCTAAACTCAATACAATGAATGATGTAAATAAACAGGTTGAGGTGGAGCAAAGCCAGCAGGAGCCAGTAAATGAGCCTATCAACGAACCAATGCCGGACGAAGCCGATGATCCAACATATTGGCACAACAGTGAAGATAAGCCGCAGGAATCAATAGGTTCAATCAAACCGGCTGAATTCTGGGGAGAGACAGAAGTGAGGACAATGATGGGGATTTTGAAAAAGCCAAGAACCAAACAGCAGGTGACGGAAAGTGATATGATAAAGAAGTTCAATGGGAAGGCAGCAGGGGTGAACACATACGGAGAGCTGCAAGAGATAATCATACCCGATAAGGGGTTCGAACCAGATGCTCTAACACACCCGACCATTGATTTCTTGAGCACACAGTATGGATGGGGGGAATTCCTAGTGCATCATGGGGAGCCGGGCTATGTGGAGCTTACAAGGGAATTCTTTTGCAATATCAATGAAGATGCAAGGACAACCTGGGTCAGGGGGCACACAATTGACATATCGCCAGAATATCTAAACAGGTTCCTTGGCACACCAAATCATCCCAGTGAAATTCCCGAGGGATGAACTTTTCAAGAGAGCAAAGACAAAGAAAGCCCCTACTTATTGAGCCATAGCCGACAGCCTAACCAAGAGGCTGCAAGGTGCTGGGACATTTAAGGCCGCATAACTTAAACAAGAGTTTATGCCCACGTATGAATTCTTTATGGTCAGGATCAAACCAAGATCACATCCACAAACCACTTCTGAGAGTATCCTGATGGGGCTTGCAAAACTATGGCATGGTTTGAAGCTAAATGTGGGCCAGCATGTCTTTACGATGATGATCACCCGGATCCAACAAAAACAAGCTTTATGTTACCCTAATCTGATTAGAACAATTTGCTTGGATCAAGGGGTTGATTGACTGAATTCACTGGGAACCACATGGTAGTGTTAAACCCCCCCATCCAAGTGCCATACATGTTGAACCAAGAGAGAATCACATACACACTTCCTCGCCTGCCCGAAGATTCCGATTTGCAATCATCATTTATATCTGGTAAAGGAGCACCCTCTGTCCAAAGAAGAGCTGCTATGCCACCTCCTGCTCCTAAAAGAAGAAATAAAACTCAATCTGGTGAGGGACCTTCAAGGGTTCAGACTGAACTTCCACAACCAAATCAACCTGAGGGGATAGCTCAACCAGTTGAGGAAGAAAGAGGCATCCCTCCTCCAGCACCATCTCAACCCCCCCGAAAGCCAAAACGTCTCTCAAAATCCTTCCGGCTCCCAAGTTTTAGAAATCGTAAGCCATATGAGCACGACAATAACCGAAAGTGTTAAGCAGTTGGCTGACGTGATAATTCTTGGGAGAGAGGATGATAGAGAGGATGACAGGAAGAAAGAAAGGGAAGGAAGAGAAAAAAGGGGAAAGAAGGAAGAGAGAAATGAGTTTCGGATGATGCTAATGGGAATGGTGGATAGACAGAACCAGCAGCGGTTGGAAAGCGAGGAGCGACACAGACAAATGATGGAGATGTCCATGAAGCAACATGCTGGACTGATGCAGGCCTTGATCTCTCAGCTTCCCAAGCCGCCTTCAACACAAAGTCCTGACACTACACCAAAAGATGATGCCGGACCATCTACTCAACCAAAAAAGAAGGATTGAGTCTTCATTGAACATATTCATTCAAGCTTGAATGTGTACATCTTACTTGTGAATTTCTATCTTCTACAGCTTGTTCATTCTGATTGCTCTAGAAATCACATGTAAATGATGTAATTTATCGCTTTCCACAAATGGAACTCCATCATTTTGAGATCCAAAAGCAATTTTTAAGAAAAGATGCATTGACAGTCCGAGGTGAATAAGTGATTGTCAGGCCAAAAACAAACTGTTGACATGCTTTGCATGTTGACAGTGCCTCTTTTACTGCTTTAAATTAAATAACCAGCAAAGGCATGCATAAATCTGCACCTAAATTCACATGTTGAATTTAGGCTTATGATTAAATTTTCAAACTTTTAAATTGGGATAATGTAATTAAAGACATGCATGAAATGAATTCCTAAGATTTTGAGCTATAAAAATTTGATGACATAATCATCTTGTTGAGTAATAAATCTGCATGTTGAAAATTTTGACTGATTAAAGTGTTAGAATTAAGCTTTGATTAAATTTCAGAATATTGTATGATATCAATCAACCACTCCTTGCGAGATTTGAGCCATGAGTCACTTTTACTCATTATTTCTTTGATGTGTGAATGAATTTGATTAAAGGAAACTAGAACTTGCAATTGGGACCGATTCAAGACCATGCCATATTCCCGAAATCGAGCATATGATCGAGGCACTTAGAAAACACAATTTTTTGCCTTCGTTTGAAATCCAAACCCAAAACATTTTCCCTTTAAGATTAACCAACTTGAGCCTTTAAGCCTAATTTTTCTTTGAAACCCACTATACTTTTCCAAACTTTACAAAAGACCAAGAAAATCAAACCCAAGTGTACAAGAATAGATTCTATCAGGGCATTAAATTTTGATCATCAAGAATATACCAATCGGCATTCAAGAAACCGATTCAAAAAAAAAAATGTTGAGAAGAAAAATGTTGAGTTTCATTCAACAAGAATAAATTACAAATGACAATGCAAATTAGACATAGTCTAATGTCATTCAATAGAAAAGAAAAGCAAAAGAAAGAAAAATATTGATGATCATAAATTTTAAATAAAAATATGTCAAGTTACGATGGAGTAAATTCTTGCCACTTCTTAGCCCAATAATTCCCTTCCATACCTATGTTACAACCGTACGCCCCGTTGTAACCCTTGAATAAGACATCATGATCTTGATTTGAAGAAATGAGCCGGTGGCGAGTTGGTCAGATTACAAGCTTATGGGATAATTTAATTAAATTTGATTATGAGCGTTCATGATTAAACCAAATTTGAGAGTGAGTGAAATTTCGATTCTCTTATACGTGAGCTATGTTTCTTTAATTATGTTCATGTTATGCCTTAATTCTAAAGTTTAACCTTTGAGTTTTGCAAACATAATACTCATGAAGGATCGACAAATAATGTTTGATTTGTAGGCTCGATTCAATGAGCAAAATATCATTTCATTAAACACTGCAATCATGGGAGTTCAATACTTGTAGTTTTTTTATTGTCTCATCCCAATCAAAAAAGAATGTGATTTATGAAGCCACAAAAATGAATTGAATATGCAGAGTCCGTGTTCTAAGGAACATTGACTCTGACTGCTCGGGGATGATCAGTATTAAATGTGAGGATGTTGATAATGGCCAGAAATGTCCATTATTTTCAATCCATTTCCGTGTCTGAAAGGGGCATTTGATCGCATCCCGGTCTTATATTAAATAAGAAAGCAGTTGAATTGGACTGATTTATGCATATTTGTAAAAATAATAAGCTGGCATTGAAAAACACAAAAATATGTAATTTTATTACATTATGTGTTAGAAAAATCCAAAAATATGAGAAAAAGAAAAGAAAATAAAAAGGAAATAAAAGATGGGAAAAGAATCAAGAAACCCACAAAATTGCACTTTTTGAGGTAATTACGACGCCAGTCATGTACGACGCTACACTAGTGTCACGTCGTACATGGTGGCCAGCGTCGTAAGATCGCAGGAACAAAAGACGAAGCAATTGGACATTTACGACACCAGCCATGTGCGACGCCACACTAGTGGCACGTCGTACATGGATGGCCAGCGTCGTAAGGCAACAATAGATGGAGGATTCAACTGAAGACGTTTACGACGCTCGACCAGTGGCACGTCGTAAACAGGAGGATCACGTCGTATGTTGTTTGGCTAGGGACAAACTGTGTGCCCGAGTTGGAAGTTTACGACGCTCGACCAGTGGCACGTCGTAAACTGAGTCCCACATCGTGCAAGGGCCAGAATTCAAATTCAAAGACCAAAATAAGCCCATGGGCCTAGGGTTTCTCACCTATATAAAGGGTGTTGACCCCTAGGTCTTGTCACTTCACCACATTCCATACTTGAAAACAAGAGGCTGTTCTTGAGAGTAGTGTAGAGATAGTTAGTTAGTTAGTTTATTTTCTTGTATTATTTATGTTTATGCTTGTTTTTAACTTACTGTTAGCATAGAATAGTGTTTTATTAGTGTTTCCAGTTTAGAGTAGCCATTTTAATATTATTTAGTTTTGTTAAACACTCTTTTAGGGTTTGAAATACTCAAATAATGGGTATTTTCAAACCATTTTGAATATATGGGAAGTTAATCACCAAAAAGAGTTCTATGCTTTTAATGGGTATTTTCAAACAATGGGTATTTTCAAACCATTTTGAATAAATGGACACAGTTCCATGGATTTAATGCTTTATTTTTGTTTCTTGACCACTTGGTCATTATTTTGTGGTTTACCGTGTGAGTTCTATGCTTTTCTCTTCATTTTTTGGTTAATAATGCATGTTCATGTGGCTGAAAACCCTAATCTGGGTTCATGGTTCATTTGTGTTTAGTTTAGCTTTAATTTCCTCTATTCTTGTCCTGTTAGCTTTTTATTACTTCCTATCTTGTTATTATTTTACGTCGATGAACCCTAAAATCTAGAATGGTGTTGAAAATCGCATGAACAACATGAACTTGACCATTTAAGCATTCTGGGTCAGTTACGACGCTAGACACCTTACGACTCTAGCTACGTTGGCGTCGTAAGGGGGATCTAGGGTCGTAGCTATGCCTGGGATGTTCAAATTATTGTCTTACGACGTGACCCCAAGGGTTATGATGTAATTTTTCAGCCTCATGTCGTAAGACCCAAAATACTTATAATTTTGCATAACCCACTTACGACGCCAGACTCACGACGTGACCCCAAGGATCACGTTGTAATTTCATGTCTGGCGTCGTACTCCCCAATTTCACTCACACTTCTAAAAATTTCAATTACGACGCCAGACTCACGACGTGATCCTAGGATCACGTCATAATTTAATGTCCAGCGTCGTACTCACCCCATTTCAGAAAACTCCCGTCTTTATATTTACGATGCCAGACTCACGACGTGATCCTAGGATCACGTCGTAATTTAATGTCCAGCATTGTAAATCCTTTCTTTTTCGAAAAACACTATCGTTCCCCCTTACGACGTTAGACTTACGACGTGACCCTGGGATCACGTCGTAATTCCTGCCTAGCGTCGTAATCTCCCAAATTCTAACCTACATGCACGATGCTAAATCTTACGACGTCAACCTTGTTTCATGTCGTAATTCGGGTTAGCATCGTACATAATACTTTTATTCCAAAAATTTCCAAAATTATTCTCTTATTCCCCACCCCCTCATGTTGCATGCCTCACACGTCGTGAACCCACGGTTCGCGACGTAATTTCTGTCTTGCGACATGAATGGCACTTTCTTGCCAAATTTTATGTTTCTCCGTTTCCCACCATTAATTAATTGAACCTTTAAGTCAATAAATAACGATCAAAATTAGGAATAATTAATATCAATAATTACCATGATTAAAGGACCTTTGTTCAATTTTCATTAAAATAATTTTCTATAAACAAAACACTAATGCCTTAAGCAGATAATCCGGACTGTAAATAATTATGGTATGAAGGATTATTTAAAGCATTAATTATGGATTTAATTCCATACCCTTGCATGAGAAACCAATGTCTCTCATGCAAGGCATTTTTTCTTTCTTTCTATTTTTGGTCTTTCTCGTATTGTGTGAAATGAGTGATAAGAGATATCTCAAACTAATGTTTGCAAATGGTCACTTCACCGGGAAGTTAAATAGCTCATGGTCTGTGTATTAATTATCACTCGTTATTTTGCATGGTCTAGACAGTGGTTGGTGGAAGCTTTGGCAAATGGTCCCTTCACCGGAAAGTTAAATAGCTACTCAGCCAACTCCTGTCTAGATACCGTTTCTTTTTCTTTATCTTAATTTCCAAACCCAAATTCTAATCTGTGATATAAATCAGTTGATATCTGTCAATATCAGCTGATGATTATTGTAGAAAGGAAATATGTAGGTTTTTTATCCGGATTCACAGACAGTAGATGCCCAACTGGTAGCGACACTGCCATTATAGGGTTCTTGCTATCTAAATTCATTCCATCCGAGTAATTGGGAAACTGGATAATAGATATTTGCAGTCCCCCTGATTATTCAGCCATCACTTTTTGCCTCTTGGCTACTTCATCTTTGTGTCTCATCTTCTGTCTAAACCCACCATTATATTTGGGTTAATTAATTTTGCACTCCAATATATCTGTATGCATGCTATTATTCTGTAAATATTGTGGTCTATATTATTTTGGGATCTTCCATTGGACATAGAAGTTTATATTTTAAATCAGATATTGCATATTAAATTTCCAGCAAAAATTCATTTATAAAATCCGGATCTAAGTAAGGGATAAATTCCTCAGTTATGATTAATTCATATTTTACCAAGGGTTGGTTTTGGGAAATTAGAAGCAGAGTCAGTGATTAGGTCTTATCTAGACTGAAAGGGTCTGTGTTCTTATTGAGAGTTTAGTATATGTTTAAGGAATGTCTTTCAAAATCTTTTATTCTCTGAAATTGCTGTGTGGTTGGAATCTAACATTAAATGTTGCATTGAGATGGGGTCCACTTGGACTCAAATAAGGTGTGATAAATAATGCTAGAGGAACAACATTCGGGCCTTGGTTATTTTCTGAGATAGGGTTGAGTTTTCTTTCAACTGCTGTCCTCCTCTGCAAAAGCCTATTTTTGAGTTCTGAGTGAGTGCATCTGGAACAAACTAATTTATTAGTTCGTTTCATTAGTTTGTATCTCATAACCACCCGGAAGGAAGTGAACACTGCGAGTGGTTCACCGAGAACCGGGAATTCTTGATCCACGTCTGGTCATCATGACTGGGGGCTCTCTTATACTACTAGGATTACGCTTTTAAAACATCTGAGTGATAGGATTTTTAAATGCTTTCTTTATTGCTTTCTTTTAAATGCTTTCTATAGAGCTCACTCGGATGTATTGAGAGAGGTTTTAACTGCTTCTAGGTTTGAGAGTTATGGGATAGTTCAGGCTTGATTAGAATCTTTGGGTGTGATACGGGGGAATGATAGCAGTACTTGGCACTTCAACTAATGATTTGTCAGGTGTTGCTTGTCCACTGCAGATGATTAACATACCCTGGCCGGGGCAGTTATAAGTCTGTGGTATCTTAGAATTTCTGGTCTTAAGAACATGTAAACTCATATTGTAAGTACCTGTCTGTTAAAGGGAACATAGTAATAAGAGCATGAGAATTAGCTATCTGACAGGATTATCCCAAACAAAGATCTGTGTAACAAAATGGAAGTTTAATTATGTTTTATCTGAATCTTGTCCAATTTTCATTCTTTTCTTCCCGTCCCTTCTACCACATTTTAAATCTGCTTCCTAAATAGCGTAGCATAAATTTGTTGCTTTCCTAGAATAATTTAAACTGCTTTCATAGATAAATTTAATTGCTTCCTTATAATAGACTTATTTGCTTTCTAGAATAATTTTAATGCGCTCTGTAGAATAATTTTTACTTGCTTTCATTGTCTAGATTAAATTCTGTCAGTAGTTGTTAATTCTAACCTTAAACTGATTAGCGCAATACGAGTGGAAAATCTGATAAAATAGTGTGGGACCTGTTTCTATCGCACATTCTCCAGTGAACGATCCGGTCTTTCCTATAAATTACTGCAATTTTTGACACCGTGCGCTTTCGGGCCACAGTTTCTTAACACGATTTGTAAAAATGTGACAACAACCTATAAATATATCCTTAATCCCAACTCCATCTTCATATATCGATTTTCATTAAATAAAATCTAAACCGGGATTATTTCATTATTATTATTTTCAAAAATACTCGTGTGGGAAATTGTCAAAAGTTTCATTTACTCATGCTTTCATCATCTTGATAAATATTGTTAGAACTCATATATATATACATTTTCATTTGTAGATATATGTTCCATGATGTACTTATTGATCGTATGAGCAATCATTGGTATGGGTTAGTATAACATAATCTTTAAAAATATTTGGATTTGAATTACTGTAGTTCATATTTGCATAATTACTCTAAACAAATACGGCTATATGATCTTCGTATATTTTATAAAATTATCATCTGGAAATGTTACATCTAATTGTACATCTCCAATATCAATACCAGCTTTACCAATTACCATCGCGTATATGAAATATTCATTGTGCAAATTTCTGTCATATAATTTTCATTGTAAACAATATTTATTGTAGTATCTTAAGTTAATCCATCTTAATTACATATTACTTCGAATCCTCTCTTTCCAGTGACACGAGATATTGCAACATATCATTGACACGAGTAAAAACTTGTTTTGAAAATAGAGCCCTAATTTCTTTAAAAATTGACATTGAGATTTTTTTAATAGTCATAGTAAAACAAACTGTGAGTTGGGAATTTTTTTTCTCTGAAATCAAATGGAGAATTTGGTTAATTCAGGCTGACTCATAATCATTCTACCAATTACGAATTTTCATCCCAAATAATGAGTTTTGTTTTATTGAGAAGAGATGTTAGATAATTTTATGGGGTGAATTTTTTGCAGGTAGAATATGCAGTCCACTGGATGCTACTCCACTAGATGCTACAGGCAGCACCATATCACCTCTTCCACGAAGGGCTATACATAATGTTTTCTAGATAAATTATTAATAAATGTCTTATCATTTCCACCACATAAAGAAAAAAAATCAAACATCATCACTATCAACTATATAGATTATTTAATTATAAACGGTATTATGCTCATCAATCAAGAAAGATAATAGCTTAGCATGACCCGCCTTCATTTCTTCCTTATTATAATATGTTTGTTCTAGTATCAGTAGATTATATGTTTCAGACGTCAAAACATCATTCAGTATGGGCATTCCAGAGAAAATTTTTAAACTTATATAATTTGCAGCAATTAGCCTTTCAATTCCTAATAAAGCTATAATTATATTTGTTATTCTGTCAATTACAAATCTATTAAAATATAGACGAATGAATTATTTCTTAAAAAATAGATTAAAAACTAAAATTATTCTTTATTTACTGATGTATCTATTCGTACTTCCAATAACTCTTTATACATCAGATTCTTTTATTTATAATATGTTTTATGAAAATAATTAATTTACTTTAAACCAATTATCCAAAGAAAATGAATTTTCACATTTCCCTTAATAATTATAATCGTTTTGAATTACTTTTAGAGATAATAGTTTTTTTAGGCCATCAGAATGATCAATTTTCAGATTTTAGCCATTATTTTTCATTTACAATTTTGGGCCACTACAAGGCTGTCGGACCCATAAAAAGGGCCAAAACGGACCGCATGTTGTTCAAATCGTCTCATTATGGTCCAAAAATGGAAATCACATCCTCTGATAGCCTATTTAAGTTTTTCTTTTTATTATTTTTTTAATGTAACTAAAATAAATAATATTAGTTCTATCCCATTATTTATGTCTCATTTTTCTTTTTTTCCATTTCAAATAAATTAAAATAATAATCAATTAATAACCATGTGTCAAACCATATCTCGATTCTATAAAAATTAGAAATTCTATATCTTTTTAAAACTGAAAATTATGTGAATAAAACAATGCAAAACATAAAATAAATAAATAAATTATGCAAAAATCTAAAATAATAATACAATGCAAAAATCTAAAATAAATAAATAAATAAATGAAAAACTGAATTTGAAATATTTTAAAAGCTAAAAATTGTAGGAACCATATAAGTTAAAAATTTTATACTATCTTTTAAAAACTAAAAATTATGTAAAAATAAAAATTTTTGGAATAAAAAGTGCAAAAATCTAATATAAAAAAATAAAAAACCAAAATCTAATATAAATATATGTAAATATACAACATTTCAAATTTCAAATCTTTTAAAATTGGTAATTATGGAAATTCCGTATAAATTGAAAATTTCATATCTTTTTAAAAATGGAAATGAGGATTTTCATATCCAAATCAATAAATATTTTGACATAAATAAATAATAAATAAATAACAAATATAAAAATCTAAATTTAATTAATAGAAAATGCAAAAATCTAAGAAAATTGGAAATTTAGAATGGAGACACCACATTAAATGTTGACTTGGTTGACCACTTATGGTTTTAATAATATATAGATAAATGCTTGAAGCCAAAATATTGCTTAAACTGTCAGAGCCCTTTACCACTCAGTCCAACTGCATTTATTTCTTCATTTTGGTTTTCTTTTAACTATTTCCTCTAAAATTGTTATCACCAAAAAATATTATGCCCGGAAAATGAAATTGCATTATTAATTGATTAAATATAATTAAAGGCCAATATTTATGATTAAGAAAAATAGATTACCTGACAGCCAACACCACCATCCTACAGTCATCCCTTAATTACCAGAAACTGTCCCCCGAACACCCGGAGGTATAGAATGGGGATAAGCTACATGTCAAGAACCCCAAGGGGGGTCTCAGGTCGACCAAGAAGGGTGTCTTGGTCGACCATAAGATATGCCATGGACATGAGAACTCCTCTTCATTATTAAGTGCTCCGAATGAGACCAGAATGGCCAGAAAGGGGTTATACGACCTACTGGAAGCCTGGACAGGGAGAGGAACATGCTCAGACCCCATGGAAAGGTCCATGGTCGACCAAGGGGCTGTAGTGGTCGACCAAGAGGAGTCCCATGGGGAAAGGTCCTCCTTTTCAGTGTTTAAGTGCTCCGAATGGACCCGGGATGGCAAGGGGTTATACAACCTACCGAAAGCCTGGACAGGGGGAGGAACATGCCCGGACCCCATGGAAAGGTCCATGGTCGACCAAGGGGCTGTAGGGGTCGACCAAGAGGAGTCCCATGGGGAAATGTCCTCATTTTCAGTGTTTAAGTGCTCCGAATAGGCCCGGAATGGCCAGAAAAGGGGTTATAAGATCTACCGGAAGCCTGGACAGCGGGAGGAACATGTCCATACCCCATGGAAGGGTCCATGGTCGACCAAGGCGCTGTAATGATCGACAAAGAGGAGTCCCATGGGGAAAGGTCCTCCTTTTTTCAGTGTTTAAGTGATCCGAATATGCCAGGAATGGCCAGAAAGAGGTTATACGACCTATCGGAAGCCTGGACAGGTGAAAGAACATGCCCAGATCCCATGGAATGGTACATGGTTGACCAAAGGGCTGTAATGGTCGACCAAGAGGAGTCCCATGGGGAAATGTCCTATTTTCAGTGTTTAAGTGCTCCGAATGGGCTCGAAATGGCCAGAAAAGGGTTATACGACCTACAAGAAGTCTGGACAGGGGGAGGACCATGCCCAGACCCCATGGAAGGGTCCATGGTCGACCAAGAAGAGTCACATGCGGAAAGGTTCTCCTTTTAACTGTTTAAGTGCTTCGAATGGACTCGGAATGGCCAGAAAGGGGTTATACGACCTACCGGAAGCCCGGACAGGGGGAGAAACATGCCCAGACCCCATGGAAAGGTCCATGATCGACCAAGGGGCTTTAGTGATCGACCAAGAGCAGTCTCATAGGGAAATGCCCTCATTTTCAGTGTTTAAGTGCTCTGAATGGACCTGCAATGGCTAGAAAGGGGTTATACGACCTACCGAAAGCCTGGACAGGGGGAGGAACATGCCCAGACCCCTTGGAAACATGCCCAAACCCCATGGAAAGGTCCATGGTTGACCAAAGGGCTGTAGTGGTCGACCAAGAGGTGTCGCATTGGGGAAGGTCCTCCTTTTCAGGGTTTAAGTGCTTCGAATGGGTCCGAAATGGTCAGAATGGGGTTATAAGACCTAGCGGAAACCTGGACAGGGGGAGGCACAAGTCCATACCTCATGAAAGGTCCTTGGTAGACCAAGGGGTATAGTGGTTGACCAAGGGAAGATGACTTGACCATCCTAGATATGCCCCAAAGGATGTCTAACCGCATAATATGCAAGACGAGCTATAACCGACCAGAGGCCATATCACACTTAGTTTTCGGCTATAGAATGACACAAGACCAACCGAGCCACTAAGGACAACACGGCAGGCAAGCAGTATGGGTATGGAAGTCGAAACAGGTCATCTTGTGGACGGGTAGTTATCTCCCACTATATCGTGCTACACGAAGCAGTTATGCAAAGCCTCTATAAATACCACCCAGGCTGCAGAAAGAAGGGGAATCAACAGACAACTCAACACTCCACAGGAGTTTTTATCTTTCCGTAGTCCTTTAGTTTTAGTTCTATAGTTTAGTTCTTAGTTTAATTAACTATTTTCTTGTAATTCGCAGTGGGCAAGGAATTATTTCTTGTTAATTGTTCTTTATTATTGAAAGGCGCAATCTTACAGTAGAGTTTATTCAAATTCAGTCGTCTTAGCCTGCAAGGCTTACTATTTGTTGTTCGACGCATTCCAGCGATAACAAAAATATAATTATGCTACCTATATGTTTATTTATCAGAATAAAATTGTATTGAAATTCAAATAATAATTAACTCTCTCTAATAAAAGGAATAATGGTCGGACAATTGGGAATGGATTTTTTCTAATGGGGTGAATCAAAAAGAATTTTAAATGTGATTGAGGTTATTGTGGAGTGGGTGGACTTTTCTTAAATAAGTTGTCTCCCAAGTCGTAACAACCAATGGAAGACGAACACTTTGTTTAAATGGTTAGAGCTTCATGCCATTTAAATCAACTATGATTAGTTAATTATAGTTAGTTTTGATATCGAAAGACTATTTGTGATTTTAACATTGGAGTACAATATTATTTATTATTTTTAATATTCATAAGGTTATTTATAAATTATACTCTAATTTATTACTTCCTCTATCAAATTTATTAATAAATTGAATTTTGTATAAGTAAAAATTATAAAATTTTATAGCAAAAGATGACTTACTTGGCTAATGATATACTATTTATATACATTGCGATAAAATATTTAATTAAAAGTAATACTAATAAATAATGTGCATAGAGTTTTCAAACTCAAATGACCTAATATAAAATGCACAAAGGTAGTACTCCTCGTTCAAGTCATTAGAAACGTTCTGATTTTTAATATTGTTTGTTATTTAATTTTGATTTAATATTCTGGTAATTATATAATTAAACAAAATCATTCAAGTGAAAGTGTTAGATTATACATATTTTATTTTAGAATATAAAATTTATATAATTTTTATTTCTATCCATTTTAAAATATTAACATTAAAGAAATGTAATTATTGGCGTAAATAAAAAAATATAATTTTTTTTGGCTAAACAGCCTATACAGGCTAGGGAAAGAAAATGAAAAAGGTACAAAAGTACAAAAACTAGAAGACTAAGGAATGCTAGTCCCGTGGGAACTACGTGCCCGCTTCGTCAGCCTCCAAAAGCGGTCTAAGGCAATCCGGCGGAAAAGCCCATATTGTAAGAAACGCTTCATCCTTTAATTTGCCCCTATCTTGGCCAAAGTATCTGCAACTGCATTGCCCTCTCGGTAAATATGACCAAACTGACAAAGTTCAAAACTCTGCCTAATCTCATGAATCCGCAACCAGTACGACAAAAACATATGAGAAGTATGTGGAGTAGAGTGGAGGAACTGGATAGCATGTGTAGAATCACATAAACAATAAATCTTTGTCACTCCATGATTCCTAGCCAACTCCAATCCATGCATAATGCCACAAAGTTCCGCTTGCAGGACGGAAACACGACCCAGAAAACCTGATGTTCCCCCAATCCATTGCCTAGAATAATCACGAAGCACCGAACCAAAACCCGCCCTACCATGGCTAGCTAATAACGAGCCATCTGTATGAACAAGGAAACCAGTCCAGGATCCCATATTCCAACAGACAAGCTTAGGGTGGTGATACCTAGGTTCGTGTTCTGCCATAGCTTTCTCCATCTCATCCCAAAGTAAGTCGCCTGCCGAATGAGAGTCTGTAATGTTGATTTATGATGTCGGAAAATACGACAATTACCTTCACGCCAAATAGTCCATATGCCGGCAATAAACTCCAATCCATAATACCGAAACATCCCACATAGCCAATAGAGGATGTGATGTCTGTCAATAGAATAAAGATCCACTGGCAACTCAATATTCCAAGCATCCCAAAAGTGCCTAGTCCAAGGGCACTGCAAGAAACAATGAACCCAGTCTTCGACCTCAACTCCGCAAATGCTGCACAAGTGTGGTGAAGACAAATGACGGCTAAAACGAACGACATTACAAGGAATGGAATTCTTAGCCAGAAGCCATAGGAGAACGCGTACTTTCTCCGAAAAATAGGCCGCCCACATCCATTTCCATCCTGTATGAAACACTCCTTGCTTTTCCAACATATGCTTGTACCCTGACTTAGCTGAGTAGAGTCCATCATCAGATGCACCCGAGTACCAACCATCCTCAGAGGAGGAATGTAAGCAGGGGACGGCTTCCTCAAAATTTCCTGCTGAAGCTCCAAAGGCATAATCGTTTTCAAAGAAGAAAGATTCCAAGTATTACCTTGCACAATATCTGCTATCATCAACTCCGAATCTGATATGTCAATAAACGACGCCCTTGGCCCTAACCATTGCCCTTCAAGCCAGGAGAGCACCATAGAGAACTATCACCATTAGTCCATTACCCACTAAAAAAGAAATGTAATTGAATGTGTACAAGATTAAAAAAATTGGAGAATTGAAGATCTTTTTTTTCTTCCCTAAATCAGACCACACAAATTAAATCATGCTCTTCAAAAAAAATCAGGCCACACAAATTAAAAAAAATAAAAGGAATAAGCGGAATTATTGAACTTACACACTAAAGATTGAAACTTAGGAATTGACCAAATCAGTTTTGGAAATAAATTACTTCTAGAGTTCTAGTAAATTACTTCAATAAACGTCAAATTTTTTCTTGCCTGGCTTTTATAGCTACTCCAAAAAAAAAAAACAAAAAATAAACGTCAAATTTTTAGTTTTGTAATTTTATTAGAAAGTCCTTGCAAGATTTAAGAAGGCGCATAGTACAACAACGCTTTATTCTCCCCAAAATTTCCTAAATCCCTTCGCCTCAAAACCCTAATCCCCAAATTCTTCATTCGCAATCGTAGAACACCATGGTGTGCATCAGGAAGGCGACGGTGGATGATTTGCTGGCGATGCAGGCCTGCAATCTGTTCTGCCTTCCGGAGAACTACCAGATGAAATACTACTTGTACCATATCCTCTCCTGGCCGCAGCTCCTCTACGTCGCCGAGGACTACAACGGGAAGATTGTGGGATACGTTTTGGCCAAGATGGAGGAGGAATCCACCGAGTGCCACGGCCACATCACCTCGCTTGCTGTACTCAGGACACACCGCAAACTCGGCCTTGCAACTAAGCTTATGACTGCTGCTCAGAACGCCATGGAGCAGGTGGGCTGATGGAATATAATATATATGCGTTCTTTTTGTCAGTTGATTAAGGATATATTCTAGTCACTCTTTTGGCTAATTTTGATGTGGAAATTCTTGAACTTATGATTTCTGTTGTTTCTTCGCATTCTTGTTTAAAATTTGTTAGTTTTTGTTCAGCTTTTTAAATTTTCTGACTTTCTGTCTAGATGAGGAATCCTCACACGCAAATCACCTCAAGTTTTGCTCGAATGACAATCTTGAGCCTTGGAATTTGGGATTGGTTTTTTCTTAGCTTTTATTTTTGTTAGATAATCTATAATATTTTCTTTTATTTGGGTTTGTCTATTTTAGTGTGAAACTGTGATCAGCTTCCTGTTAAGTACGCTTGCTTCATAATTTGCTGCGTCAAGCTGTGACAGTCATAGTAGCAATGCAATAATCTGTATGTATTTGCACATTCTCATTTAAGTTCAGACAATAATTTGGATTTTGGATATGCTTCTATAAAGGACTGAATTGGAGGGCAATTTGAAAACAACATATGGCTTAATTATAAGACAACAGATCACAGCTCCGTTCAGTGTCCCATCAAAGGAAAATGGAGGAATTTGGTTAACATTGCTCTGTTATTTCTGAAAAAACAATTTTAATGTTATCTTGCATTGAAAAAATAATTCCAATATCATGAATGGAATGATGTTGTATTTATTATGCATCATACACGTGCCCGGTATGTTATATATTGAATTTAATCAGAAGAGGAAAAAGATCTCTTTACGTTTTCTTACAGGACCTAAGGTGGTATTTTATGCACATTAAGACTGCACTATTGTTTATTACTCTTTGTAAGGTAATATAAACTCTTTTCTCTACAAATTCGGTAAATCTTTCCGGCACTTTACCCATCTATATGTTACTGACTTACTGTGTGTTTCTGCCATAAGGTTATAAGTGTGTCTGGTGTGGTGGGATATTGAGATTATTAACTTTTTATTCTGTTTTAAGTAACATGGTATTTGGTTTGTAAACAGGTGTATGGAGCCGAATATGTGTCACTTCATGTTCGTAAAAGCAACCGGGCTGCATTTAATCTGTACACGGAGACACTAGGATACAAGATTCATGACGTGGAGGCAAAGTATTATGCCGATGGTGAGGATGCTTATGATATGAGGAAGCAATTGAAGGGTAGGAAGCACCACCACCACCACCACCATCATCACCACCACCATCACGGTGGTGGGTGCTGCTCTGCGGACTCGAAGGTTGATGACAAACATGGATCAACAGAGGCCAAAACTGAGTAAAGAGGACAGTTCTGAATTATCTTGCATACTGGATTCTCATACACTGCCCATTCAATTTATTACAACACAGTATCAGTAACCTAAGGAGCACTGTTGTTCATTATGTTTGCGCAGCATAAATTTTTTTATCTTGATATCATGCATTATGTTTGTTATCATGTTAAGCTCTCGTTTATGTGGTACTTGAGAACCAAAGTTTCGTGCATTTGGAGTTTATCGGTATCGATTCTAGATAATAACCATGGATATCTTTCTTTATGATTGTTTTTTTATTGTGCCATGAATGGCATTCCTTGATGGTAAACTATATGTGATGATTAAGTGTTTTTCACCTGCATTCCTTATATCTAAACATGTCGGTTGTGTTGTGTTGAACGTACTGTGGCACGGGCAGAATGTAGCTGTAGCTTGTAGCAATACACTATGGATGGAAGTGACTCTGCATTGAGACCAACTGTAAGTAATACAGTGCTTTTTACCTTGGAAGTGTTGAGAGAAACTTATTTCAAAATTTGGTTACTCATAAAATTTCTAGTTTGGGTGTATGGTTGTTGAGTGGCTTAGCTTTCGTCCTTGGTTTCTTTTTCGATTTGAATGTAAGATGTGACAAATTCTTATATGAGCATACAAACATGAATCTTTGCACAGTAATGTTTCCTAGAGGTGAATTTTTGGGTAAAACAGTTCACCCACTGCCCACACTAGAGTAAAGATGCCAAATTTATGCATGGGTTATATTGATGGGTGGGGCTGTAGACTTGTCCAAAATTGAGTCAATGGATTATACGTCTTTCAGATTGATTAGGTAATGAAATTTTGCTTCCATTTAATATATGTTTTCACATTTTTGAAGATATATTTAATTTTAAAATGCTCTCAGTAAGTCAGTATTGTTAGTATTATACACTACCTCGTTTTCTAATTATTCTTACGAAATTGTAATGGTGTTTTTTGTATCATATTTAGGAGTTGAACCCATATACAAAGAAAAAATCTTAAAAGTATTTTTTTCATTAAAATGTAAAAAAGTATCCATGCAAGGCACATGTGATGCACTTGTAAAATACCCCTCCGTAATTTAATGATGTTAATATTTCATGTTTTTCACGCAATCCAATGCAAATATTTAATGATCAATATCTCAAATTATATAAAAGTAAAAATTATAAAAGTTTAATATTCTAAAACTATGTGATTAGACGAATCTAACATCTCATTTGACTATATTTTATTTTATGTAAGTGTGTTAAAATATCGGATTAAAGGTACTCAATGAATAATGTTTACTATTCAAATGTTAACATCATTAAATTACGGAGGGAGTACTATACTAGTATAAAAGAATTTGCAAGAAAGCTGGTATTTATTTATTTATTTATTTTAACCTTCACTCACATTAGTATACTTACTACTACTATTGTTGGAAAATATTACCTCCGAATTGAAATGTTTTTTTCACATTTGGTTTGGTGCTAGTATTCACTCACAGACTTTCACTTAAAGTTTTATCATAGTTATACAAGTTAAAATATAGTCAAGTGTGATCTTTTTAGATTCGTCTCGTCGTGTAGTTTTTAAATATCGAACTTTTAGAATTTTTACTGTACCGAACTTGAGTTATTAATAGTTTAAAAATGTGTATTGGACTGCGTGAAAAGTGAGTATGTAATAAACATTTGAATACGGAGGAAGTACTCATCTAGGAAAAATATTTCAAATATTTATCTTTAAATGATTAAAGTTTCATACCATTAAAACCGGGTTCGGTTATGGTGCGATCAGATAATCCGTAGCACATCAAGGAGACAATCTCAAGCATTCATTTAAAATCCAAGGGTTGTAAATGTAAAAAGGGTAAAGTTATCCAAAATATATATAATAGTCTAGTCGCTGAAATATATATAAGGTTGTAAATGGTATATTGCTGAAATACACAACTCATCATTGAAATATGTTAAACCAAAGAATTCGGTTGCAACTTTACGAAGTAGCTGAAATGCATATCATCAAGTCGCTGAAAATACTATAGCACGTCGCTGAAATATATTATAATACATTGCTGAAATACATAGAAGCCGTTGTTGAAATATGTTAAACGAAAAAATAGGGGTTGCAACTTTATGAAGTCGCTGAAATGCACATTATCAAGTCGCTGAAAAATACTATAGCACGACGCTGAAATATACTATAATACGTCGCTGAAAACACTTTGCATGTCGCTGAAATATATTATAACATGTCGCTATTAATCAACAAATCGCTGAAATGTACCTAAGTTGTGCTGAAATGTATTAAACTATATTTGGGAGTAATATATCAAATTTACTATTTTACCCTTAAAGTTAATTTTAACCATCAATTTACAAATTGAATGCACGATTGTGATGCACCGCAGTATATCAAGTCGCAGCACCCTGAGGAAGCGGATTAAAATCAACCTATGTAGACTAGTTTATGGTAATCAATTAACTAAGCCAAATAAAATTGACTGTTACAAACAAGAATTTAGATTAACTTCCATTTCTGTTTATCTATAACTCGCATGAACCAATCACTTAAAAGTTTAAAATATTTAAGCAAACAATTCTTGGTTGTATAGGGGAAAAGAAATTGGTTCAATCACATCCATATGCAACTAAAAAGTACTATGTTTAAAATTTGAATTTCACATGGTAACTACTATCCTTGTATTAAGGGTTGTAGGTCCAAAGTTCAAATGGTTTCCTCCTCCCAAGGAAGTGATCCTAGAGTCTTTAGTGTGTTCTAGCTAATTTTCTTTCCTTTTCTTTTTAATTAAAAATATAGAAGAATACAAAAAAGAAAGAAAAAGGAAAGAACTGCGCTTTCAATGAGGTTTGAGGTGAGTTCCATTTCATGGCAGCTAAAAAACAAGAAGTGTTCGAAATTCGAATGTGTGATTACTTACTTTAGGTAAATGGGATGTTTGGGAGTTAGCGGATGCATATAGCAGATTCGGAGAGAGAACTGTGAGACAATATGCTCTTCGAATCTGCTATCTGCTAGCGGATCCACTGACTCTCAAACATAAGAAAGGAAATGGATGCTTGTCCATTTTTCATCCAATAACTCCACCAAACATCAACATGAAAGTAATGAAAATCAACCGACAAAGTGGGACAGCAAATGACAATCAACCACAATGTCTGCCCCATATCTCTTTATCATTACTCTCTCACACCACATCCTCCACATCAAATTCAAAATTACTCCATACCCTATCAGATTACACACGTTACATAAATTTGCATTCAAATCAAATATTTTATGCCAGGAGTCGGTCTAATTAAATGGGCTCCCATTCATTGGCTACTTATAGCAATGCACAAATGGGAAAAGCCAAAATTCATACCAATCATTCATATCCTCTGTGCAGAACTGTATCAGAAAAGGAATCTCACAAGTTCTTGCATTCTTGTAATTGCTAAAAGACATTTGATCTGTGCTGCTGCTGCAATTTCTGGAGTATGAAATGTAAAGGGCAATGAAATATGAAGATTGGGTATGAGTCTGCATCAGTGCAGTTGGTTGGCCTCTGTGGTGTCACTTTCTGTGACAGCAAATTATGGCTCTCATTTATGAAGAAATCTCATGTGGATCCAGTGGCAATTGTGTTCCTTTTTATTTTCCCCAATTTTTCTCTAGGGGAAAGTGGAAACTCTCAAGATATTCCATTTCAAGTGCTGGGATTTAGAAAAAGTTGGCAAATGAGACACCAGAGGCTAAACATATTGTGTGACAGAATAATTGTAACTTTGTGATTAATAATGCTTCAAGTGGGATTACATTAATTAGTTGAGTTGAGTTGTGTTTCATTACAATACAAAACGTTCAAGTCCAAACAAAGACAGCAAGCATGTTACTTTCAAGATTAAGATTAGGATATGGTTATATGCAGCCAGCTACAATACAAATCTCAGGTAGAATGTAGCTTCAAATGGTCCCTAAAGAAGTACTTGCAAGTTTTCAAATTTACACACTGTAAAGCTATCAACATGACAACATCCATAGGTTAAAGTAAGAGAAAAAGTGATGGAAAATTAGAGGAAACAAATACTCCATTGATTGGAACAAGAAGGGCTTCATTACAACCAAAACGCGCAAATTATTCACCACGAGCTTGAAACAATCCAAACGCAAATAACTAATGCATCGAAATATACACTTGAGAGCTGATACTCGTGCAATGTCACCGAGGATATTGGCAGCCCAGAGGCCATTCAATTGGAAATGTAATGAACAATCTACAACAATGTGGCCTTTTGAAAACAAAGAGACATAAATACACAACAATGCCTACTTCCCAAATCCAACAAGACCGTTTTGACACGTGGAGTTTATACTTGTTCTATGATGCAACAGCCAACAGGCAATGCTGCAGCCTGAGAAACTGGACAAGAACCATCTACCTTATTCTCATCATCTAGCTCACAAACTGTATCTGAATCTTGCGCACTCGGTTGGTTTGGCTTCAAGTTAGAAGCCCAATCTTTCCAATCTCCGAAAACCATGGATCGGATGCTCGCCTTCCTACCAAACCTACCACTCTCTAATCTGAAACTCGACACCCTTTTCTCTACTATTTCAACCTTGGGTTCCATTTTAGGCCCTCCATTGGGGCTAGCCATCAATTCCATCAAGTTGTTTCGACACCCCAAATCCGAATACACTCTCCGTGGATTCCTCAATGGGGTTCCAACCTTAGCACTCCCAATTCCATCATCAAAATCCCGATTTTCTTCCCCTAAATCTATCCCTCTCCAATTCACTGCATCATTTCTTGATTGAACGGGCCTCCCCACTGTCTCCACCATCAAACAAGGATTAGCCAAACCATTCCAAGAATGAACAGGGACCAATTTACTCAATTCACCCAAACACTCGGCCACCTCCTTCATCGTCGGCCTCCTCTCCCGGCAAGATCTCACGCATTTTGCGGCCACCACCGCCAGCATCTTCCTCACCATCCCATCTTTGGGAGGCAAAATCCGAGGATCATATATTGCCAGCAACTTCCCCCTCCTTATTAAAGGAATAGCCCAATCCACAATCGAAGGCGGCGAATACCCCATGTCGATGGCCTTCCTCCCACTGATGATCTCCAAAAGCAATATCCCAAAACTGAAAACATCAGTCTTGGTGCTCAAATTATCAGGGGTCACATATAGAGGATCCAAATAGCCCATTGTTCCCGCGGGCGGCGTCGATCTAAGCTTACTATCATCCACACACCTTAAAGCCAATCCGAAATCGCCCAGCCTGGCGTTGAAATTCCTATCAATCAAAACATTAGCGGACTTAATATCCCTGTGAATCACGGGGGGATTCAAGGAGTGGAGGGTATCCATGGCTTTAGCAGTCTGGAGAGCCAATTTGATCCTCCGGCCCCAAGTCGGGGGCCGCGAATTGGAATGCAGGACATCGTAAAGAGTGCCATTGCTCATGAATTCAACGACGAGGAGGCGATCGTGGGAGTGGGAATCGTTGTTGGTGAATCCGACAAGATTGACTAATCTAGGGCTCTGGAGCCGGGACAAAATGTCGATTTCGTTCTCGACTTCATTTGGGTGGGACTTTTGGGGATTTCTGGAGGGTTTCTTGATGGCGACAAGGCGGCCGCCTCGGAGGACGCCTTTGTAGACGAGGCCATGGCTGCCCCTGCCCAAGAGCTTGGCGTCGGAGAAGTTGTTGGTGGCCAATTCAAGGTCTTTGTAGTTGAACTCCTGGAGCTTGATGGGGTTTGGGGCATCTTTCCGGCGATGGGATTTTTTGGAAGAGGAGGAAGAAGAAGCAGCTGGTGAAGAGGAGGTGAAGGCGTGATCAGAAGTGGAGATTGATGTCTCAGCCTTGCAGGAGAGGTAACCCATCAAAGATTTTGGAAGTTTCTTTCCTATACTAGTTTGGTTTTGATGGAAGAAGGATCAATGAATGCAATGCAACTGGTGACTGGTGTAGTGATGTGAGAAGGAGAGGAAAATGGGATTTGGGATTTGGGAAAGTGAATTCAATTGAACATGAAAGATGAGGTAATGGCAAAGCTGGATCCCTTTCTTTGAGCTATTGTGTATAGTATTTGTATTTATATTGTATTGATTGGAGAGAGAGAGAGAGACAGAGAGGGTTGGGAGTGATTTGAGGCTTTTCTTTATTTTACTTATACTTTTATCCCAGTAAAGTGAAGGAAATTGAGAGAGTTGACCATCTAGAGTAAAGTTGAAAAATGTTTTGGAATCCCAAAGATCTTTTTTTTTTAAAAGTGAATATAGCCATATAGGGCTGTTTGGAAGACAGTATATTGATCAGTATATAGCATATTGAAAAGGCATATTGTCTTACAGTTCTCTCTCCGAATCTACTATCTGCTAGCGGATCTGCTGACTCCCAAACATCCACGTCTAAAAGGTGATAGGAGAGTAGTAGTAGGTGCATGGTAAAATTATTGTGAAAGTACATGTGAAAGCATACTATAGTCAAAAACAAAATGTGGGTTTGGTGATTAGTCTTAGTACGTAGTAAATGGTGCATAGTAAATGAGTAAATGATCTGGCCAGGGTCTGGAGTCTTGGGACTTGGGAGAGCCGTGGAGCTCAACACCATTTGGATATATGGGGTCCATTGATATTTACAGGGGACCCAAAAATGACACAAGATTTGGCTATTATTGATAGTATTTTAACATTTTTTCTAATAATAAATGGAAGTTGTACTAGTACCCACTCTCAATCGTATTCTCTAGTGGAAATAATAATAATACTGGTGAGGAACAAAAGGACAAGAATCATCACTGTTGAATATGGCAGGAATTTGGCAATTGGCATCAGTTGTGTCTTGTGTGTGATCACTGATAAACTAGCAGAAGGTAGTCAAGTAGAGTAGTAGTAGTAACTAGTAAGTACCCTTTGATTCAATTGTAAGTCACCATAATTTCCAATCCCCACTTGCCACGTGCAAATATGTTGAGTCTTTCGTTATGATCGATCCATTTCATGCCCCAAAATAACTTGATAATTGCAATCTTTTGTTGATCAACAAGAGTAATCTCAGCCCACGCTTTGAGAGTTGGGATTGCGACCATGGAATGCAAACCATATATGTTAGGTTACTAGCACAAGCAAGTTGTATTTTTTATGCAGTGTTCAATGAATGAGTTCAATCTAACACAGTGAACACACAGATCAAACTAACCAGTGTCAACCAATTAACATGCACAGCGAAATAAAACGAGTAATCAACAAGCATAAAGAATGAATGAGACACAAAGGGTTGTTGACCCAGTTCGTCCTTTGGCATATATCTGGGGGATACCAATCCAGGAGAATATTTACTATGTGTTTCAACCATGGTACACTACCACACACATGAGCAAAATATGGAAAATACCTTCACTCCAATCTTCAAGAGGTTGGTTAGTTGATCAGGAACCTTCACAATTTCTGACTAGGTATATCCACCTATGGCAACCCCTCAAAGTTTCCCACTTTGAGCTCCCCTTGTTGAAACATATGAAGCACTTCCTCCAATCGAGATGTAGATGATCTTTGTGGTTAAGTCTTCTCGAAACGCCTTGGACTTACCCCTTTAAATGAATGCACGAATCACTTAAAGGATTATGAACACAGGTTCACACAGAGGTGTCCAAGGCACTCCGATTCAACAGCAACAGAATCAATTCGGTTTACAGAGGGATGCTAATCGGAGAAGGTTTTCTTACGATGAACACTTAGAGCTCTTGAGAGTATTTTTGAACGTTCTCTGCTCCAATCTTCAAAATCTCTTACTTAAACCAAGGATCCCACATGCAGATTTGAATAATTTTACCAATTAGGGAAATAGCCGTTGGGACAAAGGATGGTTTAGAGTAACAACTCTATTCCAGAAATGGGCGGAGTTTCCTGCAAGAAAAATGTTAGTACACCTACTCCCATCTCAGAAAAGAGCCGTTGGACTTGTTGCACGCTCGAACTCTTCATTATTCTCTACATAGCATAGGCTAACGCAGATACACTAGAAAACGTTCCAAGGCCTAGGTTCAATCATCGGTTTTGAACTTCCAACAAAACACATGACTCAACAATCTCCCCCTTTTTGACAGGAAGTGAGCCAGTAATTACAAATGACAAACCGATGATGAACAACTAAGAACATATGGCAATAATGTACAGCTTAAGACATATTTCCCAGAAGATAAAAAGCTCTTTACATGAGATATACAACAGATAATCGGAGAGCTTGTACACATAAAATGCAGGGGAAATATTCATCTTAATAACTAGTCCAAAATCAACAAGTTCCAACAGAGTTCATCCACACCACAAACATAAACAGAACAACATGTCTGGATCAACAAAGTACCAAGTCCATCATCATCACAAAATCATAATAAAGCAGAATATCCAGAATATTAAAAATTAAAAAGGATAGAGTTGGGAAAGATTTTACCAAACTTCCAGGGGTGATCTGTTCATCTTGGTTGAAAATTTGCTACTGCCCCTCTGGATCAACTTCTTGGCAAAGATCAGTCAGACTCCTCTTCTTCATCTGAGGCATCTGCATCAGCATGTTCCTCTTCATCTGGAGGGATCTCTTCATCATCAACTTCCATAAACACAGCAGATTCATCCTCATCATCATCAGACCAAGTGCCTGGCATCAGGGCTAGGGCGACTTCAAATTTGGTCTCTTCTTCAACAATGCTCTGTCTGAGTTCCCTGAGCCTCTTTAGACCGTTTACCAGAATGTCCTTGGCTCGATAAAGAGCACTTTTGTTGCTTAGAATACCATCTGATCCAAGGATGTATGGAATCTTCTTCTGGAGTTTCTGAATAATAGTGAATTCATATAGACGCTCCAGACCATCCTTTTTACTACCAAGGATTTTTCAGATTCTAGGAAAGCATAAATCAAACCTGGATAGGGCAGTAGAGACTTGTGATCAGCAGTGAGGGACTCAGCAAGATTTGCCATCTGAGTGAGGATGAGTTGACCAAAGTTAATGGGAATCATCTTGTCAATAGCATAGATCAGATGACACATTTCTCTAGTGACAAAAGAGTGATTTCCTGTTGGCATGACATTTGAGGCACAAAATTTGTAGAGAAGATAGAATCTCTGAGTGAGAAATCTTGGTTTGATCCATTTGCCCATCATTCTCCTCACTTGTTTATTAGTCAGCACTCGAGCTACCTTGTTGCTGTCAAATGAGACACCTTTCTCAAGAATACCATCAAAAGAAACTTCAGGAAGTCCAAGCAACTTGTGAATCTTCGAGGCAGAGATCTTGTACAGAACACCATTGGAGTAGTTTAGATTGAACCATATAGAGCATGGAGTGATCACATCCTTCCTTAGGTTAGCATAGAAGTGGGTCACCAGATTGGGACGAAACCTCATAAGCAAAGTAGCCCACTTCAGAAGCTTTCTGTCCTCCACATATTTGGTCCATCCTAGTTGAACAAATTTCTTTCTACAATAGGTTTTCTCTTGCCGGAATTTCTTCTTGTCCAATACATTGGAGTAGTAGGATTCACTGGAGGCATAGTAGAACAGATCAGAATGGGCCAGGGCAGCATCAAGCACTTTAGTAGATTTCATTCTCAGGTCTTGTTTGGCTTTCTTCCTTGATTCAGGTTCTTCTTTAGCATCACGTACACGTTTGCTCTTTTTCGAAGTCTGACACCTGAATCCTCGTCTTGATCACCAGCACTGTCATCATCAGGAGTAGGTTCATCATCTTCATTGAACTCTGAGTCAGATTCATTTTCTTTCTGAGTTTTTGGAATGGGAACTGGGGCAACTTTCGAACCAATGGCAGTAGGTTGTTCAGGCTCATCAGAGCTTGATCCTTCTTCTTCACCTTCTTCTTCCGAATCCTCCCCAGACTCATCTTCTCCTGATTCTTCATGTTCTTCCTCAACAGTTTCCAATACCTTATGAGGTTCTTCAACCTGATTTTGTTGTTGACCTGATGTAGCAGAAGGTTCTTCCACATCTATTGAACATTGAGATGGTTCTGATTGTCTTGTTTCTCCTGTCTGAGATGGTGGGGAAGAGTGACATGGATGTCATGACACATGGCATCATGATTCCCTATTTCCCGGAGGGACCGGTTTCGAAGCACAGAATAAAAAAGTTTATTAATTCTGTCTCTTTACTTTTACTTCAGGAAGCAAATAAACTGGAGCCGAAAAAAGAGCCCAAATTAAAGCTGTTTATGTAGGCTGAAGAATACCGGAAAGGCCCGGGTCTCATTAATTTGGGACCCACCTTATCCAACTGAATCCGGAAGAAAGGAGGCATCGAGATGCACGTACGGACCAAAACAGCATAAAGAGGTCAAAAGAGGGTCCCACGGCCACCGCCGCCGTCGCCGGAATCTGACCGGAACTTCACCGGAAAAGTCACCATCGCCGGTCAACGGCCGGTCAACGCCGGAACAGTGATCGAAGTCAGTGGGCCAAGCCGGATGAAAGATGGATGGTTTTTCTTTACTCTCTACGACGCCAAGCTGAAGTACGACGCTAACCTTGTTCCACGGCGTAAAGCTCGTTTAGCGTCGTAGAGAAGAAAATGAGAAGGCACTTACAACGCTAACCTCTACGACGCTATCTCATGATCACGTCGTAAGGTGTTCCACGTCGTAAAAGAAGGCGGATGAAGACAAGTGACATCTACGACGCGAACCTCCACCTACGATGCGAACCTCATTACACGTAGTCATTCCCGAAGCTCTACAAAGTGATATCTTCCCAGCTGCCACCTTACGACGCCAAACTCAAGCATACGACGCCAGACGATGTTCACGTCGTACTCAAGGCTCACGTCGTAACAGTTCCAAATTTAATGTTTCCTTGTATCCATTTTGTTTACAACACTATTAGGGTTGTTTAATCTAGTGTATTAGGGTTTCCTCATTACACGTTTTCATCATGGATCACGTCGTAGTCATTCCCGAAGCTTCACAAAGTGATATCTTCCCAGCTGCCACCTTACGACGCAAAACTCAAGCCTACGACGCCAGATGATGTTCACGTCGTACTCAAGGCTCACCTCGTAATAGTTCCAGATTTAATGTTTCCTTGTATCCATTTTGTTTAAAACACTGTTACGGTTGTTTAATATAGTGTATTAGGGTTTCCCTATATATATGGGTTCCCCTTGCTCTTTGTAACCACTTTGATATTTTGACAAACCCTATTTGCATTAATCAAAGTCACTTCTTGAGAGCTCTCATTATGTTCTCAACACTTTGTGAAAATACCCTACGGTTCTTCACACCATTGTGGATTTGAAGCTTGCCTCAATGGACCGAATGGAGGATGCACTCATGAAGATTGTTTGTTTTGAGTATATCTCACCTCCCTCAACCTTACTTAGTCCCCTTCCTCCATAAGATTTATCTATCCTTTATTTTGTTGTCATTTTTCTTATTCTTGTTCATCATTTCTTCATCTTCCATCCAAGGACCAACTTAGCCAAACAACCGATCCATGGCATCAATCAGAGCCATTGTTTGCTAGTTGGTAGGATTTCTACACACTTTTGTTTCATTCTCATCCATAAAAAATCTCAAAACCCTAAAAATAGTGCTCCTGGTTACTGTTCAGTCCAAATCCATTTTTCTTGGTCCATTATTTCTCAAATCTGGTTGCATATTTGGATTTGGCAGGTCCTTTACTAAAGATTCATATAAGGATAGTAAATTTTGGCTAAGGGATCTATTTTCTAGAATTTTTCGAAGTCTCGGCCAATATTTGCAAATCTTGCTTGTTCTTGGTTGTTCTTGTGCTTTAAGTCTCTAATTCGTGTATGATTGTTTATGCATGATGTTATTTGTGTTTGTTGCATTAAATGGGCAATGTTTCGCATGAATAGTAAGGGAATTTGGGGTTTGGTGAGTGAGTGTTTCTTGCCAATGATTGGGTATTGATGAACACCGTGAATGTTCTTGATTGAACATTGTTTGATCCAAATTGGGGTGTTTGTTTACTGTTCAACTCCAGTCCAAAGGGGACAAAATCTGTTAAAGGTGTGTATTGCTTTTTGGGATATTAATTGCATGGTACTGTGCTGACGTTGTACAAAGAAGACCAAAAATTTGAAATTTTAGGGTTTACGACGCGAGCCGAAAGCTACGACACCAAAACACCTTTCACGCCGTAGACACATCGTCTCACGACGTAACACTCCGAAGAATTGGAGGCAAGTGCCCGTGCTTACGACGCCAACGTCAGTACGACGCGATCCCACTCTCACATCGTAACCCAGTTTAACGACGTAACCCTTGAAAAAAGAAAGAAGAAGACAAGGCAGGCCACGTACGACGCTATCGTCCCATTACAACGCGATCCACGTTTCACGATGTAGCCCAGGCTAACGTCGTAATTCCAAGAAAGAGCTAAAGTGCAAGAAGTACGACGCGAGACTAGTTCCACATTGTAATTTTGTCTAGCGTTGTCCGTCTCAGAAATTGAATGAGGCTCACCTCGCCAAGCTGTACGACGCCAACCATCATCTCACGTCGTCGTTGCCTAGCGTCGACCAGGCTAGAATTTCACCAAGTGTTGAATTTTTGCTGATTGCTGAATCTGAGTTTTCCCACCATCCAGTCTCGGACTGCCACGTGTCATGCGAACCAGTTTCACGCATCTATTACGCGCGTGTGGGAATTCGAAAATTTTTAGGGATTTTGAGTGTTAAAAAATTGGGGTGTTTGTTTACTGTTCAACTCCAGTCCAAAGGGGACAAAATCTGTTAAAGGTGTGTATTGCTTTTTGGGATATTAATTGCACGGTACTGTGCTGACGTTGTACAATGAAGACCAAAAATTTGAAATTTTAGGGTTTACGACGCGAGCCGAAAGCTACGACGCCAAAACACCTTTCACGCCGTAGACACATCGTCTCACGATGTAACACTCCGAAGAATTGGAGGCAAGTGCCCGAGCTTACGACGCCAACGTCAGTACGACGCGATCCCACTCTCACATCGTAACCCAGTTTAACGACTTAACCCTTGAAAGAAGAAAGAAGAAGACAAGGCAGGCCACGTACGACGCTATCGTCCCATTACAACGCGATCCACGTTTCACGATGTAGCCCAGGCTAACGTCGTAATTCCAAGAAAGAGCTAAAGTGCAAGAAGTACGACGCGAGACTAGTTCCACGTTGTAATTTTGTCTAGCGTCGTCCGTCTTAGAAATTGAACGAGGCTCACCTCGCCAAGCTGTACGACGCCAACCATCATCTCACGTCGTCGTTGCCTAGCGTCGACCAGGCTAGAATTTCACCAAGTGTTGAATTTTTGCTGATTGCTGAATCTGAGTTTTCCCACCATCCAGTCTCGGGCTGCCACGTGTCACGCGAACAAACGCATCTATTACGCGCGTGTGGGAATTCAAAAATTTTGAGGGATTTTGAGTGTTAAAAAATTGGGGTGTTTGTTTATTGTTCAACTCCAGTCCAAAGGGGACAAAATCTGTTAAAGGTGTGTATTGCTTTTTGGGATATTAATTGCACGGTACTATGCTGACGTTGTACAAAGAAGACCAAAAATTTGAAATTTTAGGGTTTACTACGCGAGCTGAAAGCTACGACGCCAAAACACCTTTCACGTCATAGACACATCGTCTCACGACGTAACACTCCGAAGAATTGGAGCAAGTGCTCGAGCTTACGACGCCAACGTCAGTATGACGCGATCCCACTCTCACGTCGTAACACAGGTTAACGACGTAACCCTTGAAAGAAGAAAGAAAAAGACAAGGCAGGCCACGTACGACCCTATCGTCCCATTACGACGCGATCCACGTTTCACGATGTAGCCCAGGCTAACGTCGTAATTCCAAGAAAGAGCTAAAGTGCAAGAAGTACGACGCGAGACTAGTTTCACGTCGTAATTTTGTCTAGCGTCGTCCGTCTCAGAAATTGAAGGAGGCTCACGTCGCCAAGTTGTACGACGCCAACCATCGTCTCACGTCGTCGTTGCCTAGCGTCGTCCATGCCAGAATTTCACCAAGTGTTGAATTTTTGCTGATTGTTGAATCTGAGTTTTCCCACCATCCAGTCTTGGACTGCCATGTGTCACGCGAACCAGTTTCACGCATCCATTACGCGCGTGTGGGAATTCGAAGATTTTGAGTGTTACAATAAAGTGAATATCGGACTAGCACAAACGTGAAACCTAGCCCTTGAAGTCACTTGAGTATTTATACAATAAAGTTGATATTGAACTGACACCTTTGTGAAACCTTAGCCCGAGAAGTCACTTGAGTAAACCGGGTATTTTCCTCGAGTGCATTTTCTTGTGAGCTTTTATTTTACACTTCCAAATAGGGACATACTTCCTCCGTTTTTTAAAAATTGTAACATTCCTACATTTCACGTTATCCAATTTACATTTTTAACGTTTAATATCTCAAATTGTATAAAAGTTAAAATTATAAAAATTTGATATTCTAAAACTACACGATTAGACGAATCTAACAAGATCCCACTTGACTATGTTTTATCTTGTATAACTGTGTTAAAAATTTGAATCAAAGTTACTCAGTGAATAGTAACAACTATGCAAATGTTACAACTATATAAAAACGGAGGGAGTATATCACTGTTCATTGCTTGAAATACCTGTTTAAAACTACGAACTCATTTCAGATTGCACTGCATCATACACATACGTGCTATTATTGATTGAGTCGAGCACTTCACACTGCTTCATGATTTGTGCGTCACAATTATTTCTTCCTTGCATCTGATTAGGTCATTGAGCAGGTAAATTTTGACAGTGGTGTTTGATCCAAGGGACTGAAGTCGAGAGGAATATCCGAGAGTTCACTCTATATATTTTCTGCTTATTTTTCTGACCTTTTATATCTATAAATACTTTTATCTATGAGATGACAGGTAACACCGGAGCAGGCCTTGAAGCTGTCATGGAGATGCTAAGGAATATGGACCAGAAACTAGACTCCCATGTTGTTTTCATTGGTTATAACACTGCTAACATAGCTACTGTTAATGAACGGATTGATGGACTTGTTGAAGACATCGGAGGACAGATTAAATTCCAAAATGATGTCATACAAAGGGAATGCCAGAGAATGGTTGAGAAAAGACTCGAAGAGGCTTTCTACGCTGTTCCATCACCCCAGAATGCGACACATCCAGTCCCGAATGTGACATCATCCATTCAAGGGAATGTACCCGAGAGCAGCAGCAGAGTATCCAGAGCAGACATGGCCGCAGCCGAAGAAGCAATAGAAGAGCAAGAGCTGCAGTTTGGAGAGTTTAACGGAATGTTGGGACCCTGATCCAGTGCACGACACCGATTACACCCATCATTACTACCAACTCCCCCCGGCCAGCCTGATTTTCCAGACCATGAACTACCTCCTATCGAAGCCCCTGCCCCTCAAGGACTGCCACCACAGACACAGATACCTCATGTCCGACACGATTGGAATTTGAGCCGGTTGTAGATGTTAATCCACAGATTGACGACAATCTTAAGGGCCTTAAGTTCACTATTCCTTCTTTCGAGGGACTGGTGATCCTACTGAATTCCTTGATTGGAAGCACTCTATGGAAATGATCTACAACTGCCACAATTATTCTGACTTCAAGAAGGTACAGCTGGTAGTGACCAAATTCAAGGACTATGCCCAGGTATGGAGGCAGAAGTACTGCACGGGAAACCAGGTCGCAGGACAACCACAAGTGACCAATTGGGAATATCTCTTGCATATCATGGAGCAACGATTTGTACCGCATACCTATAAACCAGACATGTACAAGAAGCTCATTGGTCTGACACAAGGGTCCAAAACGGTGGAAGAATATTACCGGGAAATGAAGTTGATGATGCGGTCTCAGATCAATGAAGACCCGTTAATCACTCTCACCAGATTTGCGCACCACTTGAGGCCCGAGATACATGAGGAAATGGAGATGCGATGATACATCAATATCACTGACCTTGTCAGAAAAGCTTCTAAATTCGAAGCGCAGCTTAAGAAAAAGGTTCCTCGACTACCTCCATCAGGGAATTACAATCCGAACAAGCCATGGTTAATCCGACCCCCGCAGAATTATAAGCCACCGCAGCTGCAGCAGTCCTACAGGAATGAGCAGGGTCGAGATCGACCAAGAGGTTTTGATTTGGGAAGAAATTTCCGGGAATACAATAGGGATGACAGAAATAGACCACCTGCTAGGGAACAGAATCAGAATCCACCCGCACGGGATCAAAAAGACGTTACTTGTTGGAAATGCGGGAAACAAGGCCATTATGCGAATGCATGTCCCAATCCCAAAAGGATTGCAATTATTGAAAATGGCGATGAAGCAAGGCCGATACAGGAAGTCGAGCCTGGAGTCTTTTGGATTTATGATTCTGATGAAGAGCATGAATACAATGGTGAAGATCCAAAGCCTTATCAAGTTGAGGATCCAACCAATCCTGAGGTGGACTACACTGAAGAGGAGGACATTAACATGCTTGTGGCTATGAGAGCATTAAATGCCGACAGAGAAGCCGGAACTGCGCACAACGAACAAATGGAGAATATCTTTCATTTTCGTTGTACCATTTTAGACAATAATGCTACTCTAATTGTTGATAACGGCAGTTGTACTAATGTTGATAGTTTGTATACCGCTCGCAGGTTACAACTGACCGTTGAAGAACATCTGAAGCCATACCTCCTCCATTGGATGAACAACAGTGGAAAGACCAAGGTCACCCAACAAGCGTGGGTTCCCATCACTAAAGGAACTTACTCCAACAAAGTGCTGTGCGATGTTGTTCCGATGAACGCATGCCACGTCTTGTTAGGCCGACCGTGGTTATTCGATAAAGATGCCACTTATAGAGGCAAATCCAATGTTTTGCATTTTAAGCACGGACAAAAGGATTATCTGTTCAAGCCTCTGCTGTAAAACTTGTAAGATTGGATTAGGAGAAGCTCAAAACGAACATGGCAAAAGTGGAAGAGCTTGCCAAGGCCATAGCCAAGGGCAAGGCCAAGGGGGGTCAGCCATCCGCAGATTCAAATGAAGAAAGTCAGTGTCTGATACTGACCAAAACAGAATTTAAGCAAGCAGTGCTAGAACCGGGCTTTGCAGGTCATTGTTTCATTGCTTTAATTAAGCCTGATGAATCTACTTCTAGAACTGCAAATACTGCACCTGAATTGTCTGAAAAATTTTCAAGGATGCTTGAGCGCAACAAGGATGTATTTCTATAGGAGATACCTGAGGGATTACCACCACTGCGAGGCGTGGAACATCGCATCGATTTCATGCCCGGAGCCTCCATTCCGAACTAACCCGCCTACCGGATGAATCCTGAGGAAACGAAGGAAATACAATGACAGGTCCAAGCGTTGCTTGAAAAGGGGTGGGTCCGGGAAAGTTTGTCACCATGTGCCGTCCCAGTGTTACTAGTGCCGAAAAAGAATGGAGAATGGCGGATGTGCGTCGATTGCAGGGCTGTCAATGCCATCACAGTCAAATACCGCCATCCTATCCCACGATTGGACGACATGCTTGACGAGCTTGGTGGTGCAAGCTTATTTTCGAAGATCGATCTGAAAAGTGGATACCATCAGACCCGGACGCAACCCAGAGACGAGTGGAAAACTGCTTTCAAGATGAAATTCGGTCTTTATGAATGGCTCGTTATGCCATTCGGGCTCACAAACGCACCCTCTACTTTTATGCGCCTCATGAACGAAATATTAAGACAATTCATTGGGAAATTTTTTGTAGTATATTTCGATGATATCCTTGTATACAGTTGCACCGAATCTGATCATATTGCTCATGTTCAATAGTTTTGAACAAATTAAGGGAGGTGCGACTGTACACCAACTTCAAGAAATGCACCTTCTATGTTCCAGAGGTGACGTTCCTTGGATTTGTGATAAGCAAGGATGGGCTTAGAGTGGATGAATAAAAGATCAGGGCAATTTCTGAATGGAAGCCGCCGACCAATGTACACGAAGTCAGAAGTTTTCTAGGTCTAAGCGGATTCTTTAGGAGGTTCGTCCCTCAGTTCAGTGTGATTGTCGCCCCGATCACTTCATTGCTTAAGTAGGAGAATCCATTCAAGTGTGGGTCGGCACAGCAGAAAGCCTTCGATGAGCTTAAGGATAAACTGACCCATGCACCTGTATTAGGACTGTCGAACTTCGAATTACCATTTGAAGTACAAAGTGATGCATCGGGAATATGAATGTGAGCGGTGTTGCTTCAGGAAGGACGACCGATAGCATATTGCAACAAAAAGTAGTGGGGCACAACTGAATTACTCCACTTATGATAAGGAATTGTATGCTATCGTGCAAGCCTTAAGGACATGGCAGCACTTCCTCAGAGGCTGAGAGTTCATCATTCATACCGATCACGAGACGCTTAAACACATCAAGGTTCAAGGTCAACTGAGCAAAAGACATGCCCGATGGAGCACGTTTATTGAGACCTTCCCGTATGTGATTCGGTACAAGAAAGGCAAAGAAAATGTGGTTGTTGTCCCGAAGACTAGCGTTGGCATCATTTGCAACAATTAAGCTATTTGGGTTTGAACAAGTCAAGACTCAGTATGCCACTGATGAAGAGTTCGAGGAAATTTTTAAGCTGACAGAACAGAATGGGTATAAAGAGTACTTCCGTCTACATGGATTCCTCTATTTCAACAGCAGACTGTGTATTCCACGAGGATCAATTAGGGAGTTGCTAATCCAGGAAGCTCACAGGGGAGACCTCATGGGACACTTCGGGAAACATGCAACTATGGGAGTACTTGCTGAAAGATTCTACTGGCCGGGAATGCAAAAGCAGGTTTCCGACTACATTGCTAAGTGTTTGGTCAGTCTGAAGGCCAAATCAACTGTGAAGCCTCATGGTTTGTACCAAGCATTGCCTGTGCCACAAGGACCCTGGCTGGACATCTCAAAGGACTTTGTACTTGGGCTATCACGGACTCCTAGAGCTAAAGATTCGATTTTTGAAGTGGTAGATCGCTTTTCCAAGATGGCACATTTCATTCCATGTGCAAAGACCAACGATGCCCGACTTATAGCCAAACTGTTCTTCAGAGAAGTGGTATGACTTCATGGAGTACCGAAAACCATTGTGTCAGATCGGGACACAAAATTCATGAGCTATTTTTGGAAGGGGTTTTGGAGAGAGATGGGCACACAGCTACTGTTTTCAACTTCTTACCATCCTCAGACTGATCGTCAAATGGAGGCGATCAACAGGGTACTGGGCATATAACAGACATATCCATAGTTCCACTCACGTCTGTCCTTTTGAAGTTGTGTATGGTTTTAATCCGCTGACCCCAATCGACCTTCTGCCACTACCTTATAGTGAGCATCTTAATTTCAATAGAAGGGACAGGGCCACAGCGATCAAGAACCTACATAAAGATGTGCGCGATAGTTGGCAAAAGCTGCTGAGAGCTATGCCAAATATGCCAATCGAGGCCGGAAGAAGCTGATCCTGAAACCTGGAGACTAGGTCTGGGTTCACCTCCGGAAAGAGAGATTCCCAGCCCAAAGACATGGAAAACTCGCTCCCAGCGGAGATGGACCATTCAAAGTGCTAGAAAAGATCAACGAAAATGCTTATTGATGGGCTGACTTTCAATCTAGAGATCATGAATGAGAGGCGTTAGCAGTTTCAATAGGGGATAGCAGTGAGCGACCAAAAAAGGAACGAGAGGCGGAGTATTCAGACTGAAGATCCGTCTTCCCTGGCCTGATCTCAGGATTGAACTACCTTCTCACTACAATGTTCATCCTACATTCAATGTTGCAGATCTTTCACTCTACGAGCGGGATGAGGAGTTTGATCGGTTGATGGATCAACCTCCTCAAGGGGGTGGGGATGACATGGATGTCATGACACATGGCATCATGATTCCCTATTTCCCAGAGGGACCGGTTTTGAAGCACAGAATAAAGAAGTTTATTAATTATGTCTCTTTATTTTTATTTCAGGAAGCAGATAAACTGGAGCTGAAAAAGGAGCCCAAATAAAAGCTGTTGATGCAGGCTAAAGAATACCGGAAAGGCCCGGGTCTCATTAATTTGGGACCTACCTTATCCAACTGAATCCAGAAGAAAGAAGACCCGAGATGCACGTACGGACCAAAAACACATAAGGAGGTCAAAAGAGGGTCCCACAGCCACTGCCGCCGTCGCCGGAGGTTTGTCGAACTCCGGCAAAGTCGCCGGAATCTGACCGGAACTTCGTCGGAAAAGTCATTGTCGCCGGTCAACGGCCGGTCAATGCCGGAACAGTGATCGGAGTCAGTAGGCCCAGCCGGATGAAAGATGGATGGTTTTTCTTCACTCCATACGACGCCAAGCTGAAATACGACGCTAACCTTGTTCCACGGCATAAGGCTCGTTTAGTGTCGTACAGAAGAAAATGAGAAGGCATTTACGACGCTATCCCATGATCACGTCGTAAGGTTTTCCACGTCGTAAAGGAAGGCGGATGAAGACAAGTGACATCTACGACGCGAACCTCCACCTACGACGCTAACCTCATTACACGTCGTCATCATGGATCACGTCGTAGTCATTCCCGAAGCTCCACAAAGTGATATCTTCCCAGCTGCCACCTTACGACGCCAAACTCAAGCCTACGACGCCAGACGATGTTTACGTCGTACTCAAGGCTAACGTCGTAACTGTTCCAGATTTAATGTTTCCATGTATCCATTTTGCTTAAAACACTGTTAGGGTTGTTTAATATAGTGTATTAGGGTTTCCCTATATATATGGGTTCCCTTGCTCTTTGTAACCACTTTGATATTTTGACATACCCTATTTGCATTAATCAAAGTCACTTCTTGAGAGCACTCATTGTGTTCTCAACACTTTGTGAAAATACCCTACGGTTCTTCACACCATTGTGGATTTGAAGCTTGCCTCAATGGACCGAATGGAGGATGCACTGATGAAGGTTGTGTGTTTTGAGTGGATCTCATCTCCCTCAACCTTACTTAGTGCTCTTCCTCCATAAGTTTCATCTATCCTTTATTTTGTTGTCATTTTTCTTATTCTCTTTCATCTTTTCTTCATCTTCCATCCGAGGACCAACTTAGCCAAACAACCGATCCATGGCAAAGAGGCAGTGTTGGATTGGGGCACTGGATCCACCACTTCATTGGGTTTGGCAGGGGATTTCTTTGGCTTCTTAGTCTTGGAAGATTCAGTAGTAGTCTTAACAGTAGATGGGTCAGAAGCTTTTGGTTCAGATGGAGGCTCGGATACTGGTTTGAGAATAGTCAAACGAACAACAACAATAACATTTCCCTGAGAAGTGGATCTCTTAGCCTCTGGACCAGGCTTGGAAACCTTTTTGGGCACAGATGCACTGGATTTTGCCTTAGAGACCTCCTGGACAGGAAACGCAGGCTTCGAAGAATCTTCTCCTTTCTTCTTACTCAGAGATTCTCCTTTCTTTATTAGTGACATTGTGAACGGGGCCAAATCAGATATAGGGGCTTCTTCATCATCTTCTTTGTCATCAGTCAAGATTGTGTCTTGAGGAGTAGTCGATCCTGAAACAGGGACATTAGTCGAAACAGAAGACTTCTTAACTTTCTTAGTACCTTTCTTAGATAATTTCTTCGTAGTAGCCGAAGCAGTAGCAGCAGCAGCCAGGGTCTTGAGGTTTCCAGGAGAATCCATAGCAGTTGATGTCTGAGTTGTCGGATTTTCACCCGCTTTAGTACCCGTGGATTTAGAAACTGCTGTGAAGATAACCGCTGGTGAGATGGTGGTCGTGGCCGCATTATCAGGAGCGGTTGTCTCCCCCTGAACTGCTACACTCGCACTTTGGAGTCCACTTCGAGTGTCCAATGGATCTATAACACCCTGTGCTGGGTGTGGTCGATTTCGCAACATTCAACTTCTTCTGAGTGACAGAATCCCCTTTCTTCAATTTAGGATTCCGAGACACTGGGGGTTTGTTGTGCCCTGAACTCGAATCCTTTGATCCTCTGGTTTGAACCATTGTCCTGCAAAAGACAAGCTCAAGAAAACACTAATACAACGGGGTTACACAAGGAAAACTGAGAAGAGGTTAAGCAGAGGCGACGATTCCCCTACTCAGGGTAACTTAAGAGAGACGAATAGAGAGGAAGGAGAAATCAACTCCCTTAATCTGTTAAATCATTCCCGCCAGAGGTATCTAGCACCATCATTGCACTGTCAGGCTATTGGGCCAAGAGGGTTGAAATATTTGATCTTTCAAAACTGGGCTTATGGGCCATTCCTTGGGCCTGATTTTTGATCTCCTCTATAAAAACAAATATTAGAGAAATAAGTTATTAACAAGTATTTGAGTTGGAGAATTACCCGTGTACACCATGGGGAGATCCGAGTGACATCATTCAAACTAAGTTGCAAAGGCTAAGATCCCTCCTGAGTGATTCAAAGATCACTGTTGAGAGCCTTGGTGAAGATATCCGCATGTTGAAGGTCAGTTCCAACATGTTGAATGGACACCACCTTGTCTTCAACGAGTTCCCTGATGTAATGGTGTCTTATATCAATATGCTTGGTCCGGCTATGATGCACTGGATTTTTTGGCAATGCTAATGGCACTCATATTATCACACATCAGGATCAAATTCTTTCTGCTCCACACCATAATCTCTCAGCATTTGCCTCATCCAGAGAAGTTGGGCACAACAGCTACCAGCAGCTAGGTATTCAGCCTTTGCAGTGGACAATGAGATTGAACTTTGCTTCTTGCTATACCAGCTTACTAGATTTGTACCCACATAGAAACAACCACCTATAGTACTGTTACGATCATCAACACATCCAGCCCAATCAGCATCGCTTTAGCCTGTGAGTTGGAGACTTGAATCCTTGGAGTACCAAATTCCCATATTGGCAGTACCAGAGACATACTTGATGATCCTTTTGGCTGCATGTAGGTGAGATTCCTTGGGGTCAGCCTGGTATCTTATGCAAACACCTACTGCAAAGCTTATGTCAGGTCGACTGGCTGCAAGGTAGAGTAGACTTCCTATGATGCTTCGATATAGCTTCGAGTCAACACTCACACCAGTGGGATCTTGACTGATCTTATCATTAGTCCCAATAGGAGTTCTAACAGGTTTACTTGACTCCATTCCATATTTCTTCACAAGGTCTTTGGCATACTTAGCTTGAGTTAAGAATATACCTTCCTTCTTTTGAGTGATCTGGAGTCCAAGGAAGTAAGTCAATTCCCCCACTAAGCTCATTTTAAACTCACTGCTCATAATCTTGATGAATTTATCCTTGAGGATGTGAAAGGTCGAACCAAACACTATGTCATCCACATAGATTTAAGCAACAATAAATCATTTGGATTCCTTCTTGATGAACATGGTATGATCTGTGATTCATCTCTCATATCCATGCTTTAGAAGATAGCTTGACAGTTTCTCATACCATGCCCTAGGGGCTTGTTTAAGACCATAGAGAGATTTGTTTAGTTTGTAAACATGGTCAGGATGGTGAGGGTCCTCAAACCCCTTCGGTTGCTCAACATAATCTTCATCTTTTAGCCAACCATTTAAGAAGGCACTCTTCACATCCATTTGATACAATTTAAATTCAAATGAGCAGGCAACAGTAAGTAGGAGTCTGACCGCTTCCAATCAGGATACTGGAGCAAAAGTTACGCTAAAATCAACTCCTTCCACCTGTGTGTAACCTTGAGCCACCAGCCTAGCCTTGTTTCTTGTGATGTTGCCATTCTCATCAGATTTATTCTTGAATATCCATTTGGTACCTATCACATTTACATCTGCTGGCCTCTCCACTAGATCCCATACTTCAATCCTGGAGAATTGTTGAAGCTCCTTTTGCATAGCAGCAACCCAGTGTTCTTCTGAGCTCAGCTCAATCCTAGAGGTGAAGCAATGCAGACCAACCAGTTCCTTATAGTCAATATTCTTCTTGGCTCTTGTCATTCTTCCTCCATTGATGTCTCCTATCACATCTTCTTCATCATGATTCCTATGAACTTTTCTGACAGATGGAGGACAGATTTGAGGGGAGTTCGATCTACTAGATTGAACTGGAGTCTGATCTGAAGACTCTGTATTGACACTGGATTCTCCCTTCTCATTCACTTCAGTAATATCATCTTCAGGAGATCTCCTAGGCTTGTCCTCGATGACAACATTTGCGGATTCAATGACCTTTCTGGAAGAGGGCAAGTAGACACGATGGGGTTTGCTAGAGGTAGGATATCCCAAGAATATCCCTTCATCGCTTTTCTTCCGAAACTTTCCAAGTTGATCCCTGTCATTAAACACAAAACACATGCTACCAAAGATATGAAAGTAAGATATAGTGGTCTTTTTACCATTCCAGATCTCGTATGGAGTTTTCAGGGTCTTTGATCTCATGTGCACCCTATTGATAACATAGCAGGCTGTGTGAACAGCTTCTGTCCAAAGATACTGAGGAACACCTTTTGAATTCAGCATGACCCTAGCCATTTCTTGTATGGTTCTATTCTTCCTTCCCACCACTCCATTCTGCTGAGGAATTCGAGGAGCTGAGAACTCATGTTTGATTCCAGAATCACTGCAGAATTCTTTAAATGCATGGCTCTCAAACTCTCCACCATGATCACTGCGAATCCTCTTTATCTGGCATTCATTTTCAGTGGATAGTTGCTTGCACAGCTTGACAAAGGCCTTGAGTGCCACACTTTTTTCCCTGAGGAAAGCAACCCAAGTATAGCGAGTAAAATCGTCAACACAGACTAAAACATAGTTTTTACCTCCCAAGCTTCTCACTTCAGTTGGTCCAAACAGGTCCATGTGGATTAGTTCAAGGCACTGGGTTGAACTACTTTGCTCAATTCATTTGTGGGAATATCTGTGTTGTTTATTCTCCAAGCAGTCATCGCACATATCCACATCTTATCTGTCCAGTGGTGGTAAACCTCTGATGGCTCCTATTCGGCTGAGTTTGATCAAGTCCTTGAAATTCAGATGACCAAGTCTCTCGTGCCATAAGTGTGTCTTAAATGAACCTACATTTTCAGCAAAGAGACGGGATTGTGCAAGCATATAGCAATCATTTCGGGACCTAAGTCTTCTCATTACACATCATATTTTGAATTAAGAACTTCACAATATTTGCTATCAAATGATACTTTCAGCTTCTTGTTACAAAGCTGATTGATACTGATGAGGTTAGCACAGAGGCCTTAAACATGATATACTTCATTTAGAGCAGCAAGTCCTTCATCAGCAATCGAACCACTACCATTGACTTTTCCTCTTTTCCCATTACCGAAGATGACATATCCGCCGTCTATTTCCTGGTAATTTGTCAGAAGATCTATGTTCCCCGTCATATAATTGGAACACCCACTGTCAAAGAACCAGCTGGACTTCTTTCCAGACTTAAAGGTGGAGTGGAATGCCAGGTTACACCTCATTGTTCCTTTAATCCGCCATTCAGTTCTGGTCACTATTCTCTTTAAATCCTCATTTGGCCAAATCATAGGCCTTCCAGAGACTGCATCTCGAGCTAATATACGACATGTTTCTGCTCTATGGTCATAAGTCCTGCAATAGACACATTCTAAGGAAGCACCTACTCGGGCACGCCTGGTTTTTCTCCTTCTGTCTTTTGGCTGGAGCAGAAGACTCCATGGTGTTTTCTTCTGAACTTGTGTTGGAGGAGCTACCCTCTTTAACAAAGATTCTTTCAGAAGAGGTAGAGCAACCTTTAGTGTAACCAATTCCTCTTTTGTCTCCATGGGCTTTAGAGGAGGAGAGAATTTCTTCAAGGACGTTTTTCTCTTTGTTCAGCTTGTTGGTCAGTTCCTCGGACTTAATGACCTTGGCATTCAAATCTTGAACTTGAGTAGATAGGCTGGTCACTTGTTGTTCTAGCTCGTCTCTTCTATCAGTAAGGACTGTGACTTGCTCGATGAGAGCACCATTTACAACCTTCAAATCAGCAAGTTGTTCGGACAGTCCAATCACCTCTTATTGGAAGTTATCCCGTCGAAGGGTGAGATCGGAAACTTGATCGGTGAGACTTCTGTTTGCAGCAATGAGTTCGGACACTTGGGCAGCTAGATCATCAACAGTGTTGGATAAGTCTACACACCGAGGTTCAAGGTTACCAACAAGATACTCCAATCTGTCTCGTTCATTTTCAGCCTTGCAAAGTTCTTCCCATCTAGCGTAGTACACGCATCTGAGATCTTTGTGTTTCTCACTCAAATCACTGTGCTCTTTCCTTAGATCCATCAACTCGATTAGGACTCCTTCAAGTTCTCCTTCGGAATGTGTCAATTTTTCAAATGTTTCATCATACAGCTTGTTAAGAGCTTCAATGCTTTGGCTCTCATTCCTGTTAGAAGAAGTAGAGAGGATATCGTTAGGAGTAACAGGACTATCACTAATAGGAAGATTACCCTCATCAGCTTCTGATTCGGACTCTACATCCCAAGGGCCTACATAAGCGACTCCCACTTCTTCTTCACTGTCACTAGAGCAGGAGGCTTCTTCATCGCTGAACATAGCACAGTATGTCTTCTTAACATCAGAGGATTTATTCTTGAGGTTCCCACAATTAGCTCTAACATGCCCGAAACCCTTGCACTCGAAACACTGAGGGCCTTTTGAATCTGAGGGTTCGCTTGGAGCCTTCTTGACATACTTGTCTCCCTTCTTTCTCTCTGGTCTTTTACTGGAAGAGCTTTCTCCCTGTTTGTTTCCAAACTGCTAGGATCTTTTGTCTCTGAGGATGCGAGCAACACGTTTGGAAAGTAAGGCCAGATCCTCATCATCATCATCAACAGAACTTGACTCATCAGCAGGAGGTTCAATCTGAGGTTTGGACTCTACCTTCAATGCCACAGATTTGCCAGTGAACTTCTTGCAGTGGTTCATCTCCCAAGATTGTAGAATCCCCATCAGCTCATCAACCCCAATAGTGGCATAGTTGTCTCGTAGTTCAAGGGCTGCAATCTTGGCATTAAATCTCTCAGGTAGAGTACCTAAAATTTTAGTAAATTTCACCAAGTTGTTGTGCTTGGTTTGTTAGGGTACAAACTCTACCAAAGACTCTATTAACAGACTTATTCTCATCCATATATAATTTATGAAATTGTGCATCAAGAGCAATGAGTTTGGAAGTTCTTACAGAGGCTGAACCTTCATGAGAATTTACCAGAATTTCCCACGCTTCGAAGACAGTAGTATAGTTGGAAATGAGGAAGTATTGTCTGTATTGACATCGGTAACGGCACTGAAGAGTGCGTGCAAGGCTTTGGAGTTCAATGTTGGACAACGTTTTCTCCTTTGTACTCCATTCATTGATGTCTTTAGGCTTGAAGGTACCTTCAACATTGACACTCGGTGCTACGTATTTAACAAGGACCGAGTTCCAGGCCAAGTCATCAATGGACATAAGAAAGGTTCGCATCTTGTTTTTCCAAAAGGCAAAGTTGGTTCGATCTAACAGATGGGGCTGAGTGTAGTTCCACCTTTGACTCATCTTACTAACTGGATCTCTTACGACAGAGTGTGGCTCTGATACCACTTGTTAGGTTTCCAGCAAGTTGTATTCTTTATGCAGTGTTCAATGAATGAGTTCAATCTAACACAGTGAACACACAGATCAAACTAACTAGTGTCAACCAGTTAACATGCATAGCGGAATAAAATGAGTAATCAACAAGCATAAAGAATAAATGAGACACAAAAGGTTGTTGACCCAGTTCGGCCTGCGGCCTACATCTGGAGGATACCAATCCAGGAGAATATTTTACTATGTGTTTCAACCATAGTACACTACCACACACATGAGCAAAATATGGAAAATACCTTCACTCCAATCTTCAAGAGGTTGGTTGGTTGATCAGGAACCTTCAAAATTTCTGACTAGGTATCTCCACCTATGGCAACCCCTCTAAGCTTCCCACTTTGAGCCCCCCTTGTTGAAACCTGTGAAGCGCTTCCTCCAATCGAGATGTAGATTATCTTTGTGGTTAAGTCTTCTCGAAACGTCTTGGACTTACCCCTTTAAATGAATGCACGAATCACTTAAAGGATTATGAACACAGCTTCGCACAGAGGTGTCCAAGGCACTTCGATTCAGCAGCAACAAAATCAATTCGATTTACAGAGGACTGCTAATCGGAGAAGGTTTTCATACGATGAACACTTAGAGCTCTTGAAAGTATTTCTGAACGTTGGGATTTAATCGTTGTAACTCTCTGCTCGAATCTTCAAAATCTCTTACTTAAACCAAGGATCCCACAGGTAGATTTGAATAATTTTACCAATTAGGGAAATAGCCGTTGGGACAAATGATGGTTTAGAGTAACAACTCTATAACAGAAATGGGAGGAGTTTCCTGCAAGAAAAATGTTAGTACACCTACTCCCATCTCAGAAAAGAGCTGTTGGACTTGTTGCACGCTCGAACTCTTCATTCTTCTCTACATAGCATAGGCTGACGCAGGATACACTAGAAGACGTTCCAAGGGCTAGGTTCAATCATCGGTATTGAACTTCCAACAAAACACATGACTCAACAATATACTCATCATATATTCAATTATTGAATGAAATAGCTTGGAAATAAACCTTTGTATTAAAAAGCAACCACCAACGAAAGGTTGGAGGTTCGATCCCCACCGGCCCCCTATCCCTTCCTTTTATTCCCCTTTGTAATTTTTGTGACATGGGCTCCCGCCACCCCTTTCCAGGCCTTCAATGACTCAAAAAAAAAAAAAAAACCAAGAGTTGAAAAAAGTACAGAAGATAAACAAATGATTGAAAATGATTTTGGGTCAAAAAAAGAATGTGAGATGAACACCACCACGGGACCCAAATAAGTCATGAGTGTTTTTTGTTTTTTTTATTAAAGGAGCTTAAGCCAGAGAAAGTGTTGTGGGAGTCCATGCCATACAAATTCAAATGAATAAAGGGGGAGGAATAGGGAGTCGGGTACTGAATCGAACCCCCAACCATAATGTTGGAAGGCATATACTTAACCGCATGAGCAAGTCCTCATCCCCAAGTCATGAGTCTTGACCACGCATAATAATAAATAATACTCCCTCGGTCCCATTGGAAACGTCTTGTTACTGTTGGACATGAAGTTAGTTTGTAAGTATATGATGAAATCCACATAATTTTTTTTTTTTTGAGTAGCTAATGAAAGCCTGAAAACAAATCAGGAAAAGAAAGAAAAACAAACAAACAAAAACCAACTATAGAGGCGGAAAGAAAACCAGCACGTCCGCCATTAAAAATCAACTAACTACAGAGCCAAACATTAGAGCCTAAGAACTCCCACTCCAAACGCATCCGCCATTAAGAGCTCAAGCACAAAATCTGGGAGAAAAACCCACGTGGTAAAAAAAAAAAGTCCACCGAAGAAGCGCCATGGGGTCCACATAATTGTGAAAGGGAAAAATTATTTCTATTTATAAAAACAAGATATTTGTTATGGAACATCTAAATATAGTAACATACTGGGGAAATCATTATATTCTTGATGATAAGAATTGTCTAAAATACAGTCCCACACAGACAATCATTTTTATAAGTAGCCAAACTTAAACTTGCTCAATAACTAAATACTTACTCCGTCTCAATTTAATTGTTACATTCCCCTCCGACACGCTTGCCGATACACATTTTTAACAATTTATAACTTAAATTGTGTATAATAAAAACTTATAAAAAGTTTATTGTCTAAAACTACTAAATTAGACGAATCTAATAAGATCTCACATGACTATATTTTTTTTACATAACTATGATAAAATTTTGAATCAAAATTAAATAATGAATAGTATCAAAAATTTCAACATAACATTTATATCGAGACGGATGAAGTATACAACTATTGATCTCAGTTCCCGTTGGTTACACAGGCCATGGCTGTGTGTTGTTCGGTTTCTCTTTTTCTTTTTTTACTTCTTCATAATCTGTCTCTCTATGTTGTTCTTTCGGGCTTTCCCGTTTTACCTGGCTTCGGCTCATCAAAAAAAAATAAAAAATATACAAGTTCAACTTTCAAGCTCGGACTCAAGTTTTCGAGCTTAGCTCGTTAGTCACAATTACAAACCGAATTCGAGGTTTGTTGAGTATTTAAATGTTTTGCTAAAATTTATGCATAGAATTACAAATGAATCTTCTTAATAAGCCGCCTAAACAAAATTAATAAAACTAAATTCAAATAGATATAGAGCAGAGCCTACTCCATTCATTCATTTTGCAAGTAATAACCTAGCTCCAACTTTACAGGCTAAATGCATATATACATGTGGCGTATTCATATGCAATAAGTGCTTAAACCATGTAGAGTGTGCATGCTGGAGTCCTCATCTATTTGTTAGATGATCAACCCCATTTTATATGTGAAACACTACATGATAAACCATGCAAGAATATAATCACCACACGCATGTTCATTGCGTGTCTACAATCTATTGAGCCTTACAAAAGTGATCACACTTTTGAAACATAAACATACATGTTTGCTGACACAGCAACCAATCACAATACAGGTTCCCCATTTTTCACACAAACCATGCCAAATTCAAGGCAACTTCATGCTTTAAAGCACATATACACATAATATCAATCTAAATTTTCCCTGTTAACAAACAACATATAAATCCCCATAAAGCCAAACAAAAAGAAGCCAAACTAGTATTCAGGAAACCATAACAATAATAAGGACGAAAGCAAGGCATCTTATCCAAGCAAACAATATTATTGTTTCTTATCAATCTAATCACTGCCAGCTGATGCACGGCAATCCAATGGCTATAAAAACAACGGGGGGTTTCAAAATCCAGATCACAGAGAAAATTACAACAGTGCATGGTCAAATTAAAATGCACCTATGTCTCAGCACTACATAAATAACTATGTGAAGAACAATACGACAGTAACTATCATAGTCCACAGAACAACTATCTTTTTAAAACTGTTCTCAAGGAATCCCAATGAAATCTTGCAAAAAGATATAGCAGGGAAAAACAGAGACCAGATGTAAAAAACCAAAAACAAAAATAACCTGCCAGCAAGCAATTCTTGTGTACAAATTGTCACTTGAATGATTCCACTAAGTTGAGACTTCATGCTTAATCGCAAGTTATGGCAGCAGGGTAGATTTGATGGTTTATCTGATGTTCTGTCTGTTCTTGATCATTCTTTTCAGTGTTGCTAGCCAGAAGTTACATTCATCCCAATCACTTGTTGTGAGAAGCACCTGTACCACAAAACAGATATGATTAGTGAGTGCAGTCCTCTATAAACAACGGACACATATATAGTAGCAGGAAATATTGAAGATTTCTCCTGTACCTGGATTTGAAGAGCATTGCCATAATCACCATTGTCGAGTGCCTGACAGAGCTGTACAAGCTTCTCTGCAGCATTTTTGGAGATGTCTCCACTATTTAGTTTAGCGAACAAGGCGCCTAGCTTCTTTGAGTTGTCCTCTATTTCCCGTTTCCTTGCTGGATTTGCCCGTGCTCCTCCCAAAGCTTCACTTGTTTCGTTGTAAAGCCTTGTTAAAGTTGCAATAACAGGCTTCTGGTGTGCTACAGTAGATTTCAAAGGCAAAACAAGTCAGCAGTGCAAAATGGAAAGGTTCTTTCTTATAAAATGTCGGGACAAGGATTATAAGTTGCTACTGGCAATGACACAATGGTGGTTTGATGAGTATATCGAGTTAACAGTTCGAACATTGAGAAAAAATATGTCACCTCTGACATACTCCTTCTGTCCCAACTAAATTTCTCACTTACTATATTTGGGCGTCCCATCACAATGGTGGTCTGATGAGTATATCGAGTTAACAGTTCAAACATTGAGAAAAAACATGTCACCTCTAACAAATACTCCATCTGTCCCAACTACATTTCTCACTTACTATATTTGGACGTCCCATCACAAATGTCTTGTTTCTATAAATAGAAATAATTTTCCCCTTCTACAATTATATGGACCCCATCATATACTCACAAATCAACTCCACCTTAATTCCTGTGTCCAACAGTAACATTCCATTTCAAATAGGACGGAGGGAGTAGCAAAAGCCAGTCAAAGCCACGGGTAAATTGAATTCAAGAGCTATGTTCTATCAAGTTTTCTTGATTTGTTACTGGCAAAATGCAAGCTTATCCCAAGAACAAGACAACAAGAATGAACATGCACAACCATAAAAACAATAGGAATACTGGCCAGATGCCATGAATTAAATGTCTGAGAATGATGCCATAGTACAGTCCCCCCATAGCAAGTAAGAAATTATTGAAATATTGGCAAAACCCTGGATTCATTTTCAAATGTAGCATGTAAATGGAAAGCAGTGAGGGATTTCATATTTATGTTAATTATGGTGGAATGCAGAGGGGAAGTACACAAACTAAACTTTTTTTTCAAACACCAACACTAGTAAATTTTAGAATATCTATCAATAGGTGGGATGTCAGGTAATACATTGTCCAAATTTGGAGCAGAAAAGTTACCAGGAACATTTGAAGTATCAACAGTTTGCACAGTAGGTGGTGGAGCAGCAGGTGCAACAGGTTGATGCACTGCAGCGTGCTGATTAGGACTTGGAGGTTGCACAGGATTCATCCCAGGTCTTTGGAACCCTGAGCTGTTAACTGGGGTAAATCCTCTTGATGGAGTAGGAGCCAAGACCTGGGGCATACTTTGTGTAGGATTTGGGCCAACATGAGGTGCATTAGCACCAAATGCAGGGACACCTGGAGGACCAGCTGGATACGTAGGATTAGCAGGCGCCTGAATATTATTTGATTTAGACAAACTTCAGAGCTCAGGATAAGAGCAAAAATACATTAAAAAATTCAAATGTTTGGCAGCATACCGGATATAATTGGGAACCCAAAGTAGGTGGTTGCTGGTATTTCTCTGCATTTTTTAATAAAGGCGGGTTTGAAGGAACAAATTTTGCAGGAGGCTGAGCATTAACAGGAGGTGGGTTAAAGCTTCCCTGCAATGACATTTAAACAGCATCCATTGTAATTAAATTCTAAAATATGCAAAGAGGTCCAAATCAACTTAAAATAACATAATATACCAACTAAACAATAACATTATTACCACTGGAGCTGGAGCCGAAACAGATGTCGGGGGAGTAGGTACAAACATTCCAGGGGGCTGTGTACTGGGTTGCGGAACTGGCTGATATGGGGAGGGAGGGTTCATCCTTCCAAATGAAGCAGCAGGTGGCTGCGGATAATTATCAATGTATTGTTGATTGTATGGACTGCTTGGGACAGTCGGTTGCACCTGAGATCCGATAGGATCCTGCGAAGGATACAGAAGAATGATTGAATGAAAATTCATAAATAATCAGGAAATAATAGGTGATACGCGGGAATAAATACCTGATAATAACTTGATTGATCACCATAAGTAGGCGCAGTTTGCAATGGACTATTCTCATATGTCACTGTCTTCTCAACCTCATTCTCTGGAGTTAAATCAACAGCAATTGGAAAATAGTCTAGAAATTTAATGTAAGCAATCAAAAAGAAGACATTCAAAGAGACTAGACAAATTTTTTATCCCTTTTTCCAAATCAAGAACAATGTCGAATGAATACAGGATTAAATGACAAACTCAGGTACAGATAGAAATTGGCTAATTGCAACTGCAAAGGGGTGCCAAGTATTCAGAAACAGTTTGGCATATTATTATTCTTTATTCTTACATTGGCTGCCAGTGCAATATGCAATAATCCACATCATCTGAAGTGGAATTCCCGAATCAGAAAAAAGAATGAGGTATGAGATTAGTATGGATCAACCAGAATATAAGAGCTACCAATACTAGAAAGCGAGTATCCAATGAAACTTGCTCAAATTTGAGAATAGAAAGTTACTACGATGAAGAAATTTCCAGGTTTACGAATCAATCCATGAAAAATTATTTTAATCCTTCAGAAGTAAAACTTAGTGCTATTTGATAAAACTGATTGGTGTTTAACTTTGAAGTTTGTAAGATTAAATGACTAAATATATAAGCCAGATAATTTAAAATGAATAAAATTGATTGTTAAAATTATCTTTAATTTTCTATAAAAACAATATTCAAAATTACTTTTGATACAATAGTAATAAATGACAATAAAATCACTTAATCCGGGACCTCTTGTTACTCTTAATTATAGTTTACTCCCTCCGTTCCAAAATAGTAGTCTTTTTAGAGATGAAAAAGTGTTCCACAATAGTTGACATTTTTTGTATTTTTATGAAAGTTTTCCAATATTACCCCTTTATTCCCCCAATTATGTTCATTTTCTCTCCACCCCAAGTACATTTCTTGGTAAGTGAGAGGGGTAAAAGTAGAAGATTGTGTGGTAATAATTGTATTTCTTGGTTTGTGTAATATTTGCCAGAAAGACAACTAAAAAAGAACAGAGGGAGTAGTTATCAAATAGACTTAATGAATAAATACTTCATTGATTAAGATTAAGCTGTAGGTGGTGTTATCAAACAAGCCCTCGGTATTAAGAAATTGTATACATTCTATATAAGTACATTATATTTGAAGCCACAAATACTTTCAAAAACCACCAGATGCACATTTCAGCTATCTAAAACTGTCTTGTTAAGTCCTCTGGGTGTCTCTAGGTTTGGGGTGCTCATAGAGGAAAACACAGGATATTATTGGTGGCTAAATATCCTAGCAGTAGGAAACATTAAATGAGATCACATAAAACAAACCTGGTGCAGATGATCGAGCAATACGATCACGTAAGATTGTAAGTTCAGTGGACAATTCTTCCGTTCCAAGAAGATTCAAGTACTCCATGGCTGTAGTTAGAAGACCTTGACTTGCCAATATTTCAGCATATTTCTCAACTAGTTTACATAATGAAGCACTAAATCGTTTCTGTCCAGTGGCCATAGCAAAGACAATGGTCTTCTCCATTAAATCCTGAAAAACATAATATATATATATATATATATATATATATATATAAATTTCTGATCCAGTCAAATAAATCATTACATGATTTATGTCCCTCATAAATCGTTACCTGGAGGCGGTCTAAATAGGACTTGCCTTCAGGCTCTTTTGACAGATTCTTTGACCAAATTTCCACTGTTTTGTCAATATTTCCAGCACATATATAACAGAGTGTTGCAGCTGTGGTATCACCAGCAGCCATCAGTCTAGCAGCAAGAGTGTCACATAATACAGTCCACTCATCTGTCTGTGCGAACTGACCAGTAATGAAAAAGGTTAAGAAATAATCAATACAAGACTCAAACATCCAAGTACCACTGTTCCAGAATACTTGAAAATAAATGTTAAAAATTTAATTGTGTGGCAATTAAAATGAATGCAGACATGGTCATAGTGTCGTAAAGGTTGCATGTTAATCCTAAATATATTATTTTGTCCATACCGTATATAGAAAACTTATATCTCTATTTTGATAACTAGAAAATAATAAAGACATCACATGCAAAGCACTTAATAAATAACACAATGAAATGGGTCAAGTAAAGCTCAAAAGAGAATCGGAATCTCAGGTTCATACTGGATGTAACCACATTGTTTAATATCACAAAGACTCAACTGATTTTCTTAGGGGAAGGGAAACTTACAGTACAGAAGAGGGCAACAGTTTCCTTCCATGATTTCAGAGGTCTAGTATTTGCTATACTCATTAGGTCATTGTTTACCATGGCATAAACAACCTGAGTCAACACAAGTTAAAAAAACAAGCACAAACAATCACCAGTCAGATATTCTGAGATAGTAGGCAAAAAGCCCATCATTGGCAATTCAAACAATGTTGTTTGACCACCTTTAGGTAGGGCGATTGACTTGTCTTGAGGAACTGATCTCGCACTTTCTCCCACAAGGAAGAACCACCAACATGAGCAATGACCAAAGCATCAGCCAATCTATTTGCAGACACACATTGTGCTACTGCCCCTTTGTAGTCCCCAACAACCAAAGCCCGTTGAACAGCTTCATCAAAGGAAGGATCGGAACTCTCCTCCTGCCCAGCAATTTCTAGCTGAGATTCCTTCACAGAATCATCAACAATAAATTCATCTTTAGAATTTGCCAAAGGTGTCTCTGCCCTAGGACTAGGTAGATTGTTAAAGAAGTCTTCTCCATTGTCAGTTGCAAACAAGGCAGATTCTTTGTATCCCGAAACACCCTTCATAGAAGCACCCTCATCAAGAGCAAGAGAGTTTACTTGCTCAGAGACATCATTTTCTGGCACATTGCTTTCTTCTACAGGAAGAGTGAAACCAAGATGGGAGAGCAATTTTGACCTTGCTGTCCCATCCTCATTGAACATAACTTTCATAAAGCCCCATGTTTCCCTCTCCTCCTCAGATCTAAGCAAGAAATAATACATTAGAGAAAATATAAAAATTTGAACACAATAATTGACATAATTTGTAACAGGCAGCAAGGAATGACATACTCTGATTCCAGGGATTTCCGTTCACACAAAACCTTCAGGGCTGATCTGTCCCCATTTCGGATTGCTGTTTCAAACTCGGATGATCGACTAACCAAACCATGCTCTGTGACTAAATTGTGCACATAAACCTGGAAAATAGAAAATTGGTCATGAATTCTGACTATAAAGAGAGGAGACAAAACACTTTCAAACTCCATCATCACACCTCAGAAGATCCCGAAGGGGATTCAGCAGAGTTAAATGACACGAGTTTGCCTCCAAAACCAAATGAAACTCCAGCTTTTCGCTTGTACCATTTTGGAGCCCTCAAAGGTCCTACTAAAAAACAACAGAACAAAATATTCAATCAAAAATAAGCACATCACAAGCAAAGAGGGGTATAGAACGGCATGAAAGTTTAATTCTATTAGTCTCTAAGTGCTAACAGCACTGTAACATATTGACAGTATCCATGTAGCAGGTTAAATAAACGTTATAAACCACCAAATTTACAAGCGAAACTAGGAGATAATAAGAAGCAGCAGCAGCGGTATAACAATAACAATAAAGTACTCAGAAAAGACATGCAATATGACCATTGATGTGATTCCACTGGCCAATTGCTAACTACTCCTTGCATTGGGCCTTACACATTCAAATAAGAAATTAAAAAAAGGGACAGGTTCATTGCACTATTAAACAGAACCAGGGGGAAAAAGAAAAAAAAAAAAAGAGTTGTCCGAATTAATGCATTGTGATAAAAGCTTTCTACCTCATTTTCCCCAAGGAAATGAGTTAAACAAAAATGCTTTATTGTCTACAAGATATGGCAATACCTGTTCCAAAATCGCCCTCTCCAACACCATACCGACCAGAACCCTACAATTTAAAAACAAAATTCATCACAGAGCCAAATAATAATATATGCGACTATAAAAAAAACGAAAAGACAAAGTAACAAAATTATCCTTTCTAGATTGTACTTTTACGCGACCATTTCAAGCAATTACACATGCATTATGAATGCACGTGCCATGTGCCTCAACAAATACATGCCACCCATATCTTTATCAAGAGAAAACTCAAAGACATGAAAAGGTCAAACATTTTTATATATCAAGACATCATGCTCCCACTGGTAATAGGTCCAACAAGAAGATGGTGATATGAGAAAAACAACAGAAAATAAGTCCACGCAAAAAGAAATAACCTCAATATTATATATGCCAACTTTCCCATCAAATGAAGATGCTGATATGACTCCAGGAATCTTAGAATACCAATGTACATCGAAGTTCCAGTTGGTTCCAGCAGGTAATTCAGCCACCATCTATGAAAAATAAATTCAAATCAAAACTGTAAGGACTCAAATGTAGACGCAAGTAATAGGCAAAAGGGAAACGGGAAACAGATTTAGTGATGAGATATAAAGATCAAAATAACCACCTCTCCAGTTACAGTGTCCCAGCAAATGGTACGGTTATCTTTAGCACACGTAAGAAGATAAGAGCTGTCAATAGGACACCATGACATAGCAATAACACCTGATGCATTTCATTCAACAGTACAAATTAATGAAATTTCAACAAAAAGAAGGGACTGCGGGTAACTCAACTCAAAGGACAATAGAATACAAAAACATCATGGAAAACATAATGAGAATTAAAACAATACATTTCACAATCGATGCTCATAAGGTAAGGTTACACTCAATAGTTATCCCAAGTATTTGCTGGGAAGGAATGGAAATATATAACAACGTATATAGAGGATTTGTGGTGGATTTCTATGACTCAGTTGAATTGAAAATTTAATTCTCGAGCCGAAGGACGTGTGGAAATTCATTGCCAACCTAATACATAAATCTGTCATCCAAACAAAACCAACCCATTTCTGATGGAAAATTAAAGTGAAGTGTACATTCATTCAGCATCTAAATTTGGAAATTTGTGCACACTACATCTAAAATTAATTGCCATTTTCAACTTCATCATAGAAGAGAAACTTAAACTGTCAAACATGCTGCAAATCCTGGCACGGAAATGATTGTTCTAAACAAAACCCATCACATCAGTGGGGGAAAATCATTTTTGTGGAAACCTTACCTGCATTGCTTAAATCATGTTAATTTGAAGGTACCAAGGCACTACTCTTTACTGAGAAGAAAAAGCTGCCTTCACTTTCCAATCTCCCTACTGCCAAAAGCACTATATATCTATCAACTCAATAATAATAGCTATGGTCTTTTTCTTCTAAATTTCAACACTATCTCAAGTTAATTTTCAATTGACTAATGAAGCATTCATCACTATAGAGCATAGACACAAGGATATAATCCAAATACTACCAAAAAATTGTTGTATATGGAATTAACTATACTTCAAAGAGTATTTTTAATGAATTATATAATAGTGTTGAGGTGCAATGACTTCTCTCATCTACATCGAATTTTGGCTTCACTTTCACAAATGTCCAATGCAAGGACTTCTCTTTAGGAAAAGGAGGGTGGCTTCTCTAGGTTCATAGGATCAGTTTTCAAATATATTGGACCAAGATGTATTCAAAGGCTAAAAGAACTACGAACAAGGATGTGATCAAATGCCAAGGGATATATGCGCCTTCAGTACCAATGTACCATGTCAAAAATAGGCACCTGGCTTTTTTTTATCAATTGAATAAATGTAAATTCTTTTGCAGTTGAACAACAATAATACCATATCATAATTAGAATACTAATACAATGGAAAGACAATCCAGGTAACATTACAATTGTCAGAAGCAAATCAAATCAAGATTAATACACATGAATATATGTGCATACAGCGATAGGATATTAATACTAAAAGGACTGAAACCTATATATACAGAAAGGCTAATAAACCTATATATATACAGAAAGGCTAAGTATAAAAAATCTAAAAAATAAATTATACTATAAAATAAGTGTATAATAAGATAGGCATTTCAGCCATCCTAAGACTACTGCAAATCCTTATGGTATGATAAGAATCTTAATTATCCAAAAGTTAGAAATAGAACAAACCCAATTTCAAACTAATTCTTATGCACACCCTTACAGGAGAAATGTTCTGTGATTGTAAAATAATGGGCAACCACAAAATTTATGACCACTTAAATTCAATTAACCCAGGTAAAGACTAAAGAGAAAAATATAAGAAACTAAAACAATCTTCATGTGAAACATGAAAATTGGAGGACAGAAGAACGAATAAAGGTGGATCATATATAGAAATGTCAGCATAGTTAAAGAAAATCTACCAAGATATCCAGAACACAAGGCCTATAACTTTCTCGAATACAGTCCCCACACAGAGGAATAAGAGATGGCAGTATCAAGTAGAACATGGAAACATGCAAAAAGAACACTCAAAATAGATTTAGGAGTCATATAACAAACCTTTGGTATGCCCGACAAACTCTTTGACTGGCGTCATTATATTTCGCATATCCCAAAGCTGAAGATAAAGCAATAATTTAGAATTTAATCAAGATTTGAGGTCCAAGATCCATAGAAGTGCAACTAAGAGAACTGCACTAGTTACCCTTAGAGAGGGCGAACTATCTTCATCCGAAGCAACAATGAGCTGAGTAGCAATATCAGGATTCCACTGCAAAACAGAGCATCTCCTTCTAACAGAATCTGAGAAACTGCAAGGTCAGAATATAAAGATCAGGGGAAAAAATAAAAATAAATAAATTCAAAATAATTCAAGCTGGTTCAAAAGCCAGAGGAACAGAAAGCAAATTATTTACCTTATAACAGGCTTTTGTTTCTTGAGATCCCACACCACTGAAGTAACAGAAAATGCTGGTTATTCCAATTAAAAGTGCAAGAGTTAACTGAATCTTATTAAACACCTCACTTACCTGTTGTCCCATTATAAGAAGTGGAAGCCAGTATGTGCTGAACTTTGCTGTTCCATGACAAAAATGAAATTTCACCTTGTGTTGCTGATCCACTACCCTGTTAAATAGTTGAAAGTTAAAATACTGTGTTTGATTAGGAAATGTGGAAACTTTAAGAACATGAAGCAAAAACTAATGAGCAAAATTAAGACAAAAAATCAATCCATACTCAAATAATCAAAGTACATAAGAAAACAAACACGACATACCTTTGTAAGTCTTAAGAAAATGTTGATGAATCAATAAGAAACAACAGTCCATCAGTTCACAATTCGACAAACTTGAGTTCACAATGCTATAATAAGCTCACAAAGTTCGATATTTTCATTGTTAAAAGTTTATATCTTTTACCAGCTTCATCAAACGCTGTAAGAAAAGTTTTGGCAGAAAGTGTTGGCTTGTAAAGCAAAGAATGTGATGAGCTGGTGTTCAAAATGCAATAGAGTTTCCATGAAGCTCGGTTGTTAAAGGTTCATATCATTTACCAACTACATTAAGAACTGTCAGCCTATTTCTCAAATACAACCACTTCTTTACAAAAGTTAAAGAAAAGGAACAAAAGAAAGACTGCAGGACGGAATCCTATAATTCAAGCAAATATAGCCACGATCTTCCTTACGTCTTACACATTTTTCATTTACCATGATCTTACTTTATTGCATCTCTTCTTTCTATGACCATGAACATAACATCTAGTTTATTTGTCCTCGGTGACTGTTGGCTGTTGAAACTAGTTCATATGTGCAGGCATAGGGCTCATAAACTAAGTCATGTGTCATAAATGAACGAGTCATTCAATGACGATTTAAAAGGAGCAACATCATCAACAAAACAAGTCATTGACACTGGTTGAAAGAATTTTCTTGCAACATCCATTACCAAAAACACAAAATCATCTTAGGAGATATTAATTCGCAAAGGAATCAAAGCAACAGAGGTGGTTTTCCTTTAAATTAATCTGCAGGTTCTGTCCTCACACTAAATCCTAGCCAGCAGCGTTGACATAGTATTGTCATTTGCAAGCTTTAAAATACGACAACCTTGAAAATTTTGAAAGATTACAACCATACATCACACTTATTTCACATTACAACATGTAGAGTTAGTGAGTTACACACGAAACCCTTCATGCAACAGGAAGAAGATCTATATGAAACACAAGACACACCTACTCCCTCCCCCCGACATGCTATCACTTAAAAGAAAAGGTGGGTACTGCCGTACTGGAACGTTTTATATGTGCATACCTTTAGTGGTGGAAAATGACTTGGCTCAGATGGTTTTGAGACATCCCAAATACAAATTTCACCATCATCAGCACCAGAGGCAAGAAGGTTTGAGGAAAGAGAATTAAATTCCAACCCACGAACCTGCGTAAGATGTGATGACATCAATAAAACAATCTCCTCAGTCATATAACTCAAGTGGAGTAACATAAGCACAGCAGGAGCTTACAGGTCCTTTGTGTCTTGTAAGATTCCCCACAAATGCATTCTCACTTGATTCAGAACCCTTTTTACTGGTGCCAGAAAACAAAGTTAAACAATATAATGGAAATGAACTATAAGATCAGTAAATATAGAGCATACGAAATACAACTATGGCAGCAAGGTCAAATAAAAAAGAGAACTGGCATCAGGAAATTTTATGTGTTTAACCCATAACACAAATTTAAACAGTTCGCATAAGGAACAACAAAGCCGATATTCAAATATTTAGATTGTAATATTCCAGTATAGTGCACAAAAGGAATCTAAAAAAACATACTTCATGCAATTAAATTGAAAATAAGCCTTAAAAATTTTCCGCATAAGTTTAAAATAATCCATATATCATCGTCCATTCTGTAATGGTGATCAAATTCCACCTAGAGGGATGGCATGACAATATTAAAGGAAACTTTAGAACAAACTGAACCGAATACAAAGTCACAAATCAAGTTGATACAGATATTTACGCACGCACACACAAATAAATAAGAACTGTCCAACATTGAAACCACCATTTGGAAAAACTAGAGTAAGGTAGCAAGAATCAAATAAAACCAAGCTTCCAAGTTATCACAACCGGTTGTCTCACTGAATTGACAAAATCAACCACCAGAACGTCCAAGTTCACAATACTCTATCTTCAGGAGGACATAAACAGAAAAACAAATAAACATAATCAAATAAAAGCCAGTTCAGGTTGCTTGTCTTGGGATTTCATTTTATTGAATGGAACAACGAAATTACGCAGAACAGATAGCATGCAAGCTCCATGCGCAAACTAATCCGGATAAAAATCCAATTACCCAATTATCAAAATGCAGTCAAGATCAATATTCAAGACACAAGTCAACCAAACAGAAATTTATTATAAAAAAAAAAGAATAATACACCAACAGAAACAAAAGAAATGCTTAACAATTCAATTAACCAAAATTCACCAGATCAGATGCTTGGGATTCCATAACCCAATGTTTCCATCAACAAGCCCTCCGGCAATGATTCCAAGAGAAAAGTCCTCAGAATTCGCGGGACCTTTCTGCCACGAAAGCCGATTGAAACGCTCTGAACTCGGGGCGGAACCGGCCAGCACAAGCTGCCGATCGTCCGAGACAAAATCAAGCTCGAATATGTCGAGATTCGCGGAGGAGCTGAATTGCAAATCGACCGCCCCTGCCATCGTCCCCGCGGCGATGTAGGCACCATCCGGCGAGAACGCCGTCGACGCCGATCTGTTCACCCACTTTATATACCCCGCCATTACCGAAACCGTCGAATCGCCGAATCAAGATGCAGGCAGGGGGATGTCAAGCATGCGAATCGGAAAATTGAGAGCGGAGATCTGCGAGAAATGGATGTAGATCGAGAGAGAGTGCACTCAATTTTCTCTCACTAGGGGTTTTCTATAGTCCTTTGTTTTAACTTCGGTTCGTAAAAGCAATCCCCGTCGCTGGAGCAAATTTTTATACTGCCATTGCGTTTATAATTGGATTTTTTTTGTTTTATTATTTTTATTTTTAAAAAATGGGAATTTTCTTGCATCCGACGCGGGGGTATAATAGTAAACTGAACACCTAAAATCCACGTTGGACGAATTGTGACGTAACCTGAACAGACGGAATTGCCCTCTCCGTTTGTCGTCGACTCGTCGTTGCCTCTGTAGTCTGTAGCGAACATTTTTACCGAGAAATTAAACGGTTTTTCTTTGTAATAAGGGTTGGCAGTAAAAAAAAAATAAAATTCATTAAAATCTGAAATAAATTTCCGAATAATGCATCCAACAACCCAATTAAACTTTTCGTCATTGAAATCAATTATAAAGGTGAATCAATTTAATTTGGACTAATTTTATCGATTAATTCGACAATGTAATTTTGATATGGATTCTCTTTGTAAGATCCACTTCCTTATTCTGGATTCATAGGGTCACCGACCAGAGTAGTAAGGCTTTTGATGATGTCTCAACGATAATGATCGATGTTGACAAATTAAGGATCCCATTATATATTGCCCATTCCCTCTTCCTTGAAAAACTCTAATAACCTCAAACCTTAAGTTGCCCACAAATGAAATAACAAAGCAAGAATCAGTAATGACACAATTCCAACAAATATCCTGGCAACAAAGCAGTGGAAAACTCAAGTCACAGGAAACTTCAATAAGTCTGACTCCCTTGCTAAGGAAGAAATGAACCATCTTTTTTTTTCTCTCGTCTTTGAGAAAAATGACATTTACGGTGGTGCATAAATGACAAGGGTGTTGCCAAACTGTGAATTATATTTGAAAGTACAGCCTCAATTAGCTGACCTTTTGAAATTTTTAATACTATACGGCTGTACATGGTGGAGGGAGTTGACCTCAAGTCGTCGTGGTAGGTTGTAGAAAACTCACAGTGCTGAGCAAAATTTCCAGTGAAAACAGCCATTTCAATGTATTTGAGTTTCATCTCTTAATTTTTGAAGAGCATTGCATCTGCCAGAGTGAAGTAAGTTCTGTCTTCTTCTTTTCCTGAGTTTTTGGCCTCAGATACTAATGTTTCCATATTTTGGCATGCATATTTTCATAAATATATACTTTCGACTTGTCTTTCCCGTGCGTCACTGGTGTTGCTATATGTCACATCGAAATTGCAAATAATGGCGTGGGTTTGTGATTATAAAGGGTTTATGACCAGGGGATGTGACTGAGGGAGTTATTGAAGAGATACTAGGATCTGTTGGCAATTTGATGTTTGATGACTAATTAGATGGTCGGTAGATTCATGGAGACTAACATGTTTGATAAAATCAGTATCTATATATAATTGAAAAAGCTAAAATAACTGTTGGACATGGAGTTCGAAGTTTTCTTTAATAAGGGTTTTCAACCTGAAAAAAAAAAAAAAAAAAAAGATGGTAAAAAAAAGTTTATTATGAACAATAGTGTTTACCAGTTTGAATGGATAGAAGCTTATAAAAAGGCCATCTCCCAAACACCCTCGAAGTATGTTCTTACTATCCGTCTAGGAGAGAGTAAATTGCTAGTAATTTCAACGTGTGTGAATTTTTATTGCAGCTGCAGTTCTTTTTTCTTGGTGAAACCGGGTATCCCACGCCACATTGGACCAGCTGCAGTTCTTGATATCTGGGCATTTCCTCAAGAAAACCAATATGGTTCTGTGGGAGGCCGTTTTGTCACCTGCCCTTCAGGTTCTTTTCGACAAATTGGCATCAAAGGAGACAAGGGAATTTCTGAGGAGAAATCAAGTTAAAGATTTGCTGCTGGATAAGCTTAAGATTGCTTATTTCACAAATGGTGCCATGCTTGATGATGCAGAAAAGAAGCAGTATGATGATCCAGCAATTGAAGCCTGGCTGGACATGCTAAAAGATGCAGTATATGAAGCTGAAGATGTATTGGATGAGTTGGCGACGGAGGCCCTACAATGTAAAGTGGAGGTGAATTCATCTCTGGACTTCACAAATCAGGTGCACGGCCTTGTTAGAAATCTGAGTCCATTTTGTGGAAGTGTAAATTCAAGAATAGAGATGCTTGTTGAGAAGATGGAATATATTGCAAAGCATAAAGATTTTCTTGGTTTGAGAAGTGGTGTGAAGGGGGGGAATGCATCAGTACAAAGATGCACAACTTCTCTGTTGATTGACTCTCAAATTTATGGAAGAGCTTCTGAGAAAGAAGCAATAATGAAATCACTATCTGGGGGTGAGGAAATTAATCCTACCATGCCATCGGTAGTTCCTATTCTGGGTATGGGTGGGATTGGAAAGACAACTCTTGCCCAGGCTATCTACAATGACAGGAGAGTGGATGACGTTTTCGATGTTAAAGCCTGGGCTCATGTTTCTGATGACTTTAGCTTGATTCGGATTACTAAATCCCTTCTTGAGTCTGCCACTGGTAAACCATGTGATACCACAAACCTTGAACTTCTGCAGAATGGCTTGAGGGAGAGATTGCACAAGAAAAAGTTTTTGGTTGTCTTGGATGATGTGTGGAACGAGAATCTTGATAACTGGAAAAACTTGTCCCCTCCATTCATAACCGGGAATCCAGGAAGTAAAATCATTATAACCACACGGAACAAAGAGGTTCTTTCATTTATGAATGCTTCTCTTCCTTGCCATCTGACAGAGATGTCTGATGAAGCGTGTTGGTCCCTTTTCAAACATCATGTGTTTGGATTTGAGGGCTCAGAAATGCCCATTGATTTGAGAGAAACCGGCAGAAAGATAGTGGAGAAGTGCAAAGGCTTACCCCTGGCAGTGAAGGCTCTAGCAAGTGTTCTGGCTTCTAAGGTTGATTCTGCCTATTGGGATGAGGTTTTGAACAGCAGTTTATGGGACATGAGGAAAAATGCTATCCTACCATCTCTAAGGTTGAGTTACTACCATCTTCCTTCAAACCTAAAAAGGTGCTTTGCCTACTGTTCTATATTCCCAAAGGGCTATGAATTCGATAAGAAAGACCTGGTTTTGCTGTGGATGGCAGAGGGTTTTGTGCAAGCAGCTGGAAACATTGCATTGGAAGAAGTTGGTGAAGGGTATTTTGCTGAGTTATTATCAAGATCATTTTTCCAGGAATCGATACAAGATAAGACTCGATACGTGATGCATGATCTGCTTAATGATTTAGCAAGGAGCGTTTCAAGGAAAACATGTTTCCATTTGGAGGAGAACTGGGAAAAGAGACAGCAGCAGCACGAGAACTTTGAAACGGTTCGTCACTTCTCATATTTTCGCAGCAGATATGATGTCTACAGAAAATTTGATTCACTTGCTGAGGCCAAGTGGCTTCGGACCTTTTTCCCATTACCATCACCACAGGGAGATGAGTTTTGCTTTCTAACTAAAAAAGTTCCCTGTGATCTGTTACCAAAGTTTAGATGTCTCAGGGTGTTATGTTTCAATGGCTATTGCATTTCTAAGCTTCCGGACTCAATCGGAAACCTGAAACATCTCCGCTATATCAATCTTGCGGAAACTGAAATCAAAAGCCTGCCTCAGTCACTGTGTAATCTCTTCAATTTGCAGACTTTACTGTTAACCAACTGTCAAGATCTCATCAAATTGCCTGCTGAGATGGGAAGATTATTAAACCTAAGATATTTGGATATTAGTGGAAGTCGAATACAAGAAATGCCACTGAAAATAAGTGATTTGGTGAATCTTCAAATGTTGCCACAATTTATTGTGGGTAGATCTGATCCTTACCCTGAAGATTTAAGAAACTCATCCAACCTTCTATACCATCTAGACTCACTTCAAGCGTCACCACGGTCTGGAGTCTGTAACCCTGGTGCTAGTATGGGAGACTTAAGAAACTTGTCACATCTTCGGGGATCACTGGGGATTTCCAGATTAGAAAATGTGTCCAATGCCTGGGAAGCAAGAAGAGCCAACTTACAGGGGAAAATATGGTTAAATGAATTAGTTCTCGAGTGGAGTATCAATTCTGATGAGTTTGTAGATGCGGAGGTTGCAAGAGAAGTCCTTGAGATGTCACAACCCAACCAGAAGTTGCAGAAGGTGAAAATACAGAATTACCCTGGTAAAATGTTTCCCACTTGGATAGGAGATCGAGCATTCTCTAACCTGCTTTCCCTTGTTCTCTGTGATTGTAAAAGATGTGAATTTCTGCCACCAGCAGGTCAGCTGCCTTCACTTAAAAATCTCTACGTAAAGGGCATGTCTGGTGTAAAAAGCATGGGTTCTGAGTTTCTTGGGCGTGGTAATTCTTCCAACAGATCTTTCCCAGCACTGGAGAAGTTAAGTTTTGAGGAGATGTTGGAATGGCAGCAATGGTCCATTTCTGCTGGTGATGTGGACTTTGAGGTTTTTCCTTCCCTCTTGGAGCTTCATCTAGAAAAATGCCCCAAACTTGAGGGAGGTTTGCCTCACCGTATTTCTTCCCTGACAAAGCTTGTGATAAAAGAATGCAAACAGTTATCCAGCCCACTTCCAGGGCTTCCTCAACTTAATGAAATGGAAATGAAAGGATGTGATCATCTGTTGCTTTCTGGTACACTGGAGACGAACTTGCTTACGACTTTGGAAATACAGAACATCAAGAATCTGATATATCTACCAGAAGCGTGGTTGCTACATCTCAGTAGGCTTGAACGGTTGGTTGTCAGTGATTGTTTTGAGCTTGTGCATCTGGTGGGGAGCAGACATGGTTTGCACCATCTGACTTCTCTACGGCATCTTATTATCAGGAGCTGTTCTGCAATGATTTCCATAAGTGAGGACCGTCAACAGCTTCCCGAGTGTATTGAGTACTTGGAATTGGACTGTTGCCACAGTTTGAAGAGCCTGCCATATGGATTCCAAAAACTTGGATCTCTACAGGAATTGGTTATTACAGACTGCCCAAACTTAGAGCCCTTTTTGGGGAACGTCTTTCCTCCAAGATTGAAAGGTCTTGTCCTCCGAGGATGTGATTTGGAATCATTGCCTGAGCAAACTATAAACAGCATCTCATCGCTAGAGTATTTATACATTAGCGGGTGCTTAGTTCTCACCTCCTTCCCCAGTGACAGAAGGGCAATCCCAACCACTTTCAAGCATATCACAATTGATAGTTGCCCAAGTCTGGAGTTCCTTCCTGAGGGAATGATGCATATGAGCAACACTTACCTTGAAGTGCTGGAGATATTCGACTGTTCTTCTGTTGTATCATTTCCGGCTGGACAGTTGCCAAAGACATTAGAAACACTCATAGTTTGGAATTGCTCCAATCTAGAATCCCTTTCAGATATTATAGCAGAAACTATGTCACTCAAATCCCTGCGCATTGGTAATTGTACGAAGCTGAAATACCTACCCTCTGGATTGCATACACTTCTCCATCTTGACTACCTGGAGCTTGATGGGTGCCCCAGCATAGAGACATTTCCTGAAGAAGGCCTTCCCCGTACAAGTTTGAAAAAGATGCATATCCTCAACTGCGAAAATCTCAAGTTCCTGGAAAAGAACATGCAAAACCTTACATCTCTAGAAGAACTAAGGCTTTCTAATTGCCCAATGCTTGCCTCCTTCCCAGGCGACGGTCTTCCACTTAATCTGGTTTCCCTGAACATAAAAAACTGTGAGAGTATTAAGCCTTGTTCGGAATGGGGACTGCACAGACTCGCATTTCTTAAGAAACTTGGTATCCATGGAAGCTGTCTAAATTCTGATGCATTCCCAGAATGGCTACTTCCTTCCACTCTTGAGGCTCTTCACATCATAAATCAGCCAAATTTAAAGTCCCTCTCCCCTTGGCTCAAGAATCTCACCTCGCTTGGAGAGTTGACAATCAAGGACTGTGATCAAATATCCCTGCCAAATGAGGGATTCCCACATATGGTCTCTTTCCTAGAGATAAGCGGATGTCCATTGCTTCAAAAGGCCTGTGAGGAAGATTGGTCATCGGTAGATCACATCCCATGCATAGTGATGTAGAAACCTGAGAAACCGATGGGCAGCCATGGCCTCTGTTCTGAAATAGAGGCGTTCGTGAAAATTTGACTACCTACCCAGGCCCCAGCTTCGTATTTGTTTTTAAACTTCCAGAGTTCTTTTACTTGACTTGTTGCAAATTTATAATCGACTTTCCAGATTCGTTTCCTTTATTTTGAATTCCAAGATCCATGCATGTTTTTTACCATCCTTCAATTGCATACACTTTGTTTAGTATTCAACATGTCCAATGTTATTAGATATTCAAATTTTTGATTGATTTTCATATCCCACAGTCCTCTGATGCATTGGTCTCATTTAAACCTTTTAACTTCCGTATTTCCAGATGATCTAAATGGTGAAGGATCTCTCAGAGTAGATATCCAATGTTTAATTCAAACATCCAATAAAATATCCAAAGCTTCTGCCAGCACATAATTTTAATTCTCATTTTCTTTCTATCTGCATGAACTTGCCAAAATCTCAAGTCTTAACCACCACCCCTTCCTCAAACAATAGAAACAAGAAAAATGTAGAACCCTAGCTACTTTAACGCAGGCAATTGAAACAATCTGTAGAACAAGACATGTAAAACTATGAACTGATTATGCGAATAGTTTGGCAACAGAATGTTGTATACTGCATGTACATTAATTCTACATATGGCCGCTAAATGTAATACATAATTAAACTACATAATAAAAATGATTGGATTCCAACATGAATAACCAGGTACTTTGATACCAATTTGCACGCATATCATCAACCTGCACCCCTATTCTGCAGATGACTTGGTATTTTTCCTCACGAAGAGCTTGCTCATGTCCTCCGTTACAATATTGCTCCTGCAGTATGACATAAGGAGATTAGTGTGCATCTGTTTTGTATAAGGATGCCCAAAACTCAATCCAACGGTGAAATGCAAGAAGCCCAATGCAATACAAAGTTTCGCTAGAAGGGACCAAAGTGCAACCAGCTTGAAGTTGATTACTCCAAAAACAGTAAACTAGTCCTACAACTAAAATGGCTTGTTATATAAAACTCCAAGTTAGCAGGTATACAATAACAGCTGCTAACTAGAGGCCACAAGAACAGGTAACGGTGCAACTGATACACATTAGAACAAAGATTCCAGGAAGATAAGTTAAGAAAATGGAAGCTGCATCCAATAAAGTTTCCATTGTACTAATTTTGTAAGTCATATGAAGATTTTCTTTTATTTTTTAAGGAAACCATTTCTGAATGATTAGGAATTCAGTAATCACCGTCCAGCCAGTTGAGGTGGGAGCAAACGACCATCTATAGCATCAGGAGCATTCTTTGAATGAGGCAAGTTTCCCTTCGGAACTTTACTACGAGGGTAACTAGTAGGCGCAGCATTTAGCTCTCTTTTCCGTGCTGCATTTTCAGCCATAGCAGCTGCAACCCGGGATGAGTGGTCTGAAGCATTCAGTAAATGAGACGACACAGTAGGTGAATTCAAAAGGAAGGATGCATCGGGAAGTTTCAGCTCAGAGGACTGACTAGAAACTATTTCCAATTGTGCACTTGGAGGTGGATTCAAATACTTAGACATCCTGCACCATATTTAGAAATTGAAGAATCTCATCAAAAGGAATAGGTTTAAAGGAAAAATCTAACCATACGAACACACAAAAGATGGTAATTTAAGCTAAAAGAGAAATTAGCCAGAAAACATCAACATGTGCACGAACATTTGCTAATTTTTCCACCTACTCTAGAGTTATAGCCTACACCTTTGACTTTGAGGATGCAAACCACCAGATCAGGTATTTTCACACACTACCTACTGCTAAAAGAACTATGCTGTTTTTGGTGTCTCGCCAACAGGAGAAATACAAAAGAGAATTATCTTTCCCAGTATCACATGATGGCTTCACCTGTACAGGTGGCATCGGGTGAAAGAGCCCGATCAAGATGTATCTATGCACCTCTGGATTTATATGTAACAAGTATCTTCTAACAAATAGTTTTATTCCAATTTTTGTTAATTGCATTCCTTCCCCCATTTAATGTGAACAAGTCTCTATTTTCTATACAACTCACAGTCTCACACAATTGGTAGTGCATTACATCCCTGTGGGAAAATGAGCGATTCGGAGACTTACTTGTTATTCATTTTCAGCTTTCCAACCTCCAAGGACCAAGGTTCATAATTTTGTTAAGCTAAGAACATTATCACTTCCGAGTCTACTGACCCTTGGGTGAGTTCCGCACTGCAACTTCAACTACAGCAATGAATGCCTATTTGGAATCTCAATGCTCAAGGAGGCTATGATTAGGTCCAAAGCATTTTGCCAAATGAAAACAACCCTATCTGGTTCAATTTTATCTGCAGTTAACATTCTCTAGTTTCCACCAATATCTCTAAACATCCCAAGTAAACTTTACTGCTACTTTTGTCCTTTAATCCATTGAGAAAAATGGCACCATTCACAGATAAAATCTGAAGCTTGGCAGTAACCACCCAAACTTTGAACCATCAATTACTTTCAGTATGAGCAACCCATCCTATCATCACTTAACTACTAAATTGAAAAATAAAACAACTAAACAGAGAGCAGAGAGCAGGAAATCAGCCAAGACAGAAATCCCCAAATCTAAAAACAAGCCTTTGAAAGTTACCTGCTGCGGGAATGACCTGGGTCGGGCTTGGGGTTGGGTGTCGCTGCGGATGACACGCCCCTATAATGAGGTCGGTTTACTGGGCCTTCTGTTACTTGCTTGTTCTTCTCTTCTTCTTCTACTGGTTCTTGTTTAGATGGGGTTTGCGGTTCGTCCTCATCTGAAGAAGCTGCGTAATCCACCAACGACATACCTAGAAATTCTCTATTGTTTTCCTTGTATTCAATTATTGCTCCCTATGTCGTCCTATTCTTGGTACCAATGTTCTTGAATTTGTCGGTTTTTTCTTCAATTCGGAAGAATTAGGGTTCTACTCACAGGATTGGGATTTGGAAAGAGGGCGTCCCGCGTCAGACTACTCACAGGTAAATAAATAGAGTTTAGAGTTTAAAGTTTTGTTTTAGAGATTAGAGATTAGAGTTTAGCTTAAGAAATTAGAGTTTCAAGACCATAATAATTATGGAGAAAATCAGCGATTCCAAATCTTGTATTTCCGGAAAAACAAACAGATATGAATTTATTAGAATTGGGAATGGGCTTTTAGCATTTGGACCGCTTATTCCAAACGGGGCTTTAATTTATGTTTGGATTTAATTAAAATAAAACAATTAATAGTAACAATCACCGAGGATGTTTAAATTCTTTGACGGTCTACCGAGTATCCACATGCCGCGGTAATTGATACTCCTCCATGGGTGGTAAGTAATAGTAGTAATTTATACAATAATAACTATTTCAGCCTATTATCAAATTCATAAGTATGTTAGTATTATTGTTACGTTATTATTATTGTTGGGGATGGGGATTTGGTTTATTGGTTAATTACTCAGACTCCCAACCTATAGATTGGAGTTTGATTCCCCACCATTACAATATAAAACTAATATTTTATGGTGAACAAAAACCAGTTTCTTTTAATAACATGGTTAATTTTTTTATTCATTTGTCAACTATTTTGATATTTACATATATACATTTGGTCAATTAAGTGTTATTAGTTATTGCCAAACACAGTTTACATGAGTGTTATGAAGCTCTGGGACCGATGGCTTAAGTAAATATTTTTAATTCGAGGGAGAAGCAATGCCTACCCGATCCTCGAGATAATGAGCCATGGGATATACCATGCTATTCAATTTATTAATTTTTCTTTAAAAAAAGCTAAAAAAAAAGTGTTACTATTAGTTATTTTGCTTAAATGCATTAGCATAATGAAAGGGTGATGACTTAGCCCAATTAAGTCCCTAGACTTCCAACGAAATGTTGGAGATTCGATCCCACCGGCCCCCTATTCCTCCCTTTATTCCCATAAAAAAAAAAAAAGAAAAAAAAGAAAAAAGACGGATGAAGTATATTTTTATATAAAGCGCGTTTGATTTGTGTAATTACGAGGCTATAACATAATAGTACATTACTCATTTTATAGTGTATATAATTCTTGGTTGAGTGTCGTTGACGACACTGATCATTCATGACTTGCAAAATCTTTCTAACACACTTGTGAGTTGTGAATGCATACACAAGCATTGTTCCTAAAAAAAAAAATTACATACACCAACATTGTTCCTAAAAAAAAATAAATAAATAAATACAGAGGTGAAGCCCATTTTGTACAGACAGAGTGATAAAGTATAATGTCCAACTGTACAAGCATGAGTTAGAAACAAGTCGAGCAGTTACCAAAATGATGATTCATCACCCTCAAAAGTCAAAAGTTAAACCAGATTAGAGATGGGCAGGATCACAACTGGGATTCGGAACACCAATGGATGCATGAATTAAAGAACTTCCCACTTTCTGCAAACCTTACTTCTCGAATTTATTATTACAAAAATCCACTCCTAAAGCTCTCAACTCACTACCACATCAATCCTCTTCACGTTTTGCCAACAACAAGAAGAAGAAGACAGGTCACCATCCCCCTACTAATCTAATCAAATCCATCAACACTATTTTATCAGTAGGGAAGGTCTGTAAATGGCAGTGCTTTTTGCAATCTCTATACGTTCGCGGGGATCATACATGGTTTCGTCTCTGAGGGCTTGAAGAATCCCCTCTGATGACAACTCCCTGAGAATTCATTTACAGAGTAGTGAGATCATGGTGCTCTAGAATAAGATGATTTTTTGGTATAGTGCAGCAATATTTTCATTTACCTGAGAATCAAGATTTTGTACAGTGTCTGCAGGATTGGGCATAGCTCAACGGGGGCAATGCGCTTGTTTTCAGTAGGATGCGGGATGTTTAAGCGGGACTGACTTAGAAGTTCAAAAAATGCTTTTACGGCAGAAACACCCTGCACGGAGTCAGCAAATGAGCGGTACTAACACTATAACAATGTAGGCTGGAATATTATAGAGAAGTGTACTTGTTCAGTTCAAGGTGAGAAAAGCACAGGGGAACAATTAACAAATGAGCACAGAAGCCATGTTATTGACCAATTTTCAAACTCAGATACACAGTTGCACATTAAAGCAACTACAACACTGATTTTTACCGACTTTATTCTGCTCTGCCCAATACATGGATAACAGAATGGGGGACCTCAAGTATTATTTTCATATACTCCATATAGAAGTACAGACATTTAACGCACACCAAAGGTTTGGCCATTCAACCTTCATGGTAATGAATACTTGAAAAAGTGGTGGCCCGTGGTCTAAAACATGTCCATTTATCCACATTCCACAGAGAAAATTAGGTGACATGGTCATAAAGCTATAGCTATCATTCCACTGAAAAAAATTGATACCTCTTGCCAAAGCTAAACACTTTTGATTCATGGTAAAACAGGAGAGCACAATCGCCCTGCAACATATATCCTCCTTTTTCCTTTTTTTTTTTGTGTGTGTGTGTAAATAAAATCATGTTTTACTAGTGAATATTGTAGATCGATATAATTAAACAAAAATTGAAGCAAAAGCCAAATGCAAAACAGACAGAATATTTATAAAGATAACCTCATTTGATAATTTTCCTTTTTTACTTCTTTTTCACAGCATTGCAGCAAGTTAGCAACTAGCATATGAATATGACAGTGCCACAAACCCTAGTTAAAGAACTTGAATAAAGTACCTGAATCATTCCCTTGCCCTTGATGCTGTCACCCATATCAAGGCTAATTTCCCCTTTAGCCAACTTCATACCATACCATGCATTACGACCCTTCAACAAGGTAACATAAGTGTCAGCTAAAAGGGGACCAGCAAGCCTCTCAGGTTCCTCAGCCAATAGATGCGTTATAAAAACCATCTCTGATGTACAGTGAGCGAAGTACACGGACTTGCTCGTTGCACTCTCATTAGTCAGAGCTGCCACCATTCCTGTGGATTTTTTTTTTTTTGGGGGGGGGGGGGGGGGGGGGGGGGGGAGTATGATGTGGGTTATGAACTGATCCAGATAAACACATGAAATTATATAATTGGTTTGTAACCAGAGTAGAAAGAAATATTTTAATTGTACTTATCACGTCGTGTTGGGTCCTCATTTAGTGTCGAAACAAGAAATACAGATCAGACCTCAGTTAAAGTCATATGGAATTCTTGAATCAAGGTTGGCCTTCTATCCTCAGATTGTAACTCTATTGCTCTTATCCATATCATGTTTCGTTACCTTTTAAGATTCCCAGCAATATTTTTTACACAAATTTAAATCCTTCTACATTCCACACAGAACTCAAAAGACTTCAGAAGCATGAATATTGATATTCACAATAAAGAATATGATGGATATGATATGTGTGATGCACGCCTCTAACCATTTATCTTAGAAACAAAGACATCTTTCAACCAGTACAATGTACTCCGAAACAAAGTAAATTGGTGAATTTTCAAGACCATCCTAATAAAATGCTGCCACCTGCAGTTATTAACTTAGGTCCTAATGAAAATTTAGCACAAGTACACGAAGCCATTATATTAATGGTTTCACCATGAGAACCATGATAAAATAATAATAATAATAATAATAATAATAATAATAATAATAATAATAATAATACCTGCTCTGATTGCATATACATTTTCAAACCACCCATAACCAGATGAGTAAAAGTCACCATTCTCCCAAATTTATTTTGAACACAACTTATCATATTCATGGCTCCACCAAAACTACAGAACCATGATAAAAAGTAATTTACCTGCTCCAATGGCATATACATTTTTCAAACCACCCATAACTTCATGAGTAACAAGGTCACCATTATCCCAGACAGTAAAGTGTGGTCGTCTCAGAAATCTTGCCAGTGGCTTTCTCCATTTTTCCGCTCCACAAATCCGAGCATTAGCATATTCTTTGTTGTAAATTTCTGATGCAATATTAGGTCCTCCAAGATACAGAATATTTTCCATGGGAATCCCAGCTGAAAATATGAGGCATGCATGTGAAAAGATGGAAATCCCACTTCAAAATGCAAAAATTCATTACATGGTCCAGGGAAGATGGATTATCATTAATTCTCAACTGACAAGATGAACATGATCCAAGGCATGATAGTATTGTTAGGGCATGAAGCATGAAACACCAAGGATATATGACCCAACAATTATCACTTCCAATGAGCGTGAATGAATTTTCACTGGAAATCATCAGATAAATATAACATAATTATATGCAGAAAAACAGACATAGCCTAAAGACAAGTAATAAAGTTTGCATATTCTGTAAGACTATTTCTAATTGATCATGGCATGTGCGCATACCAAGTTTGTTAACTCAAAAAAGGTAACAGTAGACTCATGAATTCACCAGCTAAAAGTGACAGATGAAAAAAAAAAAAAAAAAGTCAATAACTTTTCTCTAATTTCATTTGTAAGTAAAACTTGTAATGGTAATGACAGATAAAAATTCTTCATGGAGATCAGGGGGAAAAAGATCACATATACATGACCCTGTTTTCATCACAAATGGAAGGCAATTGCATTCAATGTTATTCTCTTTCATCTCTTTCCATGCTCTTCCCCAGCAACATAATGAGCTACACATGGCTCTTCTCTTCTGAAATCTCTTATATCTTGCTTTCCTTTGTTTTCATATTGTCGTTCAAGATTCTCATGCTATCTCCTTTTAGTTTAAATGTGATGTATCTAAATGTGAACAGATTAAACCACCTAGTATTCAAGTGGCAACTTAAAGACCAAATCATTAAACAAACTAATCCCAACGTCTAAGAAAGTCAATAAATATTACTCCATATCATTTTAGAAAGCCCAACGTGTTAGAAAATGCAATAAGAGATGGACATTGTGGCTAAATCTACAAAAACACATACAGCACTGTTATCCAAAGAAGCAATCTTACTTGCTCGATTGATCATCTGAGTTGGAGTAACAATACGAGGTTCGGGCTCTAACTCAGCCTCAATTCCTTTAGCCAAAGATATTATAACTGGTGGAGTTATCCTTTCTTTCCAATACCTACTAATTTCCTCAAACACTTCCCGAGTTTCAGTCGATGGCAACCCATTGATAACAATATCAGCATCCCAAACAGCTTCCTGCAAGTTTGTCACAACCTTTAAAGGGCACAGCGGTGTGTCAATCATATTCAAACAAAACCCATCTTTCAAAATCTCGTCAGCTAATAGAACCCGATCGCCTAATCTTCCTTCCACATACTTCAAATACGCGCACCGCCTGATCAGCCTCCTAAGCACGTCTTCCCTCGAATTGATCACCTCAAACAAATGCTCTGCGGTGGTTCTGTCAACAGACCTCCCAGCTCTCCTCCATATCCTAATCTGAACCTTCTCACGTAACGCTCCATACGCATCTTGCAACATGGCAGCAAAGACACTGCCCCATGCCCCTGCACCAACACCAACAATCCTCAATGGATCCCCTTCGGATTTCCCAAATAATCCTCGAAGCTCCTCAACCTTCTCTTCCAGAGAACCATTCGTAGCTTGAACCAACCCATTCGTATCCGCATTACCATCAGTAATCCCCTCAGTAGTTCCCCCCATTTCTCACCAATGAACGCCGAACTTCAAAAATAACAATCGATTAAACCAACAAAACACTCAAAGTTATCCAACAGCACGAATATTTACAAGATCCAACAGAACAAATGCGCTAATCACTAAAAAAAATGCCTTTAATCAAAGAAACACAACTGCAATTGAATAATCCACAGCGTATCGCAATTCGCCAACCGGCCTATTATAGATAACACCCCAAAATAACACGCGGAGAAGATAACAGTTAACAGGTCGAAGCTACGGATTCAGCACCGCATTGACTTCAGGAACCGACCTCCGAAGGCAGTTCTAGAAATTTACGAAACAGGAGCACAATTCCTACACGATTTTTGTAATTACGTCAGCTTCTCAAGGAAAGATCATCCGGCGGCCATCGATAAATCCGTCGAAGGAAAAATGAAGACATTGGCACCGCTGGGAAAGTGGGGCCGGCGCCCACCTTGTACTAGTAAATTACACTATTACATGCTGTAAGAAATGAAGCATAAATTTACTTTCATAATACTCCCTCTCGGTTTCGCTCATTTATTTAGGGCTGGGTAATTTAGGTATTTGAGATTTAATAATTAGAGTGAAATTGTAGCAAAAAAAAATAATTAGAGTGAAATGATATAAATATTGTGTTTAAAATTTTAATGAATTTGAGATTGTTTATTAATTTATTCTGACTTAATAATGATGTAGTTACATAAAAATATTTAAATGAGGCCGGCTATTTAGACTCTATCGTTCACTAAATCCACACCACCTCTAAATCCATCCCACAAAAAAACTTAAAAAAGTGATCACATTCTAAAATCACTCCACCCTCAATTACTCAAATACCCTTCAATACAAAAATAATATCCACTTGTAATATTTACTACATTCACCCCACCATCTCATCCAATTACTCACCCCACCACTCACCCCACCACTCACCAGTTCTTCGTTCTTCTTTCATAGGAAAAAAAAAAAAGAAAAAAAGAGGGTTGCTCTTGTTCTCCTTCTCGACAGTGTTTAGGGTTCTTGATCTTGAAGTTTGGTTTTGAAGCAAGAAGAAGAATCTCCCAAGTACACATCAATTATTCTCACTCACAAATGAAGAAATTAAAAGGTAGGATTTATGTTTAAAATTTTCATTAACCCATTTCTAATAGATCTTGAATTATAGTGTTAGAATTGTTACATTAGTATCACATTGTAGATAGAAAGCATTTAATTGTATGTTTTTTTTGGGATTGATAACATTTTTGGGCAAGTTCAACGGAGATGTTGAACTTGCTGGCACCTGCGCCGTGCACGCTTCTGCGTGCACGGCAAAGCACGCCGTGCGAAAGGCACGGCGTGCGGCACATGGTGCCGTGCAATATGCACGGCGCACGGCACATGCCGCGCGGCGACAACCTGCCGCGCGGTCTGTTCAATTTTTTTTTTTTTATTTTTAAAATATTATGCTTTTTTTCATTCTTGGTTGTTCATGTACTACACATTATCATATACTAACACTCTTCTTGTTTTGATTCACAGGTGTTCGTACCTATTTCCGGACCGGCAGACGGCCCACTACTTCGGCTCGGGCCGAACGTGTCCGGGAGCGAGAGGTCGTGGTTGACGATGCACCTGTACAGTCTCATTTGCTGATACCGTATCGGGATGAGCAGGTTGACGAGCATCACGTGTCCGGCCTCTATTTAAATATGGTCTACGTGTAGTTTCATAACTAGTATATATTTTATACAAATTTTATTTTTACCAATTTTTTTTATTAAGAATAAAAAATACAAGAGGTGTAGAAAAAAATTTAAATTGAAATTTGTGCAGAATAGTCTAGTAAATATTTTTAATAGGATTTTGGAACAATTAAGATTATAATCAAATTTATATTAATTTAATTTATCTAGAAATGAAAAGCGGTCAAACTTCATGGGACATTCCGAAAAAAAATACGAGCCAAAACTTCATATGACGGAGGGAGTATGATTTATACTTTGTCTTCGTCTTACATTCCACCGACACATAATAATAACTTTAATTATGTTAAAATAAAAATTAAAAAAAGTTGATAATCTAATAATATAATATTAGAAAAATCCAATAAAGTTTCACTTGACTACGTGTTTTCTTGCATAACTATAATAAATTTTTAAATCAAAATTAAAAAGTGAATATTATCCAAAAGTGAAACATAACAATGATTATGTATTTTCTTGAATAACTATCATAAAAGTTCGGGTGAAAATTAAACAATTAATATTATCAAAAAATGAAATGTAAGTAATTTGTGTGGTTTGGGATCCCACACACCTTTGCCGACACATGAGTGTCACTGTTTACCAAAAAAAACGTAATAATTAATGCCAGTTAGCAAAACAATAACAATTGCACTGACAATGAGATGAATGTAATATATATTTTTCTTTTGTGGTTGCTTTATTCTATATATTGATTTTTGTACTATCTATTTTTTTTTTGCATTACAGCCTAAAAAAGGCTAGGAAAAATAAAAGAAAAAACCAAGCAGACAAAGTAAATCAACGAGCACGTGGGAACCACGTGCTAACTGCATCCGCCGCCAGGAGGGGGGAAATTCAGTCTTGTGGGAAAGCCCACGTCGTGAAGAAAAGTTCCTCTTGAGTAGCCATCTTAGCCAGCGAGTCCGCAACAATATTACCCTCCCGGAGAATATGATTGAAGCTACACACGGTGAAATGAGCAACAAGATCATCAATTTTAGCCAGGTAGGATGACAACCAATGTGCTGTGTTCCTCATTGCAGAAAGCAGCCTTATAACCTCCATGGAATCACAAGCACAATATAACTCAGAGATGCCACGATCTACAACAAGCTGAAGGCCGTGCATTAACCCTGCCCTCTCAGCTTGAAGCACGGAAACATCCCCCAGTCTGCCCGAAACGCCACCAATCCAACTGCCATCAGAGCGTCTCAAGACAGCCCCAGACCCTGGGCAACGAATGTTATCAAGACGAGATCCATCCGAGTGCAGAAAAATCCCCGTCCAAGACCCCATATTCCAACACACAAGGCAAGTTCAAGGAGAACAGATTGTGATTGATATTGTATGCGATCAAGAGTGTCATGCAAAATTCTTCTAGTGAGGGAGTGATATGGTTGCGATATACCTCTGAAAACCCTAGATCATCTCTCTTTCCAAATGAGCTAAACATATGCGAAGAAAATGTTGCCATAGCAGCGAGACGTTCCCCTCAACCAAAGACCAATATCCGGACGTTCTAAGGTACTTAAATCTGTCAGGATATCAATGGAGAGAGAGCACCAAAGAGCAGCGGTCCAAGGCCTTGAAACAAACAATGTCTCCAGTCTTCCGTAAGCACACCACAGATTTGACAGAGAGGAGTGGCAGCAAATTGACGTTGAAACCTAAGGAAGTTAGAAGGGATAGCTTTCCAGGCCAACATCCATAGAAAGAAAGAAATGTGCTTTGGGAGGTTAGAGTGCCAAATCCACTTCCAACCCCCATCAACAGCTTCACCATATAAGAGGAAAGCAGCCCCCGAGCACACGATATAACAGCCATCCAAACACCCTGCCCAAACCCATCTATCATCCAACGAATGATGCAAGCAAGGGACTGGTAGCTCAAAAATATCATTACGAACGGATGGGGAGTGAAAGTATTAATACTTGAAAGATCCCACCCCGAAGGACTAATAATCTCAGAAACACAACAATCAACATCCGACATCTCAATAAAAGGTCCCAACGGCCCCAGAAAATTCCCACGCAACCATGGGGAAAACCAAAGCGAGCTACAACCATTCCCAAGCTTGAAAGAAAAACCCCTTTGGAGCCGGATGACAGCCTTACTCAAACTTCTTCAAGTGAACGAACCCTTGACCGGAAAGTGATTAGTCTTGGGTCCAATGAGGCCCGGAGATACCCTGGTATTCACCTAAAAAAAATTTGAGGTTCTATTTTCTACTGGTTCCCTATTCAATTTTTCGTCTCTTTATAATGTGTCATGAACTCTCACTATATATTTTTTAGCTTATATCGACCGTTCAAAATAATAATAATAATAATAATAATAATAATAATAATAATGGGCGCATACCTATATCACGCTTATTAGGGTAATACTCCCTCAATCCCGTGTAAGTTATCATATTGACTTTTTGACATGGTTCATTATTTAATGTTGACTTAGTTTAGAATACTTGAAGAAAAATAGTCGAATTGAGTCTTGTTATAATCGTATAATCATGTAGTATTAGACTTATACATTTTACATAATTTTGTGTTATACATATTTCGATATATTAACAATTGTAAAATGTATTGGATTGTGTGCAGAAATTAAACAAAATAAATAAAATGGAATATATATATATATATATATATATATATATAAGTGAGTAAATAACAATTTCTGGCTTCCTCGGTGAACAACTGAACATACACTGAATTGAAAATTTTACAAATATAAGTGGAAATATCAATGAAAGGGATGATCGACACAAAATAAAATTTGGCTGGTAACCTATATCAAAATTAGAGAAACTAGCACACCCGCCCGCGCAATGCGCGAGAAGTAAAATTTACATTTTTTAAGAAAAATAGCATAATAATTTTAAAATCCAAATATTCTATTTTCTGAACTTAATTTGGTCATGTCCATTTCCGACCACATATTATTAAGAAAAAAGGTGAGAAAAACGATGATAAAAAAAAGAGACCGTACCATAAAAATGTAAAGTAAAATTTCCCGAAAGTGAATATAGTGTTGTTGAATGCACCTGCAGAATGGTGTGTAGGAGCTTTTATGTGATACGCGCGATGGTTTATGTGATGTTTAGATAATGGGTGATGGATTGCACAATTATGTCATGATTAAATAATGGCAACACAATAATTTTCTCAAATATCACAAAAATTATACTTCCCATTACGCCTGGACATGCATGCAGCATATTGTCCGCACACTAACTATATTGAAATATCCCTACCAAAACGTTCATAAAATAAAAGACTTTATGATATACCATTCACCATAATTTACACGAGATAAATAAATTGTTAGAGCACACTTTACATTATATAGGACGAATGTATTTCACCTTAAAAATTCAACATAAAATTTATGACATACAGGCCAATATTTTTTCCTAATTTTGTTCTTTAATTAATTTAGACCATAATTAATTTAGTTTTACATTACTTAAATAAAATTAACACATCTTTATCTTCTATAAATAAATAAAACTAAATCTTATAATACTAAGGGGGGTGTATTCAATCCGGACTCTATAGGATTTTTAAAAACTTTTAAAGTTGGGGTGTATTCAATTTAGATTTTAAAGAGTCTTTAAAAATTTTGAGGTATTCAATGCAGATTTAAAAAAGTCTTTAAAAATATAGGTGTATTCAATTCGGATTTTAAAAAATCTTTAAAAATTTTGAGGTATTCAACAGTCCATGGATTTTAAATCTTTGTAGATTTTAATGGATTATTTTTAAAAATGTAACTAAACAAAATCTATCCAAACAATCCAAAATTTCTAAATAAGGATAGTAGGGGGTATCCACTCCCTATGGCCATGTTCGTTGATGACTCCCAAGAGCTCTTATCGACGGAGTCGTTTGGCACCTCGATGTCGATAAAATATATATTAAAAAAATGGAGAAGAATAAATGGATAAATGAGAAAATGTAAAGTCTACACAAAATCAATCAACTTTACGTGGAGTTTATGTATTTTCCAAATCTACCAACTTTTTAAAATTCATAAAAGTCTGAATCGAATACACCCCCCTAAATCTTCAAAAAAATTATTTTGAATGCCTAATTTATAAGGATGAAAATGGTACGGATGCGATCGGATAGTGTCGGATACTGATATTATCCATATATTTTTTTCAAATTCGGAATCGAATACGGATGAGCCGGATACGAATACGATTTCGAATATTTCGGGTTACGGATACATGACGAATATATAACGGATACAGATTCAATCGGATACAGATTATTGGATAATTTTTTATAATCTTTTTTGAAAATTTGATAATTTTAATTAAAATTATCTGATAATTTGGTATTTTTAAATTATTGATAATTTTTAATTAATAAATAATAATATATTAATATATTCGGATATCCATATTTAAATCTGGATAATATCATATCAATTTTTGGATACGGTCGGATATTTTTGGATACAGTCATATATTTTTGGATCGTATACGAGTGCGAATATTAAAATACGACTATTGTAATATTTGGCCGCATAATCGGATGCGGATTCGGATTCGAATATTTTTTTTGTGGAAAACGATTTTTATTCCAAACGGCATCTGCCATCCAAACACACCTAACATTACATCATGAACTCAAGAATACATTGAAAGCTCCTAACACAGTACATCAGTGTAACCGAAACACACACAATGAAAGCTTCCAAATTGAACAGGTAATTAAGATACCCCAACATTTAGAACCACCTTTCGAGTGACTCTTCTCCTCTTGCACCTTTCCGAGCCCAACCATCAGCACTACCATTGCACTCCCTAAACGTGTGTTGTACTTGAACTTTACCTCCGAATCGTAGTATGGCTAAAATTGGGACCATAAGTTTTGTAAATCTCCAAGGGATGATGTTCGACTCTCTCAACCAAGATATAACATTTTGTGAGTCGCTTTCAAGGATTATCTTTGGAATTGGAAATCCTTGATCCCTTATTATTGCATCACACACTTTGCTTAATGCTATAATCTCGGCCTCATTAGAATCTGCAATACCGATGCTCTCCGACAAGATATAGATTATATCTCCATCGTCGTCTCTAATAACAGCCCCCACACCTGTTGGACCGGGATTTCCAAATGATGATCCATCCGAGTTGACCTTCCACCACCCCTTGTGAGGGCGCCTCCACACCAAACCAGGCCTTGGGATCTTTCTGCTCCTAGACCCTTGTGTTAGCAGACAACCTGGGAACTTTGAATTCAGACAAATCTCAGTAGCCTCCACCCCACCCCAAGCAGCCTGCCACCATACACCAATTTTCCACTTGATTTCATCCACTGCACTTTGAGAGTCGAACTCCTCACCTTTGAACACCAAATCATTTCTTCTTCTCCATACAGTCCATAATATTGCCATTCCAGTCAATAACCAAGCCTCTCTATTACCATTCTTTGGTTAATACCCAACCCACCCTTCCAAAAGATTTTGAATGCATCCTGGAATCCCCCACTTCAAACCAAACCAACCAGTGCCCGTGTACCACAGATTTGCTACCCATTTACAACGACAAAACAGGTGATTAATAGACTCCACTTCATTCCCACAACATGGACAATTTGTATTTGAGTCATGCAGGCAGCCTCTCTTAGCAAGTGTCTCCCTCACTGGAATCGCTTCATGAAAAAATTTCCAAGCTAACAATTTGATCTTCATAGGGCACCTAATTTTCCACACCCGAGACCACATCCATCTTCTCCCCACCACCCCCTCTTCCCCACACCGGTCCCAACAGGATTTAATTGAGAAACAACCATCCCCCTCCTTGGTCCACATCACTCGGTCTTCCATATACCGATTTATCCTATTCTTCCTGATTTCATGTGTCATCTCATTCCAAATCCCTATCTCCCAATCAAATAGAGGTTTGCGTAGCTCAATTCTCCATTCCCATTCAAAGCCATTCCACCTTCCAAACTCATTGACATTCCCATTTTTATTTAAAGCTAAAGCAAAAATTCTTGGAATACCTTTAAAGGTTCTCCACTTTCGCTCCAGCCATCAGTCCAGAAGCGTGTCCTTCAACCGTTCCCAACTTGAATTTTGAAACTACCAAATAAACTGGAGAGCCCCTGATCACACCAGCTTTCACAAAATTTTCCCCAAGGCGAGCTTCCACTTTTGACACCTGGAATTAATGGATTTTTCCCGCCATAATATTTAGAACTAATTACCTCTTTCCACATTGCATTTTCATTTCCAAATCTCCACCTCCACTTAAGTAACATTGCCGAATTGAACTTTTGTATACTCCAAATGCTCAGCCCTCCATCCTCTACATGTGAACATATACGATCCCACCCTATCAAGTGTATCTTTATCCTTCCGTCCCATTCGTTCCAAAAGAAACGTCGTTTCATCTTTTCCAACCTTTCGGCCACAACCTTCGGAATCTTAAAAATGGATAGGAAGTATACGGACAAACTATTCATCACCGACTTAATCAAGCACAATCTTCCCGCTTGAGAAAGCATCCTCCCTTTCCATCCCTCCAGTCTATTCTCCATTTTATCTAACACCGGTTGCCAAACTGTCGTACCATTAATCCTACCCCAATTGGAATTCCCAAGTACCTCATAGGCCACTCCCCCACCTCACAACCCAGTATTGATGCCCCTGCCAGCTCCATTTCTTTAGTGCAATTAATCCCGAATATATTACTTTTCCCAAAATTGATTCTCAACCCCGTTACAAGAGTAAAACATCTCAGTAGTCTCTTAATAAATACCACTTGGTGAAGATCGGCTTTGCAAAACAGAAGTGTGTCATATGCGTATTGGAGATGCGTGATCGTTGGCCCATTTCCCTCGATCTCCAGACCCTCATACCAGCCCATTTCAGTTGCCTTTCCAATCATCCTATTAAGTATCTCCACCACTAAGACAAAAAGGTAAGGAGAGAGTGGATCTCCTTGCCTAAGTCCCTTTTGGAGTTTGAAAAATTCGGTAGGCAGCCCGTTTATGATCACTGCCACTGTGGCCGAACACACGCATTCTTGTATCCACTGTATCCATTTCTCCTCGAATCTCACCGCCCTTAAAACACAAAACAATGCTTCCCATTCCACATTGTCGTAAGCCTTGGAAAAATCCAATTTTATAATAAAACCCCCTCTACCCGCTGCCTTTGTTGAATGAATAACCTCCGAGGCGATTAACACATTGTCCAATATTTGTCTTCCCTTTACAAAAGCCATTTGGGATCGACCGACCACTCTGTCCAAGATTTCCTTCATCCTTCTCGCCAGTGTTTTCGCAATAATCTTATAAACACTCCCAATCAGAGAAATCGGCCTAAACTCTCCAAATCCCATTGGGTTGTCGACTTTGGGGATTAAAGTGATGAAAGACCCTCCCAATCCCTTTGGCAGAGATCTCCCTTCTTCTAATCCCCTAAACATATACATCACATCTCCTTTAACAATATCCCAAATTTTTTTAAAAACTCCCATGTTGAATCCATCCGGACCCAGTGCTTTATTCACATCGTAGCTCCACACTACCTCCTTAACTTCCTCCTCAGCAAAATTCGTCACAATCCAAGCCCTATCATCTTCTCCCACTTCTGGTAGCCCTACATCGTCAATCTGAAACAACACCCCATCTGTCCGTGCATACAGGCCTTGAAAATGAGCCACAACAAGTCTCTTGATTTCACCAGGGCTGTCAACAATCCCTCCATTCACCCTTATTGTCCCAATACAGCTTTTGCGTCTGTAAAGTGCCGATATTGCATGAAAGAATTTAGTATTGAGGTCTCCCTCCTTAATCCACCTAATCCGTGATTTTTGGAACCACCTCATTTCCTTCACCAACATCAACTTCTTGAGTTCGCACTTTTTATGTATCCATGTGATCCTATCCCCCTCATTAGTAGCAGCCCCTTGAAAGCTATCCTCAATCTCCCCAACTTCTTTAATCAACTTTTGCATCCTATCCTCCAACGCCGACCCACCATAACCATCCCATTCCCTAAGCCTACTCTTCAAAGATTTCAACTTTCCCAACAGCAAACACCCTCTACTCCCTGTATCTAGCCCCCAAGCCTCCTTAACAATATCTGAGAAACCCCTCATGTCCATCCAGTAATTGTAGAATCTAAATGGTTTAGGCCCCCAAGATTTCTCCCAACACTCCAAATATACCGGATAGTGATCCGAAAGAACCGACTCCCCTTTCCTTTGAACGGCAGCCCCATCCAAACATAACCACCCCGGAGATAATAAAAACCTATCAAGCCTACTACATGCACGTCCCCCCTTCCAAACCAAGTGAAAGTCCCTCCTTCCATAGGCAAGTCGACTAACCCCATTTGATCAATGAATCCCCTAAAGTCCCTAATCGACCCTAGATCTTCACTCACACCAACCCTCTCCCCCGCCTCACACACGGCATTGAAATCCCCACATATACACCATAATTCCCCATTCAAAGTATCACATTTAAGAGATACGTAGTTCCAAAATTCAGCCCTAGCTCTCCTATCATTAGGCGTATGAACGCTACTTTATTCACATCCTCCCTAATGTCATAAAACCGACCCCGAATCCAAATGAAGTTGTGGTCCTACTCCATCACATTAAAAGAGCCTCTCCCAACATCCCATGCGACCAGTAGGCCTCTAGAATTACCAATTGCGGGTTGAAAGCTGAATGCACACCCCCTAGAGCCCCACAGACGATATACCAAATGTTCGGTAATCTCAGCCATCTTAGTTTCTTGAAAGAAAATCATAGTCGGCCTCACCTTTTTGCATAATCGAGCTACCACCCCACGCCTGACCCCTCCGTTCAACCCCCTCAAATTGCATGTGACAATCTTCATTAGAATCTAAGAAAACACTATACAGGATCCTACCAATTCACCCCACACTCGATCCTCCGCCTCCACATCCTCCACAATGCAACCCAGCCCTAGCGCTTTAGAAAGATCTATCGTCTTTTTCGCCTCTACCCTGTCCACAAGCTTAACCTTATTTCCAGACCAGATTGTAGTAAAGTGAAGCTCGGCAAAGCCACCTCCTTCGCTTATCTGATTATCTGTATCGCATGTTCGCTTCCCTCTCCATTTTTCAGTAGCCTTCATACTCCTCGGCCTACCCCTTCGTTCCAGACCCATTCTCCCTGCCCTAACGCTAGCCATTGCCTCATTAACCATTCTCAATTCCGATTCCACTTCCGCATCAATACGATCTAACAACCCATCATTATCCCTCGGAACCGACTCTCTTTCTATTTCACTAACGTGCGACTGCGGAGCCGACTCAATCGGAGCACCCCCTCCCGCCACCTCCCTGCTCTCCACATATAATATCGATGAATCCCTTTCCACATCTCTTAAGAGCCCAGGATCTAATTGTTCTTATGGACTAGAAACATCAGACCCACCTACACCGCCTCCTTTTCCCATACCACTCACAGATCGGCCTACATCCAAGACTAATTTATAACCATCTGTACCTAGCCCATACCCTACAAGCCCATCTACACCTTGATCCTTTACTCCACTCGAGCTGTCCAACCCCACATCAACCACCCAGTTATTAATTAAGGAATTATCTTTATTACCACCCTATACCTTGTCTGTTCCCAAATCCGCCACCTTTTCACTTTGATCCACCCCATGCAGCGTCCCAGAGAACTGTTCCACTTCCCGATAGTTAGAGGTCCCGGGCTTCTCCATATCCCTGCACTCCGGTGGGAAGGCCGCCATTGCCGTCGCCATACTCCTTTTCCGATCCTCCAATTCTCTGGACACCCCTGTGTCATCTTCCACCACTACCGCTTCACTATAATCTGCCACGAGCCTTACCACCGATGTAAACCCTTCAACTTGCACCTTCAGTGTGCATGGAATAGTCTTTGCATTATCGACCGCAATCAATACTTTCGCCCTGTCAAACCTCCTTTTCGCCCTTGATTCTCCATCCACGCTGATTACTTTGCCCCACCCTTCCATCACCTTATGAAAATTTGTTTCACTCCAGGCCTCAAATGGTAGCCCGAACAAATAAATCCACACCAGTTGTTTTCGGTTAACCGTTCCGAAATCCCACTCCCTTTTCCACCTGATGAATATTCTATCCCACTGCTCTGCCAGAAACTCATCTCGCATCGCCGTCCCCTGGAACACCACCAAAAACGTATGCCCCCCCACCGTAAGCTATCTCCTCACACCCTAGGTAGTTATTATAAACCCACTTTTGAAAGTCCCCCAATACTTCCAGTGACTTTAGACAAACGATGACCGACCTTTGTAGCCATTTGAAACTTTTGACAATTTCCCACACGAGTATTTTCGAAATAATAGAACCCCGGTCTTGATTTTGTTTAATGAAAATCATGTTATGATTGCGGAGTTGGGATTAGGGATATATTTATAGGTTGTCACGTTTTTATTACTCGTGTTAAGAAACTGTGGCCCGAAAGCGCACGTTGTCAAAAATTGCAGTAATTTATAGTAAGACCGGATCGTTCACTGGAGGATGTGCGATAGAAGCAGGGCCCACGTCGTTTTACTAGATTTTCCATTCGTATTGCTCCAATTGGTTTGAAAAGTGGTTAACATCTACTAACATGAATTTAAACTAGAGTACGAAAGCACTTAAATTTACTCTACAAAGCAAATAAGTCTATTCTAGAAAGCGGGTAAAGTTATTCTAAAAATGCGATAAATACTATCTATGAAAGCAGTGAAAATTTACACTATGCTAGCTATGAAGCTGAATCACAATGTAGACAGAAGGGACAGGATGAAAAGAATAAAAATTGGACAAGATTTAGATATAGCAGTATTAAACTTCTATTTTTATACTCAGATCTTTGTTTGGGATAATTCTATCAGATAACTAATTCTCATGCTCTCAATACTGCTTTCCCTTTAACAGACAGGTACTTACAGTATGAGTTTACATGTTCTTAAGACCGCAAAATTCTAAGATACCACAGATTTGTAACTGCCCTGGCCTGGGTATGTTACTTCATCTGTGGTGGACAAGCAACACCTGACAAATCATTTATTGACATGCCAAGTACTACTATCATTCTCCCATGTCACACCCAAAGATTCTAATTAAGCCTGAACTATCCCTTAACTATCAATCCTAGTAGCAGTTACACAACTCTCAATACAACCGAGTGACCTCTAACGAAAGCATTTAAAGAAAGCAGTAAAGAAAGCATTTAAAACCTATCACTCGGAGGTTTTGAAGGTCTGACCCTGGTAGCAAAAGACAGCTCCCCATCAGCATGAAGGGGTATGGATCAAGAATTCCCGGCTCTTAGTGAACTATTCGTGTGTTCACTTCCTTCCGGGTGGTTGTGAGATACAAACTAATGAAACGAACTAATAAATTAGTTCGTTCCGGATGCACTCACTCAGGACTCAAAAATGGGCTTTGGCAGAAGAGGATAGCAGTTGAAAGAAAACTCAACCCTATCTTAGAAAATAACCAAGGCCTGAATGATGTTCCTCTAAGATTATTTACTACACTGTATTTGAGTCCAAGTGGACCCCATCTCGGTGTAGTATTTAATCTTAGATTCCCAACAAACCGCAATTTTGGAAAATAATGAATCTGAAAATCATTCCCTAAACAGGTACTAGACTCTCAGTTAAAACACAGATCCTTTCAGTCTAGATGAGACCTAATTGCTGACTCTGCTTCTAATTTCCTGAAATCTACCCTTGATAGAATATGAATTAGTCATAACTGAAGAATTTATCCCGTACTTAGATCCGGATTTTACAAAGGAGTTTTTATCGGAAATTTAATATGCAATATCTGTTTTAAATCTATGCTTCTATTGTCCAAGGGAAGGATCCCAAAATATTTTAGACCACAACAATACATAATAATAGCATGCATACGGATATATGGAAGTGTAAAATTAACTGACCCAAAATATAGGGGTGGGTCTGGACAGAAGGTGGAATACAGAGATGAAGTGGTCAGGAGACCAAAGCACTGGCAGAATAATCGGGTGAACTGTAAACATCTACTGTCCGATTTCCCAATTACTCGGATGGAGCGAATTTAGACAGCTTAGACCCTGTAATAGCAGTGTCAATGCCAGTTGGGCCTCCACTGTCTGTGAATTCGGATAAAAACCTACATGCTTCCTCTCTGCAATACTTATCAGCTAATGTTGACAGACATTAGCAGAGTTTTATTACAGATTGGAATTTGGGTTTGGAAATTAAGATAAATAAAATAAAACTGTATCCGGATGGGAATCAGCTGAGCAGCTATTATAGTCCCGGATGGACTAACCGCCAAGGCTTCCACTGAATGCCATCCAGACCATGCAAAATAACACTTAGTAACTAATACCCAGAATACGAGCTAGTTATCCGTGAGGGAATACCCGCCAACATTAGTCTGATATATTCTTTACTAATTGTTACACACAATACGCAAAAGACAAAATAAAATGAAATAAAGAGAAGAGCTTGCATGAGAGACATTGGTTTCTTATGCAAGGTAATGGAATCAATCCATAATTGATGGCTTAAATAATCTCTCATACCATAATTAATTACAGTCCGGATTATCTGTTTAAGGCATCATGATTTTGTTTATAGAAAAATGTTTTAATGACAATTGAACAAAGGTCCTTTAATCACAACAATCAGTGATTTAATTATTGCTAATTAGAATCATCAATCATTAATGACTAGAGGGTTCAATTAATTAATAGATGGGAAATGGAGAATCAAAATGTTGGCAGCATAACGCCTTATATTGCAATTCTAGGGTATTACATCTTAATCCGTGGGATTCAGATGTGAGTTCTTGCAATATAATGGAGGGTAGAAGATCAGAATTTTGGGATTAAATAAGGAGAAGGATTCTGTCGAGATACCATAAATGATGTCATGGGCCTAAACCCTCGACATGGGTGCCTCGACAGATTTACAGAAATTTGGGCAGAGTTTCACCTTGTGTCACTAAGCAAAAATTGTGTCGCGGACCTTGGGTCCGCGACAGGTGTTTAGCGACACAAGATTGCTCTGGAAAATTTCTAAGTATTTTGATTCCTAGTCGCTAACCTGGAATTGTGTCGCGGAACATGGCTCCGCGACATGATATTTAGCGACTGGGTTTTTCAAAATAAACATGCAAGGCATAATTCTCTGTCTCGAAATACAAGTTGAGTCACGGACCATGGGTCTGCGACAAGAGCCATGCAGATGAAAATAACAAGAGTTTGGTTCCTGGTCGCTAAGCATGGTTGAGTCGAGGACCGTGGGTCCGCGACAAGATGTTTGGCGACCAAGGGTTTTCAAATAATGAAGACAAGTGTCCTTAGACATTCATGTCGTGGAACACCCTCCTGTCGACAAACGTGGTTTAGCGACAGGAGTCGGTTAGCGACATGGGTGGTTCAGGACCCAAGTCAGAAAAAGCAAAGTTGAACAGTAGCATGCAAAAAGTGTGATCTCACCCCATTTCGGATTAAAAAGCTATTCTAAGCCAAAAGCAACCAAACAACATTTAAAATAACAAGAACATGCTTGAACAGAATTAAACCTATCTAGAACAATATTTAAAATAAAGCAACATCCTAATCTCGGGTTTGATCACACACATACATAGCATCATCCATAAAAATAACAGTAGGAAGGATAATGAGGAGAAATGGGGGTCAAATGACCCCAAAAAGGAAGATGAAAGCATAAAATCCATGGGGTGTGAGACCCATTTCATGATTTAGGACACATTTGGTGAATATTTTCCCATATTATTAAATGGGGTTTGTTAATACCCATGATTTGGGTATTACAAAACCCTAAAAACAAAGTTAGAATGAAAAACATGGTATTAAACTGGCTAACTATCTACTGAAACAGTAAAACATAAAACAAAACTCTAAACTAAGCTAAACTATGGACATAATTAAATAATACAAAAAAATGGAATTAAACCTAAACTAAGACTACCTAGAGAGGGATTCTCCAACTGTGTCTTCAAGAGAATGAAATTCTAACTCCTCCAACCCTGAGCTCATGGGGGTCACCTCATATTTATAGGAGTGGAGCCCTAGGCCCATGGGCTTGATCTGAGGCCCACTGTGTCTCAAGACATCACACACATCACAACTTTGTCGCGCGACAGGGCTGCATGTGGCAAGACTTCTCGACTGGGTCTTGTGTCTCTATCCGTGTCCGTGTCGCTAAAGCATGGACCGCGACAGGGGTTCCTCGACTGGGGCGTGGCTTGGCCTCCAAGGTGTTGGTGGCGCGGAACCTTGGTCGTGTCGCGGAACCATGGTCCTCGACCAGGGTTCCTCGACTGGGGGTTCCCAGACTGGTCTTCTTCTTCTTCATGTTGCATGCTGGGTCGCGAATCTCTCCTGTGTCGCGGAACCATGGTCCTCGACCAGGGTTCCTCGACCAGATGTTCCCAGACAGAGCTGAATGGGCCATATGGGCCGGAGTTGTTCTTTTTGTGGGCTTTTCTATCTTTTCCCATCTTTTTGTATTTTGTGGGCTTGTTTATTCTTTTGCCCATCTTTTTTTTGTTCCTTTTCCTTTCCTTTTCTTTTTCTCATGTTTTTGGATTTTTCTAACGTAAATATGTAATAAAATTACATATTTATGCATTTTTCATACCAGCTCAATATTTTTACAATTATGCATAAATCAGTCCAATTCATCTGCTTTCTTATTTAATATAAGACCGGAATGCGATCAAATGCCCGTTTTAGACACGGAAATGGATTGAAAATAATGGTCATTTCTGGCCATTATCACCATTCAAGGTCCTGTTTTACAGCCTTAAGTTTGATAATTTCCGGCATCCTCCCTCCCCTATTAGCTACTGTTGTGAGCCTATCTCCAATTACCACCTCCGCGAATGTTCGTTCATCCCTCCATGCCTTCTGGGATCTTAAATCTCGCATCACCATTCCCAACCCCCACTGAAAACCCTAGTTTTATCCCCCCCCTCTATTTGTGCCCGTCCCTATCAAATGACTCCCGCCTGCCACTCCTCCTCTCTTCCCACTCGGTACCGCCCAAACAGCCTTCAGTTTTCTGCCCTTCATCATCCTCCCGTTCAACCTTCTCATTACTACCTCCGCATCTGATCTGCACAAGAATCTAAAGAACCCGAATTTAAAACCCATCACTGGCCATTTTCTTTTTGGAACAAACCACTCCCGCACCGATGCTATTTTATTGATTCGGATTCGAATATAATCAGATATGGTATCAGATCGGTCGGATATTTACCATACCGCTTTCACCCCTACTAATTTCAGAAAAGCAAACTAAATCTTTTGAAATGAAGGAATATAAAAAATCTATATCTTCTATAAATAAATAAAATAAATAAATCTATATCTTCTGTAGTCTAATTTAATACTATAATAAATAGTGTAATACATATGATTTATACGTAATAATTAATATTGTACTAATCAAAGGTGCACATAAAAGTTTATGGGTGGGAGTGTATAATTAACATTTTATAAATAAATAAAATCAATTAATCTCTATCCTCTATAAATAAATAAAATAACATTTTCTAATACTAAATTTTCGAAAACACCATTTGCCTAATTAAAAAAAGCCAATTAAATCTTTTGAAATCAAGGTATAAGAAAAATCTAAATCTTGTATAAATAAATAAAACTAATAGATCTATATATCATATATCCTAATTTCATACTATAATAAACCGTCAAAAATATTATATAGATAGATTATTAAGGTCGACTTGATTAGTAATAATTATACTTTGTCACAGAAAAAATACTCACGAAATACATATAATGTTGAATGAAAGATAATTAACTAAAATTATTAATTATAATATAAATAAAGTAAAATTATTTTGTACACAATAATCTATTAATTAAATGGTATAAATCATTATGAATCAATTATTTTTTGTTGTATATGTAATTTATTGTGATTGTGAAATAATTAAGTATTCTCTATATGTATTGACAGTAAAATATAGAGAAAGACTAATGTAACACCCCGGTTTTTGGTCACCCAGGTCGGGGTGTCACCGCCACACCTCTCTAGCAAGACACGGTTTCTCCGAGCTCACTAAAGAGATGCAAGGCTATGGTTTTTTCAGAATTTAAAATATTCAAACAGCCCATTCATATATAATTTAAAAATAATACATCAAATTTGCAGCGGAAAATAATAATTACATACGTATAATGCAGCGGAAATTAATAATAGGGCCAACATGGCCAAGACACGGGTTAAACAGGCCCGTTCATGCAAGATCTAGTCTAAAGCTAAATTTAAAATATAATGTATTTCCCCAAAATTCCCACGCATGCATATGAGGATGCATATTCTTCACACTCTGTAAGAACAAGAAAAAGAAAATATGGTTTTGGTCAGCACTACGTGCTGAGTAAGTTAACACGTACAAGATTATGAGGTTTCAAAGCCTTTAATTAAATTTAATGAAAACATGTGCATAATTTAAATAATTCATGTAATCGCATAATTTAGAAATATGGATTCATAAGATCATCATATAGCTTGCAACGTAATTAAATAAGTTGCCATAAATTTAACAGCACAATTTAATACAGATTTAATTTGGAATTCTCGCAAACTTCTCGTTTCATATCTTTTACAGATCACCACCGCTAGGGCTCTTATGTCCACCAGCCTTACGCCTGGGCTCTTATGTCCACAGGTATCATGGTCGATCTTTTAATTAGAGTTAATCCGTCCGCTAGCCATACGATCAGTGCTTCGCTAGGGCTCTTACGTCAACCTAGACATACACTTGGGCTCTTATGTCCCAAGCCGCAGAGAACATTGACAGTATCTAGCTTAGTCATAATCCATAATATTTTAATCTTCTCTTTTCGTGTATCGTATTTCAAAGAATTTCTATCCGTTTCAACATTAAAGGTTAATTTCATCGTTTCCACAAGATTTCAAGTTTTGATTCGGTCAACCATAGTTTACTCTAAAAATTGTCTAAAATCAGATTTAATTTCAAAAATTCCAAAATTTCACGACTGACTCCAAAACGTCGAGATCTACAACTTTCGTGTTTTAACTTTTTCGATCCGAGATACCGAAATAGGTCAAAAACACTAATTTTCACAGAAGTACTGTTCTGTCCGAATTTCATATAACTCAGTTTAAAGATTTCGATTTCTACCATAGCAATTCAACTCCAAATTTGATGAAATTTTGCAGAGATCATCTTAAGACAATTATCTACAACTTTCATGTTCAGCTAAAGATCTAATTCGGCCTAGAACTCTAGTCAAAAGCGTCAACAAGTTCGAATCTATGTTCTGTCCGGTTTTCAAGATCTAAGTTTCAGCAGTTCGGTTTGGGGTGGATTTCTTATATCAAATCATCACGAAAATTTCTGAAATTTTACGGAGGTATTTATGACGTATAGATCTACAACTCTTATGTTCAACACCAAGCCTAGATCGGTCTAGATCTAAGGTAGAAATTACCATCAAGTTCGAATAAAGAATCTTTCATCGTTTCAAGATCTAAATCTAAAGCAGGTCTGTTCGTGGTCATTTTCGGATATCAAAACACAATGAAAAATTATGAAAATTTTACAGTAGATAGATCTAAGCCTTAGGAATGTTTTTCGTGTTTTAAGTTTCCTCGTTTGAACGTTTTAAGAGGTCCGAATAAATTCAACAAAAGCGCTGCGCTGGTGTAGACAGATTTTAGGTAGGGTTCCATTAGATCTATATGTTCGAATCTTTTAACAACCCAAAACCAAAGTAAGCGTTAACTTACAGATTGTTGAGCGTCCGGGATCGTCGATTCGGAGGCGTGGCTTCCAGTCCTCCGTTTATCCTCTCCGTTTGTCGGGATTCGAATCGGGGGTTTAGAATAGAAAAAGGATGAGGTTAGGGTTTTGTTTTCGAATCAAGAATGTATAGAGGAATAGATCGGATCTTACCAAGGCGATAGAAGACTCCAATTTTGTCCAAGTCAGTCCCTCCTCTCGGTGTTGTGCCTCCGACGACTTTGGGATTAGGGTTTCGATGTATAGAAAGATTTCGTAGGGTTTCGTCAAGAGTTTGGGGCTTCCAAGAGGGTTTATTTATAGATATTTAAGACCTAGGGCGTCCAAGATCTGACCCTAAGGGTCTTGAGTCGAGAGATGTTCAACCGAAAGTCGAAAAATACGGAATCGGGCGAGAAAATCGCGGAACGGGCGTTTCTGTTGAGTGGCGCGGAGTTGGCGTGGAGTTTGTGGAAACACCGCACGGAGACCGCGCGGACCCGGAATGGGCTTTGTCCTGGGCCGGGCCGTGCTATCCTTTGGGCCTTTCCTCTTCCTCCTTTCTTTTGGGCCTTTGCCTTCTCTTTGGGCCTTTTCTTCTTCTATTTTCTTGGGCTATCTCTTGGACTTTAAATCCTACTTTAAAATTATTTGGGATCTCAAATTAATTTCGGGTTCGAAATATTAAGTCCATCTATATTTGGTTCCCGTGCAATAATTTATTTAATTAAATTATTTTAGACTTCACGGGTTCTTGGATATTTAATTCCTTCTTGAATTAAATTCCATTTCTCATTTCTTATGATTCTATATCTATTCATTATGTTTATTTATTTATTATATTTATTTATTGTTTATTTATTTATGTTATGTTGCAAAATTCCCGGGTATTACAGTCTACCCTCCTTAAGAATCAACTTCGTCCTCGAAGTTGTGTTTCGGCTTTTCTCGTGCTAAAGTCTTTTGTTTATTTTATTATTTTGTGACTGAACTTAGAATTAAGACTTCTAAGCTGACTACGTACCCGGTAAAGGGATCAAGCCATAACGTAGTTCACAACAAGTTGAATTTGTTTATTTATGATTTAGGATACATGATATCGAGTCGGACTCCAAAAATAAATTATTACGGGGTATCACATCCTCTCCCCCTTAGGACTTCAGTTATGTCCCCATAACTGCCTATTCATTATTCTCAAGAGAGTTTGGGTTTTGGTCTTGTTCCTCGTCACTCTCCCCTTGCTGAAGGTTCACCAAATCTACTCTCTTTTCGATCGCCTCCTCTGGCGTTCGACATCCACTAGCCTTGTGACCAAGCTTGCCGCACCTACGGCAGGTTCCAGGCTTCGGGCATTGGCGCACCAGATGTGCATGGTTGCATCGTGGGCAACGTGGTATAAACGCACCACGGTTGTCGTCTCCCCCATTGTTGAGACCTTTATTTCCTTTCCTTCGGGATCCATTGTCTTTCCTAGAGTTGTTGTTGTTGTCTTTCCGATCCTTCTTCTCAAGTCCTTGCGAGTCCTTGCTCGACTCACCATGTTCCTTACGCTTCAATTGCTGGATTCGAGCAATTGATACGGCGCGATCATATATCGTCTGCAGGTTCGTGAATTGTCCTACTGCAAGTATCTCCCGGATACTAAGGTTCAGACCCATCTCAAATTTCTGAGCCTTGTCAGAGTCGGTTGGTACTATCCTCGCAGCGAATCGTACTAGCTCCTTGAACTTGCTGTAGTACTCTTGCACTGTTTGCGCACCTTGCTTTAGGTTGATGAATTCCTCGTACTTTGCAGTCTTGGTGCTCAGTGGGTAGAATCTTTCCCTCAAAGCTTCCTTAAGTTCTTCCCAGGTGTAGGCTTCTTCGTCTTCCACTGAATTTGTGTAACACCCCAGATTTTTATCAACGTCCAAGGGAATAAAAATTTATTCCGATCAATGTTGAAATATTTCCGAGAAGAAGAAAATAATTTATCACAATAAATTATTGCTCGGAAATAAAACGCCGATAGATTTAAAATTCAAAATGGAATAAAAGAGGGAAAGGAAGCCCGAAGACATTCCATGAATTGAGTAAAAATAATTGGAGTTAAGTTCATGAAGGAAAAGAATTTTAATTCCAAGAACCCGTGAAGTCGAAAGAAATTTAATGATACAAGTTATTGCACGGGAATCAAAAGCCGACGAAACCGAGACCGACGAACTTAAGATTTCAAACATGAAATTCATTTGAGTCAAGATAAACTTAAGATAAGGATTTAGGACCGAGAATGACCCGAAAAATCGAGCCCGAAAATGTAGGAGGACAGAAGTCCGAAAGAGAGGAGGAAAAAGCACGACGGATCGCACGACACCGCCCGGACCGAAGCCCAGGCGGGTTCGGCGCGCACCCGGCGCGGGAATCCTAGGTTTAGCGCGCCAACCCCGCGCCGGGTCGAAAGACGCGTTGTCGCGTTACGGTGGCGCGCACCCGGCGCGGCTTTTGGCCGATTCGCGCGCCAACCCCGCGCCAAGGTCCTGACAGCAACACCTTGTCGCGTTTTGGCGACTTTCTCGCCAATTTTCGGGGCCCAAGGTTGGGAATCCGATCTATCACGGGTGTGGCATCTTTTGGACGTTATGTATGGAGTCCCATCTCCATTTTCAGCTATCCTCATCAACCATTTACCCCAAAAACTCTCCCAAATCTCTTCCTAAGCCAAACACTCTTCCGACGAACTTCCGGCGACTTTCCGACGAGTTTCCGGCAACCAAATCCAACCAAGGAAGTATGTAGATCAAGGATTGCAGGCTTTGGATTGTTGGTAAGATGTTATTCAAGTTTCCTTATGATTTTAAGATCATAAACATCATCCTAACTTACGAATCTTCGTATTCAAACACCAATCGGAGCCAAGGGAAGAATAAATCGGGTGGAAGAGATTCGTTCGTGACATCCCGTGGATTCCGGACGACCCCGTGATTTCCTAAACATCATCCCCACTGTAAGTTAACCTTACTATGGTTTTGGGTGACTTAAAATGCAACCAAACATAGAGATTCAACTCAAGAAAATTAATAAAAATCTGTCAACAAGAGAAACCCTCAACGCAGCGTTTTCGTATGAATTTTTCAAACCTCTAAAGCTGCTCAAACAATAAAACTCAAAACATGAAAAGTGTTCCTAAGACTTTGATTTAGCTTCTGTAAAAATTTCATAATTTTTCATGAGGTTTTGAAACCTGAAACCGACCCAAAACCGAAGATCATTAAATCTGGATCTTAAAACTTTGGACAGATTTCATTCTCAATCTTGTTAGCCATTTTGACCTTGGATCTAGGCCGATCTAGGATTGGAGTTGAACATAAGAATTGTAGATCTATGAGTTTAGAATATTTCTGCAAATTTTTAGAATTTTTCATTGAGATTTGAACCTCCAAACTCGAGCCGATCCGATCTGCGTTAGAACCGATGTCAAGAACCTTGACAGATTTCTTAATCAAACTCAACGAGCAAAACTCTTAATTCGAGTGTTCAAACCTGAAGACTCAAAACTAAGATTTTGATCCAAAGATCATGAGCTATATTGTGTAAAAATTTTAGAAATTTTCATCAAGTCTTGATACCCCAAATCGTATCGGACATATTCTGCGTTTTTAAGAATCGTCAAAGGATGACAGATTTCATAGCCGATCTTGATGAGCTTATTCCTATCATTTCTAGTCCGAATCAATCTTCATGATCTAAACAAAAGTTGTTTGAAATCATGTCTAGTATGTCTCTGTAAAATTTCAGAATTTTTGGAGTCCATTTGATAAGATAAAAAGTCGAATCTTTTAACGTTGTCAAACCTGAATCCTGACAGCTTTTTGATTCTGTACAAAACTTGATTTTTGACATGCTTCCCATCGTTTTTCCGAAAAACTTAAAACACGAAAGTTGTTCGTTGGGATGTTTTTGAGCTAATGTACAAATTTCAGAACAATCGCCTAAGAAATGGATTTTTAAACCAAAAAGGCGCAAACTGTGACATCGATCGATTTTTGAAATCTTTTAAACAACGATCGAGACGTTGGAATTACGATAAAGCTATATCTTTGAAAAATCCCGTTACACCAAATAAAAACATTTTCTGTAAAAGAATTCTTTAGAAACATTGGGGAATTTATGACCAAGTTTGATATGATCAATATGGCCAGACGGCTTGTGGACATAAGAGCCCAAGCGAACGGCTAGTGGACATAAGAGCCCTAGCGAATGGTCGACCAAACGGCTTGTGGACATAAGAGCCCAAGCGAACGGCCAGTGGACATAAGAGCCCTGGCGAATGGTTATTTATAAATATTGGTTATGAGGATTGCGGTCACAAGAGCCTTGGTGAATGGTGAACTATAAAAGAAACGAAAAATATTTTGAGAAATGATACTTTTGAAATTGGCTGAGGCCGCCGGATTGCCGGCTAAATTAAATATTGTTGAAATGGTTATGTAACGGGAGAACAAAATATCTAATATTTTTAAGTATTTATTTAGTTATGCCTTGCAAATCATTACCTACAAGAAATGTTTTTATTAAATTTAATTAAAGGCTTTGAAACCCCTAACCCATGCTATGTGTTAACTTACTCAGCGCGTTTTTGCTGACCCAAACCATATATCTCCTTTTTCTTACAGAGTCCGAAGAACATGCATCGTCATATGCATACATGGGAACATTAGGGGAAATCTTTATTTTAAATCCCTGCCTTTAATTACGACCTGCATGAACGGGACTGTTTACCCGTGTTTTGGCCATATCGGCCCTTATACTTTATTTCCGCTGCACAATTTAAATTCCGCTGCAACTTTGATGTATTATCTTTAAATTATATATGAATGGGCTGTTTGAATATTTTAAATCCTGAAAAACCATAGCCTTACATCTCTTTAGTGAGCTCGGAGAAACCGTGTCTTGCTAAGGAGGTGTGGCGGTGGCATCCCGGCCTGGGTTACCAAATCCGGGGTGTTACAGAATGGTATCAGAGCCCAGCCTATTTTAAAGCTATTTATTTTAAAGAAAATATCTGATACCAGAATGGTATCAGAGCCCAGACTATTTTAAAGCTATTTATTTTAAAGAAAATATCTGATACCAGAGTGGTATCAGAGCCCGGAATATTTTAAAACTACTATTTTAAAGAGCCCGGAATATTTTAAAACTACTATTTTAAAGAGCTCGGAATATTTTTAAAACTATTATTTTCAAGTATTATTATTTTTAAAGTTATCATTTCTAAACTAGTAATATGTTTTAAAGATCCCAATTATTATTTTGAAGTTAAAGCCCAAATTTTTAGCCCAAAATTTTTTTTTAGAGGCCCAAGAAATTATCTTGGCCCAATAGCCTTGTTTTCATTTAAAGCCCAAACACATTATTTCTTTCGGCCCAATATAGCGGCCCAAACCTTTTATCCTTATTTTAACATATCCATGGAATAAATTTACTTTTAAAACCCATGGATAAATAAATATATGCATAAAATTTTTTTTTTTTTCGGGGGGGATCATCACTACATGTGCATATTGCATTTCTATACCTTAGAGAACCTAGAAGCGTTATGTTGTAACCTAGATCTTTTCCTTGCGCTAGATGGCTAACCAAGACATGATGAACTTAATAATCAAAATGATGAACGCTCACTTTGATTCCCAACAAACCATACAACAAATGGAACATCGTATGGCCCAATTGGAGGCAAATCTGCACCATATGGGAAACTTAAGAGAGGCGGACCACCACCGCATAAACCAGCTCGAAGACCAAATCCAAACCCTTACTACACAAAATCTATGTTTAAAAGAGCTTGTTGATGCTCATGGGGATGACTTGAACCGCATTTTCGATGACCTACTACCGTCAAGTCCAGTGGAGGAAGATCCGGAAGAGGATCCTACCACTGTGCCGGAGGACGCCTAGAAACGATAGGAGGAACCTATTTTGGTATATCCTATCACTTGTACTAAAAAATTCCTTTTAAGGAAATAAAATGCAAGATTTATCTATTTAGATAAATTTAAATCCGAAATTATAAAAACATAAAAACACACGATACACCAAACTATGCAGTGCAAACAGAGACATGCACAGAATCAGAATAACGTCACAATACTACATCTTAAAATAAATACCAAACCAAGTCTAACTGAAAACGCAAATAGGAAGTACTAAAACAACCACTGCTAACACGAGTCTAGATAAAACATAAACGGGAAACATAAAGTCACTGATCAGGAGGAGGAAACCGGCGACGCATGTAGTCATCCATCTGACGCATGTAGGCGTACATGTCCGTCAAGGTGGCCTGCTGCTCCGCCTGTCTCACAGTAAGCGTGTCCATACGATCCTGATACAGATCCATCCTAGCATCTAAGGCGTCAAAGCGATCCTGATAGTGATCCATCCTAACATCCAAAGCGTCATAGCGAGCCTGCCCAGCTGCAAACCCGGCATCCATACCGATGCGCATCTCCTGCATCATCTGGAGCATCTGCGTCATGTCCTGACCCCGCGGTGGAACCACACCCTGCTGTGGAACCACAGGAGGAGGAAGTGGTCGCTCAGGAGGAACAACTAAGATCAAACCACCATCCTCAGGATGCGGGTGCAGTATAGCCCGAGGCGCTCCACGACGCAAGGTGCTGCGACGGGCGGCATAAGACGGAACACGGTAGTGCTCACCTGGAGCTAAGGGATAGGGGTCCGTCTCAGGAGACGTGCGGATCCCCTGGGCAGCACACAAGCCACAAATGAGGTGTGCGTGAGTAATCACCCTACTCCCTCGCCCCCGTCGTAACCCCCTCAGGTTGTCCGCAATGCAAGCGCCCACATTTACCCGGCCGCCCCGCGCGATAAAGCAGATAGTCTCAAAGACGTGATCTATGACAATATGACTACGGGTGATCGGCCGGATGCGTCCTAACCAAAGCTGGGCAAGTACACGCCAATGGGCATCCAAAGAGGTCAGTCGCAACTCGTGGGGTTCCCCAGTCCGCGGGGGTACCTCGGTACACAAGACACCCCAGGCAGGGGCATAAACCCGACCCTCTGGCTGCGGGCGGAACACGCCATCATCTGGAAGGCCGAAATAGGTGTTAATCGCCCGAGCACTGAAGTCTAAGTAGCGACCACGAACCCAGACTCGAGAGAGGTCGTCGTCTACCCCAAGACCACTGATGTTGGCGATAACCTCCATGGCTAGATAGCCGGAGGCAACGCCCTCGGGAGGATGTGCAAGACCGGTCCACTGGAGATGCCCCAACACGGCACTGATCCGGTCATCGCCCATATGATCGGGATACAAGCCTCGCTCGGGAACGTAAGCCCTCTTTCGACGAAGCTCGTCGAAATAGAAGTCCTGGGAGGCCATCGTATGGAAACGGAACCGATCATGCCGGCGAGGACGTACCTCGTAAGGGAGACCCCTGAGCCTCGGCTCTCGCTCCTCGTCCTCCTCGGACTCACTGCCGTCATCGCCGTCGCTATCATCACCATCCGGCATCCCCGGAGCGGCAGTACTAGGGCCAGCAGTATCAAGTCGAGAAGCCCGTCTCTTGGCCCCCGGAAGGACCATAAGGAACGCCAAGATGAACCACAGAAAAAGAAACATCCTGCGAACACCCAATATTAAGGGTAAGACTAATTTTCAACACATCAATTCACAAACAAAAATACATAAAGACATCATAAATATAAAGTTCCAACGGGGAAAATCTAGGAGGAATTTAGACCCAATAGTTTGCCAATACATATTGGGAGAGAATCAAACCAAGGAATGTGCCCAAACAAATCCAAAAAACCCATTGTGGCATTCTGCCGAACACCTTGTGTGCGCAATATATTAAGTTCAAAAATATGTTGTAAACACATGGCAACTAACCACAAAACCAAACAATTGCTTGAACAACAAATCATAATCACAAGTGTCAACAAACAACACCAACGAAACCACTTTTACACCAATAACACCAACAAAATCGAAAATTTCATAGTTCCACTAAAAATCCAAGTTCTAGCAAGAAATTCCACAACTTAGGCACATATATACATACCAATATTTCCTAAACAATAGAAACGGCACCAAAGTACTACATACAACCATTAATTCGCGAGAATTAAGCCGAAAATGTCAAAACCCCAAATTACATGCCAAAACCCTAATTCCACAATTCAACCAAATTCTAACAAATCAAGGCATAAAACTAGAAATTGACAAGTGAAAATAGAAGATACATACCTTACAAAGAGAAATCGAAGTCGGAACTAGGAGAATCCGAGCACGAGGGGACGAATTTGAGAGGAAGTTGGGAAGAATTTCGGAAGGGGAAAGGGGCAAAATGGCTCGCGCCCCGCGCGAGCCCTATTTCTGCCCCTGGGGGCGCCGCGCGGACCCGGCGCGGTAAACCCCCAAACCCCGCGCGGACCCCGCGCGGGTCAAGAAAAAAAAAAAAAAAAAAAATATAAAAAAAAAAAATAAAAAAATAAAAAAATAATAATAATTTATTTACTCCTCTGCTCTGCAAAATACGTGTGCACCAAAGCGTGTGAAACGGCAAGACATAGAATTTCAAGTCGTAGATAAGGTCATGATAAAGATATCACCGATGAAGGGGGTGATGCATTTTGGCAAACAAGGAAAGCTAAGTCCACGGAATATAGGACCTTATGAAATTCTAGTAAAAGTCGGGAATCTAGCATATCTTCTAGTCTTACCGCCACAATTGGCTAGAGTTCACAATGTGTTCCACATATCACAATTGAGGAAGTATGTGCAAGATCCGACCCATGTATTCCAACCGGAAGGAATTAAATTGGAGGATGACTTGAGCTATGAGGAAATTCCAGTACAAATACTCGACCACAAGGAGAGGGTGACAAGGAATAAAACTGTGAGAATGGTCAAGGTCTTGTGGTCCAACCACGAAATGGAGACGGCAACCTGGGAATTGGAAGCCAACATGCGACAACGTTACCCTACCCCCTTCCAAAACGACCGGACCACAGTTATGGAGACATAACTGTATTCTTAAGGGGGGGAGGGTGTAACACCCAAGGAAAACCAAATTCAAATTATTTTGAACTACGTAATGACTTGATCCCTTCACAGGGTACGTAGGCAACTTGGAAATTTCAATTCTGGGTTTAATCAAACAATAATCAAACAATAATCAAACAATAATCAAACAATAATCAAACAATAATCAAACAACAAACGACGATCAACAATCGAACAATAATTCAATAACACAACATCGCAAATAGTAAACAAAAAGGACCATAACTCTTCGCGCGAGAAAAGCCGAAGCACAACTTCGAGGACGAAGTTGATTCTTAAGGGGGGGAGAGTGTAACACCCCAGATTTTTATCAACGTCCAAGGGAATAAAAATTTATTCCGATCAATGTTGAAATATTTCCGAGAAGAAGAAAATAATTTATCACAATAAATTATTGCTCGGAAATAAAACGCCGATAGATTTAAAATTCAAAATGGAATAAAAGAGGGAAAGGAAGCCCGAAGACATTCCATGAATTGAGTAAAAATAATTGGAGTTAAGTTCATGAAGGAAAAGAATTTTAATTCCAAGAACCCGTGAAGTCGAAAGAAATTTAATGATACAAGTTATTGCACGGGAATCAAAAGCCGACGAAACCGAGACCGACGAACTTAAGATTTCAAACATGAAATTCATTTGAGTCAAGATAAACTTAAGATAAGGATTTAGGACCGAGAATGACCCGAAAAATCGAGCCCGAAAATGTAGGAGGACAGAAGTCCGAAAGAGAGGAGGAAAAAGCACGACGGATCGCACGACACCGCCCGGACCGAAGCCCAGGCGGGTTCGGCGCGCACCCGGCGCGGGAATCCTAGGTTTAGCGCGCCAACCCCGCGCCGGGTCGAAAGACGCGTTGTCGCGTTACGGTGGCGCGCACCCGGCGCGGCTTTTGGCCGATTCGCGCGCCAACCCCGCGCCAAGGTCCTGACAGCAACACCTTGTCGCGTTTTGGCGACTTTCTCGCCAATTTTCGGGGCCCAAGGTTGGGAATCCGATCTATCACGGGTGTGGCATCTTTTGGACGTTATGTATGGAGTCCCATCTCCATTTTCAGCTATCCTCATCAACCATTTACCCCAAAAACTCTCCCAAATCTCTTCCTAAGCCAAACACTCTTCCGACGAACTTCCGGCGACTTTCCGACGAGTTTCCGGCAACCAAATCCAACCAAGGAAGTATGTAGATCAAGGATTGCAGGCTTTGGATTGTTGGTAAGATGTTATTCAAGTTTCCTTATGATTTTAAGATCATAAACATCATCCTAACTTACGAATCTTCGTATTCAAACACCAATCGGAGCCAAGGGAAGAATAAATCGGGTGGAAGAGATTCGTTCGTGACATCCCGTGGATTCCGGACGACCCCGTGATTTCCTAAACATCATCCCCACTGTAAGTTAACCTTACTATGGTTTTGGGTGACTTAAAATGCAACCAAACATAGAGATTCAACTCAAGAAAATTAATAAAAATCTGTCAACAAGAGAAACCCTCAACGCAGCGTTTTCGTATGAATTTTTCAAACCTCTAAAGCTGCTCAAACAATAAAACTCAAAACATGAAAAGTGTTCCTAAGAATTTGATTTAGCTTCTGTAAAAATTTCATAATTTTTCATGAGGTTTTGAAACCTGAAACCGACCCAAAACCGAAGATCATTAAATCTGGATCTTAAAACTTTGGACAGATTTCATTCTCAATCTTGTTAGCCATTTTGACCTTGGATCTAGGCCGATCTAGGATTGGAGTTGAACATAAGAATTGTAGATCTATGAGTTTAGAATATTTCTGCAAATTTTTAGAATTTTTCATTGAGATTTGAACCTCCAAACTCGAGCCGATCCGATCTGCGTTAGAACCGATGTCAAGAACCTTGACAGATTTCTTAATCAAACTCAACGAGCAAAACTCTTAATTCGAGTGTTCAAACCTGAAGACTCAAAACTAAGATTTTGATCCAAAGATCATGAGCTATATTGTGTAAAAATTTTAGAAATTTTCATCAAGTCTTGATACCCCAAATCGTATCGGACATATTCTGCGTTTTTAAGAATCGTCAAAGGATGACAGATTTCATAGCCGATCTTGATGAGCTTATTCCTATCATTTCTAGTCCGAATCAATCTTCATGATCTAAACAAAAGTTGTTTGAAATCATGTCTAGTATGTCTCTGTAAAATTTCAGAATTTTTGGAGTCCATTTGATAAGATAAAAAGTCGAATCTTTTAACGTTGTCAAACCTGAATCCTGACAGCTTTTTGATTCTGTACAAAACTTGATTTTTGACATGCTTCCCATCGTTTTTCCGAAAAACTTAAAACACGAAAGTTGTTCGTTGGGATGTTTTTGAGCTAATGTACAAATTTCAGAACAATCGCCTAAGAAATGGATTTTTAAACCAAAAAGGCGCAAACTGTGACATCGATCGATTTTTGAAATCTTTTAAACAACGATCGAGACGTTGGAATTACGATAAAGCTATATCTTTGAAAAATCCCGTTACACCAAATAAAAACATTTTCTGTAAAAGAATTCTTTAGAAACATTGGGGAATTTATGACCAAGTTTGATATGATCAATATGGCCAGACGGCTTGTGGACATAAGAGCCCAAGCGAACGGCTAGTGGACATAAGAGCCCTAGCGAATGGTCGACCAAACGGCTTGTGGACATAAGAGCCCAAGCGAACGGCCAGTGGACATAAGAGCCCTGGCGAATGGTTATTTATAAATATTGGTTATGAGGATTGCGGTCACAAGAGCCTTGGTGAATGGTGAACTATAAAAGAAACGAAAAATATTTTGAGAAATGATACTTTTGAAATTGGCTGAGGCCGCCGGATTGCCGGCTAAATTAAATATTGTTGAAATGGTTATGTAACGGGAGAACAAAATATCTAATATTTTTAAGTATTTATTTAGTTATGCCTTGCAAATCATTACCTACAAGAAATGTTTTTATTAAATTTAATTAAAGGCTTTGAAACCCCTAACCCATGCTATGTGTTAACTTACTCAGCGCGTTTTTGCTGACCCAAACCATATATCTCCTTTTTCTTACAGAGTCCGAAGAACATGCATCGTCATATGCATACATGGGAACATTAGGGGAAATCTTTATTTTAAATCCCTGCCTTTAATTACGACCTGCATGAACGGGACTGTTTACCCGTGTTTTGGCCATATCGGCCCTTATACTTTATTTCCGCTGCACAATTTAAATTCCGCTGCAACTTTGATGTATTATCTTTAAATTATATATGAATGGGCTGTTTGAATATTTTAAATCCTGAAAAACCATAGCCTTACATCTCTTTAGTGAGCTCGGAGAAACCGTGTCTTGCTAAGGAGGTGTGGCGGTGGCATCCCGGCCTGGGTTACCAAATCCGGGGTGTTACAATTTGCTTGGAGATTTTGCCACCACTCATCGGCTTCGCTTCCTAGGTAGTAGGTCACTACGTGTATCTTCTCCTCATCAGGGCACTTGATAGCATTCAAGAGCTTATCAAAGGTACGGATCCAACCTTCCAACTTGGCTGGATCCTCTTGGCCGTCATAATGGGGTGGGTGGTAAGGGTTCACTAATGCCAAGTAGTTAACTCGGGCTACTGGCGGAGGTACTGTTTGCGTCCTATGCACCTCGGCATTTCCCAATGCTACAAGGAGTTCCTCTACAGATTTTAAACGTGCTTCCATATTATTGGGCGCTTGAGGCACTTGCTCTCCTAGGTTCTGAGGACTTTCGCTGTTGTTGGGCGTGTTGGAAAGGTTAGCGTCAGTGCCGTTTGGACTCACCTTCCTTGGTTTCCGCCTAGGCGCCATTTTCTGTTACATGTGTATAGATTAGCTTATCTTGGTTTAGGTAGATCGCTCGAATGAGACGTTTCGTAAATTTCTAATTCGTAAAAGACTAGGAATGGCTAAGGCCGAGATTTATTACGCTTAGGCGTGTGTTTAGAGGAACGTGATCTAGAACGAGGGCGAGATCCGTCTCTAGTTAACATTTCTAATTCTATGTCAAGCCTCTAAGTTATATAGGTGTAGCAAGAGATCTAGGTTAAACTTCGCGAAGATTCTAAGTTATAATTCGCCAAGATGCTAAGTTAAAGTTCGCCAAGATTCTAAGTTCTCTAAACAAAGGAAATGCAATATGCACATGCGATGATGATTTCCCCCCAAAAATAATTTATGCACTATGTATATATATATTTTTTTTCCATTGGTTTTAAAATAAAAATTCGTTTCCACGGAAATAATGCTTTAAAAATTTAACATAATAGTTAAAATTCTTGGACCTCTATATTGGGTCAAAATAATTATCATTTGGGCTCAAAAATAATTTGGGCTAGGAAAAATAATAATTTGGGCTTCTATAATAATAATTTAAAAATAATCATGGTTTAAAAATAATAGTTTAAAAATAATAGTCTAATAGTTTAAAAATAATAATAATAATTTAAAAATAAGCCGGGCTCTGATACCACTCTGGTATCAGATATTTTCTTTAAAATAGATAGCTTTAAAATATTATGGGCTCTGATACCAACTTGGTATCAGATATTTTCTTTAAAATAAATAGCTTTAAAATAGTCTGGGCTCTGATACCACTCTGGTATCAGATATTTTCTTTAAAATAAATAGCTTAAAAATATTCTGGGCTCTGATTCCAACTTGTAACACCCCGGTTTTTGGTCACCCAGGTCGGGGTGTCACCGCCACACCTCTCTAGCAAGACACGGTTTCTCCGAGCTCACTAAAGAGATGCAAGGCTATGGTTTTTTCAGAATTTAAAATATTCAAACAGCCCATTCATATATAATTTAAAAATAATACATCAAAGTTGCAGCGGAAAATAATAATTACATATGTATAATGCAGCGGAAATTAATAATAGGGCCAACATGGCCAAGACACGGGTTAAACAGGACCGTTCATGCAAGATCTAGTCTAAAGCTAAATTTAAAATATAATGTATTTCCCCAAAATTCCCACGCATGCATATGAGGATGCATATTCTTCACACTCTGTAAGAATAAGAAAAAGAAAATATAGTTTTGGTCAGCACTACGTGCTGAGTAAGTTAACACATACAAGATTATGAGGTTTCAAAGCCTTTAATTAAATTTAATGAAAACATGTGCATAATTTAAATAATTCATGTAATCGCATAATTTAGAAATATGGATTCATAAGATCATCATATAGCTTGCAACGTAATTAAATAAGTCGCCATAAATTTAACAGCACAATTTAATACAGATTTAATTTGGAATTCTCGCAAACTTCTCGTTTCATATCTTTTACAGATCACCACCGCTAGGGCTCTTATGTCCACCAGCCTTACGCCTGGGCTCTTATGTCCACAGGTATCATGGTCGATCTTTTAATTAGAGTTAATCCGTCCGCTAGCCATACGATCAGTGCTTTGCTAGGGCTCTTACGTCAACCTAGACATACACTTGGGCTCTTATGTCCCAAGCCGCAGAGAACATTGACAGTATCTAGCTTAGTCATAACCCACAATATTTTAATCTTCTCTTTTCGTGTATCGTATTTCAAAGAATTTCTATCCGTTTCAACCTTAAAGGTTAATTTCATCGTTTCCACAAGATTTCAAGTTTTGACTCGGTCAACCACAGTTTACTCTAAAAATTGTCTAAAATCAGATTTAATTTCAAAAATTCCGAAATTTCATGATTGACTCCAAAACGTCGAGATCTACAACTTTCGTGTTTTAACTTTTTCGATCCGAGATACCGAAATAGGTCAAAAACACTAATTTTCACAGAAGTACTGTTCTGTCCGAATTTCATATAACTCAGTTTAAAGATTTCGATTTCTAACATAGCAATCCAACTCCAAATTTGATGAAATTTTGCAGAGATCATCTTAAGACAATTATCTACAACTTTCATGTTCGGCTAAAGATCTAATTCGGCCTAGAACTCTAGTCAAAAGCGTCAACAAGTTCTAATCTATGTTCTGTCCGGTTTTCAAGATCTAAGTTTCAGCAGTTCGGTTTGGGGTGGATTTCTTATATCAAATCATCACGAAAATTTCTGAAATTTTACGGAGGTATTTATGACGTATAGATCTACAACTCTTATGTTCAACGCCAAGCCTAGATCGGTCTAGATCTAAGGTAGAAATCACCATCAAGTTCGAATAAAGAATCTTTCATCGTTTCAAGATCTAAATCTAAAGCAGGTCTGTTCGTGGTCATTTTCGGATATCAAAACACGATGAAAAATTATGAAAATTTTACAGTAGATAGATCTAAGCCTTAGGAATGTTTTTCGTGTTTTAAGTTTCCTCGTTTGAACGTTTTAAGGGGTCCGAATAAATTCAACAAAAGTGCTGCGCCGGTGTAGACAGATTTTAGGTAGGGTTCCATTAGATCTATATGTTCGAATCTTTTAACAACCCAAAACCAAAGTAAGCGTTAGCTTACAGATTGTTGAGCGTCCGGGATCGTCGATTCGGAGGCGTGGCTTCCAGTCCTCCGTTTATCCTCTCCGTTTGTCGGGTTCTTCGCTCTCGATTCGAATCGGGGGTTTAGAATAGAAAAAGGATGAGGTTAGGGTTTTGTTTTCGAATCAAGAATGTATAGAGGAATAGATCGGATCTTACCAAGGCGATAGAAGACTCCAATTTCGTCCAAGTCAGTCCCTCCTCTTGGTGTTGTGCCTCCGACGACTTCGGGATTAGGGTTTCGATGTATAGAAAGATTTCGTAGGGTTTCGTCAAGAGTTTGGGGCTTCCAAGAGGGTTTATTTATAGATATTTAAGACCTAGGGCGTCCAAGATCTGACCCTAAGGGTCTTGAGTCGAGAGATGTTCAACCGAAAGTCGAAAAATCCGGAATCGGGCGAGAAAATTGCGGAACGGGCGTTTCTGTTGAGTGGCGCGGAGTTGGCGTGGAGTTTGTGGAAACACCGCGCGGACCCGGAATGGGCTTTGTCCTGGGCCGGGCCGTGCTATCCTTTGGGCCTTTCCTCTTCCTCATTTCTTTTGGGCCTTTGCCTTCTATTTGGGCCTTTTCTTCTTCTATTTTCTTGGGCTATCTCTTGGACTTTAAATCCTACTTTAAAATTATTTGGGATCTCAAATTAATTTCGTGTTCGAAATATTAAGTCCATCTATATTTGGTTCCCGTGCAATAATTTATTTAATTAAATTATTTTAGACTTCACGGGTTCTTGGATATTTAATTCCTTCTTGAATTAAATTCCATTTCTCATTTCTTATGATTCTATATCTATTCATTATGTTTATTTATTTATTATATTTATTTATTGTTTATTTATTTATGTTATGTTGCAAAATTCCCGGGTATTACAACTAAAGCATAAAAGAAAATCATACAAACATATATAGTTGATTGAAACAATATACAAAATACATTAAAAAATGAAGATACATTCAAAGAAAATATATATATTTTTTAACTCATCACAACCAAACATTACATCAGAATTAATAACTATAGGAGCAAAGTTTGCAGGTTGATGCTGGCAAAGGAGGCGTGTGGTGTCAAGTTGGCAAAGGAATGTGATTCCATTGCTGATCTTGGGGCCAAGTTGGAGTTTCCGGCTGTGATAATCTGGATGAATGATCTTGATATCGGGTTGGAGTGAGTAAACAGAAGCTAATCATCGAAGTTCGATGTCACTGTTTGAATGTCCATTGAGAAGAGCTGTTGAGGACTGCTGCTGTTGGTCACCTATGCTACCGTTGCGATGGAGGTTACTGATGTTTGAGCAGTGAGATGTTTTTTAAAGTTCAAGGTTTGGTTTGCTGCTTCTGGTGCTACTTTATGCTGTTTGCTGCTTCACATGAATTTTCTTCAAGGAATGCCAATCTATTGCAATGAGCTCAGTGCGACAACCGAAACAGAAAGAGGTGAAATCTGTGCCTCTTTCCTCTCTGTCTGAGTGTAATGTGGTGTCCATTTGGACATTCTAAATATTGCTCCATCACACATGTTTGAACTTGCACTCTTTCACCTCACTGCATCGAGAAAAGACAGGGCATTTGGGTTAAAATTTTCCTTTTGTTTTCTGTCATCCCTCAATACTCCTGTTATCACCTCATTAACCACAGTTTTCAACTGGCCCATGGCCCCCTCAATTTCCTCACCAGCCGTACAGCCTGTTTACACCTCTGGGGATCTATGGAAAGTCTATGAATTCTCACATGTTATTCTCCTTGATGATGATATTAAAGTAGTTTGGTATCTCTGGTTTGTTGGATGGCCTTTGATAGAGGGAGGGTGTGTTTTTATTTACTTGTTTATGCGGGGCGGATAGATTGAGTGGTTTGTATGATTGATGGGTAAAAAAAAAAGAAAAAAAAAGAAAAAAAAATTAGATTCATACAAACGCTGCAGTTATATAAAAAAAAAAGAAGAAGAAGAAAAGAGAAGGAGTTGTTGATAGGTAAAGAGGGTGTTTCCTTATGTTGGTGGTAGTGGGTGGTGTCTATGGAATAGCATTTTGGTAGACAGTTGTATACAGGACTCTATTTGGAAGACTGGTATGGAATGCATTTTGGGGGGAATTCAGTTGAATTATAATTTTGAATTCGTGTGAGATCATTTATAGATGTTTCCTTAATCCCCAAGAGCCTCTCACCCATTTTTCTACCCAGCTATCTACCCTTTGCCTGTGTCTTGGTCCCGTTTTTTTTTTTTTTTTTTTTTTTTTTTTTTTTTTTTTCTTTCTTTCTTCCTACACAATGCCCCTTATCTCGATGCTTTGATCTTGAATTGTTGCATGGGATATGTGTTTTTGGAGCAATTTTTGGGATCATCTTTTGGCATCATTGTGAGAGTGTCGTTGATGTGGTTGTTTCTGGGTCCTGCTGGGAGTGAGTAACTTCACCACAGTTTGAACGTGGTCGGTATATGGCTTGATGGAATCGGTGATGGATGGATGTGATTATGCTTTGATTTGAATGAAGATATCTTATAGCATGGTTCGGTGCTCCTGACATGTGTGTTATTTTTCTCGTAAGGAAGGGGAATGAAAGGCATTATGAAGTCCTCCTTTGTTCTTTATGGTGTCCTGATGTTGGTACTTCAACCTTCCAGTTTAGGCTGCAGACCTTTCTTTTCCTTTAGGATAATAAGCTACAATTGTGATGATATGGTGCGGCTTATGGTTTGTAAAGTTGGGACTTGTTTTGACATTGTAGCAATAATAACTCTTATTCCTCAAAAAAAAAAAAAAAAGGAGCAAAGTTTGCCACTATCTTTGAAGGTTAGGCATAATATTTTCGAACCTAAGTTCCTCTAATCAAGCCACATAACGGATAGAATCACAGAAAAATACATCATAAATTTTATTAAATATTTTTTGAATTTGAACAACAATGTATGTGATTGTAGAAAATCCATTGTCATGTTAAGAGAATCTCAAAGCCATCTTCATCCTAGTTCACATTTTTCTTGTCCCCCGAAATATAGATTATAAAAGCATTCGATCATACCTTTGCCAAGTACTCTTTTTGGGAAGAAAATTGATGTACATTCCTTAATCCACTCTACCATTTAACAGTATCAGTGGACATCCATACAATTATAAAGGCAAAAAAATCAATATTGTTATACAATTATTGATGACAATTATTGATGAAATTTGGATGTATACCACTTTTTCAAAGAAATGCTCCATTAGTCATGATACCTATTCTAGTGAAGGCAATTAATTATGATGCCATTAGCCTTGTATTATGTCTATAAATATGGGTTCTTAAGTGAGAAATACACACCAATATTTGTTCAATAATTGTCATCAATAATTGTATAACACTCCCTCTTGGATGTACTATATATAAAAGAATATGCCTCGTTAAAACCTTACTAGATAAAAACCCTCTGGGAGAAAAATCTAGTGAAGGAAAAAGAGTACATAATTCTTATATATTAATTTCTCCCTCTGATCAAAGCATCAGTTGAGATTCTTTAGTTGGCGCATCCCAATGCTTTTCACCAACTTTTCGAATGTTGCTGTTGGTAGTGCCTTGGTAAATAAATCTGCAAGATTATCAGCTGAACGGATTTGCTGCACATCTATTTCACCATTTTTCTGTAAATCATGAGTGAAGAAAAATTTTGGTGAAATGTGTTTCGTTCTATCTCCTTTAATATACCCTCCCTTCAATTGTGCTATACAAGCTGCATTATCTTCATATAAAACTGTTGAGGATATTTTTTCTTCAGTAGCCATGCCACAATTTTTCAAGATATGGTGCATCAAAGATCGCAACCATACACATTCTCGACTGGCTTCATGGATTGCTAAAATTTCAGCATGATTTGACGAAGTAGCTGTCAAAGTCTGCTTCATTGATCTCCATGAAATTGCAGTACCACCACATGTAAAAACATAGCCAGTTTGAGATTTAGCTTTATGTGGATCTGATAAATATCCGGCATCAGCAAAGCCTATTATTTCATGTCGAGAATCATTTGGGTAAAATAACCCAAGATCAATAGTTCCTTGGAGATAGCGAAATATGTGTTTAATTCCATTCCAATGTCGTCTAGTAGGAGATGAACTAAATCTCGCTAATAAATTTACTGCAAATGATATATCTGGTCTAGTGCAGTTTGCGAGATACATTAAAGCACCTATGGCACTTAAATATGGGATCTCTGGTCCAAGAATTTGTTCACCTTCCTCTTGTGGTCTAAACGGATCCTTTTTTATATCAAGTGACCTTACGACCATTGGAGTACTCAATGGATGTGCTTTATCCATATAAAATCGTTTTAATACTCTCTGAGTATATGCTGTTTGATGGACAAATGTTCCATTATTTAAATATTCAATTTGCAAACCAAGGCATGATTTGGTTTTACCAAAATCTTTGATTTCAAACTTATTTTTTAGGTATTCAACAGCCTTTTGGAGCTCCTCTGGAGTTCCAATCAAGTTGAGATCATCAACATAAACTGCAATGATTACAAACTCTTGTCCATTTTTCTTAATGAAAATACATGGACAGATCGGGTCATTTGTATAACCCTCTTGTAACAAAGACTCACTGAGTCGGTTATACCACATTCGCCCGGACTGTTTCAGTCCATATAGGGATTTTTGTAATTTGATGGAATACATATGTTTAGGATTTGATTCATATGTCTCTGACATCTTTAATCCATCTGGGATCTTCATATAGATATCTGTATCTAAATTTCCATATAGATACGCAGTAATAACATCCATCAATCTCATTTCAAGATTTTGATGGACTGCTAAACTGATAAGATATCTAAATGTTATTCCATCCATTACGGGGGAATATGTTTCATCATAATCAAATCCGGGTCTCTGTGAAAACCCTTGGGCGACTAATCTCGCTTTGTATCTGACAATTTCATTTTTGTCATTTCTTTTTCTTACAAAAACCCATCTGTATCCGACTGGCTTTATATTTTCTGGTGTTTTGACAATCGGTCCAAACACATTTCGTCTAGCCAGGGAATCCAATTCAGATTGGATTGCGTCTTTCCATTTTGGTCAATCTTTTCTTTTCCGACATTCATCAACCGAATTTGGTTCATGATCCTCGTCATCATTTATGATGTCAAGTGCTATATGGTATGAGAATACATTATCTATGATAATTGCATCTCGATTCCAAACATTTCTGCTTGTGACAAAATTGATTGATATTTCATTATTTTCAATTTCCTGTTCCTTTGGAACTACAAGTTCATGCTCCTCTGGAGCAGTTTGCTCTTCAAGAGCTTCTTTTTCCTCTAGAATATTTTCTGCAATTTTGTCACTTTCAATGATTTGTGATCCTCTTTTCTTTCGAGGATTTTTATCTTTGGAACCTGGTGGTCTACCACGCTTCAAGCGTGCAGTAGATTCATCTTTAGCACTTGTAATTGGTCCCTCTGGGACATTAATTTTGATTGGAACATTTGCTGCCGGTATAAGAGATTTTGTTACTCTTTTAGAGTCGCATAATGCGTCCGGCAATTGATTTGCAATATTCTGCAAATGTACAATTCTTTGTACTTCTAGTTCACAATCATTTGTACGAGGATCGAAGAAATCTAACGGTGTTTTCCAGTTGATTTCTTTTTCTTTCTTTGGTTGATTTCTGTCTCCCCCTAATGTCGGGAAATGAGATTCGTCAAAATGACAATCTTTGAATTTCGCAGTAAATAAATCACCAGTTAATGGTTCGAGATATCGAATAATCGATGGTGATTCATACCCGACATATATTCCCAATCTACGTTGGGGACCCATCTTTGTGCGCTGAGGTGGTGCAATCGGGACATACACAGCGCAACCAAATATTCTGAGATGGGATATATTGGGTTCATGCCCAAATGTTAATTGTATAGGGGAGTATTCATGATAATGTGTCGGCCTTAACCGCACCAATTTTGCTGCATGTAATATTGCATGCCCCCAAGCTGTCAATGGCAATCCAGATCTCATTAATAATGGTCTGGCAATTAATTGTAAACGCTTTATAAGCGATTCAGCAAGTCCATTCTGTGTATGGACATGAGCAACAGGATGCTCAACTGTTATGCCAATTGACATGCAGTATTCATCAAACCTCTGGGATGAATATTCACCAGCATTATCCAATCGGATATTTTTTATTGTATAATCAGGGAACTGTGCTCGTAATTTAATAATTTGAGCAAGTAATTTTGCAAACGCATGGTTGCGAGATGATAATAATGATACATTGGACCATCGTGTTGATGCATCAATTAGCACCATAAAATATTTAAATGGTCCACATGGTGGATCTATAGGTCCACATATATCACCCTGAATTCTTTCAAGAAAACTAGGGCTTTCAGTTCCCACTTTCGTTGGTGAATGTTTGGAAATTAATTTTCCTTGGGAGCAAGCAACACATATATAATCATTATGTTGCAGCAATTTTTGTCCCTTTAATGAATGACCATAACTATTTGTAATAATTCGCCTCATCATTGTAGAGCCGGGATGGCCTAGGCGATCATGCCATATCATATATTCATCATTAAGCCTATGGCTTTCAATAGACCTCTGGTCTATTTTGGGATGATATATATTAGTGGGCCCCTGGCCATTAATAAACCTCTGGTTTATTTGAGGAATATTAGACATGTGGTCTAAGTGATAATTTTCAATTGTATTTATCTTTGAAAAATACAATCCAGAAGACAGAGCTGGTAATTTTTCCAATATATATTTCTTACCATGAGTGGTATTTGTAATTAATAAATATTCGACATTCTCTGAAGTCGATGTCTCGAGATGATACCCATTTTCTCGGATATCTTTAAAACTCAATAAATTTCTTCGAGACTTGGGAGATAGGAGTGCATTTTTTACAATTAATTTTGTTCCCTCTGGGAAAATAAGGTTGGCTGTGCCAATTCCTTTTATAATATTTGCACTACCACATATTGTGTTTATGTTTGTATCTCCCATTTTTAAATTGGAAAAATACCTTATGTCTTTTAGTATTGTGTGCGTTGAAGCACTATCAATAAGACATATATTATCACTTTTATAATTCCCCATTTTGCTGTAATTAAAACAAGATATAATTAATACTAAAACAAGATTAAATATAAGTGAAATAACACAATGCATAATAATATAGCAGAAAATAAAAAAATTCAAAGCGTAATAAAAACAATATAATAAAATGTAATGCAGTATTTAAATAATATTGTATCATTGAAGAAATTTGTATATCTTTCATTGATATATCTAGCATATCAATAATGGCCTTTGTAATATTTATATTATCGTACTTTAGCAAGGTTTATTTCAACCTTTATTTGCTTTATTGTATCAATAATTCTCGGTAACTAGTACCAATTCATTAGTCGTGGGACTATGTCCTCCTGCCATATTGATAGCATTTTCTTCAATTGCTTCGCCTTTTAGAGGCACAATTTCTGGCAATTATTTTGCCATTTAAGAATCTGACTCTGTCAGTACACACCAAACTAAAGACCCACGAAATCTGTTGGTATAACCGAACTAAGATTTATGGACTATGTTGGTATTAATGTCATTTTTATTAATATATTGTCACATATCTCGATCGTGACATTATTCTGAACATGACTGATTTATATCATTTACAGACTTATAGTCTTGCAGTCATTATGATGCCTTGCATTTGGGATTTCAGCCAAAAATCTTTATTTTATCAAAGAGCTGCCATTTGCCCCCACATTAAGGGAACTGTCACTATCTCTTATCAAAAATAATAATTGGCAAAATGCTTATTTCCCATATATAGACCAATATGATCTTTTGACCGTTTTATTTTTCTAGGTCTTGGCCTGTGGCCGTATTTTTTTTTCTGCGGTCTAGGCCTGTGGCCGTATTTTCTTTTATAATGGTCTTTTCTAGACCCATTGTTTCCAAATAAATCTTAATATCCATATTTCAAGATAAATAATTAATCCCCGGATCTTTCCAACGGCATATATTCATGTTTTGAAAAGTTAGTCATAATTGATATTGAAAATAGTTGTAATATATTACCTCAAGTGATTTTCTTCCGGATTTGAAAAATTTTGGCAGAACCCCGGTATGAATTAAATTTTCAACAGAACTCCAAAAAAACCTTGGTAGAATTGGCAAACTCTAATAGAGCTCGTGCTGATAACGTGTTGTGAAATTATTACAAGTATATGCCTATTAGCTATATGATAATATGGAATTCTAATGATGATATATTAGTAATGGATATATTTGAATGAAAGACAATGGAAGAAAGAAAAGAAATAGTATTAGTGTAATTAAGACCAAAAGTAAGGAAAATATATGCTCAAGTATAAGAGTTTTTTGAACAAATATTGGTGTGTATTTCTCACTTAAGAACCCATATTTATAGACATAATACAAGGCTAATGGCATCATAATTAATTGCCTTCACTAGAATAGGTATCATGACTAATGGAGCATTTCTTTGAAAAAGTGGTATACATCCAAATTTCATCAATAATTGTCATCAATAATTGTCACCAAAATTTTTCTTCACTCATGATTTACAGAAAAATGGTGAAATAGATGTGCAGCAAATCCGTTCAGCTGATAATCTTGCAGATTTATTTACCAAGGCACTACCAACAGCAACATTCGAAAAGTTGGTGAAAAGCATTGGGATGCGCCAACTAAAGAATCTCAACTGATGCTTTGATCAGAGGGAGAAATTAATATATAAGAATTATGTACTCTTTTTCCTTCACTAGATTTTTCTCCCAGAGGGTTTTTATCTAGTAAGGTTTTAACGAGGCATATTCTTTTATATATAGTACATCCAAGAGGGAGTGTTATACAATTATTGATGACAATTATTGATGAAATTTGGATGTATACCACTTTTTCAAAGAAATGCTCCATTAGTCATGATACCTATTCTAGTGAAGGCAATTAATTATGATGCCATTAGCCTTGTATTATGTCTATAAATATGGGTTCTTAAGTGAGAAATACACACCAATATTTATTCAAAAAACTCTTATACTTGAGCATATATTTTCCTTACTTTTGGTCTTAATTACACTAATACTATTTCTTTTCTTTCTTCCATTGTCTTTCATTCAAATATATCCATTACTAATATATCATCATTAGAATTCCATATTATCATATAGCTAATAGGCATATACTTGTAATAATTTCACAACAAATATAAATAAAAGAGACAATATTTGAATTTTCCTTCTTCCCTGAACTGTTCCATGACTTTTTATATGAAGAGAATCTTTGATAAACGCACATGTGCTGGACGGAAGATTTATTTTTCCTTAAAAAATTGGTGAAAGAAACTTGTTAAATGATTAAAATCACCTATAAAACATAATGTATCATAAGATGATATCAAAAAAATAGGAAAAAATAAATCTAAAATACAAATAGAAAAAAAAAGTATTCATAAGACATGCTACAATCATATACATACCGATTCACATGAGTTAATCACGCACATGTTACAAAAACCAAAAGATGAATAAACATTAGATTAGAGAAATATGACTAAAAATTATCTAAAGCAATAAAAAATACAAAATATGAGATTTGGAATAGAGATGAATAAAATAAATAAGGATGATCGGATGTATTTAGTTAATTCAAATATGTGTATTTAATGGAAATAATTTAAAATTTTAAGAGTATTATATATTATAGATTTAGGGAGTATATATGATATGATTGAGTTTGTTGAAATTAAATATTATATTATATATATTATGGATTTAGGGAGTATATATAATTGAGGTAGTTGAATTAGATTATATATATATATTAGATTTAGTGAATATATATGATTGTTGAAATTGGAGAAAAAAAGTCGGATGAGATGTTGAAAAAGGGGGGTGGGGAAGTGGGGGGAAATTAGACTATACTAGTAAATAACCCGTCGAGACTCGACGGGCATAACTTAATATTTTATATAATATATATACTAATATTATATAAAACAATAATAAATTATATTTTGAGTAATGAAAAATGTGTAATGATTTGTTATACATTCAAAAGAGGATGTATATGATAATATAATTTAATTATTTTTAAAACTAACAAAGAAATCATTTTATACCGTATTTTTTAGCTTCTGTGTCTTGTCCAGTACAAATCTAACAGATTAATAAAAATAACGATTAAAATAATACTTTTATTTGATTTGAAATTTAAATTAAGATAAAATAAAATTTAAACATAAGTATGAAGCATTAGGGTACATGGCGTTCAAAGGGCGGCTTGAACGAATGTGGAAGCCTAAGGGCGAGATGACCATTATCGACGTGGGCCATGGTTGCTTCATCGTCAAGTTTTCATTATTGGCGGATCGAGAAAAGGTTGTCAATGGTGGACCTTGGTTAATTTTTGATCACTACCTAGCGTTAATGCCCTGGACACGGGATTTTGACCCGACTCTTGTATGGGCACGTATGCATGGACTCCCAATGCACCGCTACAGGGAAGATATCCTATGGGCGATTGCATCCGGAATTGGAGAAGTTGTTAAGGTCGACACTTGTACCATGGAAGCTACTCGGGGAAGATTCGCTCGAGTATGTGTCACTTTGGATTTGCTTAAACTAGTTACGGGTAAACTTCGAGTGAATGGTAAATGGATCCCGATTGCTTATGAAGGTCTACACCTTATTTGTGCGAACTGTGGCCACTATGGACATTTTGAGAGAGACTGTCCTACTCCAACAGTCTTTCCAACGGATCCTTCGGTAGATGCAGGCAACCAGCAAGATGGCGATGGTGGTAATCCGGAGCAGGCCACACCTGACGTGGGCATGGAAGAGGCAGTGGATGCGTCTGTTACTGGCGTTCGAAGTGCGGAGCCAGCTTATGGGGACTGGATGATTGTCCGGAGAAGGTCGAGGCCTCCACGTAAACCAAAAGTTGAGTTGAGGAAGCCGGAGAAAGTGCAGAATCCGGAGGAATCCCTTTCCAAGAACTCTGATGTTCGAAGAGAGGACTCTGATGTGGGTAAAGGGAAGGAAGTAGCTGGAGATTCTTGTCCCCATGAACAGTTGGTGCATGGGGGAACTCCTCAGGTAGTTGCGGGTGAGTGCTCGAATTCTCAGGCACTTGTCTTAAGTCATCCTCAAGGAAAGATTAATCAGCCATCAGGAAGGCGCCATGTGCAGGTCCAGTCCTTTAAGAGGCCTCGAGTGGAAGACAACGGTGCTACGGCCATATCATCGGATGAGGAAGCTAGTCCACGAAATACTGGTAGTACAAAGAAGCTGGAATTGACCTCTGGGCAATTCAGTCCATTGCTAGATGATGTTGAATCGAATAATTGGGCCGATGCCGACGACGCGAGTATGTAAACTTCATTCCCAAATTTCTTAATTTGATATGGAATTTCAGGATTTTACTATTATTGCATGGAATGTGTGTGGTATTATGAGTCGAACGGCTCAACGATGGGTGAATGATCTTGTGTTCGAACACAAACCAGATATCTTGTGCATTCTTGAGCCTAGAGGGCAGTATTCTAGAGTTCGGGCATACTTTGACAGGCTGGGATATCTTCCGGTTTGCATCAGTGAAGCTGTTGGAATGGGCGGTGGTATTTGGGTTCTCAGATCGAGAAATGCTTCTTGTGCTATTACTGTCGTGGACAATGGAGCAAGAATGATTACCTTTGAACTTCTGAAAGGCTTGTGCACTTGGAAGGTTACAGCCCTTTATGCAGACCCGCATTATCCAAGGAGACGGGATGGTTGGGAGGATCTTGTCACCTTGGCCGAGTCCATGGAATCGCCATGGGTGGTGGTGGGAGATTGGAATGAGATAGCTAGTGAACAGGAAGTCCAAGGCGGGGTCTATTTAGCTGAGTGTGCTGCTGAGTTGCGTGAGGTATTTGACAGGTGCTCCTTGCTGGATATGAATACTATCGGCCCTCCATACACTTGGTCGCGTATGGCAGGAGGAGGGAGGCGGATAAGCAAAAGATTGGATCGTGGAATGGCGAACTTTGCTTGGGAGAACACTTTTGAAAATGGTCGAATTGTGCACTTGCCGAGGCTCGGATCAGATCACTGCCCATTAACACTTTTGTGTGGTAATAATACTACAACAAGGATCGAACGGCCGTTTCGCTGGGAGAACATGTGGAAGGAGCACTCCCTATACAGAGATGTGATTAATGTTGGATGCGCTATGGGAGGGGACAATCTTGACACTATCCTGCATGCGATCAAGGCGAAGTCTCTTGTCTTTAATAAAGAGGTGTTTGGAAATATTAGGGAGCGCAAGCGGAAGCTTAAAAACAGATTATTGGGCGTTGAGAAGCGAATGACGCAGGTTGATTCGGCGTGGCTTGCGAGAGTTGAGGCGGAGATACGTTAGGAGTATGCCGAGGTGCTCATGCAAGAGGAGCTTTTATGGCATCAAAAGTCGAGGGACCGATGGGTGAGAGAGGGTGACAGAAACACTAAATACTTTCACGCCAAAACTAAAATCCAAAGAAAGAAAAATAAGATTTTCGGCCTTCAATTGGGTGATCACTGGGAAGTAAATCAAGACTTGCTGCAATCTCATGCAATTGAATTCTTCACTAACTTGTTTGCTACGCCCACAGAAACTATGGAAGGAAAGGACCTGCCGCCGCTGGTACCTATCTTGGAGCCTCATAAAATTAACCTGGAGGCCGAAGTTAACCCTGAAGAGGTGAAACTATCAGTGCATTCGATGAAACCTTTATCTACTCCGGGGACGGATGGATTCCCCGTCGCATTCTATAAGGAATACTGGGAACAATTACATGGTCCTGTTACCAAATTGGTTTTGGATGCTATGTCAACCAAAAGGCTTCCCGATGGCCTAGCCCACGCCTATCTTTGTCTGTTGCCTAAAGTCGATATTCCAAATTCGCTGAAGCAGTACCGGCCATTAACTCTGTGTAATGTTACATTCAAGATCATTACCAAAATTTTGGTTAGACGGCTCAGACCCATCTTATCGGATATCATTGGCCCATACCAGTCGGCATTTCTACCAGGGAGGGGGACATCGGACAATGGCCTGCTGTTGCAAGAAATTATTTCTACTATTGAGAGTTCTCGATCGGCTGCTCAGTATGTGGTTCTAAAAATTGATCTTACCAAGGCCTCCTATTGGTAATATCAAGGCCAACCGGGGATTAAGACAAGGCGACCCTCTGTCGCCATATCTATTCGTGTTTGTCATGGAAAAATTATCTCGGGCTATCTTGGAGGCGGTTAACACTGGAGTATGGCGCCCCTTGCGTCTAAGTGTTGGAGGTATTGGAATTTCCCATTTAATGTTCGCTGACGATTTAATCCTTTGTGCAGAGCTCAGTGAAGATAGCATCATCTCCATCGCCAATGTTCTCACTCGATTTGGCACCCGTTCTGGTCTTGTTATGAACGCTGCTAAATCAAGTGCATTCTGCAGTCCGCATGCTTCCACAGATCATGTACATTTATTGGAGGAAACCCTTGGAGTTTCGGTTGTTGGAGACTTAGGGTGCTATCTCGGATTCCCGATCATTCATGGCAGGCTTAAGTTGGCCCACTTTGATGGCTTAATTCAGCGGATCCAAAGACGATTGAATTCTTGGTCTTCATTATTATTGAACAGGGCTGCCCGAATCACCCTAGCTCGCGCAGTTATCACCGCCCTGCCAGTGTATGTTATGCAGGTGCATATGCTGCCCGTAGGCGTGTGTAATCAGATCGATAAACTCGTCCGTCGTTGGATTTGGAAGGGTGCGGATGGTCATGGTCTTCACCTAATCAATTGGGATGTGGTTACACTCCCTCGCAAAAATGGTGGGTTGGGGATTCGCAGGAGTCGTCTTATGAACTTGGCCTTGCTCGGCAAACAAGTTTGGCATTTTATCACTGAGCCTAGGAAGCTTTGGGTAGCTGTTTTACGGGAAAAATATGGAACACCGCCAGGACTGCTACCGAGAGACCATTATAGAGGCACCAAGGTGTGGTGATCATTGGTGAAAATAAGTACCATTTTTAATGCAGCTTACGGCGTGAGGCTTGGAAATGGGAATTGCTCCCTTTGGTTTGCTCCATGGTGGAAGGGAAGTTGCTTGGCACCTCTTGTACCCTTTGTAGATGTTCATGACTTACATTTATGTGTAAAAGACGTAGTGGCTCATGGCTCTTGGAATCTTAACATATTATACACTTGGCTATCGGATGAATTGAGGCAGGCTATAGAGGACGCTCCAGCTCCTTTCTTGAATAATGAAGTGCATGACATCTTACACTGGATTGGTGATCTAAATGGGAATTACAGTGTCAGATCAGGCTACTCATGGTTGCTTAAATCTGAGAATAATGAGAAGGGTTGGTCATGGATGTGGGATTCCCGCATCCCTGAGAAGATCGGTGTTCTCCTTTGGTTGATTGGCCATGGGGCGCTTCCATGCAACGAGCTTCGTTATCGGAGGGGGCTTGCGCCTCATCCGCTATGTGCCATATGTGGAGATCAGGTGGAAAGTTGGTATCATGCATTGTTCAAATGTGATTGGGCGGCACATGCATGGAGGAAGGGCAGATTCTCCTTCTCGTCGGACTTGGCCAGCTTGCAGGTGGATGATTGCAGGCACTTCTTGCATTGGGCATGGATTAAGTGGGGTTCGAGCTTCATGTCTCTCTTATGGGTTATATGGTGTCAGCGAAATGCTAAAGTATTCAGAGGGGAAGAGATGGGCAGCGATCGTATCTTGTACAAAGCTAGCTGGATGTGCAGATTAATGGAGAGGCCTACTGGTAGGCCAAGGGAGACTGGAGTTCGATTGGTCAGGTGGGTGGATGAGGGGTTAGATGGCGTGGTCTTGCATACGGATGGATCAGTGACTGAGGAACCATGGCACTCTGGATTTGGTGCAGTGGTGAGGTCGACGGATGGTGGCTGGATAGGCGCATGCAGTTGGAAGCTTGGGAAGAGAAGTATTCTCGAAGTTGAACTTCTAACACTTCGGTTCGGGCTGCTGCTTGCGGGGCAGCTTGGCGTTGCATTGAAGGGCTGTTTTCTTGACTCTCTCGAGGTGATTCACCTGGTGATGGGAGTCGCGTCTCCACGTCATCTTCTTTGGCCGACGATTAAGGAGGTCCGATCCTTGCTCAATACGATGGAAGGTTGTGTGCTTAAACATGTGTGTAGGGAAGGTAATCAAGTGGCGGATGAACTTGCTCGAAAGGCAGCTCGCTCAGAGGAATTCTACACCATTTGGGCCTTCCCTCCGGATGAGATTTGGGATACCCTCGCGAAGGATGCTAGCGGTGTGGCTTATGCTCGATTGAACTAGATTTATTGTAATCTTCTTTGTTTTCCCTTTCTTGTCTTTTTTCTTTTTTCGCTCGCCTTTTCAGGCTGTTTCACCCAAAAAAAAATTCATAACAATTTGCTGAAAATTTCATTGGTGAAAATCTCATGATAGGGGCTTGTATAACACTATCTTTTAAAATGTCTGAATTTGAAGTGGTGCCTATAGGATCACCCGTAAAGTTTATAAGAATATCATCTGAAAATGTCACATCTAATGTACATCTCCGAAATCAATACCCGCTTTAACATCACCTACATCAACTATCCATTTTGTAAATTTTTTGCCATATATAAATTTCATTGTAAATAACAATTCTTGTGGTATCTTAAGTTAATCATTCTAAATTGCATATTAATACTTTTAGCCAAATCTTGCTAGTGACACGAAATATTACAACTTAATCATTCACAGCTAAAAATTGGTTTTGAAAGATAAAATCCGACATTCTTTAGATTGACATTGACTTTTATTTATAATTATAGCAAAACAAACTGTGAGTGAGAATTTTCTCATCTCAAATCGAATAAAAAAATTTGGTTAAATCAAATAGACTCATAAATATTTTACCAATCAAGAATTTTCTACTTTCATGGCTTCCTGAAAATTAGTTTAACCTCAACTATCTAGTTCTGCATCTTGGTTACTATCAACGTACTTCCATTACATAATTAAATTTGATGGATATATATTCCTAAGAAGCATGACTATGGAACTCTCATTCAACTATATTTCATGATTCAATAATCCAGAACAATTGATCATGTCTAGATATTCCAGTGAAAATAATTCATTGGCATTATCTATGCTTTCACCCTTTTGACATTATCTATGCTTTCACCCTTTTGACAAATATTGTTAAAACTGATACATATATATGTACATATATATATACATTTTCATTTGCAGACGTACGTTCCATGATGTAATTATTGATTGTAGCAATAATCTCATTGGTAGGGGTTAACCTATAGTAAAAATATTTGGATTTGAAGTGGTGCAGTTTATATTTGTATAAGTACTCCCAACAATTGTCGCTATAGAATCTCTCGTAGAGTTTATAAAATTATCATTTGCAAATGTCACATATAATTGTACATCTTCAGGATTAATACCAGCTTTACCAATTATGATCACGTACATGAAGTATCCGTTGTGCAAATATTTGCCATATATAATTTTCATTGTAAATAACATTTCTTATAGTATCTTAAGTTAATCCATCTTAATTACATATTAATACTTCGAGTCCCCTCTTTACAGTGACACGAGATATTGCAACATATCACTGACATGGGTAAAAACTTATTTTTGAAGAGAGTCTAACCTTCTTTACAGATTGACATCTACTTTTTTTTTGTTTTGTTTTTTATAGTCATAGTAAAACAAACTGCGAGTGGAATTTTTTCCTCTGAAATCGAATGGAGAATTTGGTTAATTCAGACGGGCTCATAATCATTCTACCATTCAAGAATTTTCATCCCAAATATTGAGCTTTGTTTTAATGAGAAGAGAGGTAAAATAATTTTCTTGAGAGGTTAAATAATTTTTTGAGGTAAGTTTTTTGCAGGTGGAATTCTCGTCACAATCTAGTGGAATACCAAATTTAGAATGTTCAGTCCTACCTCTTGGAATGAGTAATGGTGCTATTCCATTGGATGCTACATGCAGCACAATATTACATCGACCATGAAGGGCTAAATATAATATTTTTTAGATAAACTATCGATAAATGTCTTGTCAGTTCCACCATGTAAAGAAAAATGATTCAACACGCATTACTATCAACTACAGATATTATTTTATTATAAACATTATTCTCATCATCGATCAACAAAGGTATATTAGCATGATCCGCTTTCATTTTTTTTCTTATTATAATATGTCTCTTCTAGTGTCAATAGATTATTTGTTTTAGACGTTAAAACTTCATTAAATACTGGCATTCCAGAGAAAATTTTCAAACTTATAGAATTTGCAGCAATTATTCTTTCAACATGAACTTACTTTGATCATTCACAATCACAATTTTCTAAGAAAGCTAGATTTATATTTGTTTTTCATCAATTGATCTGTTAAAATATAAATTTATGAATTACATCATCCATTTTTTAAGTGTCACACTTTCCCTTTTTGGATGTTTGTAATTAAGTATTACATTACCATATTTGAAATGTATTGACGATTAATAATTTTTACTAATTATACTTAAATTATTAATTTTTTATGTTCATTAAAATAAAACTCAAGAGGAACAAAGTCAAATGTGACTTATTTTATTTATATAATTACTTCAACTAAATAAATTTTATTAACTTATATTAAATCTTGTGTCGTTTCCTAGTGTTATACTTATTATAAAACCGATGGAGTATTTCTTATAAAAATATTCCCTCCGTCGCACTCAAAGTATCTCATTTTGACTTTTTAATACTGTTTATTGATCAATTTTGACCTAATGTTATCGCAATTATATACGATAAAATATAGTCAAATTCAATCTTGTTAGATTTTTCTAATCATGTAGTTTTATAATATATATATTTTACATAATTTTTACATATGTACATTTTAATATATTACTTCCTCTGTTCTCATATTAGTACTCCACTTCTGCATTTCACGCAGTCCAAGATACATTTTAAAATGTTTATAACTCAAATTGTATATAAGTAAAAATTATAAAAATTTGATATTCGAAAACTACGTTATTAGACGAATCTAACAAAATCTCACTTGACTATGTTATATCTTATAGAAGTATATGAAAAAATTAAATCAAAGTTACTCAATGAATAATTATTACTATGCAAAGGAAACACTTAAATAAGAACGGAGGAAGTAAATGTTAAACAAATGTATTGGAAGGCGTGTCCAAAAATTTTGAGACAGAAATAATGGGACAGAGGGGGTAGATTAAAACAATGAAATTTTCCTTCTTTATTTACTGATGGATCTATTCGCAACTATATAATTGTATATTACTTTTAAGTGAAGTGACATATTTTTGTGAAAATATGGCATATATATACATTAATTAATATAAACAAATATTTTTATATATTCATTAATGTATCTTTAATAATATAAATTTTATATATACACTGCAAATTCCATTTAAATTTGAACTTCAATTTTTTTTTAAAAACTGAAAATTGTGGAAATGCCATATAAATTAGAAATTAATTATCTTTTAAAAACTAAAAATTGGAATTTCCATATACACATTAATATATATTTAACATGAATAAATAAATATGACGTGCAATTTACATTTTGATTACATCATTCACCATACAAAACCGCGTCATAATAATTCTATGGTGTAAAACTGAAAATCTATAAATAAATACAAAATGCAGCAACAAAATTTAAAATAAATAAAATAAAAAAATGCAAAATAATAAAATCTAAAATAGATAAAATAAAAAATGCAAATAAATAAACTCCAACATAGATAAAATAAAAATGCAAAATTTCATCTTTCAAATCTTTTTAAAAGTGAATATATAGTGACACGATAGGATGATAGAGTAAAATTTTAAAAGTAAATGATAGATTTTATACATGATAGACTAAAATCTATAATGAATAAATAAATAAATGCGAAAATATAAAATTAGTAAATTAAAAAGTGCATGCAAAATAGTATTAGATGAAATAAGATATGCAAAATTTCAAATTTTAAATCTTTCAATTCTTTTTAAAATTAAATATTGTAGGAATTCCATATATTTTAAAAACTAAAAATCTATAATAAATAAATAAATAAATGTGAAAATCTAAAGTTGATTAATTAAAAATGCAAAAATTTATACTAGAAATTTAAAATGGAGACACTACATTAAATGTAGGATGAGTTGTTCACTAATGCTTTAATATATATATATATATATATATATATATATATATTAGTTTTATATATACTAGCACACCCGCCCGCGCAATGCGCGGAAGTAAAATTTATATTTTTTTAAAAAAATAAAATAAAATAATATTAAAAATAATTAAATATTTTATTACATAAAATTTGGTTAATGCAAATTTTCTTATTGAGAAAAAATGTGACAAACTGGTTTAGCAACTTTGGCAATTAAACTATTTTTCTAATCTTGTTGTTTGATTGATTTAGTGCATAATCAATTTGAGGTTACATTACTTAATTTATAAATTTACCGTAAAATTTGCTAAATTCTGATACGAAATTTGTAATATATTTGATTTTACATTTTTAATTTATAATTTCGCTAGATATATTTGCAATCATTAATTAATTTATAAATGGCAATTTTTTAGTATTTTTGTTTTTTTAATTTTAACTCTATTTTATACTAATTTATTATTATTATTATTATTAATATTATTATTATTATTATTATTATATTGTAATAATGCTATGGACTCTTTGACCAGTCTTTCCACCACTGGCTCTGCTCTTGCATCAGATTAATGAGCGGAGAGACATCTTTGGGTGATGTTCAGTTCATCATGCACTTCGCGAAGTAACATGATTGGGAATTGTCTTCCCCCAACTTCATGCACGGGCCATTAGCGGCAGGTTCTTCCGGCGTGTGGGCAGTGCTTTTAGCTCTTTTTCTCCTTTATGCTTTTTAGACACCTATTTTTGCTATTTTTTTTCCTTTATTTTATTTTCTATTGGTTATCTGTCTTCGTCTTCCCAAAAAAATAATGTTGAAAATAATCTTCTAACATTGTTCACATAAATATGAATTGGCTAATACAAATCTAATCATGAATTTATAATTCTTATATTATATTATAGAAGTATTATATTATACAACTATATAGTATATATTTATTCAATTAAACAAAGTTAAAAAATATAGAATATCAAATTAAATATTTTTAATTTATGTAGAGTTATTATACATTTAATATTTTTTTTGGAGAACAATGCCTTTTCGGCGGCTAGAAAAAGAGAAAGAGAAAAAGAAAAACCAAAGCAACAACAAAAAACCAAAAACCACGAAAACTAACTACGCAGTACTCCAACTCCATCTCTATCGTCATGTAATAAAGGTAGAACTGGGTCCGGCGGGAACGCCCAAGTCGTAAAGAACTGCTCCTCCGAGCATGCCCTCTTTGCCAAAACGTCTGCAACTCTATTCCCTTCCCTGAAAATATGCCGGATATCACAACTCTCGAATCTGGCCTTCATGTCTCGAATGAGCTTTACAAGCGGCCATAACCTATGACCCGGCTTGTCCAACATTGTAATCAGACGGTACACTTCCAATGAGTCTGTATAACAAGTAACCTTCTTCTCCTCTTTCACATGCACCAACAAAAGTCCCTTCAGTAATCCAAACATCTCCACCTCCAAAATATCCCTACCCCCGAGCTGACCCCCAACCGCCCCTTTCCATTCTCACCCCAGTGTCCGACACACCGCGCCGTAACCACTGCGCTTCCCATCCTCCCGAACACTACCATCAGAGTGAACTATTACACCCTCCTCCACTCCATGTTGCCACCGAACCAGCCTACCACCATGCTCACCCTTACTGCCTTCGCTCTCCACACGCATCAGGGCTGCCTTCATGGCCTCAATCCGCCATAACAGCCCCCTGGCCGAAGATTCAATCCCCCTAAAAACCCTATTATTTCTCTCCCGTCTATCCATCCAGACACCCGCCAAGAACGTATGGCCCCTCTTCTTAACCATAAAATGCAGCCAATGTCTCACCATTCCTTGATTGAGGTCCGGAATAGATGACACCTCAGCCACCCCCAGCTCCCTCCAAATGTGCTTAACCCATGGACACTCAAAGTGAGCGTGCCTCCAGTCTTCAACACTGTCGCTGCATATCGTACAAAGCAGCGACTGAGCGATCTTGCGATAATAACGCACGGAATTAGTAGTCAACGAGCCATGTGCCACAAGCCAAAACACCATACCGAGTTTCTCTGGAATCCGCCTGTGCCACATCCAACTCCACCCTGTGCCACCCTCTGTCCCTCCTCTTATCCACCGATACCCAGATTTCACAGTATAGGATCCCGATGCCTCCAGTCTCCAATGGAACACATCCCGGACACCCTCTACCAATAAGGGGCAAGGCGAACTCCCTATTTCCGCTTTCAAATGATTTGGAACCCAAGTATACAGCCCCTCCAGCGCCCACTGATCTTGAGAAACAACATCCTTAAGCCGCAAACTTATATCATTGTGGTGCACAAATGGCATCAAAGGTGCCAAGCAACGACCCTTCCACCATAGAGAAAACCACAAGGAGCTATGGCCATTACCTACTCTAACTCCGAACCCTTCCCGAAACAGCTCAGTCAATTGAACAAGGTTACGCCAAGTGCGAGACCCCTGGAGATGCGCACGAGGAAATTGCCCCACAGGTGCCGCATAACGCTGCCTAAGCCAGCTAACCCAGAGTTTATTTTTATCCTCCATAAACTCGGCTAGTTGCTTCCCCATTAACGAAACATTCATATGGCGCGCTTGCCGTAATCCCAAGCCCCCTACTCTTTTCGGCCTAGTGGCCTTTTCCCATGCCACTAAGTGTAATCCCTTCCCATTCGGCCCCTTCCAGATCCACATCCTAATTTTTTTAACGATGATCTCACACGTCGTCTTTGGGAAGAGATGGACTTGCATGCTACAGGCCGACAATGAGGTTAAAACTGATCTCGCAAAGTGACCTTAGCAGCTTGGTTTAAGAAAGCACACGCCCAACCTGCCAACCGAGCATCCAAACGCTTTAGGAGGTCATCAAAGTGCGCTAGCTTCAATCTCCCGTGAACAATCGGAAACCCCAAATAAGTCCCAAGCGACGAAGAAATATTAATGCCAAGATGTTGCATGATCCACTGTCTCTCATTATCAGGCGTCCCCGGAGAGACGAACGCAGCCGACTTGGTGCCATTCATAATCAATCCAGACTGTTCTCCAAACCTCCTCAAGACCTTAGACATGCAAATAATGCTCCCCTCGTCTAATGCTGAACATAAAATCAAGTCGTCTGCAAACATGACATGCGATACCGAAACCCCACCATCATTACTAGTTATCGGATGCCAGGTTCCCTGCCCTACTTCTTCCATAATAAGCCGAGAAAGTTTCTCCATTGTAAGCACAAACAAGTAGGGTGACAATGGGTCCCCTTGTCTGAGCCCCCTGCCTGTCCTAACCTTCTCCAAGGGCGACCCATTCCACAATATAGAGAACGAAGCGGATCGCACACACTCCATGATCAGGTCGATCAGTGCAATTGGCAAATCCACTTCCTTAAGGCTCATTTGCATAAAATCCCAACTGACCGAGTCATATGCCTTAGCCAAATCAATCTTGAGCATCACTCCCCGTCCTCCTTCTTTCCAAGGTATAAACCATCTCCTGGACCAATATACCATTGTCTCTAGTGCCTCTCCCCGGGAGAAAAGCCGACTGATTAGGCCCCACATACTCGCAGAGGAGCGGCCTTAGCCTATTCGCAATCACCTTAGTAATGAACTTGAATGAGACGTTACATAAGGTAAGTGGTCGATATTGAGTAATAGATTGTGGGATATCCACCTTAGGTAAAAGCACCAGGAATGCATGAGCAATGTCATCCGGCAAGCTCCTGGTAGCAAAAACCTCCCGCACCATATCATAAATTCTGCCGCCAAGAACGTCCCAGAAGCCCCGGTAGAATTCCGCTGGGAAACCATCCGGACCCGGGGCCGCAAACGTCCTCATTTGTTTCAAGACAATATCCACCTCTTCCCTCTCCACCGTGCGTGCCAACTGCTCCTTCCAGGAATCAGTGATCGGCCGCAAGGCCGGCATCTCACTCCCCATTCCAACGCTCGGCCTGGCTGCAAACAACTCCAAATAGAACTTCCTCGCGTGCTCCTGAAGTAGGTGCTGATCTTCGCACCAAATGCCCTCCTCCAGATGGAGCCCATAGATACAGTTTCTTTTTCTATGCACTCTCGTTTTGGCGTGAAAATATTTTGTATTACGATCCCCCAAGGGGATCCACTTATCGCGCGCCTTTTGGAACCACAGTCGTTCTTCCTGAATGAGGACTATCTCCAACTCCGTTTTCAGCTCCTTCTCCAGTCTAACAAGCCATGCCGAGTCCCACTTTTCCATCTCCTTCTCAATCCCCCGAATAGGTCTCTCCAGTTTTTTTTTGTTCATGTTAACTATGTTACCAAAGACTTCCACATTAAATTGGACCGAAACTTGCTCCAATGCGCCCAGCAGCCCTGTTGCCGTGTAACACCCCGATTTTTGGTCACCCAGGTCGGGATGTCACCGCCACACCTCCCTAGTAAGACACGGTTTCTCCGGCTTACTAAAGAGATGCAAGGCTAGGTATTTCAGTATTTAAAAGCTTTGAAAACATTTGCAAGCAGCCCATACAATATAATCTCGAAAATAATAATATCATAGCGCAACGGAAAAAGTATCTAAGTATAATATTGCAGCGGAAATATAAATACGACCAACATGGTCAAAACACGGGTTAAACAGGCCCGTTTATTCTAATGTCTAATGCAAGAATTTAAATAATAAAGTTTGCAAAATATAGTTCCCCCATGCATGAGCTCATGATCATTCCACATACTCTGTAAGGAAAAAGGAAAATAAAATGGTTTGGTCAGCACAACTTGCTGAGTAAGTTAACACATGCATGATCGTAGGGTTTAAAAGCCATTAATTTAATATTACATAAAGGCATGATAATATCCATAAATAATTTAAATGAAGCCATAACTAATTTAAATAAAGCATTTAATAATTTAAAGAACAACAATTATTAAGATTTAACTATCCCCATTACTCCCAAGAACAATATAGCAAGTATTTCACGATTGCATCGCAATCTCGTCAATTTAGCCGGAAACCGGCGGCCGCAGCCGTATCTGCCATACCCAGTACCACTCCGGAGCCTCGAGAAACCCATAAGGATATTCACGATAGTGTAGGCCATATATCTCATGCCGTTTTGGCAACATATCTCAAATATTTCGCGCGGGGTCACCATCGTCCATATAGGCACGAAGTGAATCGTTAGGAGGGCACCCTGCAAAGCACTCACCCCATAATTTTAACGATCAAGTTCGTAAAGGGGATTTCCTAAATTTCCAGATTTCATAAAATTATTTCAAAGAGTCTTCTACTCGTTTAAACCTTAAAGGCTAGTTTCATCGTTTCAACAATATTTCAAGATTTGACTCGGTCAACCATAGTTTACTCAAAATTTTAGTAAAAATCGAGTTTAATTCCAAAAATTCTGAAATTTGACCACCGACTCAGAAACATCGAGATGAACAACTTTTGTGTGTTAAGTTTTTCAATCCAAGTTACCGAAATAGGTCAAAATCATCAATTTTCGTCATAACCTAAATCTGTCCGAGATTCGTATACAGCAGTTCAAGATTATCAAGATCTAACATAGCAAATCAACTCCAAATTTAATAAACTTTTACAGAGATCATCTTAAGACATTTATCTACAACTTTCATGTTCGGCCAAAGATCTAAATCGGTCTGGAACCTATGTCAAAAATATGATCAAGATCGGACCTAAGTTCTGTCAAGAATTTCAAGATCTAGTTTCAAACAGTTCGGTTTCGGTTGATTTTCACATATCAAATCGTCTTTAAAAATTCTGAAAATTTTACAGTAGATAGATCTAAGCCTTAGGAATGTTTTTTGTGTTTTAAGTTTTTCCATTTGAAATTGTTTTAAGGTTTGGAAAAATTCGTCAAAACTGTTGCGTCGGTAGAAAACGTTCAATGACAGATTTTCGGAAGATTCGATTAAGCTTTTAGGTTTCGTGTTTTAATTACTCCCAAAACCATATAAGTATTAACTTACAGATTTGTAGATATTCGGGATCGTCTATTTCGAAGGCGTGGCTTCCAGTCCTCCGTCTATCCTCTCCGTTCGTCGGGTTCTACGTTCTAGATTCGATTCGGGGCGTAGAAAGAAAAATAAGAAGATTAGGATTCGTTTTCGAATCAAACGTAAGAAACGAATGGATCGGAACTTACCACGACGTCTAGGAGACTCTGATTTTCGTCCAAATCTGTCTCGCCTTGGTCTCGTGCCTCTGACGACTCCGGAATTAGGGTTTTCGGACGTATAGAGAGTTGTAGGGTTTTGGAAAAGTATTCGGAGCTTTTAGGAGGTCTTATTTATAGTTACATAAGCCTAGGGACGCCCAAGGTCTGCCCTAGGAGTCTTGAGCCGAATGGTGTTCAACCGAAGTCGGAAAATCCGGATTCGGGCGAGAAAATCTCGCACGGGCGAATCTGTCCGACGGCGCGGCCGTGGCGCGCCCATCCCTCTTTGACCGCACGGCCACCGCGCCGAACTCGCCTGGACTTCGGTCCGGGCGGGTCGTGCGATCCGTCGTGCTTTTCCTCCTCTCTTTCGGATTTCTATCCCTCTATGCTCCCGAATTCTGAGTTCCGGGGTATCTCCGGGTTTCTACTTTCTCTCTAAATTTTTACTCGGGTCTAATTGGATGTTGGACTCGAATTCTCGAGTTCATTGGTGTCGGGTTTCGGTGTACAATTTATTTACCTTTAATAATTCCTTTTATGTAATTAAATTCCTTTAATACCTTTTTAAGTTAATTCTCATTTCTCATTTCCTTATCTTTATTTATTTATTTATTTGCTGGATTTATTTATTTATTTTATTTATTGTTTATTTATCTAATTATTGTTTTATTTTATGTTGGAAAATTCTCGGGTATTACAGTCTACCCCCCTTAAGAATCAACTTCGTCCTCGAAGTTGTGTTTCGGCTTTTCTCGTGCTAAGGTCTTTTGTTTGTTTTGTTATTTTGTGACTGAACTTAGAATTAAAACTTCTAAGCTGCCTACGTACCCTATGAAGGGATCAAGCCATAACGTAGTTCAAAAGTTTACAAAGATGCACGAAAAATGGATGGTATGACATCCTCTCCCCCTTAAGATTGCAGTTATGTCCCCATAACTGTGTCGGTATCGGTTTGGAACAATGTCGGGTAGCGTTATCTCATGTCGGATTCTACTTCCCAAGTTGCCGTTTCACCTTCGTGGTTCGACCAAAGAACCTTGATCATTTTGATGGTTTTGTTCCTCGTTACTCGTTCCTTAGTGTCGAGAATACGCACTGGGACTTCTTCATAAGTCAAATCTTCATCGAGCTCAATTATCTCCGGTTGAAGTACATGTGTTGGGTCCGACACATACTTCTTTTGTTGTGAGACATGGAAGACATTATGAACTCGATCTAATTGCGGCGGTAAAGCCAGTCGATAGGCTAAATTTCCGACTCATTCTAGAATCTCGTAAGGTCCTATGTATCGAGGACTCAACTTTCCTCGCTTGCCAAAGCGCATCACCCCCTTCATGGGTGATATCTTTAGCATGACCCTATCTCCCACTTGAAATTCTAGGTCTCGTCGTCTCACGTCAGCGTAACTCTTCTGACGGTCTTGAGCGGCTTTCATTTTTCCTTGAATCACTTTGATTTGTTGAGCCGTGTCTTCGATAAGTTGTGGTCCCACTACCACCGACTTATCGTTTTCTTCCCAGCTCAACGGGCTTCGGCACTTTCGTCCATACAACGACTCGAAAGGTGCCATGCCAATGCTAGCATGATAGCTATTATTATAAGAGAATTCGATTAAGGGTAAATGGGATTCCCAATTTCCCTTAAATTCCAACACGCATGCTCTCAGCATGTCTTCTAGTGTTTGGATTGTTCTCTCGGTTTGACCATCCGTCATTGGGTGGAATGCGGTGCTCATTTTGATTTGAGTACCGAGAGCCTTTTGTAACTCCGTCCAAAAGTGAGAGACAAATCTACTGTCTCTATCGGAAATGATGTCATGTGGTACTCCATGTCGTCGTACCACATTATCAATGTAGGCTCGGGCCAATTGGTCCATAGTCCACGTGTCCTTCATCGGGATAAATATGGCTGTCTTCGTTAGCCTATCCAAAATCACCCAAATCTTGTTCATGCCTTTAGGTGATCGGAGTAATCCCGAGACAAAGTCCATCGAGATGCTATCCCACTTCCAACTTGGAATCTCTAGTGGTTGCACCAATCCTAAGGGTTTATGTCGCACTGCCTTAACCTTTTGGCAGGTGAGACATTTCGCCACGAAGTCTGCCACTTCCTTCTTCATTCCCGGCCACCAATAGATCTTCTTCAGATCTTTGTAAAGTTTGTCGCCTCCGGGATGCACTGAATATGGCGTGTTGTGCCCTTCCTCCATCAACCTTCGCTTCAACTCGGCACATTTAAGGGGCACGCACCATCTCCCTTTGAAACGAATGCTTCCATCCTCATGGACAGCAAACCCTATTGCCTTCCCTTCGGCAATATACCCCCTTATCTTCTCGAGTTTTGCATCGCCCGGTTGGGCGAGCTTAATCTCGTCCAATATTGGAGTTTCTACGACGATGGCGTTGATCGTTTCACTCACTGTGCCCGGATGCACAAGTTCTAACTCCAATCTTGCTAACTCCATATACAATGCCGGCAGAATTACCAACGAGTTTGTCACGTGTTGGGTTTTCCGACTTAGGGCATCGGCTACCACATTCGCCTTGCCCTCGTGGTATGCTATCTCTAAATCGTAGTTTTTAATAAGTTCCAACCACCTTCGCTGTCTCAAATTCAACTCCTTCTGAGTGAATATATATTTCAAGCTCTTGTGGTCGGTGAACATTTGACATTTCCGCCCATAAAGATAATGTCTCCATAACTTTAGAGCGAAAACGACCGCTGCCAACTCCAGGTCATGTGTCGGATAATTCTCCTCGTGAGGTTTTAGTTGGCGTGATGCATACGCTACGACTCTCGAGTCTTGCATCAAAACACAACCTAAACCTTCCTTCGAAGCATCACTGTAAACTTCGAAGTCCCCATTCTCCGATGGTAGTGTTAATACGGGTGTGGTTGTGAGTCGTTTCTTCAGCTCTTGAAACGCTGTCTCACAAGCCTCTGTCCACACGTATTTTACTCCCTTCTTAAGTAGCTGGATCAAAGGTCGTGCGATTTTCGAAAAATCCTTCACGAACCGTCTATAGTATCCGGCTAAGCCAAGAAAACTCCTTATCTCAGTTTGGCTCTTGGGAGTTGCCCACTCAGTTACGGCAGAAACTTTTGCCGGATCCACTGAAACTCCATCAGCGGATACTATATGTCATAGAAATGCTACCTCCTTCAACCAAAAATAGCATTTGGACAATTTGCCGTATAGCTGATTCTTTCGCAAGGTCCCTAACACTTGGTGCAAGTGCTGGGCATGCTCCTCCTCGTTTTTCGAGTAGATCTGGATGTCATCAATGAACACCACTACGCACTGATCCAACAGCTCTCGAAATACATTGTTCATGAGGTTCATGAACATTGCCGGAGCATTTGTTAACCCAAAGGATAATACTGTGAACTCGTAGTGACCATATCGAGTTCGAAACGCCGTCTTCGGAATGTCTTTCTCGGCAATTCTCAACTGGTGATACCCAGATCGTATGTCGATCTTCGAGAATACTGAAGCTCCCTTCAGTTGATCAAATAGATCATCTATTCTCGGCAGAGGGTATTTATTTTTGATGGTCACTTGGTTTAGTCCTCGGTAATATATACAAAGACGTAGTCCTCCGTCTTTCTTCTTAACGAATAAAACCGGTGCTCCCCAGGGGGAAGTACTCGGCCTTATATACCCCTTTCATAACAGCTCCTCGAGTTGGTCTTTTAACTCCTTCATTTCCAGTGGTGCCATCCGATACGGAGCTTTTGAGACAGGCTCTGTGCCCGGAATGAGATCTATCGTGAATTCAAGATCTCTCTCAGGTGGCATGCCCGTGATGTCTTCAGGAAACACATCCGGGTATTCTCTTACCACTGGTATGCTATCAACCTTGTTCTCTTCCACCTCAAGGTTGTGCACATAGCACGCATATAGTTCATACCCCTTACGCATCAAGTTACTTAGTTTAAGTGCACTAAAGATTTTGTTGCTCTTCTTAGGGGGCTGAGAGTAAAAGATAACTCTCTTTCCCCTACTTTTTGACAAGGTGATCTTTTGTTTTTGGCATTCGATCACCGCCTTATACTGGGATAACCAATCCATCCCCAGTATGATGTCAAAGTCTCTTAAGTTAAATTCTACTAAGTTCGCGAAGAATTCTACGTTCTTTATCACTATAGGAATTCCGTTATATCGTTTAGAGCAAGATACTACTTCTCCAGAAGGCAATTGAATTCCTAAGCTAATTCTCTCGCACTTAGGTAGATCTAACTCAGGCACTATCCTTGATGCTATAATCGAGCAACTAGCTCCAGAATCAAATAGAATTCTAAGGGGTGTATTCAAAACGTGAAATGTACCTGCCATCACTTCTCCTTTCGCAGGCACGTCCGCTTGGTTAACCACATTGAGCCTCCCCACAGGGCGTCCTTGATTGACCTGCTGATTCGCATTCGGCTGCTGGTTTTGCTGTTGGTTTTGATTCTGCGGTGGCGAAGGTCGTTGGTTCTGGTTCTGATTCGGCGGCCTAAATTGGTTTTGAGGGGGTCTATACCCCTGATTATTTCCGTTCCGTCCATTTTGGTTCTGAGGCTGTTCCTGCCCCGTGACCAAGTCTTCCCTTTTCGTTATGTTTTCAAGCCTAGTTCGGCACTCCCGACGTATGTGACCCATTCGACCACATCGGAAGCAGGCGCCCTGTTGAGGGCATCCCCTCGTCAGAAGAGGTCGTCCACACCTTGGGCAGGGTGGTACGGGTTCTTCTTAGTTAAACCTTCTCCCATTATTGTTTTGTGGAGGCCTATTCGACCCTCTCCGCTGTTCGTTCCTTCCAGTGTTGTTCTCGCTTCTCGAGTCTCGGTTTCTCTTGTCTTGGGGGCCCCTGCTGGACTCCCCACTCACCCTTCTCTTCAGTTGTTGCACACGCGCTACCGCCACAGCGCGGTCATACACAGTGCCGTAAAAATTCGGATCAACCAAACCCATTACCCGATCCGGTCCGACAAGGGTAGAAAAGACCCGACTAAATTAAAGGACCCGGATGGAATCCAATTGTGGATTCCCCAATTTTGAAGCAGTAAGCCATCACCGTCGCCGGAAGATGACCGGAGAAGTCGTCGGAGCATCGGAGCATCACCGGAAGGTCAAACGGAGCTCGCCGGAAAGTTGGCCGGAAGTTGGCCGTCGCTGGGAAGTCACCGGAAGATGACCGGAGAAGTCGCCGGAGCACCGGAAGGTCAAACAGAGCTCGCCGGAAAATTGACTGGAAGTTCGCCGGAGGTCGGCCGGAACCACCGCCGGTCGCCGGACAAATTTTGGGTCAAAGTCGGAAGATGGTCGGATAATATTAGAGATTAATGTAATAGTATAAGACTTCAAATTTTGGGAGAAGGCCATGTCCCTATCCTTGTGTCCTTAAGCCTGTGTCGCTAACCGACACGTGTCGCTAAGCGTGACCCGTGTCGCTAAGCGCGTGTCGCCAAGCCACGCATAGGGACACAACCCTGCTTAGAGACACAGAGTCATACCGACCCGTGTCGCTAAGCACCGACCCGTGTCGCTAAGCGCGTGTCGCCAAGCCACGCATAGGGACACAGCCCTGCTTAGAGACACAGAGTCATACCGACCCGTGTCGCTAAGCACCGACTGGTGTCGCTAAGCGCGTGTCGCCAAGCCACGCATAGGGACACAGCCTAGTTTGGCGCCCCAGTCGCCAGTTTAGCAATCCAGACCTTATTTTTCGTCCTTTTTTCGTTTTTCTTTCTTTGTAAGTGTTCCTAGGGGCTTTGGCACTATATATATACCTCCCCCATCATTTGTAAGACTCATCTTTTGTCTTGAATGAAATCTACTTGATATTTCTCTCAAAAGATCACCTTGTGAGTTTACACACACTCTCACAAACACCTTTGAATGCTTGTTGGGAAACATTCATCACTTTGGACTTGAAGCATCCTTGTGATTATTAAACCAAGGCTTGAGCTTGGAGGATTGGGATGAGGTCACGGTTCTAACACCTTGGTTGCTTCCCCTTTCGGTTCTTGTTGTGGTTTGCTTCCCTATCCTTTCTTTTCCCTCTTGTTCTTGCAAGTAGTAACCAAGGGATCCATGACATCCTAATTTATTTGGTATCAGAGCTACACTTGGTTCTACTTGTTTTTCCATAAAAATCGAAAAATCCCAAAAACTTGTTCTTCACCATTCCCCATTTGGAAGCGCCCTTCCATTTGGCAATACCCATTTCATCCATTCTAAGGGGATATGCTGTCCAACTTTCCCCATAAACCATCAAAAACTCAAAAACTCCAAAATACAAATCTGGACAGAATCTGTTTTGGACCATTTCGGACTTAATAACTTTGAGTTTTGCAAATCTGGACACATATTTGAATTCCTCATGTTGAGTAGATGAATTTGCATATGTGGATCATCAAAAACGGACATCGTATGACAAAGTTATGGTAGTTTGAAGTTTATGTGTGTTCTTGGTCAAAAATCCGAAAATCACCATATTTTGCTTCTTGATCTTGTGTTTTCTTATGTTTGTTGTTAGTTTTCACTCATTTTGATTCTCATATGTGAATGTATGCATTTGGAATGTGTTTATGTGATTAATTGGATAATGAGCAACTAAAAATTCCAAGTGAGTGTTCATATGTGTTCTTGAGTGTTCAAGCCATCTTCATAATTTTCTTGAGAGCTTCAAGTTTGATTCAAAAATCTGAATATGTCCATGTGTTAAGGGAGCATAATGATGAGCTACATGGAAAAGAAAATTGGAAGTGACAAACTAGCCTTACCTTGAGCCGCACAAGAGGAATTTGGGGATTTGATTTGTAAGATCTTGTTACACCGTGGACCCCACCATCCCAATCTTGCTATTCTTCCTCATGCACGTACACATCAAAAATTGGAAGAATTGAAGTAAAAAATTGTGGGCTTCAAGATAAGTGTGGTTGGTCCCTAATCATTGTGTCTCTAAACACCCTTGTGTCCTCAAACACACTTGTGTCCTTAAACACTTGTGTCCCTAAACACCCTTGTCTCTAAACACTTGTGTCCCTAGACACTTGTGTCCCTAAACAACTTGTGTCCTTAACCTTTCACGACACGCCCTTTCGCGACAAGCGCCCCACCTTGTGACGGGTCATCTCTCCATTTGAGCAATATTTTTCAAAATTTTTCCTAAGTCGGATATACACAGTTGACACTTGGTTCCTCTGATTTATTTTAAATCACGAACACAGAGTTGAAATTTTAATCGGGCAATGTTTCCGCTCTTAAAATTCCTCTGATAACAAGTGAAACCGAACTGTTGAAATTCCTCCGGGAAAATTTTATCTGTTATATTGGTGAGTACAGTGAAAATATTTTCATCAAGTACTGATATATTGGGAAACCTTGTGTGATCATATTTGGGAGTCGAATGTTGTGAGCTACCACTTTTCAAATTTTGGTGAGTTCACTTTTATATTGTGAGGTCTTGGAATTATTGGATTGCAATTACCGATTAAAACTGTGAACATAATTTCATTGCATTGCATTTCACATATTTCCTAGCGGTTGTTGATAGAGTCGAACATTGCATTTGTATCTTGCATTGTGCGTACGAATATTCAGGCCTCACCCTCCGCCACTCGAAATCTGTTTGTGATCACTGTGGACTGCAGATATACCAGGTTGTGAATTAACCCAGCATTCAGCCATTGGGTTGTGAGCAAACTGTGTGATTTTATCCGAGTGATCCAAATAAATTCCATCTGCTAATATTATATAAAATAATTTCTTCTTCTTTTACATTCCATAATATTTTCATCTTCTTTGCAGGTGCTATTTAATTTTTCTTTGTTAAATTTACTGACATGACAGGTTCAGAACAACCTTCCAACCAGGATCTGATGGACATGATGCAAAGGATAAATGCTCAACTTGAGAACATGGAGCAGAAGATGAATAGGATTGCTGAGTGTAGGAGAGCTCCACAGCTGGAACATGGGTCTTTGAGTCTATTAAATTCTGGTGACGAAGAGAAGCAGCCTGACAAGGTATTTTCTGAGAAGTCAGATGACAGTGAAGAATATTCCGAAGGACTGAATGTGGAAACCAGCACTAGGGACACACCTTCTAACACTTTTGAGGAATGCCAAAAGTCTCCAAGGGTAAGATCTTATCATTTTTCTACTTTGGAAAAAGTCCCGAGGTCTCAAGTGATGAATGAGCAAAAGTTGAATCCGCCAGGTAACTTCACCACTCTTGAATTAAATTCTGAATACATTGATCCAATTTGGGAATATACAGAAAATTTGAGACTGGACCAATATCAATATCAGTATCAATTGCATTTGCTTGAAAAATTAATTTTGCCTGATAGAATGAATGCTGATTATGGTCAAGTTCATTACACTGGAAAGATCCCATTGAGTCACTTGTCTTATCTGATCAAATCATTTGGGTCAAAAGGTATCAAAGTGCACCTACGTGCCCGTCATTTTCCATTCTCTGATAAGAAAATTCCTTTTGATCATGAGCAATCTCCGCCAGTGACACGTGTTGGAGTTTCTAAAGCAGCGCAAGTGAGGAATAATCCAGGTGACCGCGCTCCAATTCTTGAGAAATTTAAAGTTGATTTTCGAGGAGCAATTACCACTGCATCTGATGAAAACAATTATTTTTATAGGAAATTGAAGTCTGGAGCTGCGGGCGATCACACCTTGGACATCCTCTTAGAAGCTAGAACTGAGAAATATATCTGCTCCCTGGAGAATAATTCTGATGATTTTATATTCCATTTTTGTTTTTCTAGAATGATGCAAAAATGTAAAATTTATTCGAGACCGGTTTGTGCAGGTTTATCCCGCGCGATTGATCCATCTCGAGTAATGACTCTTCCCGCTTTGGAGTCCAAAGCTTCTGAAGGGGGAGAGGATGCCGTAAAAATTCGGATCAACCAAACCATTACCCGATCCGGTCCGACAAGGGTAGAAAAGACCCGACTAAATTAAAGGACCCGGACGGAATCCAATTGTGGATTCCCCAATTTTGAAGCAGTAAGCCATCACCGTCGCCGGAGAGTCGCCGGAAGATGACCGGAGAAGTCGTCGGAGCATCGGAGCATCACCGGAAGGTCAAACGGAGCTCGCCGGAAAGTTGGCCGGAAGTTGGCCGTCGCCGGGAAGTCACCGGAAGATGACTGGAGAAGTCGCCGGAGCACCGGAGCATCGCCGGAAGGTCAAACGGAGCTCGCCGGAAAATTGACCGGAAGTTCGCCGGAGGTCGGCCGGAACCACCGCCGGTCGCCGGACAAATTTTGGGTCAAAGTTGGAAGATGGTCGGATAATATTAGAGATTAATGTAATAGTATAAGACTTCAAATTTTGGGAGAAGGCCATGTCCCTATCCTTGTGTCCTTAAGCCTGTGTCGCTAACCGACCCGTGTCGCTAAGCGTGACCCGTGTCGCTAAGCGCGTGTCGCCAAGCCACGCATAGGGACACAACCCTGCTTAGAGACACAGAGTCATACCGACCCGTGTCGCTAAGCGCGTGTCGCCAAGCCACGCATAGGGACACAGCCCTGCTTAGAGACACAGAGTCATACCGACCCGTGTCGCTAAGCACCGACCCGTGTCGCTAAGCGCGTGTCGCCAAGCCACGCATAGGGACACAGCCCAGTTTGGCGCCCCAGTCGCCAGTTTAGCGACCCAGACTTTATTTTTCGTCCTTTTTTCGTTTTTCTTCCTTTGTAAGTGTTCCTAGGGGCTTTGGCACTATATATATGCCTCCCCCATCATTTGTAAGACTCATCTTTTGTCTTGAATGAAATCTACTTGATATTTCTCTCAAAAGATCACCTTGTGAGTTTACACACACTCTCACAAACACCTTTGAATGCTTGTTGGGAAACATTCATCACTTTGGACTTGAAGCATCCTTGTGATTATTAAACCAAGGCTTGAGCTTGGAGGATTGGGATGAGGTCACGGTTCTAACACCTTGGTTGCTTCCCCTTTCGGTTCTTGTTGTGGTTTGCTTCCCTATCCTTTCTTTTCCCTCTTGTTTTTGCAAGTAGTAACCAAGGGATCCATGGCACATAGCTTGCAAATCGGGGTAGTGTACCCCCGCGATCACCTCGCGAACAGACAGGTTCAGTCCCATCTCGAACTTCTGTGCTTTCTCCGCATCCGTGGGTACGAGTCTCGGTGCAAATCTCACTAGCTCCTTGAATCGTGTGTAGCACTCTTGTACGGTTTGGCCTCCTTTCTTCAGTGACAGGAATTCTTCGTACATGGCAGCTTTAGTACTGAAGGGATTGAATCGATCCCTGAGTAGTTCCATCATCCCCGTCCACGAGTAAGGCTCGTCATCTTCAGTCAGCTTGGCTTGAGTTGCCTGCCACCAGTCGTCCGCTTCGCCTCCCAAGTAGTACGAAGCGACATGCACCCTTTCTCCTTCCGGACATTTGACTGCTCCCAGCAGTTTGTCGAAGGTCCGGATCCATTCTTCCAGTTTGGCTGGATCCTCCTCACCAGCATAGTGGGGTGGCTGGTAGGGATTCACCATAGCCAGATAGTTAGGGCGAGCTTGGGGCGGAGGTACCGCCGCAGCTTGGCCCTGGTTGACTTGCGCGTTTCCTAGCGCAATCAAAACCTCTTCTATCGTCCGAAGACGATCGCCCACATTGTTCGGTGCGGGGGCGTCCTGCGCACCTTGGGGGTGTTCCTCTACAGGTTGGGCCGGTTCCGTGACATTTGGAGGTATTTCGGTAGGTGTTTCAGTGGTGGTTTGGGGAGCGGGTTGAGTTCTTCCTCTTCCTCTTCCTCTGGGTGCCATTCTGGTACAAATAGGGTGGATTAGGACTTGTGAATTTAACTTATAGTCTAAGCAATTTCTATAAATTTATATGCGTTTTGTAATTTAGCACGTGGTGCTCGATCGAACTAAGAAGCGCCGTACGCTTCGGGGTTTTATTTTAGTTTGTTTTATTTATTTTTATTTTTTTTCCTGTGTACGGACAGGTCTGTCTGTTTTTTTTTCGATTTATTATAAATAAATCGGGAATTTTATTTTCTCAAAAGAAATTTTAGTACAAAGGTAGAAATATTTTCCTAGCAAAATAGTATCTACTAAAAATAGAATCTCTAGCGTCTCAAGACGTCCTCCGGTGGGGTAGCGGGATCCTCCTCCGGGTCTTCCTCCTCCGAACTTGGCGGCAGTAGATCGTCAAAGATAGTGTTCAAGTCTTGCCCATGGGCATCGATGTGTTCCTTCAGTATTAGGTTTTGTGTAGTGAGGGTTTGGACTTGGCGTTCGAGTTGGTTTATGCGGTGGTGATTCGCCTCTCTCAAGTTGCCCATGTGGTTCAAATTGGCCTCCAATTGAGCCATACGGTATTTCATTTGTTCGAGGGTTTGTTGGGAATCAAGATGAACGCTCATCATCCTGATCATCAACTGCATCATATCTTGACTAGCCATCTAGCGCAAGCAAGAGATCTAAGTTAATATTCGCCAAGATTCTATGTTAAACTTCGCCAAGATTCTAAGTTCAAATTCGCCATGATTCTAAGTTCGAATTTGCCAAGATTCTAAGTTCAAGTTCCCCAAGATTCTAAGTTCGAGTTCGCCAAGATTCTAAGTTCATAGAAAAGATGCAATATGCAAATGCAAATGATGACTCCCCCCAAAATAATTTAACGCACTATATATATATATATTTTTTTTTCCATGGGTTTTAAAATAAAAATTTCTCCATGGAAATAATACTTTAAAATTTAAAATAATAGTCAAAATATTAATAGTATTTAAAAATAATAAGGGTTTAAAAATAGCCGGGATCTGATACCAACTTGTAACACCCCGGTTTTTGGTCACCCAGGTCGGGATGTCACCGTCACACCTCCCTAGTAAGACACGGTTTCTTCGGCTTACTAAAGCGATGCAAGGCTAGGTATTTCAGTATTTAAAAGCTTTGAAAACATTTGCAAGCAGCCCATACAATATAATCTCGAAAATAATAATATCATAGCGCAGCGGAAAAAGTATCTAAGTATAATATTGCAGCGGAAATATAAATACGACCAACATGGTCAAAACACGGGTTAAACAGGCCCGTTTATTCTAATGTCTAATTCAAGAATTTAAATAATAAAGTTTGCAAAATATAGTTCCCCCATGTATGAGCTCATGATCCTTCCACATACTCTGTAAGGAAAAAGGAAAATAAAATGGTTTGGTCAGCACAACTTGCTGAGTAAGTTAACACATGCATGATCGTAGGGTTTAAAAGCCATTAATTTAATATTACATAAAGGCATGATAATATCCATAAATAATTTAAATGAAGCCATAACTAATTTAAATAAAGCATTTAATAATTTAAAGAACAACAATTATTAAGATTTAACTATCCCCATTACTCCCAAGAACAATATAGCAAGTATTTCACGATTGCATCGCAATCTCGTCAATTTAGCCGGAAACCGGCGGCCGCAGCCGTATCTGCTATACCCAGTACCACTCCGGAGCCTCGAGAAACCCATAAGGATATTCATGAGAGTGTAGGCCATATATCTCATGCCGTTTTGGCAACATATCTCAAATATTTTGTGCGGGGTCACCATCGTCCATATAGGCACGAAGTGAATCGTTAGGAGGGCACCCTGCAGATCACTCACCCCCTAATTTTAACGATCAAGTTCGTAAAGGGGCTTTCCTAAATTTCCAGATTTCATAAAATTATTTCAAAGAGTCTTCTACTCGTTTAAACCTTAAAGGCTAGTTTCATCGTTTCAACAATATTTCAAGATTTGACTCGGTCAACCATTGTTTACTCAAAATTTCAGTAAAAATCGAGTTTAATTCCAAAAATTCTGAAATTTGACCACCGACTCAGAAACATCGAGATGAACAACTTTTGTGTTTTAACGTTTTCAATCCGAGTTACCGAAATAGGTCAAAATCATCAATTTTCGTCATAACCTAAATCTGTCCGAGATTCGTATACAGCAGTTCAAGATTATCAAGATCTAACATAGCAAATCAACTCCAAATTTAATAAAATTTTATAGAGATCATCTTAAGACATTTATCTACAATTTCATGTTCGGCCAAAGATCTAAATCGGTCTGGAACCTATGTCAAAAACGTGATCAAGATCGGACCTAAGTTCTGTCAAGAATTTCAAGATCTAGTTTCAAACAGTTCGGTTTCGGTTGGTTTTCACATATCAAATCATCTTTAAAAATTCTGAAAGTTTTACAGTAGGTAGATCTAAGCCTTAGGAACGTTTTTTGTGTTTTAAGTTTTTCCGTTTGAAGTCGTTTTAAGGTTCGGAAAAATTCGTCAAAACTATTGCATCGGTAGAAAACGTTCAATGACAGATTTTCGCAAGATTCGATTAAGCTTTTAGGTTTCGTGTTTTAATTACTCCCAAAACCATGTAAGTATTAACTTATAGATTTGTAGATATCCGGGATCGTCTATTTCGAAGGCGTGGCTTCCAGTCCTCCGTCTATCCTCTTCGTTCGTCGGGTTCTACGTTCTAGATTCGATTCGGGGCGTAGAAAGAAAAATAAGAAGATTAGGATTCGTTTTCGAATCAAACGTAAGAAAAGAATGGATCGGAACTTACCACGACTTCTAGGAGACTCTGATTTTTGTCCAAATCAGTCTCGCCTTGGTCTCGTGCCTCCGACGACTCCGGAATTAGGGTTTTCGGACGTATAGAGAGTTGTAGGGTTTTGAAAAAGTATTCGGAGCTTTTAGGAGGTCTTATTTATTGTTACACAAGCACTAGGGACGCCCAAGGTCTGCCCTAGGAGTCTTGAGCCGAATGGTGTTCAACCGAAGTCGGAAAATCCGGATTCGGGCGAGAAAATCTCGCACGGGCGAATCTGTCCGACGGCGTGGCCGTGGCGCGCCCATCCCTCTTTGACCGCGCGGCCACCGCGCCGAACTCGCCTGGAATTCGGTCCGGGCGGGTCGTGCGATCCGTCGTGCTTTTCCTCCTCTCTTTCGGATTTATATCCCTCTATGCTCCCGAATTCTGAGTTCCGGGGTATCTCCGGGTTTCTACTTTCTCTCTAAATTTTTACTCGGGTCCAATTGGATGTTGGACTCGAATTCTCGAGTTCATTGGTGTCGGGTTTCGGTGTACAATTTATTTACCTTTAATAATTCCTTTTATTTAATTAAATTCCTTTAATACCTTTTTAAATTAAATCTCATTTCTCATTTCCTTATCTTTATTTATTTATTTATTTGCTGGATTTATTTATTTATTTTATTTATTGTTTATTTATCTAATTATTGTTTTATTTTATGTTGGAAAATGCTCGGGTATTACATGCCGACATCTCCGGATGCGCATCAAAACAATTCCTGACCACCGGACCGTATTGGCGTAGTCGCCAGAACCAATGGATTAATTATCCCAATAATCCCCGAAGGGCCAGTTTCCAAACAAAAGGCCAAGAAATTTTCTATTGCATTGTATAAATTTTTCTTGTAGGAAACAGATAATCTGGAACCAATGGAATCCCAAAGACTGCAAATAATGATCCGGATAGATCAAGACCGGACCAGCTCGGAATCCATTAATATGGATTCCCAACATCGGAATTAAAATGGAAGAAGGCCTTAGGATGCACAAGGAAAGCCCAACAAGCATGAAGAGGCCCAAAAAGGAGCTCGTCAGAAAAGTGGCCGGAGAACAGCCGGAAACACCACCGGACGTCGGACAATAAATTTTGTAATAATGTAGAAAATAAAAGGCATGCAAATTTTGGCTAAGGCATTGAAGCCAATTCGGTCTAAAGCCGCCTCGCCTCCATGCCTTAGAAATTTTTCATAGTCTCTTCAATTTTGTATACCCAATTCGGTCTACCATAAACCGAATTGACTAAATCGCCTTAATAGTATTATTTCCTAAAGGCCCTCAATTCGGTTTGATTGGCCAATTCGGTATAAACCGAATTACCTCCTAGACCGAATTGCACTAATCTATTATTTATTGTTAGTATTATTGTGTAAGTGTTCAATTCGGAATTGGTGTCCAATTCGATCTAAACCGAATTGCCCCATAGACCGAATTGACATGAATTTTCCTTTTATAATAGATAGGTTGTGAGACCAATGCGATCTTTTAACTCAATTCGGTCTATACTGCACCAATTCGGTATAAACCGAATCAGCTTCCCTAAATCGCATCTGGCCCGTTTTGGATGTATTTTTCATTTCTTTTATTCCTAAGGGGTTTGGCCTATATATATGACATCCCCCTTCATTTGTAAACAACTTTGCTTATTATTGAAATCCATTCTCATAATTTCAAAGTTCACAACCGAGAGCACTCTTTCAAAAGTGTTCTCCCCCATCCGTGTTTGTCTTGAACTTATGTTCATTTCCCTCGCGCCATCAAGTTGGAAACTTGCTCGATGGATTGTCAATGAATGATGCACTTGAAGGAAGCCATTTGTCTTGAGCTTGACTCACTTCCCTTGGCAAGTTCGGGTCCCCTTCATTCATAAGTTTCTCTACCTTTTTTCTTATAAGTTAGTTTTATCATCCCACATCATATCCGCCTTTGTGTGTGTGTTCTTGTTCTTCATTAATCCTCATATCCCTATACTTCTAATCATCATTTTACCTAACCCTAAAATTCAGTCAACACTAATCCGGATATTGTCACTAATCAAGTTCGATCTACGAAATATATAGAAATTTGGTATCAGAGCCAAACTTGTTAGTGCAATAGGATTATTCTCCATATTTCTGTGTCTTAGATTGTATTTCTCTTCTTACTTAAATCTAGAAAACCCTAAAATATTTGTGTCTATAGCTCTCGGCCATACCATTTTCTCTATAACATATTTGTGCTTTGTTTTGTTGTTGATGTTGGTCTTGTTATCCTAATCTCATGTATGAATGTGCTTGCATAATTATTTGAGTTTATTGGATTAAACGAGATTATTGTTAGCAAACAGTGAAGGGTTTTCGGGTTTGGAAGTGAGGTTTGTGTTCTTGGTACTCATATTGTTCTTGACAAGATTCATCTTGTTCTTGGCAAGAATTGATGTAATAGTATATTTGATCTTGCATGGAAAAGGCTAGTATATGTAGCCGTGATCATTAAATGTCCAATCATATGCAAATTCGGCCCCTTGTTTAGTGTGAGGATATTGTAAGAAATCTGTAACATTTAATTCTCCAAGGGAGTACAAGACATCCAACCGAAAAAGGAGGAAGAAAGTCAAATATTGCGGACTATTCATTTCAAAAGCAATTCGGTATACCCCTCAATTCGGTATAAACCGAATTGGCTAGCATAAACCGCATCAGCCCTCCTACGGAAGAAAGTGCCAAGGTTCAACACTCCAATTCGGTCTAAGCCTCAATTCGGTATTCCATCAAAACCGAATTGCCCTTAAACCGAAGTGCCTGGAGGAATTGCGCATCAAGCACCAAGAATTTACAAGTGTTGTGGTCAGTTTGGTCTCCATCAGTTCGGTCTCCATCAATTCGGTCTACTGGTGCAACATATATACCGAATTGGACCCTCTATACCGAATTGGACCCTCTAAACCGCACCTGTTGCCTCAGAATTTTCAAAGTGTTGTGGTGCAATTCCATCAATAATATTTTTCTTTTATTTGAGTGTTTTGAGTGAATTTACAATAAAGTGAATATCGGACTGGCACAATTTGAAACCTAGCCCGAGAAGCCACTTGAGTACTTGTACAATAAAGTGGATATCGTGACTAGCATTTTGTGAAACCTAGCCCGAGAAGTCATTTGAGTAAATTGGGTTTTATTTCTCGAGTGCATTTTCTTGTGAGCTTGTGTTTTCCACTTCTAAATTGGGGACAAATATCACTGTTCTTTGCTTGCGATATTTGTTTAAAACTGTGAACTTGATCAGATTGCAGTGCATGCATGCATATCTGTGCGTTCCTTGATTGAGTCGAACAGTTCAATTTGACTCGTGAACTGTGCGTACAAATATCTGTGTGTACTTCTCTTGCATCCGATTGAACTATTTGAGCAGGTGGCGAACTGAAGTGGTGTTGAGAACCAAAGACTGAGTGCAAATTGGAGAGTTCACTCTACATATTTCAGCACTTATTTTTCCGACCTACATATATCTATATTATTTTTCTGAGTATCATGGCAGGAAACACAGAGCCAAATTTGACTGACATCTTGGAGCTGCTTCGAGCAATGAGCGAGAGTACTGTTAAAAGGGCTGACTTTGAAACCCTTAAGCAAACTCTTGATGCTAATGTTTCTAATATTTCTGCTGTAAATGAGCGCATTGATAATCTGAGCAATGAATTCGTAGGGCGTATGAAACAGCAAGATGAGGCTTTGGCACAGCGATTGATGCAACGGGTTGAACGAAGGTTGGAAGATGCATTCTATAATCCTTCCACCTCAGGAAAAAATGGAGCATCTGGAAGCAATAGTCATATTCAGCGAAATGACATGGCTGATGCAGAGGAGGCTCTAGCTGAAAGGGAAGAAGAAAAGGTCGCCATCGGGACATTTGACCGACGACAAGGACCTCGTGCTCCGAGGCCACCTCAGATGGCACCAATCCACCCGCCTCCAGCCGACGAAGGACTGCGGATCAATGAACCTTTGGTCATGCCTCCACCACCTATGCCAAACAGACCCCGAAATGCACCTGCAATAAACAGGGATGATCCAGATGACGTGGACGACAATCTGCAATGCATTAAGTTCACCATTCATACTTTCAGAGGAACCGGTGATCCTAACGAATTTCATGATTGGAGGAACACCATGGAGATGATCTACAACTGCCTTAATTTTTCTGATTTCAAAAAGATCCAATTGGCGGTTCAGGAATTTAAGGACTATGCCCAACTCTGGTGGCAAAAGTTCACGATTGATCATCACAATATTGGACAGCCCCAAGTCACCGACTGGGAATATTTTCTACAACTCATGGAAAGAAGATTCGTGCCTCCTACCTACAAACCAGACATGTACATGAAGGTGATCAGTCTGAAGCAGGAGTCCAGAACGGTTGAAGAATACTGCCGCAAAATGGAAATGCTCATAATGCAAGCACAGTTCAATGAAGACCCTTTGATCACCCTGACCAGATTTGCCAAAGGATTGAGACCCGAAATCTTCGAAGAAATGGACATGAGAGGATATGTGAATATCACTGATCTGGTAAGAAAAGCTGCAAAGTTCGAGGCCCAACTCAAGAGAATGACCCATAGGACTTCCACTGGTTACAACCCAAATAAACCTTGATTGATTAGACCACCGGAGCGGACAGAGAGACCCAAGAACCCCCAGCCTACACCGTCGCCGGTTCGTGATGAGGGAGGTTACAAGCCTAAGAGGTTTGAATTGGGCAAGAATTTCAGGGAATACAACCGAGAAGATAGAAACAGAAACTAAGGCCGAGAACAACACCCACCAGCCAAAGACAAAAGAGAAATCACTTGTTGGAAATGCGGCAAGAAAGGCCATTATGCCAATGAATGCAATAATCCGAGACGATTGGCAATACTCAATACTGGCGAGGAAGAGAGACCAGTGATCGAGGTGGAACTAGGAGTGTTCAAAGTTGTTGATTCTGAGGATGAGGATGACTGTGACGAAGATCTGAGACGCTATCAAATTGATGAGCCAGTCAATCCAGAAATCAATGAGGACAATGAGGAAGACGTAAATCTGCTGGTAGCCATGAGAGTGCTAAACGCTGACAGAGAGCCAGAAATCTCGCCCAACGAACAAAGGGAGAATCTCTTCCATTGTTGTTGCACCATTCAGGGCAATAAAGCCACTGTCATTGTTGATAATGGAAGCTGCACTAATATTGTCAGTTTATATACTGTGCGCAGATTGCAGCTACCAACAGAGGAGCATTCCAGTCCATACTTACTACACTGGATGAACAACAGTGGCAAGACCAGGGTTTCCCAACAGGCATGGGTCCCTATCACAAAGGGCACCTACTCGAAAAAAGTATTATGTGATGTCGTTCCCATGAACGCATGTCACGTCTTGCTTGGAAGACCGTGGCTTTATGATAAGGATGCCACTTACCGAGGAAAATCCAATGTTTTATATTTTAAACATGGGCAAAAAGAATATCTGTTTAAACCGCTTTCCGTAAAAGCTGTCAGACTAGACCAGGAGAAGTTGAAAAATAATGTAGCTCAAGCGGAAGCTGACCATAAGGCAAAGGAAAAAGGAAAAGCCAAAATAGGTGAAGGTTCGTCAAACTTGGATCAATGTCTGATATTGACCAAGACAGCATTTCAGCAAGCAGCACAAGAAACTGACTTCTCAGGTCACTGTTTTCTTGCATTAATTAAACTTGATGAATCTGTCAATAGAACTGTTCCTACTGCACCTGATTTGCCTTTGGAATTTTCCAGGATGCTTGACAAAAATCTGGATATTTTCCCGGAAGAAGTGCCAGCTGGTTTACCACCACTCCGAGGCGTGAAACATCGTATTGACTTTTTGCCCGGAGCTTCGATTCCCAACAGGCCTGCGTACCGCATGAATCCCGATGAAACAAAGGAAATTCAGCGGCAAGTACAAGCATTACTCGAAAAAGGTTGGGTTCGAGAAAGTTTATCTCCGTGTGCCGTCCCAGTCTTACTTGTCCCGAAGAAGAATGGCGAATGGCGTATGTGTGTTGACTGTCGGGCAGTCAATGCTATTACTGTCAAATATCGCCATCCAATTCCGCGACTGGACGACATGCTGGACGAACTTGGTGGCGCTAACCTCTTCACAAAAATTGATTTAAAGAGCGGATATCATCAAATCAGGATGCAGCCAGGGGATGAATGGAAGACCGCCTTCAAGACGAATTTTGGTCTATATGAATGGCTCGTTATGCCATTCGGTCTTACAAATGCCCCCTCTACATTTATGCGTTTGATGAATGAGACTCTTCGGCAATTCATAGGAAAATTTGTAGTAGTTTATTTTGATGACATTCTTATTTACAGTTATACTCTAATCGATCATGTAAATCATGTGCAACAGGTACTGGATCGATTGAGAGAAGTTCGCCTGTACGCCAACTTCGAGAAGTGTAGCTTCTGTGTGCCAGAGGTGACATTTCTTGGGTTTGTCGTAGGAAGAGATGGACTGAAAGTGGACGAATCAAATATCAAGGCTATATCTGACTGGAAGCCGCCAACTACTGTACATGAAGTACGCAGCTGGGTTTGAGTGGTTTCTTCAGAAGATTCGTCCCACAGTTTAGCGTCATGGCGGCCCCGATTACTGCACTGCTCAGGAAGGACATTCCATTTAAGTGGGGACCAGCACAACAGAAGGCATTCAATGACCTCAAGGATAGACTCACTCATGCCCCTGTCCTAGCATTACCAAACTTCGATTTGCCATTTGAAATTGAAGTGATGCGTCAGGAACGGGCATGGGAGCAGTGTTGGTTCAAGAATGAAGACCTATAGCATATTACAGTGAGAAGTTCAGTGGAGCACAACTGAACTATTCGACATACGACAAGGAATTGTATGCTGTTGTTCAATCATTGAGGACATGGCAACACTATCTGAGAGGAAGAGAATTCGTGATCAACACTGATCATGAGACACTTAAGCACATAAGGGTGCAGGGACAATTGAGCAAAAGACATGCTCGGTGGAGCACATTTATTGAATCCTTCCCTTACGTGATTAAGTATAAAAAAAGGGAAAGACAATGTGGTTGCAGATGCACTCTCCAGAAGAACAGCATTGGCCACAATTGCGACTACTCATCTGTTTGGATTTGAGCATATCAAGAGTCAGTACTCTACTGACGAAGATTTTAGAGTATTGTACGAGAGGACAAAGCAAAATGGTTTCAATGAGTTTTCCCAACTGAACGGGTTTCTGTACTATGGAAACAGATTATGCATCCCAAAGGGATCTGTCAGGGAGTTACTAATTCAAGAGGCTCACGGAGGTGGTCTCATGGGACACTTTGGGAAAGATGCAACTCTGGGGATTCTCATTGAAAAGTTCTACTGGCCAAAGATGCAGGCCCAGGTTGTTCGCTTCATTGCTAAGTGCTTGGTCTGTCTGAAGGCCAAGTCAACTGTTAAACCCCACGGCTTATATCAAGCATTACCTGTGCTCGAAGGACCCTGGCTGGACATATCAATGGACTTCGTGCTTGGACTACCACTGACTGCAAGAGGCAAAGATTCAATCTTTGTGGTAGTTGATCGATTCTCCTAGATGGCACATTTCATACCATGTGCGAAGACCAATGATGCCAGGCATATCTCGAATTTATTCTTCAGGGAAGTGGTACGTCTTCATGGAGTACCAAAGTCAATTGTGTCAGACCGAGATGCCAAGTTCGTAAGCTATTTCTGGAAGGGATTTTGGCGTGAGATGGGTACACAACTTTTATTCTCAATGTCTTACCATCCTCAGACGGACGGACAGACAGAAGCGGTAAATCGCATATTGGGTAACCTTCTACGCATAATTACTTCTTCGAGCTCTAAAAGTTGGGATGAATGCTTGCCTTACATTGAATTTGCTTATAACCGCCACATTCATCGTGCCACACACATGTCACCCTTCGAGGTTGTTTATGGATTTAACCCGATGACCCCTCTCGATTTTCTGCCACTACCTAGTAGTGAGCGTCTTAACTTCAATGGCAGGGACAGGGCTAAAGCAATCAAGGATCTGCACGAGAAGGTTTGGAACAGCTTGCTAAAGGCATCGGAGACATATGCCAAATTTGACAACAGGGGCAGAAAAAGGCTGTTGCTGAAACCAGGAGATTGGGTCTGGGTGCACATGAGAAAAGAACGTTTTCCTGCACAGACGCATGGCAAACTCGCATCCCGCAGAACAGGACCTTACAAAGTCCTTGAGAAAATCAACGACAATGCCTATCGGATTGAGCTTCGTGATGATTTTAATATTAATCCGACTTTCAATGTTGCTGATTTATCTCTGTTCGAAAGAGATGATGAGTTGGATTCTGATCGGTTGATGTCTCAACCTTCCCAAGGGGGTGGGGATGGCATAGTCGCCAGAACCAATGGATTAATTATCACAATAATCCCCGAAGGGCCAGTTTCCAAACAAAAGGCCAAGAAATTTTCTGATAATCTGGAACCAATGGAATCCCAAAGACTGCAAATAATGATCTGGATAGATCAAGACCGGACCAGCTCGGAATCCATTAATATGGATTCCCAAATTCGGAATTAAAAAGGAAGAAGGCCTTAGGATGCACAAGGAAAGTCCAACAAGCATGAAGAGGCCTAAAAAGGAGCTCGTCAGAAAAGTGGCCGGAGAACAGCCGGAAACACCACCGGACGTCGGACAATAAATTTTGTAATAATGTAGAAAATAAATGGCTGCGAATTTTGGCTAAGGCATTGAAGCCAATTCGGTATAAGCCAATTCGGTCTAAACCGAATTGGCCCCAATTCGGTCTAAAGCCGCATCGCCTCCATGCCTTAGAAATTTTCCACAGTCTCTTCAATTCGGTATACCCAATTCGGTCTACCATAAACCGAATTGACTAAATCGCCTTAGTAATATTATTTCCTAAAAGCCCTCAATTCGGTTTGATTGGCCAATTCGGTATAAACCGAATTACCTCCTAGACCGAATTACGCTCAACTATTATTTATTATTAGTATTATTGTGTAAGTGTTCAATTCAGAATTGGTGTCCAATTCGATCTAAACCGAATTGCCCTATAGACCGAATTGACATAAATTTTCCTTTTGTAATAGATAGGTTGTGAGACCAATGCGATCTTTTAACTCAATTCGGTCTATATCGCACCAATTCGGTATAAACCGAATCAGCTTCCCTAAATCGCATCTGGCCCGTTTTGGATGTATTTTTCATTACTTTTAGTCCTAAGGGGTTTGGCCTATATATATGACCCCCCCTTCATTTGTAAACAACTTTGCTTATTATTGAAATCCATTCTCATAATTTCAAAGTTCACAATCGAGAGCACTCTTTCTAAAGTGTTCTCCCCCATCCGTGTTTGTCTTGAACTTATGTTCATTTTCCTCACGCCATCAAGTTGAAAACTTGCTCGATGGATTGTCAATGAATGATGCACTTGAAGAAAGCCATTTGTCATGAGCTTGACTCACTTCCCTTAGCAAGTTCGGGTCCCCTTCATTCATAAGTTTCTCTACCTTTTTTCTTATAAGTTAGTTTTATCAACCCACATCATATCCGCCTTTTTGTGTGTGTTCTTGTTCTTCATTAATCCTCAAATCCCTATACTTCTAAAATTCAGTCAACACTAATCCGGATATTGTCACTAATCAAGTTCGATCTACGGCACGTATCCCTCATGATGCGCCCAAGCTGCCTCCCACCAAAACGGCCTCAGACGCCCCGTGTAATGGATCGCTGCATCTCAATAGGAGCGGGCTGTGATCCGAACCAATCCGAGCCAAATGCTGAATCCGACCCTTGGAAAATAATTGCTGCCATTCCAAATTCGCCACCCTCTATCCAACCGTTTCTGAATACGCTTGTCCATACCAACGCTTATCGCCTAAGTGAACATAGTGCCCAGTGTGGGAATATCCGTCAACTGACAAGCATTCAAAACCTCCCGAAATTCATCCGCCCTATCCGGTAAAAACACGCCTCCACTAACCTCTGTCTCTGAAGTAATCTCATTCCAATCCCCCATGACCATCCAAGGCCCGTTTATGACTTCCACAGGCCCCTGAAGCCGCTGCTAGTCCAATCTCCGTTTCTGGTAATTAGGGTTTCCATAGAGAAAGGTTACCGTCCATGTTGTCACAGCCGCCCTCATCTCCACACTAACCATACGATCTTGGATGTCAATAATGGAACACTGACAAGGACATCTACGTGCCTTAAAGACCCACAAACCACCCGCCCTACCCACTGTCTCTTGGATATGCAATGGCTCGTAACCTAGCCTCCAGAATAGCATACGAACACGATCAAATTCCTCCTTAGATTCTATAATGCCTACGACATCCGGCTGGTTCGGCCGGATGCAATTAGCTAGCCATCGTTGCGAATCTCCTCCCATTAATCCTTGTATATTCCACGACAAAATTTTAAAATCCTTAAAAGCCATAAGAAATACTGGTTAGCTAGACTGCAATCTCGACACTTACACCCCTCCTCTAAAGCGCCCGCCCAGCTTTCCGCTCTAGAATCCGTATCACTCCTACCATCCATGCGAGCCGTCGGGTCTCTCCACGCAATTGCCAGCGGCTTATCATCCTGTTCTGCTGCATGCAGCCTGCCACACGCATCCTCCTCCACCCTCGTCCTTTTCGCTCCTTTGGGTGGTGGCAGTATGCTCTTGAAACCAGGACCCTTCGCTTTAGAGTTGTACACGGCTACGGCCCCCAGAGGCTGAGGAGATGTAGTGATAATGGCCAGAAATGTCCATTATTTTCAATCCATTTCCGTGTCTGAAACGGGCATTTGATCGCATTCCGGTCTTATATTAAATAAGAAAGCAGTCGAATTGGACTGATTTATGCATAATTGTAAAAATATTGAGCTGGTATGTAAAATGCATAAATATGTAATTTTGTTACACATTTATGCTAGAAAAATCCAAAAACATGAGAAAAAGAAAAGAAAAGAAAAAGGAAACAAAAATATGGGAAAAGAAATGAAAACCCACAAAAAGTTGAATTTTCCAGGTAATTACGACGCTAGCCACAACTACGATGCTGAGCAAGTATAGCGTCGTAGCCGAGCATAGCGTCGTAGGCAGAAATGGAGACAGAACTTTGAAGGAAGAACTACGACGCTGAGCTAGCAAAGTGTCGTACTCAAGCATAGCGACGTAGCAGAGGACTGCGTCGTAAACTGTCCATTTAGAGACAAAGAGTGTTTTGAGATGGAAGACTACGACGCAGTGCCCATAGCGTCGTAGTGAAGATAGCGACGAAGCCAAGTATAGCGTCGTACCAAGCTGCAGAATTCAAATTCAAGGGCCTGGGGGCCCATGGGCCTAGGGTTTCTCGCCTATATATAGAGGTTTTGACTCCCTGGTCTTGTTACTTCATACATTCCACACTTGGAGGCAACTGGAGTTCTTGAGAACAGTGTATGTTAGTTAGAGTAGTTAGTTTTATTTTTTGTATTATTTAATTTATGCATCTAGCTTAGTTTAAATTTTTGCATAGATTAGTGTTATTTTGAGACTTTCAGTTTAGTGTAGCCAGTTTTATACTTATTTCAGCTTTGTTAAACTCTTATTTAGGTTTGAAATACCCAAATGATGGGTATTATCAAACCATTTTATGAAAAATGGGAAGTTAAGCTTTAAAGAGTCCCAAAAACATGAAATGGAAATGATTCCATGGATTTACTTGCTTTATTTTGGTTTAATGACCATTCAGTCATCTTATTTTTCTTTTGCAAATGGGTTTTCTGTTTTCTTTCCTTATTTCTGGTTCTTATGCATATTTTTTATGGTTGAAAACCCTTATTTGGGTTTGTGGTTCATGGGTGTGTTTTAGCTTATTATGCCATGTTTTCTCTACATTTTGGCTTGCTGTTTACTGCTTATTTCATTACTGTTCTTGCATTGATGAACCATGAACTTGAAAACAGGGTTTGCAATCGCATAGATTGCATTACCCAACCAATAACACAAACTGAGTTAGCTACGACGCTAACCGCCCTACGACGCTATCCACTGATAGCGACGTAGGGCAGAGTTTGACGTCGTAGTTACTTCAGAATGTGAACAAAATTTTGCCCTACGGCACTAGACCTACGACGCTATCCACTGATAACGTCGTAACTTTTTTCTAAGGTTGTAGAACCCCAAAACTCTTCATTTTTCATAAAAATCTACCTACGACGCTATGACCACGACGCTATCCTAGGATAGCGTCGTAATTTAGTGCATAACGTCTTAACTTTCCCTTTTTCTAACTCTTCAGAAAATCCACTGTCCTAGGATAGCGTCGTAATTTAGTGTATAGCGTCGTAGCAACTTCTTCCTCTTTGAAAACCATCTCTCCTCACTACGACGCTAAACCTTACGCCGTAAACCACGTTTAACGTCGTAGGCCATGCATAGCGTCGTATCACCTCAATTCTAAACCTCATGTACGACACTAACACTACGACGCTACCTTAGGATAGCGTCGTAATCATGTTTAGCGTCGTATATAAACTCTTTAAACACCAAGATTTTTACCTCCATCACCAATCCATGACGACGCTATCCCCACAACGCTATCCTAGGATAGCGTCGTAACATCTGTATAGCATCGTAATTGGCAGCTTTGCCAGATTTTCCATTTCTCCATTTTCGTCATTAATTAATTGAACCCTTAAGTCAATAATTAAATATCATAATTAGCGATGATTAAGATCGATAATTACTTTGATTAAAGGATCTTTGTTCAATTCTCCCTAAAACATTTTTCTATAAACAAAACCTTAATGCCTTAAGCAGATAATCCGGACTGTAATTAATTATGGAGTGAAGGATTATTTAAGACATTAATTATGGATTGATTCCATAACCTTGCATGAGAAACCAATGTCTCTCATACAAGGCACTGTCTTTATTTCTATTCTAGTTTATCCTTTTTTGTGATATATGAACAAACAGTGAGAGATATTACATAATAATGTTGGCGAACGGTCCCCTCACCGGGAAATGAAGTAGCCCGTAATTTGTATATTAATTACTGTTTGTTATTTTGCATGGTTTGGATAATAACTAACAAGGTCAGGCGAACGGTCCTTTCACCGGGAAATGAAGTAGCCGCTTGGTTAATTATTGTCCAAATACAGTTTTATTTTCTTTGTCTTAATTTCTAAACCCAAATTCCAATCTGTAATATAAGTTGGTTAATATCTGTCAATATTGGCCAATGAATATTGCTGAAAGGAAGCATGTAGGTTTTTGTCAGAATTCGCAGACAGTAGTGGCCCAACTGGTAGCGACACTGCCATTTTAGGGTTTCTGCTGTCTAAATTCGCTCCATCCGAGTAGTTAGGAAATTGGAAAGCAATTGTTTGCATTCCACCTGATTACTCTGCCATCCTTTTGGCCTCACGGCCACCTCATTCTGTGTCACGCGTTCTGTCTAAACCCACCATTATATTTTGGGTTGATTAATTTTACACTTCCATATATCTTTATGCATGATATTATTATATAGCTACTGTGGTCCATAATATTTTGGGATCCTTCCCTTGGATATAGAAGTCTAGATTTAAAATAGATACCGCATATTAAACTTCTAACAAAAATTCATTTATAAAATCCGGATCTGAGTAAGGGATAAATTCCTCAGTTATGTCTAGTTCATATTCTGTCAAGGGTTAATTTCTGGGAAATTAGAAGCAGAGTCAGCGATTAGGTCTCTTCTAGACCGAAAGGGTCTGTGTTCTTATTGAGAGTCTAGTACCTGTTTAGGGAATGATTTTCACATTTATTATTTTCCAAAATTGTTATGTGTTGGGAATTTAGTCTTAACTGTCACACCGAGATGGGATCCACTTGGATTCAAATACAGTGTGATAGGTAATTCTAGAGGAACAATGCGTAGGCCTTGGTTATTTTCTAAGATACGGTTGAGTTCCTTTCAACTGCTATCCTCTTCTGCCAAAGCCTATTTTTGAGTCCTGAGTGAGTGCATCCGGAATGAACTAACCTATTAGTTCGTTTCATTAGTTTGTATCTCATAACCACCCAGAAGGAAGTGAACACTGCGAGCGGTTCACCAAGATCTGGGAATTCTTGATCCGCATCCAGTCATCCTGACTGGGGGCTGTCTTTTACTACCAGTACGAAGCTTTTGAAACTTCCGAGTGATAGGATTTTAAATGCTTTCTTTACTGCTTTCTTTTAATTGCATTCGTAGAGGTCACTCGGATGTGTCTCTAGATCTTCTAACTGCTACTAGGACTGAGAGTTAAGGGATAGTTCAGGGTTTGATTAGAAACTTTGGGTGTGACGCGGGGGAATGATAGCAGTACTTGGCAATTCAACTAATGACTTGACAGGTGTTGCTTGACCACCACAGATGAAATATCATACCCTGGCCGGGGCAGTTATGAATCTGTGATATCTTAGAACTTGTGGTCTTAAGAACATGTAAACTTACACTGTAAGTACCTGTCTGTTAAAGGGAACATGGTGCTGAGAACATGAGAATTCGCTTTCTGACAGGATTGTCCCAAACAAAGATCTGTGTGTAAAAATGGAAGTTTAATTATGTTTTATCTAAACCTTGTCCAATCTTTATTCTTTCCTCCCTGTCCATTCTGTCATCATTTTGAATCAGCTTCATAGATACTATAGCATGGATTTACAGTTTTTATTGTTTTTGTGGAATTATTTCAGCATGTCCTTTAGCTTATTTAACAGCCTTCATAATGTAGATTAAATTCAGTCATGTAGTTGTTATTCCAACTTCAAAACTGATTTGAGCAATACGAGTGGAAAATCTAGTAAAACGACGTGGGACCTGCTTCTATCGCACATCCTCCAGTGAACGATCCGGTCTTACTATAAACTACTGCAATTTTTGACACCGTGCGCTTTCGGGGGCACAGTTTCTTAACACGAGTAATAAAAACGTGACAACCTATAAATATATCCCTAATCCCAACTCCATCTTCATAAATTGATTTCTTTAAATAAAATTGAAAACCAGGATTATTGTGTTTCAGAAAATACTCATATAGTGGGAAATTGTCAAAAGTTTCATGCCGGGGAGTTCCATAACGCCATTTGAGATCAAAGTCTCCCACATGAGTAATAAAAAGTGGAATATATCCTTAAACCCCTTTCCCAAGAATCATAACTCTTTTCATTTAATAAATTCAAACTTGATTTATTTTATAAAAATACTCGTGTTAATGAAACTTGTCAAAAGTTTCATGGCGCCGTTGCCGGGGAGGATGCAGCGCCGTTTTATTAGAGAAACATTCATGATTGCTCATAGTTAGCTTATATCTATAAATATGTATACACGATTGAACCAATTCTAACCTGGGGAATATGCAGGTACTGTCATAGCTGAGACCGTTGTTCTATGCAAAAGAGAAAGGAGACCCCAGCCGAAATCCCGTTCAACGCAGAGATCGAGAAAACAGCTCGTCGTCTGAGGGCAGAAGCTAAGCAAAGGAAAGAACGGGAAAGGCAAGCACTACTCTCTCCAAGCACAAGCAGTGACATCTCAGACATGGCGGATAACCACGGCATTCCCCCAAACATACCACCTAACCCACCACTCCAAAATATCCAAGAGGACCCAGAAGACGTTGATGACGAGAACTTGGAGGATCCCCCTCCTCAGATCATACAGGGAGGTGGAAACCCACCAAATCTCGAGCAACAACCCTTCGAAGTACCTCCACCAAATCCCCAAAACAACCCCAATAACCAAAATTTCCAAAATGACCCTAACTTCCAGAATCAGCAGTATCAGAATCCCAACCAGTTCAATCCAAACCAGTATAATCCAAACCCGCAAGATCACAATGATCCGAGGAATTTCTATCCCAACCAGAACTTCAACCCACATGACCAATATCAAGGACAGTATCAGGGACAATATCAAGGAGGCCCAGGAAACAATCAGCAGCCTGCTGCTGCTGATTACATGCAACCAATTATAGAACCATACTTGAACGTGCCAGGCAGAGCACCAATTGTGGGCAGGAATTTCGAACTCAAGCCTGCTTTGATCAACCTGGTGCAGAATAGCCAATTTGCAGGGGCTAATCATGAAGATCCGCATGATCACTTGGCGACATTCTTGAAACTCTGCAACACGATCAAGAATTAGGGCGTTTCTCAGAACACCATTAGGATGATGTTGTTCCCTTTTTCGTTGTGTAGTGGAGCAAAAACCTGGTATAAATCATTGCCAGTAAACCAAAGGAGCACATGGGAGGATATTGTAAGGAATTTCTTGGTGAAATACTTCTCGGAATGGAAGGTAGATGAAGGAAGGTCGAAGATCTCTGAGTTTAAGATGAGGCCTGAAGAATCTTTATATGATGCAAAAGAGAGGTTTATGAATCTGTTGAGGAAATGTCCTCAGCACGGTTTTCAGGGATGGGAACAGTTGAGAAAGTTTTACAATGGGCTGACACAAGCATGGAAGCATATCTTAGATGCTGCGGAAGGGCAACACTTGTTGCACATACCCATGGATCAAGCGTGGGCCAAAATTGAAACAATGAGTGTGAATAGGTCCGGATTGAATGATGAGAGCACTAATGATACCCCTCCCCGTGGACTTTGTGCTGTAGGTACAGCGGAGAAGACAGATATTGAGAAGTTGCAAGAGCAAGTGGCGGCACTGTCTGTAAACCAAGGGGCCGGCAGCTCTGCTCAAGGACAGCAAACAGATATGATTTGTGGACTGTGCCAGGGTGCTCATGCAACTGACACATGTGAACAGGTCGTGTCTGAAAGCTGTAATTTTGCAGGGGCTTTCCCAAACAGACACCCGAATTTGTCATATTCCAACAACAATGCCCTCAATTCCCACCTTCTGAACAAGACACAACAGTTCAACCCTCAGCAGAATCAAGGATTTAATCAAAACAGATGACAAAATTTTCAAAACCAAAACCAAAACTTTCAGCCTCAAATCCAACAAAGACCACAATAAAATTTCCAGCAGCCTAGCCAAAATTTTCAAAACTTCCAGCCCCAGCCACAGTTCATACCTAATCAGGGCCAATGGAACAAGAATCAGAATCAGAACCAAAAGCCTCCATCAAGGCTGGAAAATCTGATGACTGATTTCATCACAAGTCAGAAGGAGATTAACACACAGTTGCAGGCCTCCATCAGAAATGTGGAGACCCAACTGACTCAAATGGCCGGTGAATTGCAAAAACGGGACAAGGGAGCATTGCCAAGCGCATCAGAGAAGAACCCACAGTGCAAGGCAATAACTTTGAAATCTGGAAAAACATTGGCTGGACCCAAAGGAAAGGATAATGCGGAAAAAGGAAATGAATCTGGGAAGGACAATGCTGCTGATAAAGAAGCAGATGATGCAGAAATAGAAACAGCCAATTTGCAGACTGAAGCTGCAGAAGACAAGGCTAAAAATGGTAAAGGTGAAGGTACAATTTCTGACCCTTCACCGCAAAAACATTTAGATGATAATAATTATATGCCAAGGGTGCCATACCCTGCGCGTCTTAAAATAAGGAACAGGATCTTAAATTCAAGAAATTCTGGAAAGATTGAAAGCTGTTGAGATCACTATTCCCTTGGTCGAAATGATTTCAGAAATGCCCGTCTATGCTGAATTTCTTAAAGAAATGATTTCAGGAAAAAGGAAATTCGACCAGGATGAAGTGGTGGTTGTAAACAGCAGCTGCAGTGCCATAATCCAAAGAGTACTACCTGAGAAGAAGGAGGACCCAGGCTGTATCACACTGCCAGTCCACATCGGAAAGACAAGTGTCGGAAAGGGACTATGTGACTTGGGGTCGAGCATCAACGTTATGCCACTCGCCATGGCAAAACGTCTTCACTTAGGAGTAATTGAGCCGGTTACAGTGAAACTACAACTGGCAGACCGGTCAATCACTCATCCCGTTGGGATACTAAAGGATGTGATCGTCAAGACGGGAGGAATACTCTTTCCTGACGATTTCATCATTCTTGACATAGAGGAAGACTATGAGATGCCACTGATCCTAGGCCGCCCCTTCCTTTCAACGGGCGGTGCACTGATAGACGCACGTTCAAATCAAATCAAGCTCCGTGTTGGAGAAGAAGAGCTGAATTTCAACCTGGGCAAGCTGCAGAGGTTTCCGCATGAGGGAACTTATTCCACACTTGATGTAATAGACTGTAGGAGAGAGAGAGAGCCAGACTCTAACAATGAGATTGTAATGATGATGGATGATGACTATTCAAAACAGGTACTGAAGCCTGCTGGCGAGGAGCACGAAGACTGCAGCGCTGTCCATTTCTCCGATCCCGAAACTGGGGATTTGGAGGAATTTGATGGTGCCGAGTTCCATGAAGACGCCGACCAAGAGGAGGCGGATCCTGTACTGATGCAGGATCCGACAGGTAAATCTGAATTTCCCCCATCTAATTCTCGCAAATTACTTCCTTCAGTGGAATGCCCACCAGAGCTTGAACTAAACGTTTTACCGGAACATCTTAAGTATGCGTTTCTCGTAGAACATAAAAAATTACCGGTAATTGTGTCAGCTAAGCTAACACAAGATCAAGAAAATGCTCTGGTGGGGGTGCTTAAAAATCATGTGCGTGCAATCGGTTGGACCATTTATGATATCAAAGGAATAAGCCCTTCTGTTTGTATGCACAGGATTTTAATGGAAGAAAATTTCAAGCCTTCACGCCAACCCCAACGAAGATTGAACCCACACATGCAAGAAGTGGTAAGAAAGGAAGTGATCAAGCTGTTGGATGCCGGTATTATATACCCAATTTCTGACAGCAAATGGGTCAGTCCTGTGCAGGTTGTTCCCAAGCGGGGTGGGATGTGCATAACCAAGAATGAACAAGGGGAGGAAATTGCCACACGGCCGGTCACCGGATGGAGAGTCTGCATAGACTACCGGAAGTTGAACGAAGCCACTCGCAAGGACCATTTCCCTTTACCTTTTATCGATCAAATGTTGGAATGGTTGGCGGGAAGGGAGTTTTATTGCTTTTTAGACGGTTATTCAGGTTATAATCAAATAGTGATCGCCAGTGAGGATCACGAAAAAACAACTTTTACATGCCCCTATGGCACTTTTGCCTATAGGCGCATGCCTTTTGGTTTGTGTAATGCACCTACCACTTTTCAACGTTGCATGATGTCTATATTTTCCGAATTTATCGAAAAGTGCATTGAAGTTTTCATGGATGACTTCTCTGTATATGGAGATACGTTTGAAGAATGTCTGACCAATCTTGCAAAAATTTTAAAGAGATGTGAGGATACTAACTTGGTTTTAAACTGGGAAAAGTGCCATTTTATGGTCACTGAGGGCATAGTGTTAGGTCATCGCATTTCACGTGCAGGCATTGAGGTCGATCCAGCCAAAGTCTCCATCATTTCCAATCTCCCTCTCCCCAATTCTATCAAGTCGGTTAGAAGCTTCTTAGGGCATGCCGGTTTTTACCGGAGATTCATTAAGGATTTCTCTAAAATTGCCAAGCCGCTCACTAACCTTCTTTGTAAAGAAAATCCTTTTGTATTAAGTGAAGCGTGTGTCCAAGCCTTTGACACGCTCAAAACAATGTTAGCTTCTGCTCCAATTGTGCAACCACCCGATTGGTCACTGCTATTCGAGGTAATGTGTGATGCAAGTGGTCTTGCAGTAGGTGCAGTTTTAGGGCAACATAAGGATGGAAGACATTGCGTAATTCATTACGCAAGTCATGCCTTGAATGAAGCCCAAGTGAACTACACCACTACAGAAAAATAGATGTATGCTGTAGTCTTTGCATTCGATAAGTTCAGACAATATCTGATCGGGACAAAGACTGTAGTATACACTGACCATAGTGCACTCAGATACTTGTTTAGCAAGCAAGATGCAAAGCCCCGTTTAATCAGGTGGGTGCTGTTGTTGCAAGAGTTTGACATTGTAATAAAAGATAGGCGAGGACGAGATAATGGTGCTACTGATCACTTATCTCGATTAGAAAATGATAAAAATGACAAAAGCCGTTAATGAAGAGTTTCCGGATGAACAGTTGTTCGCTCTGCATTTGCATGATCAAGCGTGTCCATGGTTCTCCGACATTGCTAACTTTTTAGCATGTGGGATAGTTCCACCATTCCAGCAGAAATACAAAAGGGCAAAATTCTTCAAAGAAGTAGTGAACTACTTCTGGGAAGATCCCTTCTTGTTCAAACACTGCGCTGATTCAATAATCAGACGGTGTGTGACTGAGTCTGAGGCTTACCAGATCACCAAGAAATGCCATGAATCTGAATATGGAGGTCATCACGGTCCCACTCGAACTGCCCACAAGGTACTCGAGTGTGGCTTCTTCTGGCCTACTATTTATGAGGACTGCAAGGTGTATGTAAAAGCTTGCGACAGGTGCCAAAGATTAGGAAACATCTCCAAGAGGGATGAGATGCCTCAAAAGGGGATTCTCGCACTTGAGATCTTTGATGTATGGGGCATTGACTTCATGGGACCGTTCCCACCATCTGGTGGAAACTACTACATCTTGGTAGCTGTCGATTACGTGTCCAAATGGGTAGAAGCTGTCGCATTACCAACCAATGATGGTAGCCAAGTCATAAAGTTCCTCAAGAACAACATTTTTAACCAATTTGGCATACCTAGGGTTTTAATATCTGATGGAGGAACACATTTTGTTAATAAATCCTTTGAGAACCTTATGATAAAAACTGGAATCCTCCATAAGATAGGCACGGCTTATCATCCTCAAACCAGTGGACAAGTCAAGGTATCAAATCGCGAGATCAAACATATACTCGAAGCCACGGTTGGGATAACCCGAAAGGATTGGGCACGTAAGCTCAATGATGCTCTATGGGCATACCGCACTGCATTCAAGACTCCCATCGGGATGCCCCTTATTGGCTTGTCTTTGGAAAAGCTTGTCTCCTGCCCGTAGAACTAGAGCATAAAGTTTACTGGGCCGTAAAAACGCTTAATTTTGATCCAAGAGTTGCTCAGGGCAAACGCAAGTTGGACCTCAATGAAATTGAGGAAATACGTGCGCAAGCTTATGAAAGCTCAAGGATTTAAAAAGAGCGGACCCAGAAGTTGCACGATCGCCGGATTAAGCCTAAATACTTCTATGTTGGCCAAAATGTCTTGTTGTTTAATACTAGGTTGAAGCTGTTCCCAGGAAAGCTAAGATCCAGATGGGAAGGGCCATATGAAGTGTTGGAGGTGTTTGAGAACGGTGCAGTCAAGATCCGAACTGAAAAGGGAAATCAGGTGGTAAATGGACAACGTTTGAAGGAGTATATAGGACACTACGATCCGGAGAAGGAGAGCCAAGCAGTGGCAGACCCGGCTTATGTTCAATAAAAACAGCATTAAAATTATAAAAATTTCATTTCATGTATTGATGCATTGTTTTAATTCAAAAACAGAAAGTATCCAAAAGTCAATTAAACATTTAGAGTACTAAGACTCTAAATGTGAGGATGTTGATAATTGGAGAAAATCTAACAGGGGTAATTTATTTGTCTTGCAGAAACCATGGAACCACAAAAAAAGGAGCAGAAAAGTACAGCAGAAAACCAGGTTCCCGGTTGGATTGATCCCATGAATTTAAGAAAATAATTCCGGAAATTAAAGCAATTTAAAATCCGGAATAATTTTTGCAAACAAGTGGAATTAATCCAACCTATCTTATGCAAGTAGGATTTTATTAAATCAGCCCATCATAACATAAAAATATTTTGGACTAAAATTTTCTAAGTCCAAAATAAATAAAATCAACTGGGGCCCAATTCCATCTACTCGGGCCCAGTCTGCAGAATTTTGAAAATTCTGAAATCTGAGTGTTGACAGGAGTCAACTCAGTTACGACGCAGTCCTTAATTACGACTCTATCCTAGTATAACGTCGTAGTAAATGGATAGCGTCGTAGTACCCCTTGGTCTCACTCCCGACCTACGACGCTACTGTAATACCCCGAAAGAGTGTATGGAAAAAATAGCTTAAAAGGATTGAAAAATCTACTCATGTCAACAAGGTGCACCTTTCTTTTCTGGTGACCATCCCATAAGAACTCCAAAGTTAAGCGTGCTTGCCTTGGGGTAATTTTAGGATGGGTGACCTCCTGGGAAGTTTCTCAGGGTGTGCGCGAGTGAGGCCAAAGCGCACTGGAAAGAGTTCTGTTGACCTGTGGGGCTAGACTTCAATTCCGAAAAGAAGCTCAAAGGCACCTCCGGTTTCATAGCGGGCCGGGGTGTTACAGAATGGTATCAGAGCCAACCTGCGACCGCGTGTTGTGCTGGGAGTACCAGTCAGGCGTCTAGCGGGGCAAAGATCCTGAGGGATTTTTATTAGGCGATCGAGGCGCAATGAGGACGTTGCGTTCTCAAGTGGGGGAGATTGTAATACCCCGAAAGAGTGTATGGAAGAATAGCTTAAAATGATTGAAAAATCTACTCATGTCAACAAGGTGCACCTTTCTTTTCTGGTGACCATCCCATAAGAACTCCAAAGTTAAGCGTGCTTGCCTTGGGGTAATTTTAGGATGGGTGACCTCCTGGGAAGTTTCCCAGGGTGTGCGCGAGTGAGGCCAAAGCGCACTGGAAAGAGTTCTGTTGACCTGTGGGGCTAGACTTCAATTCCGAAAAGAAGCTCAAAGGCACCTCCGGTTTCATAGCGGGCCGGGGTGTTACAGGAAATCTGTTTGAAGGCTTACCAATGAATCTATCACTGAAATCCTTGTTCCACTCCCTTGCTTGGTCGTTATAGGTTGCCGGAAAGTCGCCGGAAGTCCGTCGGAAGTTCGTCGGGAGAGTGTTTTGGCTTGGGAGAGTTTGAGAGAGCTTTAGGAGGTTGTTGTGACTGCTTATGGGGTGGGGAGACAACCCTAGGTCGACCTTATTCACCTTCCCCCGTCCAAAATCCCCTTTCCAAAGTCGGGGGTCGAATTATGGTAAGAAATCGCCGAAAACGCGCAAGTTGCCAAAACCTGTAGAGCCACGCGGGGTTGGCGCGCCTTTTGGCCAAACCCCAACCGGGCAACGCGCGGTCCCCGCCTGGACTGCGGTCCGGGCGGGTCCGTGCGATCCGATCCGTCGGGTCTTTTTCTCCTCTCTTTCGGACTTCTATCCTTCCACGTTTTCACGCTCGATTTTCCGGGTCATTTTCGGATTATGCTTCTCATCATAAATTTATTCCGACTTAATTCGATTTCACGTCTGAAATCTTAGGTTTAGGTCCGTCGGGTTCTAAATCGTCGTCTTTTGATTTCCGAGCATTTCCGAGTTTATGGGTTCTCGGAAACAAAACTTTCTTTCCTATTGGATTAATTCCTATTTTTATATTCTAAAATTTACGGGTATTACAGTCTACCCCCCTTAAGAACCAACTTCATCCTCGAAGTTGCACTTCATCCTCTCGCGAGTTCGGGCATTGTTTGATTAGGCGATTGTATTATTGTGTGTCGTTGTTTGTTATTATTTAACTGAACCCAGAATTGAAATTTCCGAGTTGCCTACGTACCCCGTGAAGGGATCAAGTCATTACGTAGTTCAAAACAATTTGAATTTGTTTCTTTGGGGTACAAAGTATTCGTATAAAATATCCGGAAATATTCGGGTCGTCACATCCTCCCCCTCTTAAGATTGCAGTTATGCCCCCATAACTGTTGTTGCATTGTCTTGGAATAGGGTTGGGTAACGATCCTTCATGTTTGCCTCTAGCTCCCACATTGCCGTCTCGGCTTCGTGGTTAGACCAAAGAACCTTAACCCTCCTCACGGTCTTATTCCTTGTTACCCTCTCCTTCTTGTCGAGTATTCGCACCGGAATTTCTTCGTAGCTTAAGTCATCGTCCAGCTCAATTTCCTCCGGTTGGAGTACGTGGGTCGGATCATGGACGTATTTCTTCAGTTGCGAGACGTGGAACACGTCGTGGACACGAGCAAATTGTGGCGGTAATGCTAGTCGGTATGCAAGATTCCCCACTCTTTCTAGGATCTCGTATGGTCCTATGTACCGTGGGCTTAATTTTCCCCGCTTGCCAAAGCGCATCACACCCTTCATCGGTGATACCTTTAACATGACCTTATCGCTTATTTGGAATTCTAAATCTTGCCATCTCACGTCGGCATAGCTCTTTTGCCGGTCCTGCGCGGCTCTCATCTTTCCTTGGATTATTTTAACTTGTTGAGCCATGTCCTCAACAAGTTGCCGTCCAATTACCATAGTCCTCTCGCCCTCTTCCCAGCTCAATGGGCTTCGGCATTTGCGTCCATACAGTGCCTTGAAAGGTGCCATGCCAATGTTAGCATGGTAGCTGTTGTTGTAGGAAAATTCGATCAAGGGTAAGTGATTTTCCCAACTTCCTTTAAACTCTAATACGCATGCCCTCAGCATGTCTTCCAAAGTTTGGATCGTCCTTTCCGTTTGTCCATCCGTCATGGGATGGAACGCGGTACTCATCTTTATCTTCGTACCGAGGGCTTCTTGTAGTTTTGTCCAAAAATGTGAGATGAATCTACTGCCTCTGTCCGAGATGATGTCATGTGGTACTCCATGTCGTCGTACCATGTTGTCGACATATGCCCTTGCCAATTGGTCCATGGACCAGGTATCCTTCATAGGGATAAATATAGCAACTTTTGTCAACCTATCCACGATCACCCAGATTTTGTTCATCCCCTTCGGTGAACGTGGTAGTCCCGAAACGAAATCCATTGAAATGCTATCCCATTTCCAACTTGGGATTTCCAATGGTTGCATCAATCCTAAGGGTTTCTGCCGTACGGCCTTGACCTTCTGGCAGGTGAGGCATCTTGCCACAAACTCGGCTATTTCTCTCTTCATGTTCGGCCACCAATAGTTCTTCTTTATGTCCTTGTATAGCTTCTCGCCTCCGGGATGGACCGAGTATGGGGTATTATGGCCTTCCTCCATCACTCTTTGCTTCAGGTCCTCGCGTTTTCGCGGTATGCACCACCCTCCCTTGAAGCGGATGCTTCCGTCCTCATGGATTTTAAAATCCATTGCCTTTCCTTCAGCAATGCTCTTCCTAATTTCCTCCAGCTTTTCATCACCCTGTTGTGCCAGTCGTATCTCATCGAGTATGGTAGATTCTACTACCATCGTGTTGACGACCTCACTTACTTCGCCAGAGTGTACCAACTCCAGACTTAATTTTGCCAAGTCTCTGTACAACTCGGCCAGTACCACAAGTGAATTCACCACGTGTTGCGTCTTTCGACTCAAGGCATCGGCCACGACGTTGGCTTTTCCTTCGTGGTACGCGATTTCCAGGTCGTAATCCTTAATCAGTTCCAACCATCTTCTTTGCCTCAAATTTAGCTCTTTTTGCGTGAATATATACTTGAGGCTCTTATGGTCGGTGAACATCCGACACTTTCGCCCATAGAGGTAATGCCTCCATATCTTTAGAGCGAACACGACTGCGGCTAGCTCCAAGTCGTGCGTCGGATAGTTCTCTTCGTGTGGCTTTAGTTGACGTGATGCGTATGCTATAACCCTTTGATCTTGCATTAGCACGCATCCCAATCCTTCCTTCGAGGCGTCGCTGTACACCTCGAAGTCTCCATCCTCCGATGGTAATGCCAACACCGGCGCTGTAGTAAGCCGTTTCTTCAATTCTTGGAATGTGGAATCACACTCAATGGTCCAGTTGTATTTCACCCCTTTCTTTAACAGCTGTGTCAATGGGCGAGCGATCCTTGAGAAATCCTTTACAAACCTTCGGTAGTACCCTGCCAATCCGAGAAAACTTCTTATCTCGGTTGGATTCTTCGGTGGCGCCCATTCGGTTACTGCCGAGATCTTTGCTAGGTCTACTGCCACTCCGTTGGCGGATACGATATGTCCCAGAAATGCCACTTCTTTTAGCCAGAAGTTGCATTTGGACAACTTACCATACAGCTGATTTGCTCGTAAGATCCCTAGCACTTTGTGTAAGTGTTCGGAATGCTCTTCTTCGCTTTTCGAGTAGATCAGGATGTCATCTATGAACACCACTACGCATTGATCTAATAATTCCCGAAACATGTTGTTCATGAGATTCATGAACATCGCTGGGGCGTTCGTCAGCCCGAATGATAGCACCGTGAATTCGTAGTGCCCGTAGCGAGTTCTGAATGTCGTCTTTGGGATATCCTTTTCGGCGATCCTTAATTGGTGATACCCTGATCGCAAGTCGATCTTTGAAAATACTGAAGCTCCCTTCAGTTGGTCGAACAAATCCTCGATTCTGGGCAACGGGTACTTGTTCTTGACCGTGACTTGGTTAAGCCCTCTATAATCGATGCATAGTCGTAGACCTCCATCTTTCTTCTTCACGAATAAGACCGGGGCTCCCCATGGGGACGTGCTCGGCCTTATGTAACCCTTCTCTAGCAACTCCTCGAGTTGTTCTTTTAGTTCCTTCATTTCTAGCGGTGCCATACGGTAAGGAGCCTTTGAGACAGGCTCCGTTCCCGGGATAAGATCTATGGTGAACTCCAGATCTCTCTCAGGCGGCATACCGGGAACGTCTTCCGGGAATACATCCGGGTATTCTCTCACCACCGGAATGTTACCCACCTTGACCTCTTCGGCCTCAAGGTTATGAATGTAGCATGCATATAACGCGTAGCCTTTACGCATTAAGCTACATAGCTTCATGGCGTTAACTATCTTGGTAGACTTCTTAGGGGGTTGGGAGTAAAAGATGACTCTCCTTCCCCTACTCTTTGACAACGTGATCTTTTGTTTTTGGCAATCGATCACGGCTTCATATTGGGTTAGCCAATCCATCCCTAGTATGACGTCAAAATCCTGTAGTTCGAATTCTACCAAGTTCGCGAAAAATTCTACGTTCTTTATAACTATCGGAATTCCGTTATATCGCTTAGAGCATGACACTACCTCTCCCGATGGAAGTTGAATCCCTAAGTTAATCAATTCGCACTCAGGTAGATCTAGCCTAGGTAAGACTTTAGATGATATTATCGAACAACTAGCCCCTGAGTCAAACAGAACTCTAAGGGGTGTACTTAAGACATGGAACGTGCCTCCCATTACGTCTCCATTACTGCCTACACATTATTCTCAAGAAGGTTCGGTTTTTGACCTTGTTCCTTGTCGGCCTCTCCTTGCTGAAGGTTCACCATATCTATTCTCCTTTCGATTGCCTCCTCCGGCGTTCGACATCCCCTAGTCTTGTGACCAAACTTGCCGCACTTATAGCAGGCTCCAGGCTTCGGGCATTGGCGCACCAAATGTGCATGGTTGCATTGTGGGCAGCGTGGTATGAACGCACCACGATTGTCATCTCGACTGTCCGGGTTCTGTGGCTGGTCAGGTTCGGCGACTAGGTCCTCCCTCTTGGTAATATTATGAATCCGGGTCCGACACTCTTTCATCCGATGTCCCTGTCGACCACACCGAAAACATGTGCCAGGTTGAGGGCATCCCCTCACCAGATGAGTTTGGTTACACCTTGGACATCGGGGCACGTAGCCACTACGTTTGAAGATTATCACGTTGCTCCTCCCTTTGCTGCCTCGGGGCGGTCTATTCGGGCCTGCACGAAGATGGTTCCTATCATCTTTGTGGTTGCTATTAACCTTGTCTTGCCCCTGGTTGACTAGCGCGTTCCCTAAGACAACCAGAGCTTCCCCTATGGTCCTTAGGCGTCCGTCTACATTACTAGGACTAAGGGCTGCTTGCCCTCCTTGATTGGATGCACCAACGATTTGTATTGGTACGTTGCGTTGTCGTGGCCCTTCGTTGGTGTTGGGTGGGATGGGTGGATTGCAAGGTCTTCCTCTCGGTGCCATGCTGTTGCAAGAACGAGAGAGTTTAGATTCCTTTTGTTGAAGTATTATATAATGCTTATAAAATAATTTAATTAAATAAATGACGATATTAACAGGTATTAGTCTACTGGAACCTGTAGTATAGGTTGTTGGGATTTAGCGTATCGTTTGTTGTTATTTGGTGTTGGTCCTACTTGCTGTTTTGTTTTTGTTTCGTTTTGTTTTTTTTGAGACCCTAGGGTCCAGGGTGTTGGGGTTTAGGGTTTTAGGGTTTAGGGTTAGGGTTGGAGATACCCTTGTTCGATATTCATCTCCACATAATGTTTATATATATATATTTACATATTTAGGTTATTTATTACTACTTGTATTTTTGTTTAGTTGTTATCTATAGGTCATTGATTATTATTACCTTGTTCATTTGTTTGATCGGGTTTTAGCAGGGTACTCGAAAAGAAATAATTTAATTAAAATGTAAGGAATACTTTAAATATACTTGTATAAAATAAATGCTTGTAGATTTATTACTCAAGAGAAAATTTTTCAGCTGATTACAAGCATTCGTAACAGGAATGAAATAGTAGTGCTAGTACTAGTTTTGAAAAAAAAGAAACATAGATAGTAGTGCATCAGTATGGGCTCCAAGTCTAGAGGGCATGGGTAGGTGCATCCTCGATGGGATCGTCTCCGTCGCTGGGTATGTCAATCGGTGCTGCAGCATTAGGGTGAGGTCCCGGGTTCTGAAGGACCCCTCCGTCAATCTCGTTGGCTAAGGTAGTCAACTCCCAGGCTACGTTCCCTATTTGTTCCTCCAAGTCATCACCCTTGTCTTGGAGTTGGGCCACTTGGGCTTGGAGTTCGGCGACTTGATTTTGCAGCTGGGTTATGTTATGATGATCGGTCTCCCTAAGATGCCCCAGATGGGCCACTTGGCCCTCTAGTTGTCCTACTCGAGTCTTGAAATAGTTGATATGTTGTTGGGACTCTAAATATGCGTTAGTCAGTTTCACCATCAAGTTGACCATGTTCGTGTTGGGTTCGGCCATCTAATGTCAACAAGGAGGTTAGAGTTAGAGTATGTTTCGAATATAAGTCATGATATGTAGGAATTTAAATCTATATGGATATGCACATGCAATCCCCCCAAAAGTTAATTTAATTTAATTTAAATTTAATCATGGATTAAAAAAAAAAACTGGGCCTCTATATTGGCCAAAAATAATAATTTGGACTTAAGAAATAAAAACATAGGTATTTGGGCCAAAATGGTTGGGCTTATAATAAATAATTATTGGGTCAATAGTTTGACCCCCTTTTTGGGCTCAAAATATTACACTAAAATAATAATACTATTAGTCTTAAAAATAATAATGATAATAATAAATTTAAAAATAATACTTAGTTCAAAATATTTTAAAATAATAATAATAGTAGCTTTAAAATATTCCGGCTCTGATACCAACTTGTAACACCCCGGATTTGATAACCCAGGCCGGGATGTCACCGCCACATCTCTCTAGCAAGACACGGATTCTCCGAGCTTGCCAAAGAGATGCAAGGCTATAGGTATTGCAAAAAGATTTAAAAACAAGTCCGGAATCTATTTAAAAATAATAATAAGTGGCATCCACACATATAGTAGTAGTAATAATATATCACAGCGGAAAAAATGTAAAGTGGGCCGACATGGCCAAAACTCGGGATTTACATGCCCGTTATGCAAGTATCGTAAAAGCAATAAAAACAATGTTTAAGTTTTTCCATCCCCCAATGCATATGCTCATGCATTATCTTCATACTTTGAAAGGAAAAGAGAAAACAACAATTTTATCAGTATATAAAATACTGAGTAAGTCGATCCTAACATAGCAATAAAGGGATTTAATTAGATAATTTAAAATTTCACTCCTAACATGCATTCACAAAATTTAAAGGAAATAATAATTTTAATTGTGTACTTGAACATGCATCTAATCCACAATAACAATTTAGTCATGATATGAAATTTAAAGACATAATTTAAATGCATAATTTAAAGGCATGCATAAATAAATAAATAATCAAAAATATTAAATCTTTTATTTTCCCCGTTACGTAACCATTTCTCAGTGTTTTGTATAGCCGGTGATCCGGCGGCCGCAGCCGTTTCGTAAGTATCTCGTTTAGCCGGTGATCCGGCGGCCGCAGCCGTATCTGCCATACCCAGTACCACTCCGGAGCCTCGAGAAATCCATACGGACAACCCGAGAGAGTAGGCCATGTATCTCCCGCCGATTGGCGTAATATCTCATCAAATTCTCTCGTCCATTATAGGCCCGAAGAGAAAGGCTAGAGGGGCACCCTGCAGAGCACTCACCCTCCACCAAGTATCTCATGTATCGTTTAGATTTAATGTATCGGGGTTTTTCAAAAGTATAGATGTATCGTATTTCAAATCTTTGATCGTTCGTTTCGAAATTTCAAAATCCTTCGATTTAAAAGTATCTTGGCGTCACAGTTTACGCCTTTTCAATTTAAAAGTTCGGTTTAAGTCCGAAAAATCTGAAAATTTCACAGTTTATGCAAAACACCCTAACGAACAACGTTCGTGTTTTAACTTTTTCGAAATAAGTTGAGGAAACATGTCAAAAATCGATTTTATTATGCAAACAGGAATCTGTCCGGACTCAGGTTTGACACAGTTCTAAGTTTCGACTTTTTAACATATCAAATGGACTTCAAAAATTCTGAAATTTTATATGCACATACTAGACATGATTATCTACAACTTTCATTTAGATTGCAAGGATCAAATCGGACTAGAAAATATAGAAACATGCTCATCAAGTTCGAATATGAACACTGTCAGGTTTTTCGAAAAGTCCTAGTAAACAGTTTATGTTCGGCGCGATTTGAAATAGCAAACGTTAACGAAAATGTCTGAACTTTTTACACAACCTAGATTTATGTGTTAGGATTAAAAGTCTAGTTTTGAGTTTCTCGGATTGAATCCTCGAAATAGGAGTTTTAGGCCGATTTCAAAAACTGCGCACGTTGGGGGTTTTTAATTTCGATTTTTACGTTTCGTTACATTACGCCTATACCGGACGCCCCTAAATCACCCGTATTGATATGGAAGGCCCAACTTACAGTGGTTGTGTTCTTGAGTAGTCCTAGGGTCGCTCGGCTCGTCCAAAATCCTACGAACGGATCTACGAAACGCAAAGTTCCCGACTTTGGCCACGATCGTATTTGCAACCAACAATTCGAGAGTTAGATTGGGGATTTGAGAGGAAAAACGAGAATGGAAATCTGTTTGAAGGCTTACCAATGAATCTATCACTAAAATCCTTGTTCCACTCCCTTGCTTGGTCGTTGTAGGTTGCCGGAAAGTCGCCGGAAGTCCGTCGGAAGTTCGTCGGGAGAGTGTTTTGGCTTGGGAGAGTTTGAGAGAGCTTTAGGAGGTTGTTGTGACTGCTTATGGGGTGGGGAGACAACCCTAGGTCGACCTTATTCACCTTCCCCCGTCCAAAATCCCCTTTCCAAAGTCGGGGGTCGAATTATGGTAAGAAATCGCCGAAAACGCGCAAGTTGCCAAAACCTGTAGAGCCACACGGGGTTGGCGCGCCTTTTGGCCAAACCCCGCCCGGCCAGCGCGCGGTCCCCGCCTGGACTGCGGTCCGGGCGGGTCCGTGCGATCCGATCCGTCGGGTCTTTTTCTCCTCTCTTTCGGACTTCTATCCTTCCACGTTTTCGCGCTCGATTTTCCGGATCATTTTCGGATTATGCTTCTCATCATAAATTTATTCCGACTTAATTCGATTTCACGTCTGAAATCTTAGGTTTAGGTCCGTCGGGTTCTAAATCGTCGTCTTTTGATTTCCGAGCATTTCCGAGTTTATGGGTTCTCGGAAACAAAACTTTCTTTCCTATTGGATTAATTCCTATTTTTATATTCTAAAATTTACGGGTATTACAGCTACATTGAACTACGACGCTACACCAGTGTCGTACCAATAGTATAGCGTCGTGGTTGACTTTTTCCCTTTATTCTAGTTACGACACTGAACCCACCCTACGACGCTAGCATAGCGTCGTAGGACAAGTATAGCGTCGTAACAGCATTTCTCCCGCCTATAAATACCCCAACCCTTCATCTTCCCCATTTTCACTTTTCACTTTCAGTTTCTTCCAAACCCTTTTCCTGAGAAAGAACGCACAGTTCTTCTCTACTTTTTCCAACCAAAACCAGAGGATACTATGGCCAAATTTTTCCGACTCTTTCCAAACTTGGGACCGATGCCTCCCTCTCCCCCAAGGGAGTAAGATCTTTCATTTCCCCTTCCCATTCTCGAACCCTCCCCCTGTTTCTGCGATTTTACTTGGCATTTTGTGTCTATACTTGTAAATAACTTTTATATAGCATAATGTGCCTTGTTTGTTATGGGAGAGTATTTTCAGTTTCCTTTTGACACTGCCTGTGTTGACCAAACATGTTATGGGATGTAGATGTTTGACTTTGTGCTATTGTTAAAGATGTTTAAAAACTTGTGGAACTTTTGATTTTTGAAACCCACAAGAACCCTGATGTTTGAACTGTTAGGGTTTGAAAAATTTTGAAACCCAAAAACTGAAAAATCAACTGATGAGCATTAGGGTGTTATTTTGAGCACCATGATGCTTTTAGTTTCTCTAAGATCTTGACAAAGTTTGAGTGTTTATTTTTGTTCAAACCTTGTGAGGTTTAATTTTGTGTTAATAATGATTTTTGCTTGCTGTTGTGGACAAAGGGAGCATTTATTTGGGTGTTCTTTTTGGCATATCTGTTGCAACATGCCAAAATCTTTTGGGAATAAATGTTTGTCTGTTTTTGGAAACATAGTACAGACACCCAATGGGAGCTTCCCACTTTTCAGTAAAAGTGACCTTTTTGAAAAAGACAAAATAGTAGGTAGTTCTTTCTATTTAAGATTGACCAACTTATTTTGTTCCCAATGGAACATAAACTAGTGTAATAAAATAGCAGTCTCTTCTCATCATGTGGACTGTTATCACTTAGAAAATTCCAAAAATTGGGACCACAAAATCCCATCTTTTATTAAATAAATTTGGTCAACCCTTTAAATTAAAATATGATTTTCCTTACTTTTATAACTTGAACTGCCCATGTCTCATTTCCAAACAGTTCAAGTTGAGCAGTTCCGAGCCGCCGCGTCACCAATTGCACATTCCTCGATTCGCGTTCCGTTCCATTCCATTGCACTTTCAACAATCACCTCGGGATTGTTTAAAAATTGGAAAATCAAGTTTTTGGGCCCTATAGCCCATTAAAAAGATTGTTGGTCTATGACCATTTTTGTTTTACCTATGCTTTATATTAAAATTCAAGTTGGAAATTTAATGATCTCACATCTAGAGCAAAGCTCTAAATGTGAGGATGTTGGTTTCCAAACTTGAATGGTTTCTGAGAAAATTATAAAATTGGATTCATCGCCCTCTATCTTTTCAGGGACAACATTTTCCAAATCCCGGACCCAGTGCCCGGAGAGACCCAGCTGCTGGACCTTCCACTGGAGCAGCTAGGAGAAATTCTCTCCCGAATCGGGGAGGATGAAATGAAGGAAGTGTTCAGAGCTAGGGAAACTTGCACGAAGCTGAGGGACGCAGGCGATCTCACCATCGTCTACAAGCGGTGTGAACTGGAACTCTCCTCCGTGAAAATGTGGCAACAACGTATTCGGAGGCAGAAGGAAGAATTTCTGCAGAAATGCATAGAGGCAGAAAATTTCAACCTTCAGATCGCCCCGGCAATAGAAGCATTTACAGAAGGAGATGAAGATCAAGCCTGTGAGATGCTGCGACTAGGGATAGAGGATAATCACAAAGCGTCAATCTTTGTGCGAGGGCTGATGCTGATGAGCAAGCATGAGGAGAGCCAAGTTCTTCTAGGGATCAAGATGATAGAGAGAATGGCAACTGATAGATCAATCCTGGCCTACACAGCCACCAACACCATCTCATGGCTGGCAGATAACCTGGACTCCCCTGGTCTATTTGAAGGCCAAGCAATTCGGAACTACTGCCAAATGGGGCGAGGACACCCGGTAGAACACAATGGCTGGTGCTTGCGATGTAACTTGACAGACTTCATCTTCTGGAGCAGAATCTTCTTTCCCTAGAACCCGAAGGAAGGGTGAATCCTAAAAAAATGTTTTATTTTAATGTAAACATCATATGAGGGAATTCTTCTTTTGTATGCAGGTTCGTACTAACTTCATAAGAATCTCTTGTAAATGATGTAATTTATCGCCTTCCATGAATGGAACTCAAGCTTTGAGATCCGCGAACAACTTTTATTTGTTTATTCTCTTCTTAAAAAGATGTCTGACAGTCCGAGATGAATAAGTGACTGTCAGGCCAAAAATATGCTGTTGACATACTCCGTATGTCAGTAGTGCCTCTTCACCGCTTTAAATTTAATAACCAGCAAAAAGTATGCATAAACCTGTTCTAAATTCACATGTTGAATTTAAGCTCGTGATTAAATTTTCAAACTCTTAAATTGGGATAATATAATTGAGAACATGCATGACATAAATTCCTAAGGTTTTGAGCTATAAAAATTTAATGATGCAATCAGCTTATTGGGTAATAAATTTTCATGTTGAAAATTTTGACTGAATAAATTGTTAGAATTAAGCTTTGATTAACTTTTAGAATATTGTATGATATGAATCAATCAAACCTTGAGATATTTGAGCCATGAGTCACTTTTACTCATTTATTTTCTTTGATGTGTGAATCAGTTTGATTAAAGGAAACTAGAACTTGCAATTGGGACCGATTCAAGACCATGCCATATTCCCGAAATCGAGCATATGATCCAGGCACTTAGAAAACCAATTTTTTGGCCTTCTTTTGAAATTCAAACCCAAAAATATTTTCCCTTTAGGATTAACCAAGTTGAGCCTTTAAGCCTAATTTTTCTTTGAAGCCCTCTATATTTTTCCCAGCCTACAAAAAGACCAAAATATTCAAACCCAAGTGTGCAAGAATAAATTCCATCAAAGGCATTGAATTTACGATCATAAAAAAATGTATCAATCGGTAAGTTATAAGCCCATTCAAAAAAAATAAAAAATAAAAAAAATGTTGAATTCAATTCAACAAAAATAAATTGCAAATGACAAAGCAATTAGACATAATCTAATGTCATGCAATAATAAAGAAAAGCAAAAGAAAGAAGAAACATTGATGATCATGAATTTTAAATAAAAATGTCAAGCTATGATAGTATTAATTCTTGCCACTTCTTAGCCCAATAATTCCTTTCCACACCAAATGTTACAACCGTATGCCCCATTATAACCTTGAATAAGACCTCATGATCTCGATTTAAGGAAATGAGCCGGTGGCGAGTTGGTCTAATTGCAAGCTTATGGGATAATTTAATTAAATTTGATTTTGAGCGTTCAATGATCAAACCCCATTTGAGAGTGAGTGAATTTTCCGATTCTCTTATATGTGAGGCTCTATTTCATGAATTATGTTCGTGTCATATCTTAATTCTAATTTTTAATCTTTGCATCTTTGAAACATGATATTCATGAAGGATTGACAATAATGCTTGATTTGTAGGCCCGATGTAGTGAGCAAGTATCATTCATTAAACACTGCAATCAAGGGAATTTAATACTTGTAGTTTTTTATTGTCTTATCCCAATCCAAAAAGAATGTGATTTATGAAGCCACGAAAATGAATTGAATATGGAGAGTCCGTGTTCTTAGGAACATTGACTCTGACTGCTCGGGGACGATCAGTATTAAATGTGAGGATGTTGATAATGGCCAGAATGTCCATTATTTTCAATCCATTTCCGTGTCTGAAACGGGCATTTGAAAGCATTCCGGTCTTATATTAAATAAGAAAGCAGTTGAATTGGACTGATTTATGCATAATTGTAAAAATATTGAGCTGGTATGTAAAATGCATAAATATGTAATTTTGTTACACATTTATGCTAGAAAAATCCAAAAACATGAGAAAAAGAAAAGAAAAGAAAAAGGAAACAAAAAGATGGGAAAAGAAATGAAAACCCACAAAAAGTTGAATTTTCCAGGTAATTACGACGCTAGCCACAACTACCACGCTGAGCAAGTATAGCGTCGTAGCCGAGCATAGCGTCGTAGGCAGAAATGGAGACAGAACTTTGAAGGAAGAACTACGACGCTGAGCCAGCATAGCGTCGTACTCAAGCATAGCGACGTAGTAGAGGACTGCGTCGTAAGCTGTCCATTTAGAGACAAAGAGTGTTTTGAGATGGAAGACTACGACGCAGTGCCCATAGCGTCGTAGTGAAGATAGCGACGAAGCCAAGTATAGCGTCGTACCAAGCTGCAGAATTCAAATTCAAGGGTCTGGGGGCCCATGGGCCTAGGGTTTCTCGCCTATATATAGAGGTGTTGACTCCCTGGTCTTGTCACTTCATACATTCCACACTTGGAGGCAACTGGAGTTCTTGAAAACAGTGTAGGTTAGTTAGAGTAGTTAGTTTTATTTTTTGTATTATTTAATTTATGCATCTAGCTTAGTTTAAATTTTTGCATAGATTAGTGTTATTTTGAGACTTTCAGTTTAGTGTAGCCAGTTTTATACTTATTTCAGCTTTGTTAAACTCTTATTTAGGTTTGAAATACCCAAATGATGGGTATTATCAAACCATTTTATGAAAAATGGAAAGTTAAGCTTTAAAGAATCCCAAAAACATGAAATGGAAATGATTCCATGGATTTACTTGCTTTATTTTGGTTTAATGACCATTCGGTCATCTTATTTTTCTTTTGCAAATGGGTTTTCTGTTTTCTTTCCTTATTTCTGGTTCTTATGCATATCTTTTATGGTTGAAAACCCTTATTTGGGTTTGTGGTTCATGGGTGTGTTTTAGCTTATTATGCCATGTTTTCTCTACATTTTGGCTTGTTGTTTACTGCTTATTTCATTACTGTTCTTGCATTGATGAACTATGAACTTGAAAACAGGGTTTGCAATCGCATAGATTGCATTACCCAACCAACAACACAAATTGAGTTAGCTACGACGCTAACCGCCCTACGACGCTATCCACTGATAGCGACGTAGGGCAGAGTTTGACGTCGTAGTTACTACAGAATGTGAACAAAATTTTGCCCTACGACACTAGACCTACGACGCTATCCACTGATAGCGTCGTAACTTTTGTCTAAGGTTGTAGGACCCCAAAACTCTTCATTTTTCATAAAAATCTACCTACGACGCTATGACCACGACACTATCCTAGGATAGCGTCGTAATTTAGTGCATAACGTCATAACTTTCCCTTTTTCTAACTCTTCAGAAAATCCACCTACAACGCTACACCTACGACACTATCCTAGGATAGCGTCGTAATTTAGTGTATAGCGTCGTAGCAACTTCTTCCTCTTTAAAAACCATCTCTCCTCACTACGACGCTAAACCTTACGCCGTAAACCACGTTTAACGTCGTAGGCCATGCATAGCGTCGTATCACCTCAATTCTAAACCTCATGTACGACACTAACACTACGACGCTACCTTAGGATAGCGTCGTAATCATGTTTAGCGTCGTATATAAACTCTTTAAACACCAAGATTTTTACCTCCATCACCAATCCATGACGACGCTATCCCCACAACGCTATCCTAGGATAGCGTCGTAACATCTGTATAGCGTCGTAATTGGCAGCTTTGCCAGATTTTCCATTTCTCCATTTTCGTCATTAATTAATTGAACCCTTAAGTCAATAATTAAATATCATAATTAGCGATGATTAAGATCGATAATTACTTTGATTAAAGGATCTTTGTTCAATTCTCCCTAAAACATTTTTCTATAAACAAAACCTTAATGCCTTAAGCAGATAATCCGGACTGTAATTAATTATGGAGTGAATGATTATTTAAGATATTAATTATGGATTGATTCCATAACATTGCATGAGAAACCAATGTCTCTCATACAAGGCACTGTCTTTATTTCTATTCTAGTTTATCCTTTTTTGTGATGTATGAACAAACAGTGAGAGATATTACAGAATAATGTTGGCGAACGGTCCCCTCACCGGGAAATGAAGTAGCCCGTAATTTGTATATTAATTACTGTTTGTTATTTTGCATGGTTTGGATAATAACTAACAAGATCAGGCGAACGGTCCTTTCACCGGGAAATGAAGTAGCCGCTTGGTTAATTACTGTCCAAATACAGTTTTATTTTCTTTGTCTTAATTTCTAAACCCAAATTCCAATCTGTAATATAAGTTGGTTAATATCTGTCAATATTGGCCAATGAATATTGCTGAAAGGAAGCATGTACGTTTTTGTCAGAATTCACAGACAGTAGTGGCCCAACTGGTAGCGACACTGCCATTTTAGGGTTTCTGCTGTCTAAATTCGCTCCATCCGAGTAGTTGGGAAATTGGAAAGCAACTGTTTGCATTCCACCTGATTACTCTGCCACCCTTTTGGCCTCACGGCCACCTCATTCTGTGTCATGCGTTCTGTCTAAACCCACCATTATATTTTGGGTTGATTAATTTTACACTTTCATATATCTTTATGCATGATATTATTATGTAGCTAATGTGGTCCATAATATTTTGGGATCCTTCCCTTAGACATAGAAGTCTAGATTTAAAATAGATACCGCATATTAAACTTCTAACAAAAATTCATTTATAAAATCCGGATCTGAGTAAGGGATAAATTCCTCAGTTATGTCTAGTTCATATTCTGTCAACGGTTAATTTCTGGGAAATTAGAAGCAGAGTCAGCGATTAGGTCTCTTCTAGACCGAAAGGGTCTGTGTTCTTATTGAGAGTCTAGTACCTGTTTAGGGAATGATTTTCACATTTATTATTTTCCAAAATTGTTATGTGTTGGGAATTTAGTCTTAACTGTCACACCGAGATGGGATCCACTTGGATTCAAATACAGTGTGATAGGTAATTCTAGAGGAACAATGCGTAGGCCTTGGTTATTTTCTAAGATACGGTTGAGTTCCTTTTAACTGCTATCCTCTTCTGCCAAAGCCTATTTTTGAGTCCTGAGTGAGTGCATCCGGAATGAACTAACCTATTAGTTCGTTTCATTAGTTTGTATCTCATAACCACCCGGAAGGAAGTGAACACTGCGAGCGGTTCACCAAGATCTGGGAATTCTTGATCCACATCCAGTCATCCTGACTGGGGGCTGTCTTTTACTACCAGTACGAAGCTTTTGAAACTTCCGAGTGATAGGATTTTAAATGCTTTCTTTACTGCTTTCTTTTAATTGCATTCGTAGAGGTCACTCGGATGTGTCTCTAGATCTTCTAACTGCTACTAGGACTGAGAGTTAAGGGATAGTTCAGGGCTTGATTAGAAACTTTGGGTGTGACGCGGGGGAATGATAGCAGTACTTGGCAATTCAACTAATGACTTGACATGTGTTGCTTGACCATCACAGATGAAATATCATACCCTGGCCGGGGCAGTTATGAATCTGTGATATCTTAGAACTTGTGGTCTTAAGAACATGTAAACTTACACTGTAAGTACCTGTCTGTTAAAGGGAACATGGTGCTGAGAACATGAGAATTCGCTTTCTGACAGGATTGTCCCAAACAAAGATCTGTGTGTAAAAATGGAAGTTTAATTATGTTTTATCTAAACCTTGTCCAATCTTTATTCTTTCCTCCCTGTCCATTCTGTCATCATTTTGAATCAGCTTCATAGATACTATAGCATGGATTTACAGTTTTTATTGTTTTTGTGGAATTATTTCAGCATGTCCTTTAGCTTATTTAACAGCCTTCATAATGTAGATTAAATTCAGTCATGTAGTTGTTAGTCCAACTTCAAAACTGATTTGAGCAAAACGAGTGGAAAATCTAGTAAAACGACGTGGGACCTGCTTCTATCGCACATCCTCCAGTGAACGATCCGGTCTTACTATAAATTACTGCAATTTTTGATACCGTTTGTTTCGGGGGCACGGTTTCTTAACACGAGTAATAAAAACGTGACAACCTATAAATATATCCCTAATCCCAACTCCATCTTCATAAATTGATTTCTTTAAATAAAATTGAAATCCAGGATTATTGTGTTTCAGAAAATACTCATATAGTGAGAAATTGTCAAAAGTTACATGCCGGGGAGTTCCACAATGCCATTTGAGATCAAAGTCTCCCACATGAGTAATAAAAAGTGGAATATATCCTTAAACCCCTTTCCCAAGAATCATAACTCTTTTCATTTAATAAATACAAACTTGATTTATTTTATAAAAATACTCGGGTTAATGAAACTTGTCAAAAGTTTCATGTAGCCTGTTGCTGTTGTGCCGCTTCCCCCTTGTCATCCTTGTACGATGCTTTATCTTCCTTCTTAGAGGGGCGGTTAGGCGCCTGATACTGAGTTTGATATTAATTAATATAAAATTTATGTAGGGTTATATCATTCTCATGTTTAAATTAATATAAAAGGATTTATGATTAAATTATTTCCTAATTTGAAACTAATTGATTGTGGATTCCAAAATTCAGCTATGAGACATATTTAAATGATAATTGTAGAAGACATATATTATTAATTTAAAAAAATTACTCGTCATAAAATCAAATATAAAAATAAACTTACATTACATGATTAATTAAAACGTAATTGAAATTGATTTGTGGTAAATATTGAATTTAATGGATTATCATACCAAATTTTTTCAATTTAATTAAATAATTGTTGTTTTTCTACTTTATAGTGAACTTAAATCAATTAAAAAACTATATAAAAATTGTATCCAAAAGGCAAAATATCATAAAAGAAATAATCTATAAAAAAATACATAAATAAAAAAATAGTGGGAACATCTCCAAATTTACATTGTTCAGTTTTTTTCTCTATTTTTGAATTTCGAATAAAGACAACAAACAAACAATAACAAAATCAACATACAATAGATTTCATGATATACAAACAGTTTTAAGTAGTATACAAAGGAGAACGACAAAAATAATTTGTAGAGTATGACTTCATTGCAATACTGCATTACAGCAACTTGTAATCCTGCAAAGACAATGGAAAAGTATTAGAAACGTATATTTAACATTACATAAAAAAATCATTAATATTATTCACGCGCGGAGTAAGAAGAAATAAGAATCTTACATGAATAGCAAGATGAATAATATTTTACAACAAAAGAGAGAAAAATGATCCTACAACAAAAAATATTAGCAAAACATTGGCGTTTGAAGAAGAGACAAAAGACATTGTTTAAATGTAAAATCAAAGTTGAGAAGACATAAAGAAATAAGGAAGAATAAGAATAAAGAAATAAAATATGAGATAATGATAATTTCAACACAACCATGAGATTTGATAAATGAGTGGAGTGTTTATACAGAAATAGGAGGGGTTTGATGAAAGGATACAAATATTAGAAGAATGAAATCGGATTTGACGTAATCTTCTAATTTATAATCGTACAAATTAATTAAAGATATTATAATATTTTAAAGATTTTGATGAAACACAAATTTATATATATATATATATATATATTCTAAAGATTTAATAGTTAGTTTTACACCAACAAAATAATTTTATGATGAAAGAATTTGCGACCATAATGATTTAAAAAAACATATTAAATTAATCAAATAATGATTTAATCAAATTATTATTTCATTAATTGAATACAAAATCACTATAAAATCAAATCATGTGATCTCATGATCACATAGTATCCTGTAGAAAACATATTATTAGTATATTATAGTTATTATTGAATATTAGAATAGATTTAAATCCAAATGATGACATAATTTGACTGATTTTAGATATAATAATTGTATATCTAATTATTTAATTATAATATAGATATATTAATTATATAGATATCTATATTATATTAATATTTAATATTATATATATAGTTATTGAAAAGATTTAATCAAATCATATCATATAATACGAGTGATTTTAGATAATTGTATATATTAATTATTTAATTATATATACTACGTATTATATTAATATTAGATATAGATATAGAGTTGTTGAAATTGATGAAAAATAGATGGAGGGGTGTTGAAAAAAGGGGGTGGGGAAGTGGGGGAATTTGAACTATATTACTTATATCTCTAGTATATATAAATGTGAAACCTTATGAACAGTACTTTCAATGTGAAATTCCTCAATTGCCATTCTCATTGCTTTTCTTCGCTCATTCCCTTTCTTCCTGTCATTTTGCTCCTCAGTTTCTCCTTCTCCTCCTTGCTCCTCAATTCCTCATTTTACTCTTCTCCAAGACAGTAGTACAGTGCCTAACTTCAAGTTCTCTTCACCGCCTTCACCGCCTGCCTAAACTGAAACAGCCCTTTTCCATATTCCCTGTCGGATTCCTGGTTGTTGCGACCCTTGCCCAGCCCAGTCCACCGCCGCCCAGCCCTTATCACTCTGTTGCTTGAAGATTTTTTGCATTTTGCACCTGCAAATGGCCGTTCTCGCATCCCTGCTTGCCGTAGGGGTGCCGCACTTCCTCCGCATCCCGTCTCTGTATATCCACGCATTCCTAGTGTCTGTTCCTCCGTCTGCTCTGTGCCCACACTCCGGCCTCCACTCTACGACCTTTGCCTTCACTAGATTTAGGTTAATCTGGCAAGCTTCCTGCCCCAATTTTGCCCTTGCACTCTAATTTTTCTCATTTTTTCTCATTTTTGCTTTCCTGCTGCGTCTTCCTTCTACCTATTTCCCCCATTTAGATTTTTCCTAACCCTCCTCCTCCATCGCCCTATGTGTATGTTCTCCTTTCAACCCTGAACCCTAAATTTACAAGGTTTCGCTCATTACTCCGTCTTTGCGGGTCCCCATCTCTGTTGCCGGCCTCACCCAAACGCCACTGCCGCAGTCACGTGTCGCCGTTGCTCCCTTTGAAACTCGTCGTCGCCTTCAATTTAGCACAGATCGCGCGGCATCCACGGCAAGGTCCTCGTGGTCCCTTCCTCCTCTTTCCATCTTGCTTACTCGGTCCATCAATCTCACTTTTCATCGTCGTTATTTCCCCCAAGCTCTTTCTCGTTCTTATCCTTCTTTCCAGGTTTTACCCTAATTTTGATTATAATTTAATTTATACACACTTTAAGTGTTAGATTGTGTTGTATAGTTTGCTGAATTTGATCGTGATTTTGATGGATTATTTATCTATTTTTTTACTTTGCTGTGGGCTATGGCTAATGACCACCTTGCCGCCCTTCTCTTTCGTCCCTCACTCCACATTGCGCATCTCACCGCCCATTCCTTGCCGGTGGGTAGCTCTACATTGTTTAGTGATTTTTTTTTAATTCTCATCTCCATATGCTGTAATACTTAATAATGTGTAGTATTAAGTGTAGGCATTCTCTGGATTGAATGCCAAAGCTCTTTGCTTATTCGATACTTTTGACATTATGTAATTTATCTTCATGTATTGCATCTACAAAGGGAAAACAGCGGAAGGCTGATTCAACTATTGAGGTTTGTCATAATTTATCATCCTATTCCAAGTTTGGTTTCATGAATTCATGGTTATATCATTGGCCATATGAACAATTATGTGCAAACACTCTCATGCTTGTGTTTCTTCCAGCTTCATTGTCTTTTTATTCAAGTATAATATTCTGCTACTGCACAATTTGTTTGCCCATTGTTGTGTCAAACTTAATTTTTGACACTTGAGGCATGTTTTTGATAACACACTTATTACTCCCTCCGTCCCATTTAACTTGTCTTGTTTCACTTTTGCACACAATCCAATGCACTTTTCAACTGTTAATATCTCAAAACATGTTCAATGAAAAATTATGCAAAATATATATTATAAAACTACATGATCATACGATTCTAGCAAGACCCAACTTGACTATTTTTCTCTAAATATATACTTGAAATAAAGTCGAGTCAAAGCTGAACAATTAACAGTGTAAAAAAGTCAAACAGGACAAGTCTGGTGGGACGGAGGGATACTCCACTATTAATGAATTAAGCACTCAGTCATTAAGCCAGTTAGATTATTGCAAACTTAATTAAGGAATTAAATTTATAGATATTGCTATTGGATTAAAAATAACTTTATCATATGCTTCAAAATTTAAAGATGATTATAACCAGCAATTTCATACTCTTTAGGTTTAACACTTCAAAGATTCAGATTCATCCACTTAATAATCCAAATTTTGTAAACAACCCCTTAAAGGCTATATGTTGTATGTTCTCAATATTAGAAATGGTATTTGGCTGTGCCTTCAAATTGCACATATTATCACTATGTGCTTGCCATCATTGCTCGATGTAATGTAAGAGAAGGCTAAGAAATGACTACCGTGTAATGTTAATTTCTACTATTGGAGACTGATCATTTTTCCTTGAATATACACTACAAAGAAGTGATGATTTTGTTGTTCCTTTATTTACATTCATATCATGTGTTGAGTTTCTGACACGTTTATCATTGAAATTTTGATGTGTTGTCAAATAGAAAACTTGCTAAAACTTGATTTTTTTGTTCATGGCCCCACTTTCTGATCTTTACTTCATTACGTTGTTCCCCCGCCAGAAAACTTTGTCAAGATCCAAATTTGAAGAAGCGATTGCTTGATGATTGTAAGTTTATCACTCAGCAGAACAAGATATTGATTTCCTTAGCTAAATAAACTACACCCCTTCCCCCGCCAACAGTAGAATTCCATATTGTTTTTCACCGTGAATGTGGTTAAAAGAGTTAGAATTAAGCAAGTATTTTTTGTGTATGTCTTGCAAATTACTCCTACGATAACTGATCAGACATAGTGCTTATAGATAAATAGTAATGAAAGCATGTTTGCTGCCATGACTTGTCATATTTCAACCCTCAATGATTCATTTTACCCTGAATGAATGTTTCAGCCTTGGAAATTTCATATGAACCTTAATTTCTCAGTCTTATTTGTGAAAAGTTGATTTTCATTTTAATTTTTTTTTCTTCTCACCTCTGCCTGCTGGTGATTCTTCATGCTTGACATTCTATCTTGTTTTTTAATACGGTGTCCTGGCTTTGCTTAGCTTTGCTTAGATATCTTGGGTAAGCATTTTGTGCTCTTCATATCTGTGGAATGTTTGGATATGGGGATTAGACCTAGGGCAGGTAACTTTCTATTTTCTGATGGCTTTGCAAAGATTGGTTGTTTGTTTTGTTCAATGCAAAGTTATCAGTTTTTTTTTTCATGTTTTTTTGTGTTTAGAAGTTTGATAATGCTGTTGTCATACATTTAATCATGTTTTCTTATGTCTTTGCAAAGATTGTAGTTTTTGTTTTCTTTACTGCAAATTTATGAATTTGTTTATTTTTATTTTTGTTTAGAAGTTTTGATAATGCCAGTGTCATACATTTAAATCTTATTGCAAAAAATTTAATGTCATGCATATTCATTTTTCTGTATACTCTATTTCTTGATTTTTTTTTTTTTTTTTTTTTGCAGATATGGGCTTCCATGAGAGATTTCATCATAGCTTTCTTGATTCATTTCTTGTCTACCACTTTGAGTTCTGCTATTTTTTTCCCACTGGTAAATAACCAACTCTCATTGATCCTCTTTATTTTGGTACTTTATTTATTTTTTGGCCATATAAATAGCTAAAGCTCTTTCCCTTCCCTTTTGCTTCCTTTTTCTTTTCATTTTTTGAATTCTTACTGCGAATCAGACATTTTTTCATCCATTGTGTTTGCCACTTCAACTTCTGGATTTATAAATCAACAATTGATTTCTGGAATACCTTTTTTGTTTGCTTGTAACACCTTTTATCATAACTTTTTTATTAACTCATCCAATATTCCACACTCTCACTTTCATATTACTAACGTCTTTCATTCTTTGAATAAATCAGCACATTTTTTCCACTTTTCTTTGCTTCCGATCCTGCTCTTGCATTTAAGGTGGTTGTTTTACTTTTGATGCGTTGGCCCAATCCTGATAAGAATATAAAAGATGAAACTTGAAACCTATACGGGCTTTGCAATTTCGAAATGTTAGCTTAGTGAAATGAAGGGCGGGGTTCCCTATGGCATTGAAGTGACAAGGGGGCAGGATGTAACTAGGAAGATTTCAGTGGCTATACTTTAATCAAGCAGAATTTCAGGACGGTAAGCATTTTACCCTATTTCTTTTTTCTCCCTTGATTGCATTGTGGTTTATTGCCAACCACTTCACTTTTGAGAGATGCTTTATCATATTCTTAAAATTTCAGATAGTCATGCGTGTAAATAAATCATAATCATTTCTTGGTTTAATGATCAGCCAAACATGTCAGTATGTCACTATCTCTGTGCTTTTGGTTTACTCTATTTATTTGTACATATTATTGTTGAAGTTAAATTTATATATGTTAGGAAAATGTCATGATGCCTTTCTAGGATTGATGTTCGAAGTAAATTGCAATAAATGTGAATCTCCTAGCTGAAGTTCTGTGTTGTTAAATGATTTGGTATGTGTATGCCTTCTCTTATTCCTGAATGCTATGGTATATCATCTTGTCAGTGACTGCACATGGAATCAATGCTGGAGATGTGAAGAAGCTGCAGGATGCTGGAAGCCACACATTCAATGTAATACCCGTAAATTTTAGAATATAAAAATAGGAATTAATCCAATAGGAAAGAAAGTTCCGTTCCGAGAACCCGTAAAATCAGAAATGCACGGAAGTCAAAATACGACGATTTAGAACCCGACGAACCCGAACACATGAAATCAAAGGGAATCGGAATAAATTTATGATGAGAAGCATAATCCGAAAATGAACCGGAAAATAGAAGTCCGAAAGAGAGGAGGAAAAGACCCGACGGATCAGATCGCACGGACCCGCCCGGACCGCAGTCCAGGCGGGAGCCGCGCGCTGGCCGCGCGGTCCTTGGCCGTTCAGCGCGCCAACAGCGCGTGGCAGCACAGAACACGGCCAATTACGCGTTTTCGGCGATTTCTTGCCATAATTCGACCCCCCCCCCCCGACTATGGAAAGTGGATTTTGGACAGGGGGAAGGTGTATTAGGTCGTGGGAGGTTTGTCTCTCACTCCATTGGCAGCCTCCAAACTCTCCCCATTCACTCTCAAACCCTCCCAAGCCAAAACACTCTCCCGACGAACTTCCGACGGACTTCCGGCGACTTTCCGACAACCATCGACGGCTGTAGGAACGTGTAGATCAAAGTTCACATCCCTTGGATCATTGGTAAGAAGTATCCAGATTCGTTTTTCTCGTTTTTATCTCCAATCTTTAATCTAACTTTCGAATATTGGACTTGTAAACACGTTCGGGATCGAAGGAGGAAGAGAACGTGTGCAAGGATCCGTTCGTAGTATTTTTGGGCAAGCCGAGCGACCCTATGACGACTCAAGAACACCATCACTGTAAGTTGAGCCTTCCATATCAATACGGGTGGTTTAGGGGCGTCCGAATTAGTCGTAACATAACGAAACGTAAAAACCGAAATTAAAAACCCCAACTCGCACAGTTTCTGAAATCTGTCTAAAACTCGTATTCCGAGGATTCAATCCGGAAACTCAAAACTAGACTTTTAATCCTAACACATAAATCTAGGTTGTGTAAAAATTTCAGACATTTTCGTTGATGTTTGCTATTTCAAATCGCATCGAAAATAAACTGCTTTGACAAAACGTTTTTGAAATCTGCCTGTGAGCATGTCCGAACTTAGTGAGCCTGTTTCTATATTTTCTAGTCCGATTTGATCTTTGCTATCTAAATAAAAGTTGTAGATAATCATGTCTAGTATAGGTGTTTAAAATTTCAGAATTTTTGGAGTCCATTTGATATGTCAAAAAATCGATTTTCTAAACTGTGTCAAATCTGCCACAGGACAGTGAACTGTTTTTGCATTAAACTCGATTTTTGACACATTTCCTCAACTTATTTCGAAATTGTTAAAACACGAAAGTTGTTCGTTAGGGTGTTTTGGATAAACTGTGAAAATTTCAGATTTTTCGGACTTGAAACAAATTTTTAAATTAAAAAGGCGTAAACTGTGACGCCAAATGACTTTTAAATCGAGAGATTTTGAAATTTCAAAACGAACGATCAAAGATTTGAAATACGATGCATCTATACTTTGAAAAACCCCGATACATTAAATCAAAACGATACATGAGATACTATGGTGGAGGGTGAGTGCTCTGCAGGGTGCCCCTCTAGCCTTTCTCTTCGGGCCTATAATGGACGAGAGAATTTAGATGAGATATTACGCCAATCGGCGGGAGATACATGGCCTACACTCTCGGGATTGTCCGTATGGACTTCCCGAGGCTCCGGAGTGTTACTGGGTATGACAGATACGGCTGCGGCCGCCGGATCACCGGCTATACAAGATACTTACAACACGGCTGCAGCCGCCGGATCACCGGCTACACAAAATATTAAGAAATGGTTACGTAATGGGGAAATAAAAGATTTAATATTTTAAGTATTTATTTATTTATGCATGTCTTTAAATTATGCATTTAAATTATGTCTTTAAATTTCATATCTTATTAAATTGTTATTATGGTTAAATGCATGTGCAAGTACACAATTAAATTAGTAATTCTTTTAGAAATTGTAAATGCATGTTTAGGAGTGGAATTTTAATTATTTAATTAAACCCCTTTATTGCTATGTTAGGTTCGACTTACTCGGTATTTTATATACTGATAAAATTCTTGTTTTCTTTTTTTTCTCAGAGTATGGAGAAAATGCATGAGCATATGCATTGTGGGATAGAAAACTTTAAACATTATTTTTATCGCTTTTTATGACACTTGCATATCGGGCCTGTATAACCCGAGTTTTGGCCATGTCGGCCCATTTACATTTCCGCTGCGATATTTTACTTTCCAGTATTACTATGTGTGGATGAAATATTATTATTATTTTTTTTTAAATAGATTCCGGACTTGTTTTAAAACCTTTTTGCAATACCTATAGCCTTGCATCTCTTTAGCAAGCTCGGAGAATCCGTGTCTTGCTAGGGAGGTGTGGCGGTGGCATCCCGGCCTGGGTTATCAAATCCGGGGTGTTACAAGTTGGTATCAGAGACCGGAATATTTTAAAGCTACTATTATTATTATTTTAAACCAATATTTTGAACTAAGTATTATTTTTAAATTTATTATTATTATTATTATTTTTAAGACTACTAGTATTATTATCTTAGCCCAAAATTTGAGCCCAAAAATTTTCTATCCATTTAGTATAATATTTTGAGCCCAAAGGGGTTAAATTATTTTGACCCAATAATTATTTATTATAAGCCCAACCATTTCGGCCCAAATACCCATGTTTTTACTTCTTAAGTCCAAATTATTATTTTTGGCCAATATAGAGGCCCAACTTTTTAAATTACTTAAAACCATGATTAAATTTAAATTAAAAATACATTAAATTAATTTTTGGGGGGATTGCATATGCATATTCATGTAGATTTAAATTCCTGCATATCTTGACTTTTATTCGAAACATGTTCTGACTCTAACCTCCTTGTTGACATTAGATGGCCGAACCCAACACGAACATGGTCAACTTGATGATGAAACTGACTAACGCGTACTTAGAGTCCCAACAACATATCAATCATTTCAAGACTCGAGTAGGACAGCTAGAGGGCCACGTGGCCCATTTGGGGCATCTTAGGGAGACCGATCATCATAACATAACCCAGCTGCAAAATCAAGTCACGCAGCTCCAGGCCCAACTCCAAGACAAGAGTGACGACTTGGAGGAACAAATAGGGAACGTGGCCTGGGAGTTGACTACCTTTGCCAACGAGATTGACGGAGGGGTCCTTCAGAACCCGGGACCTAACCCTAATGCTGCAGCACCGATTAACATACCCAGCGACGGAGACGATCCCATCGAGGATGCACCTACCCATTCTCTCTAGACTTAGAGACCCATACTGATGCACTAATATCTATGTTCCCTTTTCCAAACTATTATCAGCACTACTATTTCATTCCTGTTACGAATGCTTGTAATCGACTGAAAGATTTTCTCTTGAGTAATAAATTTACAAGCATTTATTTTATACAAGTATATTTAAAGTATTCCTTACATTTTAATTAAATTATTTCTCTTCGAATACCTTGTTAGAACCCAATCAAACAAATGAACAAGGTAATAATAATCAATGACCTATAGATAATAACTAAACAAAAATACAAGTATTGATAAATAAATAAATATATATATATACTATATAGAGATAATCATCAAACAAGGGTATCTCCAACCCTAAACCCCAACACCCTGGAAAAACAAAAATAAAGCAACAAGTAGAACCAACCCCAAATAACAACAAACGATACGCTAAACTCCAACAACCTATACTAACAGGTTCCAGTAGACTGATACCTGTTAATATCGTCATTTATTTAATTAAATTATTTTATAAGCATTATATAATACTTCAACAAAAAGAATCTAAACTCTCTTGTTCTTGCGACAGCATGGCACCGAGAGGAAGACCACGCGCCCAGCCCACTACTCCAAACACCAACGAAACCCCTATGCAACCAGAAATGCCTATTCCCGGCGAAGGGGTACACGCTCAAGAGGAGCCGGCAAACCCTATGCCAAACAACATGGACGCGCGCCTACCACTCTAGAAGAGGTTCTCATTGCGATAGGGAACGCGCATGTGAACCAAGGCCAAGCAGCTGCGGTACCTCCACCCGAGGCCCACATTAACTACTTAGCTATGGTGAACTCATATCACCCGCCGCACTACGCCGGCGAAGAGGACCCGGCTAAACTCGAAGAATGGATCCGAACATTCGACAAGCTACTAAACGCGGTGAAGTGCCCAATTGGCGAGAAGGTGCCTGTGGCATCGTACTATCTCGGAGGGGAGGCGGATGACTGGTGGCGTGCCACGCAAGATAAGTTAGCCGACGACGAGGAACCCTATTCTTGGGAGGAATTCATGGGACTGATCAGGGATCGTTTTTATCCCATGAGCACAAAGTCAGCCATGTACGAGGAGTTCCTATCTCTGAAACAAGGAGGGCAAACAGTCCAGGAATACTACACCCGTTTCAAGGAGTTGGTGCGTTTCGCACCAAGACTCGTGCCGACAGATGCGGAAAAGGCACAGAAATTTGAAATGGGGCTAAACTTGACTATACGGGAAGTGATCACTGGCGTCCAATACCCAGACCTGCAATCGGTGTATGATCGTGCGGTAGCTGTTGCAAGGGTGCAACAACTGAAAAGGAAAGTGAGCGGAGAACCCAGTCGAGGATCTCAGGGACAGGATAAGAGGAATAGAGACAACCGTTCCGGTAACAATGCTGTAGGGAACAACTTTCGAGGAGATCTGAACAGACCCCCTCAAAACAACAACAGAGGAAATGACGATAGAACCCTTTTCCGGGGTAACCCGGTGCCACCTTGCCCGAGATGCGGCAGGCCTCATCTGGCCAGAGGGTGCCCCCAACAGGGCGCCTGCTACAGGTGTGGTCGCAACGGCCACATGGCAAATGAGTGCCGCACTCGACTGGAAAACATCACCAAGAGGGAGGACTTAGGCACGGGGCCAACGCAGCCTCGCAACCAAGATGGGCGGAATGAAAACAACCAGGGGTATAGACCCCCTCAAAACCCGAATCTCAATCAAAATCAACGTCCTCCACAGAATCCAAATCAGCAACAGAATCAGAACCCGAACCGGGATCAGCAAGGCAATCAGGGACGTCCAATGGGGCGGTTGAATGTCATCAATGAGGCAGATGTGCCTATGCAGGGGGACGTAATGGGAGGTACGTTCCATGTCTTAAGTACACCCCTTAGAGTTCTGTTTGACTCAGGAGCTAGCTGTTCGATAATATCATCTAAAGTCTTACCTGAACTAGATCTACCTAAGTGCGAATTGATTAACTTAGGAATTCAACTTCCATCGGGGGAAGTAGTGTCATGCTCTAAGCGATATAACGGAATTCCGATAGTTATAAAGAACATAGAGTTTTTCGCAAACTTGGTAGAATTCGATCTAAAGGATTTTGACGTCATACTAGGGATAGATTGGCTAACCCAATATAAAGTCGTGATCGATTGCCAAAAACAAAAGATCACGTTGTCAAAGAGTAGGGGGAGGAAAGTCATCTTTTACTCCCAGCCCCCTAAGAAGTCTAATAAGATAGTTAACGCCCTTAAGCTATGTAGCATAATGCGTAAGGGTTACGCATTATATGCATGCTACATTCATAACCTTGGGGCCGAAGAGGTCAAGGTGGATAACATTCCGGTGGTGAGAGAATACCCGGATGTATTTCCGGAAGACATTCCCGGCATGCCGCCTGAGAGGGATCTGGAATTCACCATAGATCTCATCCCGGGAACGGAGCCTGTCTCAAAGGCTCCTTACCGTATGGCGCCGCTAGAAATGAAGGAACTAAATGAACAACTCGAGGAGTTGCTAGAGAAGGGATACATAAGGCCGAGCACGTCCCCATGGAGAGCCCCGGTCTTATTCGTTAAGAATAAAGATGGAGGTCTACGACTATGCATCGATTATAGAGGACTTAATCAAGTCACTATCAAGAACAAGTACCCGTTGCCCAGAATCGAGGATTTATTCGACCAACTGAAGGGAGCTTCAGTATTTTCAAAGATCGACTTGCGATCTGGATATCACCAGTTAAGGATCGCTGATAATGGCCAGAAATGACCATTATTTTCAATCCATTTCCGTGTCTAAAACGGGCATTTGGTCGCATTCCGGTCTTATATCAAATAAGAAAGCAGTTGAATTGGACTGATTTATGCATAATTGTAAAAATATTGAGCTGGTGTGAAAAACGCATAAATATGTAATTTTATTACACATTTATGTTAGAAAAATCCAAAAATATGAGAAAAAGAAAAGAAAAGAAAAAGGAATGAAAAAGATGGGCAAAAGAATAAAACAAACCCACAAAATACAAAAAGATGGGAAAAGAAAGAAAAGCCCACAAAAATACATATTCCGACCCATCTGGCCCAACTTGGCGGTGTCCAGGAATACCTTGTCGCTAGACACCCCTGTCGCTAAGCATGGTCCCGCGACAGGGGGAAGTCTAGCGACACAACAGCGAACAAGAGGAACCCAGTCCAGAAAGACTGTGTCGCTAGACCCCTGTCAATGAGCATGGCCTAGCGACACGGATGATTAGCGCCACCAGCATCGAAGTGAAGAAGGACCCTGTCCCCAGACCCGTCGCTAGACACCCGGTCGAGATACATGGCCTAGCGACAGGAGTGTGGCTAGCGACACAGAGTTGAGGACCAAGACCCAGTCGTGAAGCTTTGCAGCATAAGGCCTCAGTTCGCGCCACATCGCGTGATCCGCGACATGGCTGAGATGTGTGTGATGTCTTGCGACACGGGCCTCGGATCAAGGCCCATAGGCCCAGGGTTTCACCTCTATAAATATGTGGTGATCCCTATGTGCTCGAGAGTTAGAAAATCATTCTTGAAGACAGGTTGAAGAGCTCAGTTCTTAGGTAGTTCTTAGCTTAGTTTAATTTTTTTTTTGTATTATTTAAATTCTTGTCCTAGTTTAGCTTAGTTAGTTGTTTATTTCTTGTGTTTTCCATTTTCATCAGTTTAGTTAGCCACTTTCCACCTTGCTTTCTTGTTCTAAACCCTTGTTTTAGGGTTTGAAATGCCCTAAATCATGGGTATTATCAAACCCGTTTTATAAATGGGAAGTTAATCTGAAAATGTGTCCCAAAATCATGAAATGGGTGTTGTAAACCCATGGATTTTTGTTGCTTTCATTTTGTTTGGGTCATTTGACCTTTATTGCTCATATTTATGCTTACTGTCTATTTTATTGTGGATATGGTGCATGCTTTTGCGTGATTCAACCCTAGATTAGGATGTGCTTTATTCTGAATATTGTTCCTGTTAGGTTTATTTATGTTTAAGCATGTTCTTGTAAATTTTGAATTCTGTTTGGTTATTTTAGCTTAGAAATGCTTTTTAATCTGAAATAGGGTGAGATCACGCTGTTTGCATGCCACTGTTCACTTTTGCTTTTACTGACTCGTGTCCTGAACCATCCATGTCGCTAACCTTTTTCCTGTCGCGAGACCACGTCTAGCGACAGGAAGGCTGTTTCGTGACATGGGTGTCTAGGGACACTTGTCTTAATATTCTGAAATCCTCAGTCGCAAGGCATTCCTGTCACGAACCCACGGTCCGCGACACAACACCTGCTTAGCGACTGAGGACCAAATTCTTGCATAATTTTTCTGCATGGCCTCTGTCGCGGAACACTCCTGTCGCGGACCCACGGTTCGCGACACACTTTTGTTCCGAGACAGAAAATTATGCCTTGTCAAATTTTGAAAACCCAGTCGCTAGACATCCTGTCGCGGAGCCACGCCTCGTGACACAATTTCCAGACTAGCGACTGGGAGCCAAACACTTTGAAATTTTACAGAAAACCCTGTGTCGCTAGACATCCTGTCGCGGAGCCACGCCTTGCGACACACTTTTGCTTAGCGACACAAGGAGAAACTCTGCCAAATTTCTGAAAACCTGTCGAGGTACCCATGTCGCGGGTCTAGGCTCATGACATAATTTATGGTCTCTCGACAGAATCCTCTCTTCTATTTAACCCCAAAAATTCTGATTTTTGAACCTCTGTTATATTGCACTCACATCTTAATCCCACGGATTAAGATGTAATATCCCAGAATTGCAATATAAGGCGTTATGATGCCGAAATTTTGATTCTCCATTTCCATCACTTAATTAATTGAACCCTCTAGTCATTAATGATTAATGATTGTAATTAGCAATGATTAAATCACTAATTGTTATGATTAAAGGATCTTTATTCAATTATCATTAAAACATTTTTCTATAAACAAAACCGTGATGCCTTAAACAGATAATCCGGACTGTAATTAATTATGGTAGGAGGGATTATTTAAGCCATCAATTATGGATTGATTCCATAACCTTGCATGAGAAACCAATGTCTCTCATACAAGTTCTTCTCTTTATTTTTATTTTATTTTATTTTATTTTCTTTTGTCTTTTGCGTATTGTGTGTAACATTTTGTAAAGAATACACCAGACTAATGTTGGCGGGTATTCCCTCACGGATAAACTAGCTCGTATTCTGGGTATTATTACTAAATGTTATTTTGCATGGTCTAGATAGCAGTCGGTGGAAGCCTTGGCTGTTCGTCCATCTGGGACTATAATAGCTGCTCAGCTGACTCCTATCCGGATACAGTTTTATTTTTCCTTATCTTAATTTCCAAACCCAAATTCTAATTTGTAGTGTGAATCAGTCAGCATCTGTCAATGCTGACTAAGGATCATTACAGAAAAGAAGCATGTAGGTTTTTATCTTAATTCACAGACAGGGGAGGCCCAACTGGCATTGACACTGCCATTGACACTGCCATCCGAGTAATTGGGAAATTGGACAGTAGATGTTTACAGTCCACCCGATTATTCTGCCATTACTTTGGTCCTCTGACCACTTCATATTTGTGTTTCACTTTCTGTCTAGACCCGCCAGTATATTTTGGGTCAATTAATTTTACACTTCTATATATCCTTATGCATGATAATATTATGTACTATTGTGGTCTATAATATTTTGGGATCCTTCCCTTGGACAATAGAAGTCTAGATTTAAACAGATATTGTTTATTAAATTTCCAACAAAAACTCCTTTATAAAATCCGGATCTGAGTAAGGGATAAAATCTTCAGTTATGACTGGTTCATCATCTGTCAAGGGTTGATTGTTGGGAAAGTAGAAGCAGAGTCAGCGATTAGGTCTCACCTAGACTAAAAGGATCTGTGTCTTAATTGAAAGTCTAGTACCTGTTTAGGGAATGTTTTTCAGATTCATTTATTTCCCAAAATTGCTGTTTGTTGGGAATCCGAGATTAACTATTACACTGAGATGGGGTCCACTTGGATTCAAATACAGTGTGGTAGATAATCTTAGAGGAACAACATTCAGGCCTTGGTTATTTTCCAAGATAGGGTTGAGTTCCTTTCAACCACTATCCTCTTCTACCAAAGCCTATTTTTTAGTCCTGAGTGAGTGCATCCGGAATGAACTAATTTATTAGTTTATTTCATTAGTTTGTATCTCATAACCACTCGGAAGGAAGTGAACACTGCGAGCAGTTCATCGAGAGCCAAGAATTCTTGATCCACACCCGGTCACCATGACTGGGGGCTGTCTTTTACTACCAGGGTCAGACCTTCAAACCTCCGAGTGATAGGATTTTAAATGCTTTCTTTATCGCTTTCTTTTAACCGCTTTCATTAGAGGTCACTCGGTTGTATTGAGAGTCGTGTAACTGCTACTGGGATTGATAGTTAAGGGATAGTTCAGGCTTGATTAGAATCTTTGGGTGTGACATAGGAGAATGATGGTGGTACTTGGCAGTTCAACTAATGAATTATCAGGTGTTGCTTGTCCACCACAGATGAAATAACATACCCTGGCCAGGGCAGTTACAAATCTGTGGTATCTTAGAATTTGCGGTCTTAAAAACATGTAAACTCATACTGTAAGTACCTGTCTGTTAAAGGGAACGTAGTACTGAGAGCATGAGAATTAGCTATCTGACAGGATTATCCCAAGCAAATATCTGTGTATAAAAATGGAAGTTTAATTATGCCTTATCTAAATCTAGTCCAATTTTTATTCTTTTCTTCATGTCCCTTCTAATCACACTGTGAATCAGCTTCATAGCTAGCATAATGTAGATTTTCATTGCTTTTACAGATAGTATCTACCGCGTTCTTAGAATAACTTTACCCGTTTTCTAGAATAGAATTTATATGCTTTGTAGAATAGATTTAAATGCTTTTGTAATTTAGTTTAAATTCAGTCAGTAGATGGTTAATCACTTTTCAAACCAATTGGAGCAATACGAGTGGAAAATCTAGTAAAACGACGTGTGCCCTGCTTCCATCGCACATCCTCCAGTGAACGATCCGGTCTTACTATAAATTACTGCAATTTTTGACTCCGTGCGCTTTCGGGGGCACAGTTTCTTAACACGAGTAATAAAAACATGACAACCTATAAATATATCCCTAATCCCAACTCCGCCTTCATAAATTGGTTTCACTAAATAAAATTGAAAACCAGGATCACTATTTTTCAGAAAATACTCATATAGTGGGAACTTGTTAAAAGTTTCATGGCAAGGATCTTCATGGCAGGAAATTGTCAAAAGTTTCATGCCGGGGAGTTCCACAGCGCCGTTTGAGATCAAAGTTTCCCACATGAGTAATAAAAAGTGAAATATATCCTTAAACCCCTTTCCCACGAATCATAACTCTTTTCATTTAATAAATTTAACTTGGGATATTTTAGAAAAACTCGTGTTGACGAAATTGTCAAAAGTTTCAATCGCCGAAAAGGACATCACAAAGACGGCGTTCAGAACTCGCTACGGACACTACGAATTCACGGTGCTATCATTCGGGCTGACGAACGCCCCAGCGATGTTCATGAATCTCATGAACAACGTGTTTCGAGAACTATTAGATCAATGCGTAGTGGTGTTCATTGATGACATCCTGATCTACTCGAAAAGCGAAGAAGAACATTCCGAACACTTACACAAAGTGTTAGGGATCTTACGAGTAAATCAGCTGTATGGCAAGTTGTCCAAATGCGACTTCTGGCTAAAAGAAGTGGCATTTCTTGGACATATCGTATCCACCAACGGAGTGGCAGTAGACCCAGCAAAGATCTCGGCAGTGACCGAATGGGTGCCACCGAAGAATCCAACCGAGATAAGAAGTTTTCTCGGATTGGCGAGATACTACCGAAGATTTGTAAAGGATTTCTCAAAGATCGCTCGCCCATTGACACAGCTGTTAAAGAAAGGGGCGAAATACGACTGGGCCAGTGAGTGTGATTCCGCATTCCAAGAATTGAAGAAACGACTTACCACAGCGCCGGTGTTGGCACTACCATCGGAGGATGGAGACTTCGAGGTGTACAGCGACGCCTCGAAGGAAGGATTGGGATGCGTGCTAATGCAAGATCAAAGGGTTATAGCATACGCATCACGTCAACTAAAGCCACACGAAGAGAACTATCCGATGCACGACTTGGAACTAGCCGCAGTCGTGTTCGCTTTAAAGATATGGAGGCACTACCTCTATGGGCGAAAGTGTCGGATGTTCACCGACCATAAGAGCCTCAAGTATATATTCACGCAAAAAGAGCTGAATTTGAGGCAAAGAAGATGGTTGGAACTGATTAAGGATTACGACCTGGAAATTGCGTATCACGAAGGAAAAGCCAACGTTGTGGCCGATGCCTTGAGTCGAAAGACTCAACACGCGGCGAATTCACTTGTGGTACCGGCCGAGTTGTACAGAGACTTGGCGAAATTAAGTCTGGAGTTGGTACACTCTGGCGTAGTAAGCGAGGTCGTCAACGCGATGGTAGTAGGATCTACCATATTCGACGAAATACGACTAGCACAACCGGGTGATGAAAAGCTGGAGGAAATTAGGAAGAGCATTGCTGAAGGAAAGGCAATGGATTTTAAAATTCATGAGGACGGAAGCATCCGCTTCAAGGGAAGGTGGTGCATACCACGAAAATGCGAGGACCTGAAGCAAAAAGTGATGGAGGAAGGCCATAATACCCCATACTCGGTCCATCCCGGAGGCGAGAAGCTATACATGGACATAAAGAAGAACTATTGGTGGCCGAACATGAAGAGAGAAATAGCCGAGTTTGTGGCAAGATGCCTTACCTGCCAGAAGGTCAAGGCCGTACGACAAAAACCCCTAGGTTTAATGCAACCATTGGAAATCCCAAGTTGGAAATGGGATAGCATTTCAATGGATTTCGTTTTGGGATTACCACGTTCACCGAAGGGGATGAATAAAATCTGGGTGGTCGTGGATAGGTTGACAAAAGCTGCCATATTTATCCCTATGAAGGATACCTGGTTCATGGACCAATTGGCAAAGGCATATGTCGACAACGTGGTACGACAGCATGGAGTACCACATGACATCATCTCGGACAGAGACGGTAGTTTTTGGACAAAACTACAAGAAGCCCTCGGTACAAAGATAAAGATGAGTACCGCGTTCCACCCCATGACGGATGGGCAAACGGAAAGAACGATCCAAACTTTGGAAGACATGCTAAGGGCATGCGTATTAGAGTTTAAAGGAAGTTGGGAAAATCATTTACCCTTAATCGAATTTTCCTACAACAACAGTTACTATGCTAGCATTGGCATGGCACCTTTCGAGGCACTATATGGACGGAAATGCCGAAGTCCATTGAGCTGGGAAGAGAGCAATAGGACTATGGTAATTGGACCGCAACTTGTTGAGGACATGGCTCAACAAGTCAAAATAATCCAATGAAAGATGAGAGCCGCGCAAGACCGGCAAAAGAGCTATGCCGACGTGAGACGGCAAGATTTGGAATTCCAAATAGGCGATAAGATCATGTTAAAGGTATCACCGATGAAGGGTGTGATGCGCTTTGGCAAGCGATGGAAATTGAGCCCACGGTACATAGGACCATACGAGATCCTTGAAAGAGTGGGAAATCTTGCATACCGACTAGCATTACCGCCACAATTTGCTCGTGTCCACGACGTGTTCCACGTCTCACAATTGAAGAAATACGTCCACGATCCGACCCACGTACTCCAACCGGAGGAGATTGAGTTGGACGATGACTTAAGCTACGAAGAAATTCCGGTGCGACTACTCGACATGAAGGAGAGGGTAACAAGGAATAAGACCGTGAGAATGGTTAAGGTTCTTTGGTCTAACCACGAAGCCGAGACGGCAACGTGGGAGCTAGAGGCAGACATGAAGGATCGTTACCCAACCCTATTCCAAGACAATGCAACAACAGTTATGGGGACATAACAGTAATTTTAAGAGGGGGAGGATGTGACAACCCAAATATTTCCGGATATTTCTTCCGAATATTTTGTACCCCAAATTAAACAAATTCAAATTGTTTTGAACTACGTAATGACTTGATCCCTTCACGTGGTACGTAGGCAACTCGGAAATTTCAATTCTGGGTTCAGTCAAATAATAACAAACAACAACACACAATAATACAATCGCTTAATCAGACAATTCCCGAACTCGCGAGAGGATGAAGCGCAACTTCGAGGACGAAGTTGGTTCTTAAGGGGGGTAGACTGTAATACCCGTAAATTTTAGAATATAAAAATAGGAATTAATCCAATAGGAAAGAAAGTTCCGTTCCGAGAACCCGTAAAATCGGAAATGCACGGAAGTCAAAAGCCGACGATTTAGAACCCGACGAACCCGAACACATGAAATCAAAGGGAATCGGAATAAATTTATGATGAGAAGCATAATCCGAAAATGAACCGGAAAATCGAGCGCGAAAACGTGGGAGGATAGAAGCCCGAAAGAGAGGAGGAAAAGACCCGACGGATCGGATCGCACGGACCCGCCCGGACCGCAGTCCAGGCGGGAGCCGCGCGCTGGCCGCGCGGTCCTTGGCCGTTCAGCGCGCCAACAGCGCGTGGCAGCACAGAACACGGCCAATTACGCGTTTTCGGCGATTTTTGCCATAATTCGACCCCCCCGACTATGGAAAGTGGATTTTGGACGGGGGAAGGTGTATTAGGTCGTGGGAGGTTTGTCTCTCACTCCATTGGCAGCCTCCAAACTCTCCCCATTCACTCTCAAACCCTCCCAAGCCAAAACACTCTCCCGACGAACTTCCGACGGACTTCCGGTGACTTTCCGACAACCATCGACTGTCGTAGGAACGTGTAGATCAAAGTTCACATCCCTTGGATCATCGGTAAGAAGTATCCAGATTCATTTTTCTCATTTTTATCTCCAATCTTTAATCTAACTTTCGAATATTGGACTTGTAAACACGTTCGGGATCGAAGGAGAAAGAGAACGTGTGCAAGGATCCGTTCGTAGTATTTTTGGATAAGCCGAGCGACCCTAGGACGACTCAAGAACACCATCACTGTAAGTTGAGCCTTCCATATCAATACGGGTGGTTTAGGGGCGTCCGAATTAGTCGTAACATAACGAAACGTAAAAACCAAAATTAAAAACCCCAACTCGCACAGTTTCTGAAATCTGTCTAAAACTCTTATTTCGAGGATTCAATCCGAGAAACTCAAAACTAGACTTTTAATCCTAACACATAAATCTAGGTTGTGTAAAAATTTTAGACATTTTCGTTGACGTTTGCTATTTCAAATCACATCGAAAATAATCTGCTTTGACAAAACGTTTTTGAAATCTGCCTGTGAGCATGTCCGAACTTAGTGAGCCTGTTTTTATATTTTCTAGTCCGATTTGATTTTTGCAATCTAAATGAAAGTTGTAGATAATCATGTCTAGTATATGTGTTTAAAATTTCAGAATTTTTGGAGTCCATTTGATATGTCAAAAAGTCAATTTTCTAAACTGTGTCAAATCTGCCACTGGACAGTGAACTGTTTTTGCATTAAACTCGATTTTTGACATATTTCCTCAACTTATTTCGAAATTGTTAAAACACGAAAGTTGTTCGTTAGGGTGTTTTGGATAAACTCTGAAAATTTTAGATTTTTTCGGACTTGAAACGAATTTTTAAATTAAAAAGGCGTAAACTGTGACGCCAAATGACTTTTAAATCGAGAGATTTTGAAATCTCGAAACGAACGATCAAAGATTTGAAATACGATGCATCTATACTTTGAAAAACCCCAATACATTAAATCAAAACGATACATGAGATACTATGGTGGAGGGTGAGTGCTCTGCAGGGTGCCCCTCTAGCCTTTCTCTTCGGGCCTATAATGGACGAGAGAATTTAGATGAGATATTACGCCAATCGGCGGGAGATACATGGCCTACACTCTCGGGATTGTCCGTATGGACTTCCCGAGGCTCCGGAGTGTTACTGGGTATGGCAGATACGGTTGCAGCCGCCGGATCACCGGCTATACAAGATACTTATGACACGGCTGCGGCCGCCGGATCACCGGCTACACAAAATATTAAGAAATGGTTACGTAATGTGGAAATAAAAGATTTAATATTTTAAGTATTTATTTATTTATGCATGTCTTTAAATTATGCATTTAAATTATGTCTTTAAATTCCATATCTTATTAAATTGTTATTATGGTTAAATGCATGTGCAAGTACACAATTAAATTAGTAATTCTTTTAGAAATTGTAAATGCATGTTTAGGAGTGGAATTTTAATTATTTAATTAAACCCCTTTATTGCTATGTTAGGTTCGACTTACTCAGTATTTTATATACTGATAAAATTGTTGTTTTCTTTTTTTCTCAGAGTATGGAGAAAATGCATGAGCATATGCATTGGGGATGGAAAACTTTAAACATTATTTTTATCGCTTTTTATGACACTTGCATATCGGGCCTGTATAACCCGAGTTTTGGCCATGTCGGCCCCTTTACATTTCCGCTGCGATATTTTACTTTCCGGTATTACTATGTGTGGATGAAATATTATTATTATTTTTTAAATAGATTCCGGACTTGTTTTTAAACTTTTTGCAATACCTATAGCCTTGCATCTCTTTAGCAAGCTCGGAGAATCCGTGTCTTGCTAGGAAGGTGTGGTGGTGGCATCCCGGCCTGGGTTATCAAATCCGGGGTGTTACATTCAACGGGTTAATGATGCATACAAAGAAGGTGAAGATTGGGATCACTAATTCTCTAAATTATGTTTTTCAAGTTGCATCAACTCAAACATTAGTTTCTCTATAATTTTCAAGAGTTAACCAGAATCAAAGGACTTTCTGAAGCAAAAGTTGAAAAGATCTGTGAAGCAGTGGAAAAAGTAGTGGTCGATGCCCTCATTTCATAGAAGTCATTGATGGTGTGTTTTAGGAATATGACACAGTTCAATTTTCCTTCTGCAGAACTTTGCTTATATAACTAGAATTGAAGTTCTAACGAAAGTGAGCCATTAGTTTCCTACATACTATTAGTTATCATACCATGACACACTTCAACACATTTTCTTCTTACATGCGCGTGGAGCGAAGCGTGCACCCCCGCCAGATTTCTAGTATATATATATATATATTTTAGATATATAATTGTATATCTAAATATTTAATTATATAGATATCTATATTATATTAATATTTATTATTATATATAGATATATAGTTGTTGAAAAGATTTAATCAAGTCATATCATATAGTACAAATGATTTTAGATAATTGTATATATTAATTATTTAATTATATATACTACGTATTATATTAATATTAGATATAGATATAGAGTTATTGAAATTGATGAAAAATAGATTGAGGGGTGTTGAAGAAAGTGGGTGAGGAAATGGGGGGAATTTGGACTATATTACTTATATATATGGATATCTTTAAAAAATTAATCGATACTTCTTATAACAATAATAAGTTTCATTTATTTTTTAATAAATCAAGAAGAGTATAGAATTTATATGATAATATAATTTAATTATTTTTTAAAGTAATAAAAAAATCGTATTATGTCGTTTTCTTTAGCTTCCGTGCTTTGTCCAGTACAAATCTAACAGATCAAAAAATAATTATTAAAACTATAATTTTATTTAATTTAACATTTTTTTGAGGAAAATGTAGTTTATATCATTGGTCCCAAAAAGATAACCAACACAGCAAGGTTCAAGTACATTAATAGGATACTTACATAGCAAGGTGGCACGCAGGCCATTATTTTCAAACTCAAGACTAAACGTATACCAACAACAGGAGGATATTATAAGTATTCCCAAGAGATCAGTCCGATCCACAAAGAGACAACTAGTTTCAATGGACCGAAAGCCTCCAATTCTAAGCTTAACCCGACAGCAGCATCAACAAACTGCCAGTAAATCCATGGCAGCAGCAGTAGCGGTGATTTCAGATCAATCCATCTTATCTCAGATTCATTTCTTCAACGCCCAGTTTACTATAGAAATATCAAGTGACAAATCAACGTGATAATCCCAAATAAAACTTACTTCATGATCACATCTCCCCTGCTTATAATATTCAAATCCAATGCATCAAAACTAAAGGACTAGGCACAGATAAAATCGGGGATAGTCCATAGGTAGAAGTTTGGGTGAAAAAATGACTAAATGGTATAGTAAAACCTACTGAAGATGATAAGAAATGAGGAGTCGATCAAAACTGCAGAAATGTGACCAGGCAACGGTGATTTCCAAAGTATACAACAGGATCCAGAACAATTAGGACCAGAAAACTAATACAGCTCCCAACTCTTTCAATCCAATAGATATCAAGTTAAGACAACCCCATCTCATGACTATGAGCCAGAACCTCCAATTCTCCATACTGCTATTCTTTTAATGCCACAAGCTTCTATTTTCTTTTTCTTTTTTTTTCTACAACCTTCTTTTATATATATATATATATATTTTTTTTTCTTTTTTTTTTTCAGGGGGTGACCCAAGTACCAAAAGACATCACCGACATAGTCTTTACAACACCTTTTCGTTCTAAAATCCCAACCAGAATGACCAAACTTAATAACCACCTTTTCTTCCTCGTATTGATAAAACACACCCTCACATTTTCAATGGCTATCCAATTCCCTGAGGTTCCCCGCACAATAATTCCCACCTCAATGGAAATTTTATGTGAAACCATATACAAATCCTACAGAACTCAAAGGTAAAAGGGAGCTATGTGGCAAGTGAGGTATAGCAAGATGAGGTTTCTCAGTTAGGTTAAAATACGGAGGGTAAGTCCAAGTGCCCTTAGTTTTCGATACAATGAATAGAAAAAAAGCAAGCTCGATATGAACATAAAGCAAATTCTAGAGGGTCTTACCGAATGATATGTCAATTGGCTTGGTATTTTTGTTGCAGAATGTCATCTATCCACCCAGGTAAATATGTCCGTTGGTAAGTGAATCCAATGCATGAGATCCGCAAGCCTGCCCAATATTGCCATCTCCAGTCGTGATATGTGAATAGCATTCTCTATATCTTAGTCAAACTCCAGGTAAGGTCTAGCCTCCAAAGTCCCTTCTGACACAGCAAACCTTCAGCAAAAGTGGATCTCCAAGAGACCCCTAACAGCAGTGGCAGCATAAGGACTCCTAGTAGCAGTAGTCTCAGCAGCATTGTTGACTGTCTCCATTTGGATCTTACAGCAGCACTAAGAAGCAGCAACAACGTCGGCCTCCAAAGTCGTCATCAAACCAAAAGGATAGAGTAAATCGACCTGTTCTTCTCATCCAAGCTCCTTTATGACTAATTCCAAACTTCCTCACCAAATCGCCTGGCTTTTCCCTGCAACGGAAAAAATCAACAGCTATCAGTAAAAATCTAATACCATTCTTCTATTTTCGGTTCACCCTTGGCACCCTGACGAGCCCAAAAATCCGCCATATCATTTCTTTCCCGCAAAATGTGATTCACTCTAACCTCACCTCCAAACCGTATAATCATCACAATCGGACCTAAGAGTTTATAGAATCTCCATGGAGTGGTGTCAGGTTTTTTCAACCAACTAACTACATTTGTAGAGTCGCACTCGAAAATGATCCTAGGGAGGGGGAATCCTTGATCTCGAATAATCGCCGCGCAAACTCTACTTACGGTTATAATTTCTGCTTCGTTGGAGTCAGTGATCCCAACATATTCTGACAGCACAAATAGGACCTTGCCATCATCGTCTCTAATAACTCCCCCCACTCCAGCGTGCCCCGGGTTCCCTGCCGAGGATCCATCCGTGTTAATTTTCCACCATCCCACCCAAGGTCTTTCCCAGACTAACCCTCTTCTATGCTCCTTATAAGTCTCGGACTTATGCTGTCTCAGATTTCTAGGGAAGCTGTCATCAATACCATCCAAGTCTACCACTGCTCTATCCGATCCAGCTGACCACCATAGGTTGATTCTCCACCTCAACTCCTCCACCGCACACTTATATTCAGGGGCGGATCTAGGGATAGGCCCGGTGGGGCCTCGGCCCCACCTCAAATTTAAAAAAAAAATTCTATTACTTTTTTTTATCAAATTTTTTTTTAATTTTTTTTTTACTTAAGATTAACAAAAAAATAGACTCCGACCCTACCTCCCGAAAAATCCTGGGTCCGCCACTGCTTATATTAAATCTGACTCCCTTTAAACACAGTTGCATTCCTTAGCTTCCATATAGTCCAAATCGTTGCCAAACAAGCTGATAGCCAAACCTGCCTACAACCAACTTTGGGGGACGTTTTGAACCACCGGTCCAACAAATACCCTATATCTCCTGGAATAGCCCATTTATACCCAAACCACTCCATCCCTTTATACCATATCAAACCCATCACCTCACATTGACAGAATAAGTGGTTGACTGACTCGATAGCCTTCCCACAGCACGGGCACTGAGCCTCTGTGATCTGGATCACCCCCCTCGTGGCCAGCACTTCACGAACAGGAACGACACCATGAGCAACCTTCCATGCTAGTAGCTTAGCTTTAGTGGGACATTTTGCCTTCCATAACCATTTCTAAAACCTCTGCCTTTCTATCCCTGCCACCCCTGCACCTCGGGGCCAACACAAGCCAACGGAAAACCTACCTTTGCCATCCCTCACCCATATCACTCGATCTCCCATAAACCTGTTCATACTCGGTTCTCTAATGAATTGCATCATGTTATTCCACACCCCTATCTCCCAATCGAAGAGCGCTCTCCTCAACCCAATTTGCCATTCCCATTCAGTCCCATTCCACCTCCCACACTCAGAAATCAGTCCTTGTCTGTTAACAGCAAGAGCATATAGCCTAGGGAAGAGCTCTTTTAATGTCATACCAACTTCTAACCAATTATAAAGCCAAAACCGAGTATGATTCCCATTACCAACCTGTATCCTGAAATCCTTCAACAGATCCTGCATTTCCGGATGATCCCAGGCTTGACATATGCGCCCCCGTATAGTTCTACCTGTAATGGAAGCTGGGACCAGCGGAGCACTCTTATTGTAGTATTTTGCATCAATGGTTTCTTTCCATAGAGTTGATTCAGCTCCAAAACGCCACCTCCACTTAAGCAGGAGCGCCATATTGAATTTCTGGATATCCCAGACATGTAGTCCGCCATCCTCTTTGTGAGTACAAACCACTCCCCATCGTATAGTGTGGAGTCTCCTCTCGCCTGACCATTCGTTCCAGAAAAATTGCCTTTGAATCTTCTCTATCCAATCTGCTACCACCCTGGGAATTTTAAAGAGGGACAAAAAATAGATAGGTAAGTTAGATAAAACCAATTTTAACAAACATAGACGGCCAGCTTGGGACAACATCCTCCCTTTCCATCCTTCCAATTTCTTCTCCATCTTATCGATGACAGGCTGCCACAATGCCACTCCGTTAATTCTCCCCCCAACCGGAATCCCCAAATATTTCATAGGCCACGTCCCACATCCACAGCCAAGAGCGACTGCTGCCGCACTGACTTCCTCATCCGAACAATTAATTCCGAAAATACTACTCTTCCTGAAGTTTATTCTTAATCCTGTAGACAGAGACAGGCACATGAGAATCCTTTTGAGAGTTATTACTTGATCTATGGCCCCTTCACAAAAAAGGACCGTGTCATCGGCATATTGGAGGTGAGAAATTACACGGCCACCTCCGCCAACATCCAGCCCCCTGAGTAATCCTGCCTGTTTCGCCCTTTCCAATAATCTGTGAAGAATCTCTGCGACCAACACGAACAAGTAGGGAGAAAGGGGATCGCCTTGCCTAATTCCTTTTTGCATCTTGAAAAAGTCCGTTGGTGACCCATTGATCAAAACAGCCGTTGTCGCTGAGTATATACATTCCCGAATCCATTCGGTCTATTTATCATCGAAGTTCATCGCCTTTAATACTCGAATGATCGTCTCCCACGATACATTATCATACGCTTTGGCAAAGTTCAGTTTCACCACAAATCCTTTACGCCCTGCCACTTTGGTAGAATGGATTACTTCAGCTGCTACTAATACACCGTCTAAAATCTGCCTACCCTTAACAAAAGCCATTTGTGAATGTCCAACCAGCTGATCCATCACCTCCCTTAACCTTCTTGCCAAAACCTTAGCCACTATTTTATACACACTTCCCACTAAAGATATCGGTCTATAGTCCCCAAAGCCTATAGGATGCTCAACTTTAGGTATTAGCCGAATAAAAGAGCTCCCCACCCCTCCTGGCAGACTTCCATCCAGATCAAGTTTCCTAAAAACCTCCATCACTTCGCCCTTAATCACCCCCCAATACTTCTTACAAAAAACCTAAATTATACCCGTCAGGGCCAGGGGCCCTATTGCTATCACAGCTCTAAATACTCTCCCGAACCTCCTCCTCCGAAAAGCCCCTAACTAGCCACTGCCTATCCTCCTCCCTCAATGAAGGCAAACCAATACTGTCCACTTCAAATACTTCCTCTTTGTGTTTGATAAATGCCTCCCTGAAGAACCTGAATGATGCCTCTTTCACCGCCTTCGGGTCATCAATCATCTCACCGTTAATTGAAACTGCTCCAATATATTCCCTCTTCCTGTTAATGGCAGTGACAACATGAAAAAAGCGTGTATTTTGATCGCCGTCCTTTAACCACCTGATGCGGGACTTTTGCCACCATCGGCGCTCCTCTGCCAATAAAGCCCCTCTCAACTCTAGCTTTTTCTTCAGCCAAGAATCTCTTAACTCGTGACTTTCCTCCCCTTCCTGAAATCCATTTTCCAAAGCTCCTATTTCATTCTGTAATCTGGAAAGCCTCTGATCTAAATCTGAACTTCCATACCCCTCCCAATTTCTAATGTTGTTCTTCAAAGCCTTGAGCTTGCTGACCAACCGGCATCCTCTGTCAGGCCCTTGAGCTCCCCATTCTTCCCGAATTAATTCATCAAATCCTTTAATGTCCATCCAATAGTTATAGAATCTGAACGGCTTCGGTCCCCATTGAGTTCCTCCCATTTCCAACCTTACCGGATAATGGTCTGATAGAACTGTCTCACAAGGCCTTTGAACCACCTCGCTTGGAAGAGTTAATCAGTCTGTGGACATCAAGAATCGATCCAATCGACTGCGCGCTCTACCCCCTCGGCCAACCCAAGTAAACTGTCCATCTTCCATAGGCAAGTCTATCAAGCCCATAGTCTGGATAAACGCCCGAAAGTCTCTCATCGATCCCACATCCTCACTCAGCCCCACCCTCTCTCCTTCACTAATGACGGCATTGCAATCTCCCATAAAACACCATCGTTCGCCATTAGATGTGTCACATTTCTGCACCAAAGTGTCCCAGAAGATCCGCCCTATCTCGCCTCTCATTCGGCACATGCAGACAAACTATATTCATCAATCCATTAATCCCACTTATATTGCCTCGGATCCAGATATAATTATGCACCATGTCAACTGCTTGAAATGAACATCTGTCCGAATCCCATGCCACCAGGATACCCCCCAGCATTACCGACTGACTTCTGAAAACAGAAACTACATCCACTAGACCCCCAAATTCGATGCACTAACCGATCCTTTATAACCTCCATCTTCGTCTCTTGAAAGCCTATCACACATGGTCTAAGTTTTTTACACAACTTCATGGCAGCTCTCCGTCTTACCCCCCGTTTAAACCTCTCAAATTACAAGTAATAATGCGCATATTGGGCTATTGACTCAACCAACATACCATTCCATCATTGGCCCTCCGCCAGCTCTTCTCGTATCCTGTCTAATATCACACCCCTCTCCCCTACAATTCTCAGCCCCAGAGATTCTGCTAATTGTAGTACTTCCTCAGCTTCCGAGAAATCAAGAAGCTTAATTCCCTGACTAGCCCGAATGGTAGTGAATTCCAATCTGGCGAATTCGTCCGACCCCACCTCCCTCTTGGTAGAGTCTGTTGATCGACGGCCACGAATCCTGCAACCCACCCTCAAAGTTTTGTTCCGAATTCTCCTTCTAGACCCCCTCTTCCACCCGACTACCTCTGCCAACGCTTTCTTAGCTTCCCAAAATCCCACATCCGCCATCGTCTCCCCACCAACCTTCTGTGTACAACTCCCTACTCCATCCAATACATCCGCTTCCACAACCTCGGCACCAGCCCTTCCTCCACTCCCTCCGTACGCGGGTTCAGACCCCAACGAAGCCGCACCTCCATTCTCACTGACCTTCTCCCTAGAATCCCAGCACTGCCCCTCCCCAATCGCTCTATCATCCTCAGAGACCGCTTCGGAACCCCGAGGAGTGGATGCTGAGACACTCTTTGCTACCCACTCTGACTCTGTTGGGCTATAATTAACCCAATCTCCTACCCTCCCTTGTGGATACTCCCCTGTTAAAGGCCCAGGCCCAAACCCCCTATCAGATACATCACCACATGTTTCAGTCATTGGACCCGTCCCATTGTGCCATACTGGGCTAGTAATAAGCCCATCACCTCCACTGGCCAAATTTGAAACCCCATCGGGAACCCCAACACTCCCCCCTTACTTACTGCCAGCCACACCGACTCTCTGTGCTCCTCGCGAAAAATGCAGCTTACCGCCTCTCCCCCCTCATGAATAACTCCCATCGTATCTTTAATATTTTCAGCTTTCCCATGCACTGCCACCTTAGGCTGTTCCTCTTCCCTAGGCCATGAACTCCTGGATCCCTGGATAGTCTCCGTCACCTTGATCCCACTTTCTTTCGGCCGACTACTCGCCGGAGTTCCCAACGCCTCTTGCCTGTCAACCAACCGTTTGTCTTCCTCCACCACCGGTTCGCAGTAATTTGCTATGACTTTAACTCGCATCTCTTCCTCCCCAACCAGGATATTTACCACTGAAGGATTCTCTCCAATATCATTAATAGCCACTAATACACGTGCTCTATCCAGCCGTCTTCTCTCCGATGTATCCTTATCCAATGAGATAACTTCCCCCCATCCTGATATGATTTTCTTGAAATTTTCTTTAACCCAAACTGTGGAAGGTAGACCCAACAAGTATATCCATACAAGATATTTCTTGGATAACCCTTTTACATCCCCTCCCGTTTCCATTTGACGAGATGGTCGTCTCCCCGGTCCAGCAGGAAGGTTTCTCTTATACTCCGATTCTTAAATACCGCAACTACCAGATGCCCACCCCTGTATATCATGTCCTCGCACTCCGGGTAAGATGAATACAACCAGTCTTGGAATTCACCTAGCACTTCAAGCGAGGGTAATTCCACCGCTGCCGAATGACGCATTCGATCCACTTTAGACTGCACACTATGGAGACTGATCGCCTCGACTCTAAACCCCTTAGTTTCAATATTTGTTACGTCTTTGCTCCCAATAATAACTTCTGCGTACGTTCTCTTATCTCGCCATGAGTCTCGGAAAGGTTTCTGTGATTTTACTTTCTCCCCACCGCCTTCAGGAGCCTTTCCAGATTCAATGATCTTCTCGCGTCTATTGGCCCAGCCCTCTCGAAAAGAAGCCCTCCTACTAGAGAAAGCCCAGTTCACCCACCATCTTCTCCCCATGCATAGTCTCCCTCTCATCTTACTAATAACCCTCTCGGCCGTTTCCTTGTTTGGAAATCTTAAAAATCCAAACTTGAACCCTCCTACTGGCCAACTTCTTGCCGGGAAGAACCAGTCGCTAACCTTAACATTGACCACCTTCTCAACTTCCTTTAGGATGTCCCTACAGGATGCCTCCACTGGAATGTTCCCCACGTAGACTCCTATGAGATTTTTCCGGATGATCGACCTGCCATCTGCAGAGCCACTGTCCGCCTGAGAACGCCCTTTCCAATCGCCGCTTGTAACCCCTCCGCCACCTAAATTACCTCCGCCGCCTGATAGACCGCCGCCAGAAGAACCACCGCCAGAAGAACCACCGCCGCCTAGAGGACCTCCGCCGCCTGATAGACCGCCGCCAGAAGAACCGCCGCCGCCTGAAAGACCACCAACGCCTTGCCCGCCTGAGGGACCTCTCATGACCTCCTTATGATGAAAGAAATTGTTATTTTGGTTAGGCACGAATTATTTAATATAAAATAAAATTTAAATATAAGTATTAAACATATATGAAAATTTGACTCATAATTTACTGGAAATTTCATTGCTGAAAATCTCACTGGCAGGGGCTAGTATAACAATATTTTTAAAAATATCAGAATTTGAAATGGTGCGGTCCGTATAGTTTATAAGAATATCATCCGGAAATGTCTCACATGATTGTACATCTCCAAAATCAATATCAACTTTACAATAACCTATATCAAGTATCCATTGCAAAATTTCTGTCATATATAAATTTCATTTTAAATAACATTTCTTTTAGTATCTTGAGTTAATCCAACTTAATTACATATTAATAATTCGAGTCCCCTTTTCAATGATACGAAATATTGCAACATATCACTGCTCATTAGTAAAAACTATTTTTGGAACCCACATTCTTTAAAGATTGACATTGACATTTTTTTATAGTCATAGTAAAACAAACTGCGAGTGAGAATTTTCTCATCTGAAATCGAATAGAGAATTTGGTTAATTCAGACGGGCTCATAATCATTCTACAAATCAAGAATTTTCATCCAAAATAATAATCTTTGTTTAAATGAGAATAGATGTTACATAATTTTAAAGGGTAAGTTATTCGCACGTAGAATTCTCATCATATAGAATATGCAGTCCTACTTTTTAGAATGAGTAGTTATGCTATTCCACTGGATACTATAGACAACACAATATCACTTCTCACACGAAAGGCTAAACCAAATATAGAGTATTTTCTAAATAAATGATTGATAAATATCTTGTTAGTTCTACAACGTAAAAAAAATAGTCAACTCTAACTACTATCAAGTACAAACATTATTTTATTATAAACATTAACATTCTTATTCACATCAATTAACAAAGTTAACAGCTTAGTATGATCGCATTAGTATTGAGAGTACTAATGGTTTTATATTTTGTAAATCAATAAAAAAGAATCATATTCTTTTTTTAATTAAATCTATAGTATTTGCATATTTTCATATAAAATTTATTTACCCAAATATGTTAAGAGATTATTTGTGTTTTGAAAATACAATAATAAAATAATATTCCCTCCATTTTTTTTAAAAATCTTATGTTTTGATTTTTTTACTGTCCATTGTAGCACTTTGACTTTTATTTTTGTTATAGTTATAGAAGACAAAATATAGTCAAGTGAGATCTTGTTGGATTTGTCTCATTTTGTAGTTTTTAAATGTTAAAATTTTAGAATTTACTTATACCAAATTTGAGATATTAATGATTGAAAATGTACATTGGTATAAATGCACAGGAGAAGCGGAAGGTTTAAAAAATACTGAGGAAGTATGGATCAAAACACCAAACAGACAATATTTTTTAAAATTTTATTTTATTTTATTTTATTCTTTTACTTGAGAGTACATACGGACGCACGTATATATACGCGTACATTCATTAGATCGCTCATTTGATGCGACCCAGCCAAAGGGGGCGTGACCGCGTGAGTAACAAAACCCTAACCCCAAACCTCCATCAATGGCGGACGTAAAAACAGTAGACGAAGCCACCGAATTCCCCGAAAAACGCAAGCTTGATCTCACAAGGTCCGTCGTCGTTACTGCGGAGGGGGATGAAGAAAAACCGGACTCCAATAAAAAGCAAAAATTGGAATTTCCAACTGAGGAAAACGGCGTCGGTCGTGAAATTGTGGAAGAGCCTGAAGCGCTTCCAAAAGTCAATGCTCATATGGAGGAGGAAGACGAGGAGGACGATGGAGACGAAGACGACTACAATGCTGAAGAAGACGATGATGCCGATGAGGAGCCCGAAAGCGTCGACAGAAAAGGGAAAGGGATTATGAAGGATGATAAAGGGAAGGGGAAGATGATTGCCGACTCTGAAGATGATGATTCCGACGACGAAGATGGTGACTCCGACTCCGACTCGAGTGATGGTTCCGACGGCGGATTGTCTGACGGAATTGATGAGGGTGAGGCGGAGGATGATCTGCTTGCTGAGATTGATTTGGAGAACATTTTGCCGTCCAGGACTAGGCGGCGTCAAGCGCAGCATGGGGTTCGAATTGTCAGTGATTCCGATAAGGGTAACAATGCTTAAATACAAATTCTTGAGGTTGCTTAAAAAGTCAGGGGAAACTATGCAGCTTTAATTCGATTGGGTTCTTCAAAGAGTTTTGATTAGTCTGTACAACGAACCTAGTGTTGTAGTGTTGTAATGCAGATCTGATTTTCTTTCTATCCATTAATGGCACTTTATTATGCTGAATTTTACACTAATCGTGGGTATTAGTCTAAATTTTTTCCCACAGGCAGTATTCATGTTTCATGTTTTTTTTTTTTTTTTTACGCTGAGACTTAAATTTAGGGGTGAGGAAAACTCGACTCGATACTCGATTGATTAGGCTATTAAATTTTAAAAATATAAAAAATAAAAAACTATTAGATACAATTTAAGCTTTATCAAGCCTAACAAACTTATATTTTGCAGCATAATAAGTAAAACTGTCAATTAAAATTCAAATTATATACTATCTAGCCTAGTTAAATTCGGGCTTAAATTTTAAATTTTTTTACTGTTCAAGCTCGATACTCGATACTCGATCACCCCTCAACTTCTGCCGAATTCTATCTTTGTAGTATTAGACTTAAATTTTTTTAAATTATAATTCTTCTTTTATCTCCGCCCCCAACCCCTCCGCCCAGAAAAAAAAAAAGATAAATAGAACTTTTTGCTTACATCATGTTTGTTAGTGAAATATTTCAATTTTGCATATTACTTTCTTGTTTGAGTAAGCAGAAAAAAAAGATAAATTTGATGATAACTTATTGAGAATGGATTTTAGAATATGTCCTCATACCTGCTTGTGCTAATTTACTTCCCTGGTGAATAATCGATTTAAGGTCAATAACATTAGTTGAGTGAAAGTTAACAGATGATTATTCTTGTTAGTGTTCTTTTGCAGGAAAGGGATGTTTATGATAAGACTTATTATCAGGTAAGCGTGCTGAAATTGTCGATGCAGAATGAAATTGTTACTCTTGGTCTTGGGCATGAATTCTGTTGAATTTTGAATGTCATGCCCCCTCCCGCAAGCTATGATTTGAATGATCTATAACATGTTTAATTTTTTTTTTTTTTTTAACACAGCGTTAAAGAAATGTCATGCCCCCTTCCCATATTCTTGTTTGATTTAATAATTTTATATATTAACATTATAAATTAGATATTCTATCAATAAATAAAAATAAAAACATCTAAATGATATAAATATAGTTGATCATTTATGTAAATTTAAAATTAAGAAATAGTAGTTTACAAACTATAAATATAAACAAGACCCACTAGAGTTCAATGCAGCTCGAATGAAGCTTGACTTGAGCCACTGTGAAAATAGAAATAAAAACAAATAAAATTCAGAATAATTGACAATCAGATCCAGATAAGTCCATGCTTGACTTCATGTCTGGTTTGACATAGATGACATGAAAATGATTTTAATCTATTTGTATTATTTTTTGCTAATTTTTTATTCAGGCATTAATGGTGTAATTTTAATTTTAAATTTTTATTTATTTTTATGGAGTTACCTAAAATGTCAAATGCATTCAGATAGTGAGTCTAGGTTGTTTAATGAGTCATGATTTAACTTTTAACCTCAACATTGTATCAAGCGGTGATTGGCCATCATGCATGAATACATGATACAACCCTTCTTGCCATGTGAGACTGCTAATCTACCCAAAAACCGTCCCTAGCATTGCAAATTTGTTGCTGTCATACCACTTCAGAGGATTGGTTTCCAGTGCCTTCCCTTTCATGCTAATAAAGTAATAAACCCATGTATCTACAAGGATTCTTGGTTGTATGCATTTCTATCCACCACCTTGTTTCAATTTATTAATTTTTGTGATAGTTGAATGAATACCTCATAGGATAGGGTGAACTGCAGCATTACAGCGAGAGATGCACCATTTTTATATTTATACAGTGTTACTTTTGTTGCTCCAACAATTATCATGACGTCTGGCGATAACCACAATCACTTTTAGTGTTTTCCCTTTCAGGCTCTGTGAACTCCTGGATCCACGCAAGAATGGTTTGGTTGTAAGTACCTTTATCCATCACCTCGTTTAAATTGATTAATTTTTGTTGTACTACAGGGTTCAGTTTATGTCTCATCTTTGATATGTGGGTTTGGGAGTTATTAACGTTTTTACAGACATAGCTTCAAACAGTGGGAGGGATTATGACATTATGACAGCACTTCAAATAATGGGTTGGATTATTGCTAGAAATAACAATTCTGTGATTCTGAATTAAAAATAATAAAAGAAAGCATTGCTTTTTTTTTTTTTCTCTTCAGAGTTCTAGGAATATAGGATTTATTCTGCTCCTTAAATGAAGTGTATAATCTATTTATTTGCCATTATGAAGTTCCATGAATGTCAATCAAATTACCTTGTCGACATTTTTTAAATTCAATCTTTATCACTTTAATATGTAAAATTTGACACCACATTTCTATTTTATGATGCACAATACAATAGACAGATCTCTTTCTGGAAGTTCGCAGTGCCGGTTGATGACTTGTGCAAGATGAAGTTGCTAGGTGAACCCCCATTTGTGCTTTAGAGGTCCTTGAACCAGCTCTATTATGTAACATGAATATTAGGGGACTAGGAGGTAGACTGAGGTTATGTAGATACTAATGAATTACATTCCTGATGGTAATATTGTTGTAGTATTCCTAGTTTGAAGCTTGAAAGCCAGTCCAAGGGTGTCGGTACTCAGTATTGGGTTGAGCCAGAGAATTGAACGGTAGATTCTAGTTCTTTTAGGACTGGAATGAGTTATGGAGTGGATAAAGTGTTAATCCTTAATGGTGATGCCTGAATAATCTTTTCTTACATTAGGAGAAACAATTTTGCTTTGAAAACCCTTTGCATATTGAACTCCATAACCCTTGTATGTAGGGCTTGGAATTCATGACTTTTTCTTTAGTAGTTATTGATGCAGACCAATCTTGGGGGCAGCATGGGAGAGAGTAGACTAGCTCTTACTGGTCGACGTCGTTAGGTCTCTTTTTAACATTGTCATTGTTGTGTGCCACATCTCTATCCATCTTTCCGTGTCTGTCCGACGGAATTTGCTATGGATGCTGTGATGTCTGTTTCTACTTTTTTGCTTTACTTGTATACGGTTTTCACATCAATGAGATGATAAGTGATTAGAAAGATATCACTTGTATGGCAATAACAAATGCACTGATAAGTGATAACACTATAAACTGTAAGCTACTCATTCATAGGAACTTAAAATACCCTCTCCTGAACATTAAGGTTGCAATACAAATATACTGTTGTTTTTCTTTGAAACACACACATTCATGAAACTTCACTTGGTTACAAATGTCAAATCTTGCACATTTCTTTGCGAAATACCAAGTTTATGGCAGGTGGGATCCAGTGTAGAGATTGGGGTTAAGATTGGGGTCTGGTGTCTATGCAACTAATCTAGATGTCATATTACCATTTTATATGGTCACAAAAACATACCTCTTCAATTTTTACACTCATGGCATTTGGGCCTTTGAGCCTGAGCTAATGCTCCCCCAGGAACCCCACCTTCTTTTGTGTGTTGTGTGTGTGTGTGTGTGTGTGGGGGGGGGGGGGGGGGGGGATTTCTTCATCAATAATCTTCTCTGCAATGCACTTCGTGATAATATTACAAATTGATGATAATGAAGAAACTGCTTGCAGTTATTGGTTTTATACACAAGATCCTGCTTTACTTGTATGATGTGTTTTCATATCATAACTAACTATTGACTGCTTTTTATGAATGACAAAAACATCTTGATTTTTTTGGGAATATCCTTAAATTTCCAGTCATATTTATCAACATCTTGATATTGTCAAAATGCAATTGATGGATTCTCTGTTCAAGAAGATATTATCTTGGCTCTTACATCAAAGATATACTGACAAATATTATTCAACAGCAAGCATCATATTGCTTCTGTCTTCTGTATGATGTGAACTTCTCAATCTATTTCTCTATACTGATATAATAAATGTCTGCTTATTTTGCACCGGTTAAAAATTATGAGTGGTTCACTGGGGGTGTTCCGCATTGAAGCCTATGCTTCTGAAGGTCTGCCTCTAGGGTTAACTACTAGCAGTTAGTTGTACGCATTCTCTGGTTCTCTATTATATTTTGCTATTCATGTTATTTGAGGATCATAGTACTTCATGATAGAGTTCCCTTCTCACAATACAGGATCACTGCCTTGCTGTGGAATGTGGATAAACTGAAACCTCAATGTTGTAGGTATTTGCTTAATAACTTGCAGTCTGGTCTCAAGATGTACTTTCCATAGTGTGACCTGTCTCCCCTTTTTTAAAACATTTTATTTCACCATGCTCCCATTGCAAATTTGTCCTTTTCTCTATTTAGTAGAGTTTCAAGGCTTCCTTTAGATACAATACAACCTGTTAAAACTGTTGTTGGAGTGAGGAAGTGACAGCTTGGTCAATGCGGGATAGATTAAGGCTGATTGCCAGGTAGGATGGTATGCAACCAGTGACAACTTTGTGCATACAGAAATCATTAAGCACAAAATTATTACTCATAAGTCATAAGCAAGCTTGCTGAACCCAATTGCAGATCATTTTTTGTTCATACCCTATTGGCTTGTCTATGCTCACTTTCTATGTTTCAAGGATGTAAATTTAATTGAATTTACATTTGTTGCTGTAAATTATTTATTTTTTAAATTCCTGAGGCTGTTAAAAGTCTGCTTCTTGGGTTTTTTGCTAATTTGTTGGTGGTCAAATCTTGTTGGTGAAAGAAATGCGAATTTCATTTAATGTAAATGCTCATGTATCCGGTATCCCATCATATAAATTATAATTTCCTGCTTCGGCTTCTAAAAAAAAATTATATAAATTATATTTCTATATCTACCCAGACATTGAATTTTTACTTCTGCTTATGGTCGTGGGGGAGGTGCAAATAAACGGGGACTTTAATAATTTATATCAATATCAATATACAGCTTTAATAATTTATATCAATATCAATATACAGCAATTCCCACCCACTGTTTTCCTAAAATACTTTTCACACCTTGGATGCGCGGTAGGTTGCTGATAATTGCGATCACCCTTAGGTTGAGCACTATTGTCATTTAATCTTCATACTTATGTCACAAAACTGATATGGCCTTTTGGAAAATCCTCTGCCCTGGTGCAAGTATTGCTAGAGGGTCATAAGCTGATTTCCTCTGTACAAAGACTTCCCACTGTGGACCGAAATGGGTCCTCCATTCTTCCTGTGTGGTATAATAAGGCAGATATTGCTTTACTCCTAAGTGGGCCTCCTCACAGAAGCTTAATATTCTTTTGTTTAAATTAAGCAAATTTTGTAAGCCATTATTTTCTGAGGATGAGGGAACTGCATGTGGAAGGAATGCGACCAGGTAGAAGATGTCTTCATCTGGTGTTACGAATGAAGTTCTGTTGTCCCATCTGAAAATAAATATGAAAATTAGTGGACTGAACTAAGACAGCCATAGATATTCATTGAATAAAGTGATTCTCTTATTGGGATTTTTACTTTGATTTGTTCACTGGATAGACGAGGACTGGGCCGTTGTTTGTGTCTGTTAGAATGCTACCAAAAACACCTTCAGCGAAGCTGAGTATTTTGCTTTTGGGTACAAGTAGATTAAGCCACGGGTGTGGAAGTTCCCAAAGTCCCTTTGACCGTAGTTTCAGCTCTGCTGTATGGACCCTGTCCAAGAACTCCAAGTATGTAACTTGTGTGACAAAGAGTGTCGAGGGGATGTAGTTTAATTTTGACAACAATGATTTGATCTCCTGCATAGGTGAAAATAACTAAGAATATTATTACCCCTTTCTTGTGAAGCCATGATGTGGAAATTCTAAAAGTTTAGTTTTTTACAGTTTCTCACCTCATCTACATTAGCAGCCTCATCAAGATTAAAATTTTTTGTCAATTCCAGACAATATAGCGTCTTTCCTTCTGATTTGAATTGACTGGCTTGTTCAGGGTCTTCTGGGTTGAAGGATGATCTCCAGTTATTGACTAACCCTGTCCTGTTTATGATCACAAGACCTTCAATGTAATCAAAGGTGTTCTCTGTGGATATTAAATGCTCCTGGTCTCTGGCGAAAATAGAGAAATCTGAATACAACACTCTTATCCATTTTACCTGTTGACAGTTGAACCACAAGGTTATCAAAAGCTGGTTTTGCAACTACAAGGTTTATCATTTGATTTTTGACAGGATTTTCGAATCCTTACCATCTTTGGTGCCGGCTCTAGAGAGATTCTTGCTCGAGTTATGATTCCAAACTGGCCTAGCCCACCTAGGACACCATGGAAGAGGTCAGCTTTCTTCTCCTCTGAGCAAATCACGACTTCTCCTTTTCCTGCATCAATTTTGGAATATGTTTTGAGTTAGTATTGACTTGATAATTATATCATTCGTACGTTCAATGGTGTACATGTCATGTTTGATTTTCAGGGTGTAATCTAACAATATTAAAATCAAACATAACGACAGTTCCTTATGTGAATGTTTGTTCGTGACATTTTTCATGTTTTATTGTGCAGTCTATTTTACCATGACAAAATTAGTTTCTCCCATACAAACCTGTGACAATCTCAAGCTGGTGGACATTACTGATTTGGGGGCCATGTCGAAATGCCTGCCCACTAATTCCAGCATTGGACAGAGTCCCGCCAACTGTTAGATGCAGATAGTCCGTCCAAGATTTCGGTGCTAAACCATATTTCAAGCACTCATTTAGGATATTGATCCACAACTCTCCGGCCGAAACATCAACGTATGGGAATTTCCCGTTGTGGACGTGCATTTCTTGCCCACTGAGTGATTCCATGTTGATCACAATTCCTTGCGGCGCTTGTGCCTGTCCTTGGAGTGAGTGGCCATGACCTCTGGCTGCAACAGTCAGCCCCGATGCAGGTCCCATTTGCCATACGTGCTTTATAGTTGCAGCTATATCAGATACTTTCTTTGGGTGTAGAACTGCAGAAGGGAGGTAATGGAATTGGTTGCCAAAATCTTTTGCTGCAAATTCATTTCCATCGAAACTAAAATATCCCTGAATAGGTACTGCCATGAGAGACGATGGGACGCCAGAAAAACAGAGGCATATATTGATGGCCATGCCAAAGAGCAAGAAAACCACGACACTTCTGCTTAAAAGAACACTATTTTCTTTAGCAAAGGACATGGCTGGGAGCATCGTGTTTCTTCAGGTCGATATAATGAAATGAAGGAACAGAGAATATGTTATCTAATTGTATATGTTGTCTAAGCGTATGAGAAAAATGGGATGTGGGAGATGAAGGGAAATTTGGGGGTATTTAAAGGAGAGTTTTGGGTGGCTAAGTCAACCAATCTTCAGTGCTATGAATCATTTTGAAGACTGTCTAGATGGTGGGTATTTTAAACATCTTTCTTTTTAGTTCTTTTTGGGGCCTTTCATAGAGCAAGGGAAACAATCACATATGTCAAGTTGCAGGGAAATAAAAAGGGTCACAAGAAAGAAAATATTTTCATAGATCTTGTTGCTTTTTAATACACTTGCCACCATAGTTTCACCTTTTTTCTCAATAGCCACAAGTTTATCTTTAATCCTTCCATATTTACCATGTTGAGGATATGATCTTGCCATTTATGGAATGTGACTGCAGGATAATAATTCCTTGAATTCCTTTTATTTTATTCTTTTACATTGTCGTAAATCTACTATTTGTTTTCCCCACGTCTTAATTTTGACTCCCACTAGCTTAGAGATTGTCATTATTATTAGTATGCCTACAATATTATTGTTACTATTTATGTTTGAAAACGTTTACCTAAAGCATACATCGCGTATCTGAAATTTAGATTGGATGAGAGGGACTGATGTGTCTTCCTTTTATGGTTTAAGCAGGCATGGCTAAGAACAGGTCCAAAACAACGTGTGAATCTAAAGGTATATGCGCGTTTTCTTGGAACCACATGGTTGCCATATTTTAATTGTGCTGGGACCTCTCTTAATTCATGCCATGGCCTAAGAAAGCCGCAAGGTAATGACAGCTACTCCCAAACTCTATTAACTCTACCTAAATGTGTTGACACTATTTAGTGAAGCCATTGTTCCCAGCAGCATATGGACCAAAAAACAATATGATTCTCATGCTCACTTTACATGGTATTCAGACACGTTTCATCTTGCACATACAATTTACTAGTTCTGTTTGGGTTTATTAACTTCAAATTACTATAGTTTTCTCTTAATATAGAACGCGTTAACTTGTTGAAACAATTATGTCTAAAAACATGGCTGAAAATGACCATTGACCAGAACAAAAGTGTATTTTATTCTGTGTTTTTGGTGGATAAGTGTTGGAAGATTGTGCTACCTTTTGTTCTGTTGTTTGTTTTTTTTACCCCTTTCCATATGTTGGAAAAGAGTGAATGTTGGGTTATAGTAGTTGAGAAATAGATCCACGGATTCTTGCAGAGATATTATTCTGTTGATCTGTTCATGAAAGCACATAAAATATGGTCCCCAGTGAGTGTCAATCAGAAAATAGGATTTTCACTTATTCTCTGGGGCAGAGTGATGGCTGTCTTCTTAAATTAATTTCACTAGAGGAATAATGTGCTTTTAAAAGGAAAAACATGTACACAACTTTTTACTCTAGTGTACAAATAGTTTATTGTTTGCAGATGACAGAATACACAATACCAAATCTTTTGCGCAGTAGACAGTTTGTCTCCACCTTTGGGTCGGCCTATTTGGGGGGGGGGGGGGGGGGGGGGGGAGTGGGGGGGTAGTTTTGGGGGGGTGTACACATTATGATTTTATCTTATGCCACCCCAACCCCTCTCTTTTTCCAATAATTATGTTATATTATCAAAATATTTTGTTTTTGGGAGAAATTTTATTCATTTAAGTTTTTCCCCCAGTCACATGAATCTTCTGTTAAAGTAATAGTATGACAATCCCTCTTGGTTTTCTCTTATTTATAATTCTCAAAAACCAGCATCTTGGAATCTTTCACTTGATATGTCAATAATTTTGTGGGCTACATTATTTTGGCTTTATATATATACTCAGAACACTATTATGACCCTTTTTATTTTCCTTGTTGGAAAAAGTGATTGGGAGTTGGGAGTTCAGGTGGAAAGGGTAGAGGAGGACTAGATTGCAGGTTAACTATTGTGCTATATTTATTTATTATTATTCTCTTTTTTCTTTATTAAGTACTTATTTTCTTATTACAAAAAGAAAACAAAATCTCATCTTACTTCCACCACATCCAATAAGCCCTAAGTAAAACGGCAATGTAAGTTTAATGGCCAATGGCTAAAAAATACACTCACTTCAATACCCTATACCATAATACTTCAAGTTTCAATGCCTACCCCTTCATTTACCTTTTGTTTTTGAAATTTAAATTGCCAAAATGACAAAAATGCCCTTCCGGATGGAAAAATGTGCAAGTAATAAGGGGAGGATAGAGATGTAAAATTCAAACTTTATGACCACACATGGGTCACATCAGCAGATCCCTTTTTTCTCCCCCTCCCCTCAATAATCTCCGTCCAATTTTCCCCCATTACTACACTACTGCCGAGCGGTTTTTTTTTTTTTTTCCCAAGAGTGAGAAGAACAAAATCTAAAAAGGAAGTCCGTTCAAAGCTAACCACTACGCGGAGGTTTGGAGTTGAGACGAAGAGGCTGTACTTTCGTGGGCCCAAGCTCAGTGCGCAGCTGCAGTTAAATTCGAAGGCTGTTGTACTCCGTTTTCCATTCGGTTCTAAGGGTTTCCATTCTGGAGGTTGAAAGAAGGGTGAAATCCGGCGATCGACGGGAAATAGATAAGGGAAATAGCTGTTCGTATGTTTGAAATCTCTCAATGGGGTTAATTTTCTTGTTCTTTTGCTTCGTTGCTTGCTCATTTTTTCTGTGAGGGTTTGGCTAATTTTTGGGGTTATTGCACATTTTTGTGAAAATTTCAGAGGTTGTAATGCTTGCTCATCAATAGCTTTGAAATTTCACAGCCTGTAATCTTGGTTCGAAGACATTGGTTTTCGTGCTTCTTTTCCGAAATAAGTTATAAGTTAGGGGCTTATGGTTTTAATGATCTAGTCCATTATGCAGAATTGATTTTTGCTTATACCCGTGAATACCTTACAAATACTAATGATGAGCATGAGAAACATTTATGTGGTGTGTTGCGGTGTACAGCTTTGTCCCTATGAACAACACTATTGTATGTTTGAGTGTATACCAATTGGCCTCGAAGTATTTTGTTCCAAGTTATTGAGTTCAAATCTATGCAATGGTGGGCAGGTTTCTATAGTATTATTGTTTATAGACGAGTCTGGTATTTGGTGTCTGAAGATTAGCTGTGAAATAATGTGTTTTGCGAGAAAAGGAAAATGCCGCTGAAGGGTAATAGGAAATGGAGTAAAATAGAGAGAAGTAAAAAGGGAAGTACACCGAGTAAAAAAGATGAAAGTAAAGAGGGAAGTGAAGCGAAGGATGAAGAACGTGGCGGGGCAATGTTACGGCGAGGTGCAACATGTCGGTACCTTCAGGAGGCGATGAGCACCACTGCGAGGGCAGAATGACAGAAGCACAATTGAATGCCATTAAGCAGACAACGTTTTTACCATTTTGCAAAGGTGGAGATGCTTATATCCAGCAGGACAATGCTTGCAGCCCCTTGTTGAAAACTTTTAGTGTGGAGAAGTTGGCATTCGTTTTAGGAAATGGATTTAGCTACCGTTTCAAAGCATGGTAATTTTCAGTCGTGTTGGGCCGACCCACACAAGGGGAATAATGTGCACTCTGAATTTGATCCCAGGTGTCCCGGGAAGTAGTAAGGTCGTTTGTGCCGCATTCTGGAGCAGTTGGGGGGGGGGGGGGGGGTAAGACACCTGTAGTGTTGCAGTTGCCGCCAGTTAGACGAGAAAACCCTCTGTAGCAACGCAAACTGCTAAGGTATAATGCCCCTATTCCTCATCCTAATGCTACTACTTACGACAATCTACAATCTACACTATTGTAGTACATATTGGATACTTCTCTGTAACGTGCGTTTTAATAATACTGTTATGAATTTTGATACCTCTGTTTCAGTTCATATCATACTAGTCTTCTAAGTTTTTCTTACAATGACATTGCTTA